>CM051244.1:167368449-167483803 GCA_027917425.1 Gastrophryne carolinensis | reverse complement strand
CTTATATGTTTCCCACACCCTGTACATACAGATTGCTCACATTAATCCGGACCTTCACCCTGAATAAGAGCCTATCTTATATGTTTCCCACACCCTGTACATACAGATTTCCCACATTAATCCGGACCCTCACCCTGAATAAGAGCCTATCTTGTATGTTTCCCCTCTGTACATACAGATTGCTCACATTAATCCAGACCCTCACCCTGAATAAGAGCCTATCTTATATGTTTCTCCCCCTGTACATACAGATTGCCCACATTAATCCGGAGCTTCACCCTGAATAAGAGCCTATCTTATATGCCCCCCCCCCCCCCCCCGTACATACAGATTGCTCACATTAAAAATAATCCTACCTGCATCTACTGCATGTTATGAGCCTTTAAACATCCAAGATGGTGGCTCATGGGGCAACAGGCAGCCTGCAAACAGGAAGTGCCTTCTGACTGTGTCGCTCTGCATTCTGGGATTGCTGTCCTTTTCCTGACCCCAGCTCTGCTCTGTCTGCCATTTGTGAATGCCCGGCGCGCTCCCTGTTAGAGGGAAGCGTGAGACGCGGCCTCCAGCGCTCAGAGCCGCTGTGGTTGGACGCCGCTTGTACGTGCATACCACAGCGGCTTTGAGCGCTCTGACTGGACGAGCGCCCGCGTATTCCCAACCCCCCTGGGCATCCCCCTGTATTCACAATCCCCCGGGCATCCCCCTGTATTCACAACCTCCTGGGCATAGTAACATAGTATGTGCGGCTGAATAAAGACTTTAGTCCGTCCAGTTCAGCCTGTTTAACTCCTTCCAGTGGTCTAGTAGCCATAGCTGGGAATGTTATTACATGTAAGGAGGGCATCCCGGCCACTATAGATCTCCTTCCAGTGGTCTAGTAGCCATAGCTGGTAATGTTATTACATGCACGGAGGGCATCCCGGCCACTATAGATCTCCTTCCAGTGGTCTAGTAGCCATAGCTGGTAATGTTATTACATGCACGGAGGGCATCCCGGCCACTATAGATCTCCTTCCAGTGGTCTAGTAGCCATAGCTGGTAATGTTATTACATGCACGGAGGGCATCCCGGCCACTATAGATCTCCTTCCAGTGGTCTAGTAGCCATAGCTGGTAATGTTATTACATGCACGGAGGGCATCCCGGCCACTATAGATCTCCTTCCAGTGGTCTAGTAGCCATAGATGGTAATGTTATTACATGCACGGAGGGCATCCCGGCCACTATAGATCTCCTTCCAGTGGTCTAGTAGCCATAGCTGGAAATGTTATTACATGCAAGGAGGGCATCCCGACCACTATAGATCTTCTTCCAGTGGTCTAGTAGCCGTAGCTGGTAATGTTATTACATGCACGGAGGGCATCCCGGCCACTATAGACCTCCTTCCAGTGGTCTAGTAGCCATAGCTGGTAATGTTATTACATGCACGGAGGGCATCCCGGCCACTATAGATCTCCTTCCAGTGGTCTAGTAGCCATAGCTGGTAATGTTATTACATGCACGGAGGGCATCCCGGCCACTATAGATCTCCTTCCAGTGGTCTAGTAGCCATAGCTGGTAATGTTATTACATGCACGGAGGGCATCCCGGCCACTATAGATCTCCTTCCAGTGGTCTAGTAGCCATAGCTGGAAATGTTATTACATGCAAGGAGGGCATCCCGGCCACTATAGATATCCTTCCAGTGGTCTAGTAGCCATAGCTGGTAATGTTATTACATGTAAGGAGGGCATCCCGGCCACTATAGATATCCTTCCAGTGATCTAGTAGCCATAGCTGGTAATGTTATTACATGCACGGAGGGCATCCCGGCCACTATAGATCTCCTTCCAGTGGTCTAGTAGCCATAGCTGGAAATGTTATTACATGTAAGGAGGACATCCCGGCCACTATAGATCTCCTTCCAGTGGTCTAGTAGCCATAGCTGGTAATGTTATTACATGCAAGGAGGGCATCCCGGCCACTATAGATCTCCTTCCAGTGGTCTAGTAGCCATAGCTGGTAATGTTATTACATGCACAGAGGGCATCCCGGCCACTATAGATCTCCTTTCAGTGGTCTAGTAGCCATAGCTGGTAATGTTATTACATGCACGGAGGGCATCCCGGCCACTATAGATCTCTCTCCAGTGGTCTAGTAGCCATAGCTGGTAATGTTATTACATGCACGGAGGGCATCCCGGCCACTATAGATCTCCTTCCAGTGGTCTAGTAGCCATAGCTGGTAATGTTATTACATGCACGGAGGGCATCCCGGCCACTATAGATCTCCTTCCAGTGGTCTAGTAGCCATAGCTGGTAATGTTATTACATGCAAGGAGGGCATCCCGGCCACTATAGATCTCCTTCCAGTGGTCTAGTAGCCATAGCTGGTAATGTTATTACATGCACGGGGGGCATCCCGGCCACTATAGATCTCCTTCCAGTGGTCTAGTAGCCATAGCTGGTAATGTTATTACATGCACGGAGGGCATCCCGGCCACTATAGATCTCCTTCCAGTGGTCTAGTAGCCATAGCTGGTAATGTTATTACATGCACGGAGGGCATCCCGGCCACTATAGATCTCCTTCCAGTGGTCTAGTAGCCATAGCTGGTAATGTTATTACATGCCAGGAGGGCATCCCGGCCACTATAGATCTCCTTCCAGTGGTCTAGTAGCCATAGCTGGTAATGTTATTACATGCACGGAGGGCATCCCGGCCACTATAGATCTCCTTCCAGTGGTCTAGTAGCCATAGCTGGTAATGTTATTACATGTAAGGAGGACATCCCGGCCACTATAGATCTCCTTCCAGTGGTCTAGTAGCCATAGCTGGTAATGTTATTACATGCACAGGGGGCATCCCGGCCACTATAGATCTCCTTCCAGTGGTCTAGTAGCCATAGCTGGTAATGTTATTACATGCACGGGGGGCATCCCGGCCACTATAGATCTCCTTCCAGTGGTCTAGTAGCCATAGCTGGTAATGTTATTACATGCACAGGGGGCATCCCGGCCACTATAGATCTCCTTTCAGTGGTCTAGTAGCCATAGCTGGTAATGTTATTACATGCACGGAGGGCATCACGGCCACTATAGATCTCCTTTCAGTGGTCTAGTAGCCATAGCTGGTAATGTTATTACATGCACGGAGGGCATCCCGGCCACTATAGATCTCCTTCCAGTGGTCTAGTAGCCATAGCTGGTAATGTTATTACATGCACGGAGGACATCCCGGCCACTATAGATCTCCTTCCAGTGGTCTAGTAGCCATAGCTGGTAATGTTATTACATGCCAGGAAGGCATCAAGGCCACTTTTGAACGTTTTTACTGAATGCTTCATTACTACCTCCTCTGGCAGCGAGTTCCATAGTCTCACTGCTCTTACAGAGAAGAATCCCCTCCTATGTCGGTGGAGAAAGCACCTTTCCTCTAACCTTAGTGGATGCCCCCGGGTTATAGTTACACTCTGGGGTATAAATAGATTGTGGGACAGATCTTTGTATAGACCCCGCATCCAAAATCGGGATGCCCTGCTGTGTGAAACCCACCAGGACGCCCGCTGCACTTACCTGAATCCTGGTCCAACATGCGCGAGCCGCGGCCACATCCCCGCTATCCCTCTAGCAGGGAGCGTGCCCGCACCAGGCATTTGTGAGCGGCCGGCGTGGACACGCTCCCTGTTAGAGGGTAGCGAGGGATCCGCTCGCCTTAGACGAGCAAGAAGCGACACGAGAAGTGGCGCGCGCGCAGGTGATCTCTTTCTCTGCTGCCCCTCATCCTCCCTCCCCACCATGTGCTGCTGGTAATTTTGTATCTGTATTTGTGTCTAGGCCTCTGCACTTTGTAATTGGTTCTGGATATTTATACACTTGCTTTATCTATCCCCGTGCTCTGATATGGTCTTGTTTTATCACATAATTTATCATGTTTGAAAAAATCTTTTTACTCAAATATTTTGTGCAATAATCTATATTTATCACCAGCGATTTCTGATAGTTATATGTAACAATTGATTGGTTTTCATAGCACAGGTGAATATTTATCTTTCTTTATAGTGTATTTAATTGATTAAGCGGTCTTGTAATTTTAAATAAAACAAGAAAATACCGCGCTTAACTTATCTAAACATCAAATTATGAACATACAAAAGAAATTAATTGACCAGCTCGACGTGCAAAACTTATATCCCACCAATAAGTCCACTAACATATATTGCAGACAATTTTTTGGAACCCCAATTGAATTGGGGTCCCAGTAAGCGACCTCAAAGACAACCCCTATTTTTCCAAGAATCACGGGTTGATACACAGACCGGCCTTATATTGAAAATGCAAACTTGTTCCGGGCTAGGTTATCCCGAGAAAATGTTTTGGGCTCAGCACTGTGACCACACCCGAGACTTTATGAATTTTAAAACTATTTATTCATCTGGTCAATAAAAACAATTTCTTTGCATAATGTAAAAAACATGAATTTAGCATTGATGGTTTCGTGTACTATATTACATTACAGCATTTCATCTCTGTCAAGCACTCTCTGGCGGGCAGACATGTGTCATGTTTCGCCATTCCTGGCTTTTTCAGTGCCCTATTAGTGTAACAGATATATTGCAACCAGCACAGAGCTAGGTGTGAGTACAGTTTAAGTCCTCTTTAGTGTAAATCCATTAGAAATCCATCTTCAACCAGTGCTTGAGTACTCAAAAATATTGTGATCCCACCACCACATATATGCTCTTACCAAAGATATGGCTTTAAAATGCGTTGAATATTTAAAGATATCAGGCGCACACCAATTCTTTTTTTTTATAATTTTTTTACTTTTTGTTCTGCAGTTTTAGACCCATATTCAATACATACAGGCAAGAGTTAAATAGCACCTCATCTCTAACATATATACAGGGACAATAGCATATCACTTGCAGCATATTAATTGCATATGTGCAGGTAGGTTTAAAATGTCAGACAATCTCATTTAGTATGTGAGTCCTTTCTGTGATATCAATAAAAGATAGAGTAACTGCTATGTAGCTACAAAAATCAGCAGTCATGTAACACTAGAAACAATTGTATCAACAGCGATGGCTCACTTGCATTTCGAGAACAAAATTATACAAGGCAATGGTGTGTGATGTTTACAATAAAGAAGATACATTTAAATACAACAGCAAACACTATCATAATGTGCTGCGTAGTAAAGCCTAAAATGCTATAATACATCAACAGACACTGTCACAACATACTGCATATTGAGGTATAGGATTCTGTTAAAGCATTATATCTTTACAGTTTGCATTTCACAGAAGGCAGTATATGTATAATCATTACGCTTTAACATAAGCCTTGTAAATGTAACTCACAACTTGTCACAACCTATCATGCATAAATAACAAATCTGTACATATAGTATTACCCAAGTTTTTTTTAATGTAGCAAAGGTGGGGGTGGTCCACCTTTGCTACATTAAAAAAAAAAAAAAAAAAAAGACCGCCCCACCTATGCTACATTAAAAAAAAAAAGAGGACCGCCCCCACCTTTGCTACATTAAAAAAAAAAAAAAAGGAGGACCGCCCCACCTTTGCTACATTAAAAAAAAGGAGGACCGCCCCCACCTTTGCTACATTAAAAAAAAAAAAAAGGACCGCCCCACCTTTGCTACATTAAAAAAAAAGGAGGACCACCCCCACCTTTGCTACATTAAAAAAAAAAAAGGAGGACCGCCCCCACCTTTGCTACATTAAAAAAAAAAAAAGGAGGACCGCCCCACCTTTGCTACATTAAAAAAAAGGAGGACCGCCCCCACCTTTGCTACATTAAAAAAAAAAAAAAGACCGCCCCACCTATGCTACATTAAAAAAAAAAAGAGGACCGCCCCCACCTTTGCTACATTAAAAAAAAAAAAAAAGGAGGACCGCCCCACCTTTGCTACATTAAAAAAAAGGAGGACCGCCCCCACCTTTGCTACATTAAAAAAAAAAAAAAGGACCGCCCCACCTTTGCTACATTAAAAAAAAAGGAGGACCACCCCCACCTTTGCTACATTAAAAAAAAAAAAGGAGGACCGCCCCCACCTTTGCTACATTAAAAAAAAAAAAAGGAGGACCGCCCCACCTTTGCTACATTAAAAAAAAAAAAAAGGAGGACCGCCCCCACCTTTGCTACATTAAAAAAAAAAAAAAGGAGGACCACCCCCACCTTTGCTACATTAAAAAAAAAAAAAAGGACCACCCCCACCTTTGCTACATTAAAAAAAAAAAAGGAGGACCGCCCCACCTTTGCTACATTAAAAAAAAAAAAAAGGAGGACCACCCCCACCTTTGCTACATTAAAAAAAAAAAAAGAGGACCGCCCCCACCTTTGCTACATTAAAAAAAAGGAGGACCGCCCCCACCTTTGCTACATTAAAAAAAAGGAGGACCGCCCCCACCTTTGCTACATTAAAAAAAAAAAGGACCGCCCCACCTTTGCTACATTAAAAAAAAAAAAAGGAGGACCGCCCCCACCTTTGCTACATTAAAAAAAAAAAGGACCGCCCCACCTTTGCTACATTAAAAAAAAAGGAGGACCGCCCCCACCTTTGCTACATTAAAAAAAAAAGGAGGACCGCCCCCACCTTTGCTATATTAAAAAAAAAGGAGGACCGCCCCCACCTTTGCTACATTAAAAAAAAAAAAGGAGGACCGCCCCCACCTTTGCTACATTAAAAAAAAAAAAAAAAAGGAGGACCGCCCCACCTTTGCTACATTAAAAAAAAGGAGGACCGCCCCCACCTTTGCTACATTAAAAAAAAAAAAAAAAAGGAGGACCGCCCCACCTTTGCTACATTAAAAAAAGGAGGACCGCCCCCACCTTTGCTACATTAAAAAAAAAAAAAGGACCGCCCCACCTTTGCTACATTAAAAAAAAAGGAGGACCGCCCCCACCTTTGCTACATTAAAAAAAAAAAAAGGAGGACCGCCCCCACCTTTGCTACATTAAAAAAAAGGAGGACCGCCCCCACCTTTGCTACATTAAAAAAAAAAAAAAAAAGGAGGACCGCCCCACCTTTGCTACATTAAAAAAAAGGAGGACCGCCCCCACCTTTGCTACATTAAAAAAAAAAAAAGGAGGACCGCCCCCACCTTTGCTACATTAAAAAAAAAAAAAAAAAGGAGGACCGCCCCACCTTTGCTACATTAAAAAAAAGGAGGACCGCCCCCACCTTTGCTACATTAAAAAAAAAAAAAAAAAGGAGGACCGCCCCACCTTTGCTACATTAAAAAAAGGAGGACCGCCCCCACCTTTGCTACATTAAAAAAAAAAAAAGGACCGCCCCACCTTTGCTACATTAAAAAAAAAGGAGGACCGCCCCCACCTTTGCTACATTAAAAAAAAAAAAAGGAGGACCGCCCCCACCTTTGCTACATTAAAAAAAAAAAGGACCGCCCCACCTTTGCTACATTAAAAAAAAAGGAGGACCGCCCCCACCTTTGCTACATTAAAAAAAAAAGGAGGACCGCCCCCACCTTTGCTATATTAAAAAAAAAGGAGGACCGCCCCCACCTTTGCTACATTAAAAAAAAAAAAAGGAGGACCGCCCCCACCTTTGCTACATTAAAAAAAAAAAAAAAAAGGAGGACCGCCCCACCTTTGCTACATTAAAAAAAAGGAGGACCGCCCCCACCTTTGCTACATTAAAAAAAAAAAAAAAAAGAAGGAGGACCGCCCCACCTTTGCTACATTAAAAAAAGGAGGACCGCCCCCACCTTTGCTACATTAAAAAAAAAAAAAGGACCGCCCCACCTTTGCTACATTAAAAAAAAAGGAGGACCGCCCCCACCTTTGCTACATTAAAAAAAAAAGGAGGACCGCCCCCACCTTTGCTATATTAAAAAAAAAGGAGGACCGCCCCCACCTTTGCTATATTAAAAAAAAAGGAGGACCGCTCCCACCTTTGCTACATTAAAAAAAACTTGGGTAATACCTCACTGCTTACTATATGTACAGATTTGTTATTTATGCATGATAGGTTGTGACAAGTTGTGAGTTACATTTACAAGGCTTATGTTAAAGCGTAATGATTATACATATACTGCCTTCTGTGAAATGCAAACTGTAAAGATATAATGCTTTAACAGAATCCTATACCTCAATATGCAGTATGTTGTGACAGTGTCTGTTGATGTATTATAGCATTTTAGGCTTTACTACGCAGCACATTATGATAGTGTTTGCTGTTGTATTTAAATGTATCTTCTTTATTGTAAACATCACACACCATTGCCTTGTATAATTTTGTTCTCGAAATGCAAGTGAGCCATCGCTGTTGATACAATTGTTTCTAGTGTTACACGACTGCTGATTTTTGTAGCTACATAGCAGTTACTCTCTTTTATTGATATCACAGAAAGGACTCGCATACTAAATGAGATTGTCTGACATTTAAACCACCTGCACATATGCAATTAATATGCTGCAAGTGATATGCTATTGTCCCTGTATATATGTTAGAGATGATGTGCTATTTAACTCTTGCCTGTATGTATTAAATATGGGTCTAAAACTGCAGAATAAAAAAGGAAAAAAATTATTTATAAAAGAAAAATTGGTGTGCGCCTGATATCTTTAAATATATTGTGTGTAGGATAAGAAGAATTATCCTGACAGGCAGCACCCTTGATAAGCTGAGAATTTGATACACGATGGCTATAGGATCTAACGAAAGTGTGCCACCAATCACTTATTTTAAAATGCGTATTTCAAATGTTGCCCACTCATAGGGTAATCGCCCACTTTTCACCCCCCTTAGAGGCAGTAGATGTGCTCAAGGTTAAGTGCATGTAAAGAGAAAAAAAAAAGGATTCCATAGCGCAACATGCTAAAACCAAGGGGGCTTTATTAATAATAGGCCAATTAAACACTCACAATAAAAACATAGAGATTGTACATATAGAAAACAAGCCAGTAAGGCCAACTTGCGCTGCTCGATCCCCAAAGGGGAGAGAATATCCAGGACCGCCGGCTCTCCAACGCGTTTCGTCGCCCTCTGCGACTTAAGCTAGGTGAGTCATTTTGCAAGGTCTTGTGATTTTGCTATATATTGCACGGTCACTTTGTTAGAGGGTATATAAAGATTTTCTCAAAACATCCTTCGGGCAGCATACGCCTGAGACCTCCGGGCTCCTCCCACCAAGGGGAACACGTGACCACCAGCCAAATAAATTCTTGACTCCTCCTACTCGTCCCCAGTTGTTTTCGTGTTCCTCCACGAGGTAGGAGCCAGACCACTAGCTCCTGGACCGGTTGGTTTAGGTAAGTATTTTCGGGTGCTATGGGCCTATTTTTTTTTTGCAGGGGGTCCTTTTCTCGGTCCTGAAGGTTTTTCCTTTACCTGGAGATACCCTATGGGATTTTAGGCCAGGTCCCATTCTTTGATTAACGGCAAAGGAGGGTAAGCAAAATGTTTTACCCTCTTGCTGAGAATGACCTCTTGGAAGAAGCCGGGGTGGCCGGACCCCATTATAGGACCCCAAAAAAAAAAAAAATTTTTATATGGAGATGGCAGTTGGGAGAGGATCCCTCTAGGGATTCTCTCTGTTGGGTATCTAGTGTTGGAAAATCCCAGGATGAATTGGTTGCCTGAATTCCTCCCAAATTTTATTTTTATGTTTTAATGTGTGAAAAATATTTTGGTCTTGTGCCTTTAAAGTGGACCAACGCCCTCCCCTGATCGGCCTGGGAATCTATAAGATTCCCAGACCGATCAGCTCCCTGACTGCGGGGCACCCCCCCAGATCCCCGAAAATCCGACCTAATCCTCGTTCCAGCGGCGCATGCGCGTCCCTCCAGCAGGGCGCGCACCCGCGCCGGCCGTTTGTGAGAGGGACGCGGCGACGGCAGTCCGCACTCTAGCAGGGCGCGCACCCACGCCGGCCGTTTGTGAATGGCTGGCGCGGGTGCGCTCCCTGTAAGAGGGACGCGCGGGAGGTGGCGACGGTAGTCCGCGCTTGTCCGTCGCTGCCTCTCCTTGTCAGTTGGCGGCGATTGGACGAGCGAGTCACGTGGGAGCGGGGTCAGGTGAGTTTTCGGGGGTTTTCTGGGGGGTTTCACACAGATTAAGTTAAGATTAATTAATTAATTAATTAATCAGTTAAGACTTAAGATTCCCGGACCGATCAGCTCCCTGACTGTGGGGTGCCTCGCTGTGTGAAACCCCCCCACAGATCCCCGAAAATCCTACCTGATCCTCGTTCCAGCGGCGCATGCGCGGGCCGCCCCGCCTCCCACGCGTCCCTCTAGCAGGGCGCGCACCCACACCGACCGTTTGTGAATGGTCGGTAAGAGGGACGCGTGGGAGGTGGCGGCGGTGGCCCGTGCATGTCTCTCCTTGTCCGTCAGCGGATATTGGACGAGCGAGTCACATGGGAGCGGGGTCAGGTGAGTTTTCGGAGCTTTCTGGGGGGTTTTACACAGCGGGGCACCCACGATCAGGGTGGTCAGGATAGTCAAATTCCTGGGTGTTGGTCCACTTTAAGAGGCAGGGAAGAAAGGAGAATGACGCCCTCTCTACTTTCTTCCTCGCCTGACACTAGTTCTCGAGTGTTGCAGTACCCGTTTTCAGCAGAAGGGGGCGATAGTTCCTCTCCTCCTCCTCCTTCTTCCGGGTTCTGTTCTCGGGAGCGCCGCGTCTCTTCACCGCGCTGCCATGCCATTACCACCGCCGAGGGAAAGGGGGATTGTTCCTTCGGGTATAACATCCTTCTTCTTCGTCTTCTGGGTAGGTGAATCCCGCGCGCGCGCGTGCGCTCACCGTTTTTTTTGGTACTGACTCTACAGGATATGATCCTAGGCTTCTTCCTCCCGGGCTGCTGACGTCACATCTCGGCCCCCGGGGGATTTTTCCTGCTTCCCAAAAACACATGCTTTGCCTTAAAGGGCCGGCACAAAAAATAAGATATTTATTATTAATTGGGTCCCTCTTATCATGGTTATGTAATTTACGTTGTGCGTTATCTAGAGGTCGGATGAGATTGAGGCAGAAGTTGTTTTTAATTGTCTTGTGTGTATATGATGATTTTAGTTTTTTTGTACTCTCGATAAATTTGATTGAATTGTTTGCTCCCTTATTGGTGACGGTTGGAGCTCGCCGCCTCAACTGCATCTTTTTTGTACTTAGACGAAGGGGCGGGAACAGATCTGAGCGCGCTGATTGGACGAGCGGTCATGCATGCGCCGTAGGACTGGGAAGAGGTCATTTTGTTTGGGCGACCTCCGGGGGCGGGTCACGCAGCGGGGCACCACAGATCAAGGAGCAAAACCCAGGATAGTCGAAATCCTGGGTTTTGCTCCACTTTAAACGCATACAGTTCACAGGAAGAGACGGCTCACTCACCATATAAGTATTTATTTACACTGAGAGACGTTTGAGGGGATTTCCAATGTTTGATGAGACTGGGCATCAGTTCCTTTAAAAAAGCAAGAAAAACGAAGCAAGCGAAGGATTGCCGCTGCGGGGTCGCGCACCAATCGGACGATCGGCGGCGGGTTCGGTCATCAGGTGTCTTTGTGTTTGATCAATCCTTTGCTGATGAGATCGGGGATTTCCACAGCCAGCCATGGCCCCAGCTGCAGGAGACGGAGGAGACAAGAACACAATGTCATTTCTATACATGTAACTCCCTGATCATGATCATCCCAATTCAGGATGCCCCGGGGGGGTGGAAATTGGGGGGGGGGGCAAGTATCATTTGCCAACTGCTCTGGCAACAGGCTGTGTCCCCCTCTCAGCTGATTAACACATGACTTCTCCTAGTGCAGGAGAAACTACATTTAGATACATATGTAACAGAAACTAACAGTCAACTGTATCTAAATGTAACAAGCTTCCCCTGCACCAGAGCAGTGGGCAAACAAAACCCATGCAGAGGAACCTATAAGATTCCCGGGCTGATCGATTCCCCCCCCCCCCCCCCCCCCCAGGGCATCCAGAATTGGATGCTGTGTGAAACCCCCCAGGTCGCCCATAAACTCACCTTCTGTTCCATTCCAACGGCGCATGCGCGGGCAGCAGCCAGATCCCCGCTATCCCTCTAGCAAGGCGCGTGCCCACGCCAGGCGTTTGGGAATGGCCGCGCAGGCATGCTTCCTGTTAGAGGGAAGAGGCTACCAGCGCTTGGAGCCGATCCCCTTAGACAAATGGCCGGGAGCCAATCAGAGCGCGCTTATTGGATGAGAGGCCGCGCGATTGCTGGGAAGAGGCGAGTTTGTTCGGGCAACCTGGGGGAGTCAGAATCCCGGGTTTTGGTCCACTTTGAGTGGTGGGCCCAAATATAGGTTTCCATACGTATTAAAGTGGACAAAAAAACAGAATTTTGACGATCCTGCGTTTTGGTCCTTGCTCTCGGGGCAACACCTGGGGGAGGTCGCCCGAACCAACTCACCTCTTCCCCGTCATATATATATTTATATAACATATATTATATATATATTTCAGAATAATAATAATAATAATAATAATAATAATAATAATAAATATATATATATATATATATATTCAGCTTGATAATAATAATAAATTATATATATATATCTCCTCAGTTTGATAAGAATAATATTAAGAATAATATTAAGAATAATCATAATAATATATATCCTCAGCTTGATAATAATGAATAATATATATAATATATATAATAATATATGTTTCCCACACCCTGTACATACAGATTGCCCACATTAATCCAGACCCTCACCCTGAATAAGAGTCTATCTTGTATGTTTCCCCCCTGTACATACAGATTGCCCACATTAATCCGGACCTTCACCCTGAATAAGAGCCTATCTTATGTTTCCCCCACCCTGTACATACAGATTGCCCACATTAATCCGGACCTTCACCCTGAATAAGAGTCTATCTTATATGTTTCCCACACCCTGTACATACAGAATGCCCACAGTAATCCGGACCTTCACCCTGAATAAGAGCCTATCTTATATGTTTCCCACACCCTGTACATACAGATTGCCCACATTAATCCGGACCTTCACCCTGAATAAGAGTCTATCTTATATGTTTCCCACACCCTGTACATACAGAATGCCCACAGTAATCCGGACCTTCACCCTGAATAAGAGCCTATCTTATATGTTTCCCACACCCTGTACATACAGATTGCCCACATTAATCCGGACCTTCACCCTGAATAAGAGCCTATCTTATATGTTTCCCACACCCTGTACATACAGATTGCTCACATTAAAAATCATCCTCCCTGCATCTACTGCATGTTATGAGCCTTTAAACATCCAAGATGGCGACTCATGGAGCATCAGGCAGCCTGTGAACAGGAAGTGTCTTCTGACTGTGCTGCTCGGCATTCTGGGATTGCTGTCCCTTCCCTGACCCCAGCTCTGCTCTGTCTGAGCAAAGCACAGCTATAACCCCGCCCCCTGTACTTTATCCCGCTCTCCTCTCCTCAGTAAGTGTGATGCTTCTGAGTCAAGATGGCGGCGCCCGTATCCTAGAGTCCTGAACAGAGTTGCAGCCCAGTGGGGGAAAGAATTAAAGGTGACTAAAAACTTAAAATATATTAATTTTAGATGCTGGGGAATCATTTTATAAGGGTTTGGGCTTTTCAATAAATCCTGGTGAAGGTTCCGGGTTAAGACCTACTGCTCCCCACAAGTCTCTTGTACTCACCCCTAGTGCGATTAGATGGGCCAAGCCAAATTTTGGAACGTTCCGTGCCCACAGAGGCTTGAAGTGTTCGGTCAGACAGATCTTCCCTCCTCTGAAAAACACAATATATATATATATATATTAAAGAGGGATTCTGACCAACCAATGGAAATGCTTATAGTATAGTAGTATATAATGCTTACAGTAATGCATGCAATATTAGCGCTGCCTATAGGGAATAGGCATTGGCAAGCAAGGTCTCCGGAGTGTTCCAGCAAACTCATCCAGTGTCAGATTCCATGAGTGAGGGGTTACGTGGATCCTCTTGATTAGGGGTCCACAATGGCCATTCATAAATTGGAGAATTGGCTGCCCCCATCTTGGAGGGGCAACAGATGTGAAGGGCCCTTCAGTGGGGCAGTAGGTACATCATGGCAACCCAAACCACGGGATTCCTCCTATCTGCTGCCCCTCTGAGATGGAACAGCCCTTAAGGACCCTGTATGACGAACACATCAACAAGGAGGACCCCTTGGGAATTCAAAATGTCTGCCTCCATCTTGGATGGACAGCAGATGTCAGGGGCCCTTCAGTTGGGCAGTAGGTACATCATGGCAACCCAAACCACGGGATTCCTCCTATCTGTTGCCCCTCTGAGATGGAACAGCCCTTAAGGACCCTGTATGACGAACACATAAACCAGGAGGACCCCTTGGGAATTCAAAATGTCTGCCCCCATCTTGGATGGACAGCATATGTGAAGGGCCCTTCAGTTGGGCAGCAGGTACATCACAACAACCCAAACTACGGGATTCCTCCTTTCTTGTGAGGGACCCCTTGGGTTGGGGCAAAGAGAAGTTTGGGCCTTGTGAGGCACCCCGTGGGTTGGGGCAAGGAGAAGTTTGGGCACCTTGTGAGGGACCCCTTGGGTTGGGGCAGGGAGAAGTTTGGGGCCTTGTGAGGCACCCCTTGGGTTGGGGCAAGGAGAAGTTTGGGCACCTTGTGAGGGACCCCTTGGATTAGGGCAGGGAGAAGTTTGGGGCCTTGTGAGGCACCCCTTGGGTTGGGGCAAGGAGAAGTTTGGGACCTCGTGAGGGAGGCCTTGGGTTGGGGCAAGGAGAAGTTTGGGACCTTGTGAGAGACCCCTTGGGTTGGGGCAAGGAGAAGTTTGGGGAGAAGTTTGGGGCAAGGAGAAGTTTGGGTCCTTGTGAGGGACCCCTTGGGTTAGGGCAAGGAGAAATTTGGGACCTTGTGAGGTACCCCTTGGGTTGGGGTGGCTTCATTTTACAAGGTCCAGTGTTGCTCCAATAGAAGGAGCAGGAGGTGTGTGGGCATCTTGGTACAGGTCCAGTGTCTGATTGTGCGGTGGCAGATCCACATAGCATAATCCCTAGGGCGCACCCTAATATGGGTTGCCCAGCAGCGTATCCTGTTTGGCAGATTGGGACCCCTTGGGTTGGGGCAATGAGAAGTTTGGGCACCTTGTGAGGGACCCCTTGGGTTGAGGCAGAGAGAAGTTTGGGGCCTTGTGAGGCACCCCTTGGGTTGGGGCAAGGAGAAGTTTGGGACCTTGTGAGAGACCCCTTGGGTTGGGGCAAGGAGAAGTTTGGGACCTTGTGAGAGAGCCCTTGGGTTAGGGCAAGGAGAAGTTTGGGGCTTTGTGAGAGACCCCTTGGGTTGGGGCAAGGAGAAATTTGGGGCCTTGTGAGGCACCCCGTGGGTTGGGGCAAGGAGAAGTTTGGGGCCTTGTGAGGCACCCCGTGGGTTGGGGCAAGGAGAAGTTTGGGCAACTTGTGAGGGACCCCTTGGGTTGGGGCAGGGAGAAGTTTGGGACCTTGTGAGAGACCCCTTGGGTTGGGGCAAGGAGAAGTTTGGGACCTTGTGAGAGAGCCCTTGGGTTAGGGCAAGGAGAAGTTTGGGGCTTTGTGAGAGACCCCTTGGGTTGGGGCAAGGAGAAGTTTGGGGCCTTGTGAGGCACCCCGTGGGTTGGGGCAAGGAGAAGTTTGGGGCCTTGTGAGGCACCCCGTGGGTTGGGGCAAGGAGAAGTTTGGGCAACTTGTGAGGGATCCCTTGGGTTGGGGCAGGGAGAAGTTTGGGGCCTTGTGAAGCACCCCTTGGGTTGAGGCAGGGAGAAGTTTGGGGCCTTGTGAGGCACCCCTTGGGTTGGGGAAAGGGAAGTTTGGGACCTTGTGAGGGACCCCTTGGGGGGCAAGGAGAAGTTTGGAACCTTGTGAGGGAGCCCTTGGCTTGGGACAAGGAGAAGTTTAGGACCTTGTGAGGGAGCCCTTGGCTTGGGGCAAGGAGAAGTTTGGAACCTTGTGAGGGAGCCCTTGGGTTGGGGCAAGGAGAAGTTTGGGCAACTTGTGAGGGACCCCTTGGGTTGGGGCAGGGAGAAGTTTGGGGCCTTGTGAAGCACCCCTTGGGTTGAGGCAGGGAGAAGTTTGGGGCCTTGTGAGGCACCCCTTGGGTTGGGGAAAGGGAAGTTTGGGACCTTGTGAGGGACCCCTTGGGGGGCAAGGAGAAGTATGGAACCTTGTGAGGGAGCCCTTGGCTTGGGACAAGGAGAAGTTTAGGACCTTGTGAGGGAGCCCTTGGCTTGGGGCAAGGAGAAGTTTGGAACCTTGTGAGGGAGCCCTTGGGTTGGGGCAAGGAGAAGTTTGGGACCTTGTGAGGGAGCCCTTGGGTTGGGGCAAGGAGAAGTTTGGGACCTTGTGAGGGAGCCCTTGGGTTGGGGCAAGGAGAAGTTTGGGACCTTGCGAGGGAGCCCTTGGGTTGGGGCAAATAGAAGTTTGGGACCTTGTGAGGGACCCCTTGGGTTGGGGCAAATAGAAGTTTGGGACCTTGTGAGGGACCCCTTGGCTTGGGGCAAGGAGAAGTTTAGGACCTTGTGAGGGACCCCTTGGATTGGGGCAAGGAGAAGTTTGGGACCATGTGAGGGACCCCTTGGCTTGGGACAAGGAGAAGTTTAGGACCTTGTGAGGGACCCCTTGGCTTGGGGCAAGGAGAAGTTTGGGACCTTGTGAGGGACCCCTTGGCTTGGGGCAGGGAGAAGTTTGGGGCCTTGTGAGGCACCCCTTGGGTTGGGGAAAGGGAAGTTTGGGACCTTGTGAGGGACCCCTTGGGGGGCAAGGAGAAGTTTGGAACCTTGTGAGGGAGCCCTTGGCTTGGGACAAGGAGAAGTTTAGGACCTTGTGAGGGAGCCCTTGGCTTGGGGCAAGGAGAAGTTTGGAACCTTGTGAGGGTGCCCTTGGGTTGGGGCAAGGAGAAGTTTGGGACCTTGTGAGGGAGCCCTTGGGTTGGGGCAAGGAGAAGTTTGGGACCTTGTGAGGGAGCCCTTGGGTTGGGGCAAGGAGAAGTTTGGGACCTTGTGAGGGAGCCCTTGGGTTGGGGCAAGGAGAAGTTTGGGACCTTGCGAGGGAGCCCTTGGGTTGGGGCAAATAGAAGTTTGGGACCTTGTGAGGGACCCCTTGGCTTGGGGCAAGGAGAAGTTTAGGACCTTGTGAGGGACCCCTTGGCTTGGGGCAAGGAGAAGTTTGGGACCATGTGAGGGACCCCTTGGCTTGGGACAAGGAGAAGTTTAGGACCTTGTGAGGGACCCCTTGGCTTGGGGCAAGGAGAAGTTTAGGACCTTGTGAGGGACCCCTTGGCTTGGGGCAAGGAGAAGTTTGGGACCTTGCGAGGGAGCCCTTGGGTTGGGGCAAATAGAAGTTTCGGACCTTGTGAGGGAGCCCTTGGGTTGGGGCAAGGAGAAGTTTGGGACCTTGTGAGAAACCCCTTGGGTTGGGGCAAGGAGAAGTTTGGGACCCCTTGGCTTGGGGCAAGGAGAAGTTTAGGACCTTGTGAGGGACCCCTTGGCTGGGGACAAGGAGAAGTTTAGGACCTTGTGAGGGACCCCTTGGCTTGGGGCAAGGAGAAGTTTAGGACCTTGTGAGGGACCCCTTGGCTTGGGACAAGGAGAAGTTTAGGACCTTGTGAGGGACCCCTTGGGTTGGGGCAAGGAGAAGTTTGGGACCTCGTGAGGGAGACCTTGGCTTGGGACAAGGAGAAGTTTGGGACCTTGTGAGAAACCCCTTGGGTTGGGGCAAGGAGAAGTTTGGGACCTTGTGAGAAACCCCTTGGGTTGGGGCAAGGAGAAGTTTGGGACCTTGTGAGGGACCCCTTGGCTTGGGGCAAGGAGAAGTTTAGGACCTTGTGAGGGACCCCTTGGCTGGGGACAAGGAGAAGTTTAGGACCTTGTGAGGGACCCCTTGGCTTGGGGCAAGGAGAAGTTTAGGACCTTGTGAGGGACCCCTTGGCTTGGAGAAGTTTAGGACCTTGTGAGGGACCCCTTGGCTTGGGGCAAGGAGAAGTTTAGGACCTTGTGAGGGAGCCCTTGGGTTGGGACAAGGAGAAGTTTGGGACCTTGTGAGAAACCCCTTGGGTTGGGGCAAGGAGAAGTTTGGGACCTCGTGAGGGAGACCTTGGCTTGGGACAAGGAGAAGTTTGGGACCTTGTGAGAAACCCCTTGGGTTGGGGCAAGGAGAAGTTTGGGACCTTGTGAGAAACCCCTTGGCTTGGTCTCATTATACAAGGTCCAGTGTTGCTTCATTAGAAGGAGCAGGAGGCGTGGGGGCATCTTGGTCTCGGCACAGGTCCAGTTTCTGATTGAAGCTCGATGGTGACCTACCTGTACATTTTCGCCGTCTTCCCATCAAGCTCGGGGATGGCGATTTCAGGAGCCGTGGCCGGGTAGGTGACCGGAATCTGCAGTAAAGGAGAAGGTCAGATCGGTTTGGAACGTCAGAGACGTGTTTGCTATAGTTACTTCTATGTATCCAGGCTCTAAAATGATAAAGAGAGGGAGCACTTACCAGCCAGCTTGCAGGCTCAATCCCACAGAGCTCTGCATGCTGTTGGCTCCGGTGCTGCATTAAAATCAATGTGGGGCGCCTATATGATGTGCCCACTGCCAGGCTCGGACAGGGTTACCAGGAGAACCCAATGTGGGGGGGGGGGGGCTTGGACTCAGGGGCCCCTTTGAGGGTCTTCATTACCAAAACCTGAGTGATGTAAAGCTTATTTGTACCATCCCAAGTGCATGCGAAATTATTTATAATGTAAAAATTATTATATTTTACGTTTTTAGTCACTTATTCTTTCCCCCACTGGGCTGCAACTCTGTTCAGGGCTCTAGGATACGGGCGCCACCATCTTGACTCAGAAGCATCACATACTGAGGAGAGCGGGATAAAGTGCAGAGGGCGGGGTTATAGCTGAGCTTTGCTCAGACAGAGCAGAGCTGGGGTCAGGGAAAAGACAGCAATCCCAGAATGCAGAGCGACACAGTCAGAAGACACTTCCTGTCTGCAGGCAGCCTGATGCTCCATGAGCCACAATCTTGGATGTTTAAAGGCTCATAACATGCAGTAGGTACAGGGGGGAAACATATAAGATAGGCTCTTATTCAGGGTGAAGGTCTGGATTAATGTGGGCAATCTGTATGTACAGGGTGTGGGAAACATATAAGATAGACTCTTATTCAGGGTGAAGGTCCGGATTAATGTGGGCAATCTGTATGTACAGGGTGTGGGAAACATACAAGATAGACTCTTATTCAGGGTGAAGGTCCGGATTAATGTGAGCAATCTGTATGTACAGGGGGGAAACATACAAGATAGGCTCTTATTCAGAGTGAGGGTCCGGATTAAGGCTAGAATACTCACATCAAATTCCACGTCAAACTCATATTTCAGCAGCTCGTGGATGTACCAGCATTTCCCGAACCACCTGGAGGAGAGAAGAGCCAATCAGATGCCTGCTCGCGTTACAAGTGTCATAGCTAGCTCCTCCCACTCCCCGGGCATCCCCGAGTCTTTGCCGTCCTGGTTCCATGCTGGTCATGTGACCCTGTGCCACCCAATGGAGTTCACCAACTGTCTGCACACGCACATTGGCCAGAGCACCCGATTGGTGGCCACCGGGTCACATGGGAAGCTGAGGACACTAAGAGATCCCAAGGACCACAGCAATGTGCAGGTCTACGTCAAGTGTGATAGACACAAGGAGGGTTAAAGTGGACCAAAACCCAACTGGATCAGCCCGGGAACCTATAAGATATCCGGGCTGATCCATTCCCTCCCCCCGGGGCATCCAAAATCGGGATGCCCCGCTGTGTAAGATAATCTATCTATAAATAATAAAAAATACGAAATTTAATTTAATAAATAAATTATTAATAAAAAATAATAGATTATCTATTTATAGGATTCCCGGGCTGATCCATTCCCTCCCCCCGGGGCATCCAAAAATCAGGATGCCCCGCTGTGTAAGATAATCTATCTATAAATAATAATAAAAAATAATAAATTTAATTTAATAAGAAATAATAATAGTAATAAACTATTAATAAAAAAATAATAGATAATCCATCTACAAGATTCCCAGGCCGATCGATTCCCTCCCTCCCTGGGGCATGCAAAATTGGGATGCCCTGCTGTGTGAAACGCCCCAAGTCACCCCACACACTTACCCTAATCCCGGTCCAACGACGCATGTGCGAGCCCCTATCCCTCTAGCAGGGCGCGCTGCGTGTTAGAGGGAAGCGGGGGATGCGGCCATCAGCAAGTTCGGAGCCGCTGGCCTTAGACGGTGTGATGTCAAGCGCGCTGATTGGACGGGCGCCCGTGCATGCGCCGTAGGACCGGGAAGAGGAGAGTTTCTTTAGGCGATCTGGGGAGTTTCATACAGCGGGGCATCCCCGATCGATGGTCAAAATCCCGGGTTTTGGTCCACTTTAAAGCCACTTTCTTGTTTGTGGTCTTCTTAAAGTGGACCTAAATCCAGGATTTTGACCAACCTGGGTTCTGGTCCTTGGCCCCGATCGGGGATGCCCCGCTGTGTGAAACCCCCCAGATCGCCCGAACAAACTCACATCTTCCCGATCATGTGCGGGCGCTCGTCCAATCAGCTCGCTCGAGCGCGCTGATGGTCGCATCCCCTGCTTCCCTCTAACAGGGAGCGTGCCAGTGCCCGACATTCACAAATGCCTGGTGCCCTGTTAGAGGGATAGCGGGGATGCGGCTCGCGCATGCACAGTTGGACCGGGAAGCAAGGTAAGTGTATAGGGCGACCGGGGGGGGGGGGGGGGGGTTCACACAGCGGGGCATCCTGATTTTGGATGCCCCGGGGGGGGGGGGGGGCAGGAATCGATCGGCCTGGGAATCTTATAAATAGATAATCTATTATTTTTTATTAATAATTTTATTATTAAATTAAATTTCGTATTTTTTATTATCATTTATAGATAATCTTACATAGCGGGGCATCCTGATTTTGGATGCCCCGGGGGAGAGGGAATCGATCGGCCTGGGAATCTTATAGATAATCTATTGATTTTGATAATTTATTATTTTTTATTCATGAATTATTTATTATTAAATATTTATTATTTATTTTATTTTTTATTTTTTTTTTATACATAATCTATTATTTTTTTTATTAATAATTGATTTATTATATTAAATGTATTATTTTTTTATTATTAATTATAGATAGATTATCTTACACAGAGGGGCATCCCGATTTTGGATGCCCCGGGGGAGAGGGAATCGATCGGCCTGGGAATCTTATAGATAATCTATTGATTTTGATAATTTATTATTTTTTATTCATGAATTATTTATTATTAAATATTTATTATTTATTTTATTTTTTATTTTTTTTTTATACATAATCTATTATTTTTTTTATTAATAATTGATTTATTATATTAAATGTATTATTTTTTTATTATTAATTATAGATAGATTATCTTACACAGAGGGGCATCCCGATTTTGGATGCCCCGGGGGAGAGGGAATCGATCGGCCTGGGAATCTTATAGATAATCTATTGATTTTGATAATTTATTATTTTTTATTCATGAATTATTTATTATTAAATATTTATTATTTATTTTATTTTATTTTTTTATTATTTTTTTATACATAATCTATTATTTTTTTTATTAATAATTGATTTATTATATTACATTTATTATTTTTTTATTATTAATTATAGATAGATTATCTTACACAGCGGGGCATCCTGATTTTGGATGCCCCGGGGGGAGGGAATCAATCAGCCCGGGAATCCTATAGATAGATAATCTATTATTTATTATTTTTTATTAATAATTGATTTATTATTATTTATTATTAAATTAAAATGTAACATTTTTTTGTATTATTTATAGATAGATTATCTTATAGGTTCCTGGGTCGATCTCTGTGGGATTTGGTCCACTTTAAGCAGCTCTCGAAACTCGCCCATTTAGTTAAAGCAGAAAAGAAAGAGCGAGAGAGAGTGAGAAATAAAGAGCGAGAAAGAAAGAAATAAGAAAGAAACAAAAAGAAAAAGAGAGAGAAAGAAACGAGAGAGAGCAAGCGAGAGAGAAAGAAATAAGCGAGAAAGAAAGAAAGAGAAAAAGAGAGACCGAGAAAGAAAAAAAAGAGAGAGATCGAGAAAGAAAAAAAAGAGAGAGCAAAAAAGAAAAAGAGAGCGAGAAAGAAAAAAAAGAGAGATCGAGAAAGAAAAAAAAGAGATCGAGAAAAAAAAAAAGAGAGAGCAAAAAAGAAAAAGAGAGCGAGAAAGAAAGGGGAAAAAAAAAAGAGAGAGAGCGAGAAAGAAAGAAAAGAGAGCAAAAAAGAAAAAAAGATCGAGAAAAAAAAAAAAAAAGATCGAGAAAAAAAAAAAAGATCGAGAAAGAAAAAAAAGAGAGCAAAAAAGAAAAAGAGAGCGAGAAAGAAAGAAAGAAAAAGAGAGAGAGCGAGAAAGAAAAAAAAAAAAGAGAGCGAGAAAGAAAGAAAATAGAGAGAGCGAGAAAGAAAGAAAATAGAGAGAGCGAGAAAGAAAGAAAAAAGAGAGAGATCGAGAAAGAAAGAAAAAAAGATCGAGAAGGAAAAAAAAGAGAAAGAGCGAGAAAGAAAAAAAGAGAGAGATCGAGAAAGAAAAAAAAAGAGAGAGCAAAAAAGAAAAAGAGAGCGAGAAAGAAAAAAAAGAGAGATCGAGAAAGAAAAAAAAGAGATCGAGAAAAAAAAAAAGAGAGAGCAAAAAAGAAAAAGAGAGCGAGAAAGAAAGGGGAAAAAAAAAAGAGAGAGAGCGAGAAAGAAAGAAAAGAGAGCAAAAAAGAAAAAAAGATCGAGAAAAAAAAAAAAAAGATCGAGAAAAAAAAAAAAGATCGAGAAAGAAAAAAAAGAGAGCAAAAAAGAAAAAGAGAGCGAGAAAGAAAGAAAGAAAAAGAGAGAGAGCGAGAAAGAAAAAAAAAAAAGAGAGCGAGAAAGAAAGAAAATAGAGAGAGCGAGAAAGAAAGAAAATAGAGAGAGCGAGAAAGAAAGAAAAAAGAGAGAGATCGAGAAAGAAAGAAAAAAAGATCGAGAAAGAAAAAAAAGAGAGATCGAGAAAGAAAAAAAGAGAGAGCAAAAAAGAAAAAGAGAGCGAGAAAGAAAGGGGAAAAAAAAGAGAAAGAGCGAGAAAGAAAAAAAGAGAGAGCAAAAAAGAAAAAGAGAGCGAGAAAGAAAGGGGAAAAAAAAGAGAAAGAGCGAGAAAGAAAAAAGAAAAAGAGCGAGAAAGAAAAAAAAAGAGAGCGATCAAGAGGGAAAAAAAGAGAAAGAGCGAGAAAGAAAAAAGAGAACGAGAAAGAAAGAAAAAAAAAGAGAGATCGAGAAAGAAAAAAAAAAAGAGAGATCGAGAAAGAAAAAAGAGAGAGCAAAAAAGAAAAAGAGCGAGAAAGAAAGGAAAAAAAGAGAAAGAGCGAGAAAGAAAAAAGAGAGAGGGCGAGAAAGAAAAAAAAAGAGAGAGAGCAAAAAAGAAAAAGAGCGAGAAAGAAAGAGAAAAGAAAGAAAGAAAAAAGAGAGAGCGAGAAAGAAAGAAACAAAAGAGAGAGTGAGAAAGAGAAAAAAAGAGCGAGAAAGAAAGGAAAAAAAAAAAAGAAAGAGAAAAAAAGAAAGAAAGAAAGAAAGCGAGAAAGAAAGAAAGAAAGAAAAAAAAAAAAAAAGAGAGCGAGAAAGAAAGAAAAAAGAGAGAGCGAGAAAGAAAGAAAAAAAGAGAGCGAGAAAGAAAGAAAAAAAGAGAGAGCGAGAAAGAAAGGAAAAAAAAAAAGAAAGTGAGAAAGAAAGAAAGAAAAAAAGAGAGAGCGAGAAAGAAAGAAAAAAAAAAAGAGCGAGAAAGAAAGAAAAAAGAGAGAGCGAGAAAGAAAGGAAAAAAAGAGAGCGAGAAAGAAAAAAGAGAGAGAGAGCGAGAAAGAAAGAAAAAAAAGAAAGTGAGAAAGAAAGAAAGAAAAAAAAAGAGAGCGAGAAAGAAAGAAACAAAAGAGTGAGAAAGAAAGAAAAAGAGAGAGAGCGAGAAAGAAAGAAAAGAGAGCAAAAAAGAAAAAAAGATCGAGAGCAAAAAAGAAAAAAAGATCGAGAAAAAAAAAAAAAGATCGAGAAGGAAAAAAAAGAGAAAGAGCGAGAAAGAAAAAAAGAGAGAGATCGAGAAAGAAAAAAAAAGAGAGAGCAAAAAAGAAAAAGAGAGCGAGAAAGAAAAAAAGAGATCGAGAAAGAAAAAAAAGAGAGAGCAAAAAAGAAAAAGAGAGCGAGAAAGAAAAAAAGAGATCGAGAAAAAAAAAAAGAGAGAGCAAAAAAGAAAAAGAGAGCGAGAAAGAAAGGGGAAAAAAAAAAGAGAGAGAGCGAGAAAGAAAAAAAAAAAGAGCGAGAAAGAAAGAAAATAGAGAGAGCGAGAAAGAAAGAAAATAGAGAGAGCGAGAAAGAAAGAAAAAAGAGAGAGATCGAGAAAGAAAGAAAAAAAAGATCGAGAAAGAAAAAAAAGAGAGATCGAGAAAGAAAAAAAGAGAGAGCAAAAAAGAAAAAGAGCGAGAAAGAAAGGGGGAAAAAAAAGAGAGAGAGCGAGAAAGAAAGAAAAGAGCAAAAAAGAAAAAAAGATCGAGAAAAAAAAAAAAAAAAAAAAAGATCGAGAAAGAAAAAAAAGAGAGAGCAAAAAAGAAAAAGAGAGCGAGAAAGAAAGAAAGAAAAAGAGAGAGAGCGAGAAAGAAAAAAAAAAAAAGAGCGAGAAAGAAAGAAAATAGAGAGAGCGAGAAAGAAAGAAAATAGAGAGAGCGAGAAAGAAAGAAAAAAGAGAGAGATCGAGAAAGAAAGAAAAAAAGATCGAGAAAGAAAAAAAAGAGAGATCGAGAAAGAAAAAAAGAGAGAGCAAAAAAGAAAAAGAGAGCGAGAAAGAAAGGGGAAAAAAAAGAGAAAGAGCGAGAAAGAAAAAAGAAAGAGCGAGAAAGAAAAAAAAGAGAGCAAAAAAGAAAAAGAGCGAGAAAGAAAAAAAAGAGAGCGATCAAGAGGGAAAAAAAAGAGAAAGAGCGAGAAAGAAAAAAGAGAACAAGAAAGAAAGAAAAAAAAAAGAGAGATCGAGAAAGAAAAAAAAAGAGAGATTGAGAAAGAAAAAAGAGAGCAAAAAAGAAAAAGAGCGAGAAAGAAAGGAAAAAAAAGAGAAAGAGCGAGAAAGAAAAAAGAGAGAGGGCGAGAAAGAAAAAAAAAGAGAGAGAGCAAAAAAGAAAAAGAGAGCGAGAAAGAAAGAGAAAAGAAAGAAAGAAAAAAGAGAGAGCGAGAAAGAAAGAAACAAAAGAGAGAGTGAGAAAGAGAAAAAAAGAGCGAGAAAGAAAGGAAAAAAAAAAAAGAAAGAGAAAGAAAGAAAGAAAGAAAGAAAGCGAGAAAGAAAGAAAGAAAGAAAAAAAAAAAGAGAGCGAGAAAGAAAGAAAAAAGAGAGAGCGAGAAAGAAAGAAAAAAAGAGAGCGAGAAAGAAAGAAAAAAAGAGAGAGCGAGAAAGAAAGGAAAAAAAAAAAGAAAGTGAGAAAGAAAGAAAGAAAAAAAGAGAGAGCGAGAAAGAAAGAAAAAAAAAGAGCGAGAAAGAAAGAAAAAAGAGAGAGCGAGAAAGAAAGGAAAAAAAAGAGAGCGAGAAAGAAAAAAGAGAGAGAGAGCGAGAAAGAAAGAAAAAAAAGAAAGTGAGAAAGAAAGAAAGAAAAAAAAAGAGAGCGAGAAAGAAAGAAACAAAAGAGTGAGAAAGAAAGAAAAAGAGAGAGAGCGAGAAAGAAAGAAAAAAGAGAGAGCGAGAAAGAAAGAAAAAAAAGAGAGAGCGAGAAAGAAAGAAAAAAAAGAGAGAGCGAGAAAGAAAGGAAAAAAAAAAGGAAAAAAAAAAGAAAGTGAGAAAGAAAGAAAGAAAGAAAGAAAGAAAAAAAAAGAGCGAGAAAGAAAAACAAAAGAGTGAGAAAGAAAGAAAAAGAGAGAGAGCGAGAAAGAAAGAAAAAAGAGAGAGAGCGAGAAAGAAAGAAAAAAGAGAGAGCGAGAAAGAAAGGGGAAAAAAAGAAAGTGAGAAAGAAAGAAAGAAAAAAAAGAGAGCGAGAAAGAAAGAAAAACTAGAGTGTGAGAAAGAAAGAAAAAGAGAGAGCGAGAAAGAAAGAAAAAAAGAGAGCGAGAAAGAAAGAAAGGGGAAAAAAAGAAAGTGAGAAAGAAAGAAAAAAAAGAGAGCGAGAAAGAAAGAAAAAAAGAGAGCGAGAAAGAAAGAAAGAAAGAGAAAACCAGAAAGAACTAGAGAGAGCAAAAATAAGAGAGAGAAAGAAAAAGAGAGAAAACGAGAAAGAGCGAGCGAAAGGGAAAACGAGAGAGAGAGAGAGAGAGAGAAAGGAAGAAAGAGAGAGAGAGAAAGAAAAAAAAAAAGAAAGATAGAGAGGAGAGAGAAAAAATAGAGAGAGAGAGCGAAAGGGAAAAAGAGAAAAAGAGAGACAGAGCATATCTCCATTGGTACCTGGTCCCCTCCTTGTTGGACTCTAATCGGAACCAATCGTTGTCGGCTTTCTTGTTATTTTCCACATACTGTAAAGAGAAAAAGAGAAAATCTCAGCAGGACGTGACGTAATATAATAATAAATGATTACATCATAATAATAACAATAAATTACAATAATATTATTATCACGATTAATGTTATTATTAATAATATTAATCGTGATAATAATAGGCCTAACCACTATGGGGAGATGCCAGGGGTCTCTGGGGCGGGGCCTATGTTATTACGTCATGACAATGCCCCTCCCATTTATACACAGCGCCCGCTTATTGCCCTAAGTTGGGGTAAAGAAGGACAGATAGCCGCCCAGCAGCTGTGAGCACCCCGGAACCTTGGAGGAGGCTCTTGTCGCCGGAGGGGAGTATTCCAGCGACGCACCCACCTTGATGAGGGCCTGGTACTCCTCCTTGAGCCGCTGCACCCACAGCTCCTTGTCCCGCGGGCTGGCCCCGGTTTTTAGCAGCGGGATCTCCGACACCACCCGGCGAGTGGCTTCATCTACCATGATGGCAGGAGAGAGAGAGGGCGGGGCCAGGCCGGCAGCGGAAGTAATGCTCATGCCAGCTTGTAACCGCTGCCTCCATCTTGGTTACTGGCAGCGCTGGTTTCTATGGTAGGAGGTGGTTTCTGCTTAGAGCCACACCTTCCAAAGAGAGAGGGCGGGGCCAGGCCGGCAGCGGAAGTAATGCTCATGCCAGCTTGTAACCGCTGCCGCCATCTTGGTTACTGGCAGCGCTGGTTTCTATGGTAGGAGGTGGTTTCTGCTTAGAACTATATTTTCCAAAGAGGGAAAATTATTTAACCGGACCTTCACCATGATTTATTGAAAAGCCCAAACTCTTAATCATTTCCCAGCATCTAAAATTAATATTTTTTTATTTTTTAGTCACTTATTATTCTTTCCCCCACTGGGCTTCAACTCTGTTCAGGACTCTAGGATACGGGCGCCGCCATCTTCACTCAGAAGCATCACACTTACTGAGGAGAGGAGAGGGGGATAAAATACAGGGGGGTGGGTTATAGCTGTGAGCTGGGGTCAGGGAAAGGTCAGCAATCCCAGAATGCAGAGCGACACAGTCAGAGGACACTTCCTGTTTGCAGGGTGCTCCATGAGCCGCCATCTTGGATGTTAAAAGGCTCAGAAAATGCAGGTAGGGTATAGGAAACATATAAGATAGTCTCTTATTCAGGGTGAGGGTCCGGATTAATGTGGGCAATCTGTATGTACAGGGGGGAAACATATAAGATAGACTCTTATTCAGGGTGAAGGTCCGGATTAATGTGAGCAATCTGTATGTACAGGGGGGAAACATATAAGATAGACTCTTATTCAGGGTGAGGATCCGGATTAATGTGAGCAATCTGTATGTACAGGGTGTGGGAAACATATAAGATAGGCTCTTATTCAGGGTGAGGGTCAGGATTAATGTGGGCAATCTGTATGTACAGGGGGGAAACATATAAGATAGACTCTTATTCAGGGTGAAGGTCCGGATTAATGTGAGCAATCTGTATGTACAGGGGGGAAACATATAAGATAGACTCTTATTCAGGGTGAGGATCCGGATTAATGTGAGCAATCTGTATGTACAGGGTGTGGGAAACATATAAGATAGGCTCTTATTCAGGGTGAAGGTCCGGATTAATGTGGGCAATCTGTATGTACAGGGGGGAAACATATAAGATAGGCTCTTATTCAGGGTGAAGGTCCGGATTAATGTGAGCAATCTGTATGTACAGGGGGGAAACATATAAGATAGGCTCTTATTCAGGGTGAGGGTCCGGATTAATGTGAGCAATCTGTATGTACAGGGGGGAAACATATAAGATAGGCTCTTATTCAGGGTGAAGGTCCGGATTAATGTCTCTTATTCAGGGTGAGGGTCAGGATTAATGTGGGCAATCTGTATGTACAGGGGGGAAACATATAAGATAGGCTCTTATTCAGGGTGAGGGTCTGGATTAATGTGAGCAATCTGTATGTACAGGGGGGAAACATATAAGATAGGCTCTTATTCAGGGTGAAGGTCCGGATTAATGTGGGCAATCTGTATGTACAGGGGGGAAACATATAAGATAGGCTCTTATTCAGGGTGAAGGTCCGGATTAATGTGAGCAATCTGTATGTACGGGGGGAAACATATAAGATAGGCTCTTATTCAGGGTGAGGGTCCGGATTAATGTGAGCAATCTGTATGTACAGGGTGTGGGAAACATATAAGATAGGCTCTTATTCAGGGTGAGGGTCCGGATTAATGTGGGCAATCTGTATGTACAGGGTGTGGGAAACATACAAGATAGGCTCTTATTCAGGGTGAAGGTCCGGATTAATGTGGGCAATCTGTATGTACAGGGTGTGGGAAACATACAAGATAGGCTCTTATTCAGGGTGAAGGTCCGCTTTAAATTTAGTCACGTCCCCTTACTGATTGATGGATCGGATGTAACAGTTACAACAATATAAACATATTAAATAGGAGAATAAATAATTTGTTGATGCAGATCTGCATATTAAACCTCAAAGAGGGACAGCGAAAAAAAAAAAAACAAGGGACATGGGCTCAGAAGAGGGACAGTCCTTCCAAATCAGAGACAGTTGGGATGGCTTCTGTTTGGTTGCCTCCCAAGGGTCAACTCTTCCTGATAACCCTCCTGGGGGACAACAAGCTGCTGCACACAGTGCCAGTCTTCTCCAACAAGAGGTGGCACTGTGTGCAGCATCTTCCGGTCCCCAGGAAAAACATTCCTTATGGGATAGGTTTCTGTTTGGAGTCTTGGATCCCAGGGCAGCACTTTAAAGTGGACCAAAACCCACCACAACTGGCCCAGAAATCTATAGGATTCCCGGGGTGATCGATTCCCTCCCCCCCCCCCCCGGGGCCCCGCCCCTCTGTGTGAAACCCCCCAGGTCGCTCCGTACACTTAACTTATTTCCCGGTTCTATGGCGCATTCGCTGCCACTCGTCCAATCAGCGCGCTCAGGGCCGCTGGCATTAGACGAAGACGGGCAGGCTGATTCATCACTAACGCCAGGTAGCGACAGATGAGCGTCTGTAGCGGCATTTCAGAGCGCCCGCTAGTAGTCGCTGTGCTCAGCCGTGGGTCGCTAGTTCATAGCGACTCAGTCGCTGTTCAGCAATGATGAATACATTGTGAGGAGTCGCTATTTGACCAGTACAGCGCTGTATGGGAGCGCATGTTAGCGACTGCTCATAGCGACCGACTCACACCATATTCAGCAATAAAACAGCCTCACAAATCAAGAGCGCAGGAGGCTGTGTGATTAAAGTCTGTTTTTCAGCATCTATCCACCAGTAACAAAGCGACAACATATGGAATTACATTGTAACAACATTGTAACATGACACTTTAATGGCAGAGCTGTGATGTCATTTCTGAGGAAATATATAAAAAAAATGATAAATGTGTGAAAAAACTGCTTATTCAATGTCAGGAGAGGTCACAGAATTATTTGTGATTTTTGAGGAATAAAATAAAAAAACAAAAACCCCGTTTAAAGAGAAGAAAAGTATCGTCCATTGAAATGTATGGGAGAGCGACAGGTAGCGAGAGGTCATACCTGGCGCTGTGCAAGGCTGAACGCCGGCGCTGTTCGCTGAGGCTGTGATAATGATGAATCGGACGCTACATGGCGCTATCCCAGTCGCTCAACAGATTCTGCTTGATAAATGTGTAATTGCTGCCGTGTCCGGCGTTCACCAGTCGCTACATGTCGCTACCTCTCATTAACCAGCCACTACCTGTCGCTACCTCTCATTAACCAGCCGCTACCTGACGCTATCCCTTCTTAAATAACCCCCTTAGATGATGTGACGTCAGCGGCTCCGAGCTCGCTGATTGGACGAGAGGCCGCGCATGCGTCGTAGGAACTGTGGTGAGGTGAGTTGATGTGAGAGATCTGGGGGGGTTTCACACATCCCCGATCGGGGTGCCCTGGGGGGAAAGGACCAAAACCCAGGATAGTAAAAATCCTGGGTTTTGGTCAAAATCCTGGGTTTTGTTCCACTTTAATGGTTGGTCCCCTTTAAAGTGGGCCAAAACCCAGGATTTTGACTATTCTGGGTTTTGGTCCACTCCCTCGGGGCACCCTGCTGCGTGAAGCCCCCCCAGATCATTCACAAATGGCCGGCGCGGGCATGCGCCCTGCTAGAGGGATAGCGGGGATGCGGCCGCGGCCTGTGCATGCTCCGGGATTAAGGTAAGTGTATGGGCCGACCTGGGGGGGGTTTCACACAGTGGGGCATCCCGATGGTGGATGCCCTGCAGGGAGGGAACATTCCCGGGCCGATCCAGCTGGGTTTTGGTCCACTTTAAAGTGGTCTTTGGAGCTCTCTTTTCCTAGCTGGTGCGTCTCCCCCACCCACCTAGATATCCCGATACCCCCCTGCCCCAATGTCCCTAGAAAGCCCCAGCATTGGGCATAAATACCCCGTCCAGGACTTAGCATTGCGCAGATGTCTCATGTGACAGCTGGTGTTTTATTGATCATGGGCAAAATTGTAACTGGAACAGCAAGTTGAGTATTTTGCCTGATTTTCTGGCTTTTTAGGGGATTTAAAGTGGACCAAATCCCGGGATATTGACTATCCTGGGTTTTAGTCCTTTTCGCCAGGGGCACCCCCATCGGGGGTGCCCCGCTGTGTGAAACTGTAGTAACGCCATTTGTAATATAGTTCTTTTTTTTCCTTGTTTGCTTTTTTAACAAGGACTGTTTCTGGGCCATCCAATATAATCTCAGCTATGGTACTTCAAAGATTTTTGGCCCGAAACCAAAAAATCAATAAATGGATTTCATTAAATAGAGCCAGTTACATTACAGGAAATAATACGAATGATGTAAATATGATATGAAATTACAATGTCCAGAATTGTAAGCAGATTCCACACAAAGGCTGAAATTCTTTCCCTCTCAAGCTAAGTAGGGCCTTCGTCCTATATATATTGTGAGGATCAGCTCTGGTAGACAGCAGGTTGTTAGCAGTATAGAGGCTCAGAGGCGAAAAGTTCAACTTAAAGTCCGTGTTTATTCACACAAAAAGTCCATAACACAAAATATCCTTTTTGGGTTACATCACCTTTTCAGGGAAAGTGCCACAGAATGGCATCAGACAGGCAACGGCCTTTGTTAGTGTTTGTCCAAGCTTGCACACTTGTAGCCGAATCCACCTCGGGTCCACATGAAATAGCCTGTATAAGAGCTTCCTGCCAGGCACACAGAGTCTCACTCCACAAGTGAGCTCTAGACACAGCCAGTGCACAGCTGACTCCCCGGGCTATTTATGCGGCCCACAAAACCCGGACCTGGGTAGGGGATGGAGTCCCACCCTGCTCTACTCCATCCCAGTAAACCGTCCCGGGTTAGCCTTTCGGCTATACTAAAATTTCAGCAGCAGACTACCATTAGCAGCTGATGATGGAGAAAATTACACAGCTTTACTGCACCAAGGCCAGGTACCTTGGTGGCACATACCTACCGTCAATGACAGCACCTTGCACCTTACCATAATATATATATATATTATATAATTACACATACATATACTGTATCTCTACATATACACACACACACACATATTTATATAATGAATATTGATGCAATTCACCAAAATAAACCTTATGTTATATTATATGTGTATGATTTCCCTTGTATCAGCCAGCCCCGAATCAGAATCATAACAAATGGCAGATAAACATCCACCGATTCCATTCATCCAAGTTACCTATTTTTCAGTAATATTAGTGATTTAATAATAATTTATTAATAATTGAGATCATAAACATTTTATTCCTCTGGAACCTTCTTACAGGTCAGCGAGTGCAATTTACCTTTTCCCAGTCCTACTGTGCATGTGCGGCCGCTCGTTCAATCAGCTCGATTGGAGCCACTGACGCCACGTCATCTAAGCCTTCGTCTGAGGTCAGCGGCTCCAAGCGCGCTGATGCCCGCATCCCCCGCTTCCCTCTAACATGGAGTGCGCCTGTTGGGGTCTCTAAGGGTTGTCTGTCCTCCCTCACCCAAGGTCTGTCAGTGTTCCGTCAGCAGCTGCTTGAGATCAGATACTAAGAACCACAAGCTTGTACACTAGGTATGGTTCAAAGACTGATCTAAGTTTATTGAGAAATGAATGCATATTTATACAGAATGTCACACACAAAGCACTTAGTACCCCACTTAGCCCCCACCTTTGTGACGCAACTAAAAACCTTCACACAGAAAGCTGCCAATAACTTTTGTGGTTCCTGCGTGAGAGATTTTCCTATATGTCTGCTGATAACGGAGTTCAAGGGATTCCCGTGACCTACATCTAGGACATTCCTACACACTAAATCGTCTGTTGGCTTTATGTGCAGAACTTAACATATCACATGTATCTCTATATAACTAAGTTTAATATCAAAGTATAGAATACAAAATGGAGTCTTCTTTTTAACATGGCCGCCATTAGGCTAAGCATTTCACCCTTCAGTGCCCACGCCGGCCATTCACAAACGCCTGGTTCGGGCACACGCCCTGCTAAACGGATAGCGGGGATGCGGCACTGTTTGCGCATGCGTCGTTGGTCCGGGAAAGAAAGTGAGTTTCCGGGTGACCTCGGGGGTTTTACACAGTGAGCATCCCGAATCTCGATGCCCCGGGGGAGCGAGTATGCCCGTTGTCTAACGGCCAAACCAGGGGGGTTCGTTCACAAACAGGGGCGTCCCAAATTGAGATGCCCTTGTAAAGGGGACCAAAACCCAGGGGTGAAATTGCTTGCATAGGGGGTATACCAGCGATCACAGGGGGTTTCACACAGTAGGGTATCACAGGGTTTTGGTCCACTTTAAGTGGATTCTTCATGTCTGTTCCTGAATGGTGCCGCCAAACCTAATTCAATGCTGTCCTGAACCTTGGGATGCTCCAGGGATAGGAAATCAGCTGGGGTGGGCAACTTAAAAGCAGAACAAAACCCAGCACTTCCTCCCCTGGAATCTAAAACGAGATGCCCTGTTGTGTGGAACCCCGCCATCCGAGGAGATGTGGGCACCAGCTTTGGAGGTGCCCTCCCAGTCTGCCGCCGGTCAAGTGCTGTCGCACACCCCAAAGTTCGGCCCTGTCAATGGGCCCCTGGTAGCTGCCCCGCCTTGCCGGGTGTTGACGCTGGCCCTGCCCTCACACCTTACTTTGGCTCTCAATAGAGAGTGCAAATTGGAGACACGCATACCTGATTGCCTGATCCAATTCTGGAGGACGTGACCATGATGGTCTTCTTCCCAAGCTTCAGGTCTGGCCGCTTGTCTGTTACATTGGCAGACGCAGTTCCTCCTGTACAACAGATATGGAAGGGTCCCCTGACTCCCCTGAAAGTCATGGAGCCACCAGAAATGGTGTAAAAACTTACCGTGCAGGTGCCTTTAATAGGAAAGCCGAGGTGCCAAGATGGAGCCAGAAGATCTTCCTGGGACGCCTCGCTTGTTGCGCCTGAGAATTTTGGACCCGTGGCTGGACCTCGGCCTGTCTGCTTTTTGCCTGGATGTCGGCTAATTGCCACCTACCCAAGACCTGCCCTACGGAATCCCATTACTGAATCGCAGTTTCCAGCCCACAACCCTTGGTGACTACTCTTGCCTGCTGCCTATCCTCACCGTGGCTTTGTCTGACTACACCCCCCACCCCACTTTTGCTAGGCGTCCCAGAAAGATCTTCTGGCTCCATCTTGGCACCTTGGCTATCCTATTAAAGGCCACCTGGACCAACGGCTTAATGCCCACCTGCCAAGACCTTTGATTCCTCTGGGCACATCCTGGGGCTTCTCATGCAGCCCAGCCTATCGTCACTTGCGTTGGGTTCTAGTGAAGACCAGGGTTGCCCGGGTCTTGGGTTCTGGGTAGTAGTCTCTGGAGCCCGCCTTCCTAGAAATGAGACCCTGGTACCCCCAGGTTCCTATTAAAGGCCACCTAGACCAAAGGCTTACTGCCCACATGCCAAGAACTTTGATTCCTCTGGGCACATTCTGGGGCTTCTCACGCACCACAGCCTATCGTCACTTGCGTTGGGTTCTAGTGAAGACTGGGGTTGCCCGGGTCTTGGGTTCTGGGTAGTAGTCTCTGGAGCCCGCCTTCCTAGAAATGAGACCCTGGTACCCCCAGGTTCCTATTAAAGGCCACCTAGACCAAAGGCTTACTGCCCACATGCCAAGAACTTTGATTCCTCTGGGCACATTCTGGGGCTTCTCACGCACCACAGCATATCGTCACTTGCGTTGGGTTCTAGTGAAGACTGGGGTTGCCCGGGTCTTGGGTTCTGGGTAGTAGTCTCTGGAGCCCGCCTTCCGAGAAATGAGACCCTGGTACCCTCAGGTTCCTATTAAAGGCCACCTAGACCAACGGCTTACTGCTCACCTGCCAAGACCTTTGATTCCCCTGGGCACATCCTGGAGCTTCTCACGCACCACAGCCTATCGCCACTTGCGTTGGGTTCTAGTGAAGACCGGAGCTGCCCGGGTTCTAGGTAGTAGTCTCTGGAGCCTGCCTTGTTAGCAATGAGACTCTGGTACCCCCACAGTCACAACAGAATGTAACCGAGAGCCTGATTCTAACTTAACTGTCACAATTGGCCTCAGAACACAATAGAAGAAGCAGAGCTGCACAAGAGTTCCTGATGAAACCTGGAGAGGCGAAACAAGTCACCTAACCAGGATAGATTCATTTTAAGGTCTGCCTCAGAGGCAGTGACTTTGGCTGTTGGCCTGTCACATATGACCATGGGAGACACCTTCAAGATGCTCTGGGCCCATGTAAAGTTTAACCTTGCGGTGACCCCTAGTTTTGGTTCCCAGCAGGGCAGGTTAGTTTTGTGTGGAGTCAAATGTGCTGACAGCATACAAAAGAAAATCTCTTTGTAATTGAAAACATTGATCATAAATAGGCCCTCGTGGCTCTTGTGTATAACAATTAGTGTTAAGCAGCAGCCAGGTGTTCTAATGGTGATAGGTAATGAGTTCTCCAATGTCCCCTGTCCCTTATTCTCAGGATCTCCCCGGCAGCTCCTCTGTGCAGGTCCCGTGTTCCCCCGCAGCTCCTCTGTGCGCGAGCACGTCCTGTTTATTCTCTCCGGCGGCGCTGCTCTCAGGAGGGGAGTAGTTAAAGGGCCTATGAGCCCGGCAAGTGGGGGGCGTTCCTTGCAGGGACAGGGCCAATGAGCCCCATTGGAATCTTTTGGGCTAATTGCCCGTCCAGCCAATGAGTCATTAAATCCTATGTGCACCAATCACACACACCTTCCCTTTCATGTCTGTCTCTATAAAGGGTTTCCCCCCTCAGTTGCCCAGTGCCTGTGATAGCGCCTTCTACCCTGCATAGTCTTGTGATATACCTTATCTGATCTCCATTGCCGACCCCTGCCTGAACCGACTATTCTCGATCTGATCTCCGTTGCCGACCTCTGCTTTGTACCTTGACCTCGAGCTGCCTCTTCCCTCTGTACCGCTGCGATCTCTGACTTCCCCGTGTCAACCTCTGGCCTGGTTCTGGACTTCCGCTACACTCGCTCTTAGTCATTGGTTCTTCAGACCTCTTAACCAGTAAGCTCTCATCCTTTGAGCCATTGAAGTCCTGGGGGCAACCGATCCCGGGCAGGCGTATTCTGCATCCCGGCAAGCAGGGGCTCCTACAGGTGAAGCTGGCTTGGGGGTTGAGGGCTTACCTAGAGGGCTGGAGTTACCAGAGCGTGACACACAGCTCCTACATGCAGGTCCCGTATTCCCCCACAGCTCCTCCGCGCAGGCCCCGTGTTACCCCGCAGCTCCTCCATGCAGGTCCCGTGTTATTCCCGCAGCTCCTCCATGCAGGTCTCGTGTTCCCCCGCAGCTCCTCCATGCAGGTCTCGTGTTCCCCCGCAGCTCCTCCATGCAGGTCCTGTGTTCCCCCGCAGCTCCTCCATGCAGGTCCTGTGTTCCCCCGCAGCTCCTCCATGCAGGTCTCGTGTTCCCCCGCAGCTCCTCCATGCAGGTCTCGTGTTCCCCCGCAGCTCCTCCATGCAGGTCCTGTGTTCCCCCGCAGCTCCTCCATGCAGGTCCCGTGTTCCCCCGCAGCTCCTCCATGCAGGTCCCGTGTTCCCCCGCAGCTCCTCCATGCAGGTCCCGTGTTATTTCCGCAGCTCCTCCATGCAGGTCTCGTGTTCCCCCGCAGCTCCTCCATGCAGGTCCCGTGTTCCCCCGCAGCTCCTCCATGCAGGTCCCGTGTTCTCCCGCAGCTCCTCCATGCAGGTCTCGTGTTCCCCCGCAGCTCCTCCATGCAGGTCCCGTGTTCCCCCGCAGCTCCTCCGTGCAGGTCCTGTGTTCCCCCGCAGCTCCTCCATGCAGGTCCTGTGTTCCCCCGCAGCTCCTCCATGCAGGTCCTGTGTTCCCCCGCAGCTCCTCCATGCAGGTCCTGTGTTCCCCCGCAGCTCCTCCGTGCAGGTCCTGTGTTCCCCCGCAGCTCCTCCATGCAGGTCTCGTGTTCCCCCGCAGCTCCTCCGTGCAGGTCTCGTGTTCTCCCGCAGCTCCTCCATGCAGGTCTCGTGTTCCCCCGCAGCTCCTCCGTGCAGGTCCTGTGTTCCCCCGCAGCTCCTCCATGCAGGTCCTGTGTTCCCCCGCAGCTCCTCCATGCAGGTCTCGTGTTCCCCCGCAGCTCCTCCGTGCAGGTCTCGTGTTCCCCCGCAGCTCCTCCATGCAGGTCTCGTGTTCCCCCGCAGCTCCTCCGTGCAGGTCTCGTGTTCCCCCGCAGCTCCTCCATGCAGGTCTCGTGTTCCCCCGCAGCTCCTCCATGCAGGTCTCGTGTTCCCCCGCAGCTCCTCCATGCAGGTCCTGTGTTCCCCCGCAGCTCCTCCATGCAGGTCCTGTGTTCCCCCGCAGCTCCTCCGTGCAGGTCCCGTGTTCTCCCGCAGCTCCTCCGTACAGGTCTCGTGTTCCCCCACAGCTCCTCCATGCAGGTCCTGTGTTCCCCCGCAGCTCCTCCATGCAGGTCTCGTGTTCCCCCGCAGCTCCTCCATGCAGGTCTCGTGTTCCCCCGCAGCTCCTCCGTGCAGGTCTCGTGTTCTCCCGCAGCTCCTCCATGCAGGTCTCGTGTTCCCCCTGCAGCTCCTCTGTGCAGGTCCTGTGTTCCCCCGCAGCTTCTCTGTGCAGGTCCGGTGTTCCCCCGCAGCTCCTCTGTGCAGGTCCTGTGTTCCCCCGCAGCTCCTCCATGCAGGTCCCGTATTCCCCCACAGCTCCTCCGCGCAGGCCCCGTGTTACCCCGCAGCTCCTCCGTACAGGTCTCGTGTTCCTCCGCAGCTCCTCCGTGCAGGTCTCGTGTTCCCCCGCAGCTCCTCCATGCAGGTCCCGTGGTTCCCCCGCAGCTCCTCTGTGCAGGTCCTGTGTTCCCCCGCAGCTCCTCCATGCAGGTCCCGTATTCCCCCACAGCTCCTCCGCGCAGGCCCCGTGTTCCCCCGCAGCTCCTCCATGCAGGTCCCGTGTTCCCCCGCAGCTCCTCCATGCAGGTCCCGTATTCCCCCACAGCTCCTCCGCGCAGGCCCCGTGTTACCCCGCAGCTCCTCCGTACAGGTCTCGTGTTCCTCCGCAGCTCCTCCGTGCAGGTCTCGTGTTCCCCCGCAGCTCCTCCATGCAGGTCCCGTGGTTCCCCCGCAGCTCCTCTGTGCAGGTCCTGTGTTCCCCCGCAGCTCCTCCATGCAGGTCCCGTATTCCCCCACAGCTCCTCCGCGCAGGCCCCGTGTTCCCCCGCAGCTCCTCCATGCAGGTCCCGTGTTCCCCCGCAGCTCCTCCATGCAGGTCCCGTGTTATTCCCGCAGCTCCTCCATGCAGGTCCCGTATTCCCCCACAGCTCCTCCGCGCAGGCCCCGTGTTACCCCGCAGCTCCTCCGTACAGGTCTCGTGTTCCTCCGCAGCTCCTCCGTACAGGTCTCGTGTTCCTCCGCAGCTCCTCCGTGCAGGTCTCGTGTTCCCCCGCAGCTCCTCCGTACAGGTCTCGTGTTCCCCCGCAGCTCCTCCATGCAGGTCCTGTGTTCTCCCGCAGCTCCTCTGTACAGGTCTCGTGTTCCCCTGCAGCTCCTCCATGCAGGTCCGGCATCTTCATAGCAATGGTGGGAAGCCAGTGATTCGATCTTTCATGGAGGCATCAATGGAGCCTTGTTTGTGATCCTACAAGCCTACTCCATTCATTGCAATGGAGGGGGCGTTCCGAAGCGAGTTCAGCACGCCCCCTGCATTGCAATAAATGGAGTAGGAGTTTTAAGGGACGTAAAGCCATATTGATGGACGCCACCATGTCTGCCCAGCGAGTTTCACACAGCAAGGACCAAAGCCCAGGATAGTCAAAATCCTGGGTTTTGGTCCAAAAAATGGCAGCGCTGATGCGACCGCCTGGCTGTCGTCTTACTTAACACTAGCGCCGAAAATGATGCAGCGCTGACAGCTCTGGTTAAAGCTGTGCCAGATGAATCCTGCCGCTATAGCTAAAGATCCTATAGAGCAAAATGGGCAGAACTGGTATGAACTGTTTAAAGTGGGCCAAACCCCAGGATTTTGACTATCCTTGGTTTTGGTCCTTGCCCCTGAGGCACCTCGATCGGGGGGGTGACATAGGACATAGACCTAACAATCAAAGCCAATTAGTAGCGTTCGGTGTTAGCGCCATTGAAGTGCACGGCACAGCGCCAGATAGGACGGGAATGCTCTGAAGCTGGCACATAGCCACAAAAATGATGCTAAAAGGCGCACATCTGAAATAAGGCCCTTTCAGGGTTATTTAAGAAAGGCTAGCGCCAGGTAGTGCCACATAGCGTCTGGTAGTGTTTGGTGAACGCCGGGCCCTGTATGTGAAAACTACATTTAAGAAAACGAATCTGGTGAGCGCCTCTAACAGCGGCATGTAGCGCCTGATGTATTATTACAGGCGGCTCAGCGTATAGCAGCGGCGCTCTAGGCTCAGGAGCGCCATGCATTACCTTTCGCTCAGTGTCGCTCTCCCATACATTTCAATGGGGTTTCATTTGGTTGTGTATAAACAGCGTGTTGGGCAATTAAAATGTAATTTTTTTTGCTCCAATCATTGCTTGACGTCTCCTGGCTGCAAACAAACACTTTTATACATTTTTTTTTTTTTTTGTTTTAATATTTTTATGCAGAATTGTCATTACAGGTCTGGCACTAAAGTGTTAATGTCACGGTGTTATAACAATGTCATTGTTTTTTCGCTTTGTTACTGGTGGATATGTGTTCAGAAACAGACTTTAATCACACAGCGTCTGGCGCTCTATGCTGCAGCGCCCAGATTTAGTGCCGACGCTGTGTGTGTGTAGTGTTTTGATAAGTATGGTGTGGAGCGCCGAGTGCCGGACGCACTGAGCTGATGCTACCTCTCGCTCCCTGCAGCGCTGTACTGGTGTTAAATGTGGCGCAGTCTTGGGCGCTCTGACCTTAGGACACCACCTAGCGTTCTCCATCGGGGCACCCCGATCAGGGGACAGAGGACCCCGATCAGGGGATAGTCAAAATCCTGGGTTTTGGTCCACTTTAACACAACATTAAGCAGGTAACAGTTACGATGGAGTTTGAAAGTTGCTAAGGCAGCTGAGGTCAGTGTATTGATAGAAAATGTCTACCAACCGGGCCCGTGGTGTCCTCGGTCGGCTGCTCAGCCAGCGTGCCTGAGTCCCAGTTGCCCGGCTGCCGCATTACCAGCTGGTGTTGGCTTGGGCAGCGCCGGCTCGAGCAGGGCCGAGCGCGTATTCTGCTTGTGGCCGCATCCCCGACTGTTCACGCGAGCACGGTTCTCTTATGCTTATTAGGGCTCATTGGCCCTTTAACCTAAGCTCCGGAGGGTTCTCTGTCTGCAGCGCAACCAGAGGTTAGGTTAAAGGGCCAATACGCCATAATTATACTGATAAGCAAAAACTCACTAATTATGAATCGGGCAATCAACCCATAGTTTTACTGTTGCCGACCATTCCGTAACCCCGCCTGAACGGACCTTTGCCTGGATTCCAACTATATTCCCGTCTCATCCCTTGTACTGCGAACCCTCTGATTACCCAGTTTGACCCCTGGCTCGACCTTTGACCCCCTCTCGTTCTTCTCCCTAAGCGCTGTATATCGCGAGGACTGTGTATGACCCCTGCTCGCCCGATAACACTCAGTCTTACCTCTGGTTCATCCGCCTTCACCCCTGTGAGTTGACAATCTTTGAGCTACCAAGTCCTGGGGGCAACCGTGTCCGGTAAGGCGTTTAAAGGGTGCCGGTGAATGGGGCCTTGGCTATGGTGAAGCTAGCTGTGGAGATTGGGAGAGTTGTGAACTCACTAAGAAGGCGGGTGTCCTCAGGGTTTGACATAAAACACATACATTATTTTTTATGGATGCTGTTAGCCATCTAGCACACCCATACAGAGATCTGTTTTTCTTTGGGTTTTACCTACAGGTCCTATTTTTCACAAGCTATACCCAGGAAATAATCCCGGACGAGCCCCCAGAAAGCTATTTTTCACAAGCTATACCCAGGAAATAATCCCGGACGAGCCCCCAACAAGCTATTTTTCACAATCTATATCCAGGAAATAATCTCGGATGAGCCCCCAACAAGCTATTTTTCACAATCTATACCCAGGAAATAATCCCGGACAAGCCCCCAACAAGCTATTTTTCACAATCTATATCCAGGAAATAATCCCGGACGAGCCCCCAACAAGCTATTTTTCACAATCTATACCCAGGAAATAATCCCGGACGAGCCCCCAACAAGCTATTTTTACAATCTAAACCCAGGAAATAATCCCGGACGAGCCCCCAACAAGCTATTTTTCACAATCTATATCCCAGAAATAAATCCGGACGAGCCCCCAACAAGATATTTTTAACAATCTATATCCAGGAAATAATCCCGGATGAGCTCCCAACAAGCTATTTTTCACAATCTATACCCAGGAAATAATCCCGGACGAGCCCCCAACAAGCTATTTTTCACAATCTATACCCAGGAAATAATCCCGGACGAGCCCCCAACAAGCTATTTTTACAATCTAAACCCAGGAATTAATCCCGGACAAGCCCCCAACAAGCTATTTTTCACAATCTATATCCAGGAAATAATCTCGGATGAGCCCCCAACAAGCTATTTTTCACAATCTATACCCAGGAAATAATCCCGGTCGAGCCCCCAACAAGCTATTTTTCACAATCTAAACCCAGGAAATAATCCCGGACGAGCCCCCAACAAGCTATTTTTCACAATCTATACCCAAGAAATAATCCCGGATGAGCCCCCAACAAGCTATTTTTCACAATCTATACCCAGGAAATAATCCCGGTCGAGCCCCCAACAAGCTATTTTTCACAATCTAAACCCAGGAAATAATCCCGGACGAGCCCCCAACAAGCTATTTTTCACAATCTATACCCAGGAAATAATCCCAGATGAGCCCCCAACAAGCTATTTTTCACAATCTATATCCTGGAAATAAATCCGGACGAGCCCCCAACAAGCTATTTTTCACAATCTATATCCAGGAAATAATCCCGGACGAGCCCCCAACAAGCTATTTTTCACAATCTATACCCAGGAAATAATCCCGGACGAGCCCCCAACAAGCTATTTTTCACAATCTATACCCAGGAAATAATCCCGGACGAGCCCCCAACAAGCTATTTTTCACAATCTATACCCAGGAAATAATCCCGGACGAGCCTCTAACAAGCTTTTTTTCACAATCTATACCCAGTAAATAATCCCAGACGAGCCCCCAACAAGCTATTTTCACAATCTATATCCAGGAAATGATCCCGGACAAGCCCCCAAATAGTTGTTGCAGGCCTTCATAACACTCCATTGTAAAATGCCATGTACTTATTGTTTCACAATCCTTTTTAGTTGTTGCATTATTAACCTGCAAGCTGTAGTAATGCAGAAGGCAAGTATTTAAGGTGGAAAAAATGTTTTATTTTAATACATTATAAAAAAGGGGAGTCATAGAGTAAGAAAAGGTAAAGAAAGCTCGTCATGAAGCAAGGTGGGTTATAGGAGTAACGGGAGGAACTGTTTCCAGAACTGTATTCAAGGTAAGGTTACTGAAATTGTTTTGTAAGCTTCTCGAAAAACTTTTCGACTTCGGCTTTCCAGGGTTCAGCTTGTTCCTGGGCCTTCTTTGCCAGATCCCTGTAGAAAAGATAAAATATGTAAATCAGCTAGCATAAACCAACCTAATAGTCAAAAATGACCCACAACACCATGGGGGCATCCCAATTTGGGATCGCCCCAGTGCATCCCTGCCTTAAAGCGGACCAAAACTTGTGAAATACATTTGGCCATAGACCCTGCCAATATTCCCGTCTTAGGGTGCAGAACTAAAAATGAATATTTTCATTTTTGAATCATCCTGGAACACTGTTTTTTTGCTGTCCCTCTCTGTAAGATGGCAGATGATCAGTCATTGCATAGGTGTGGCCATGACATCATTGCCACACACAATAGTGGAAATGAATGGAGGAGGCGGAGCTTTACAGCTAAAACAAAGGCCATTATCTGGGATTAGAGTGAAGCAGGAGCACTAAAATTTGTGAAAAGGTTCTCTTCATGGGGGGAGTAATTCAGAGGATGCTAGTTAAAAAGGTGGGTTTTAGTCCACTTTAAAAGCCCTAGTCACCCACCTCTATATTCCCTCACTAGTTGGTGACCCCACATGATTGCTTTCCGACAACTGGGTTCGCCAAATTGACCTGCACATCATGGTGTACCTGTTTCCTGTCTGGAGTTCCTCCTTAGCTTTCACCTCCTCCTTTCTGGGACTTTTCTCTGCTGTATGCAGCTTGGCCAGCAGATGGCGCTGTTCTGCAGAGTTCCTGGAAATCAGCTTGCACCTGTGACATTACCTGGCCTATATAAGCCGATCCACACATGGCCTCAGTGGATCAGCGTTGAATCTATCTTCTGAACTGTCTACCCAAACTCTGTCTTTGGACACCTGAATCTTGTATGTATGGACCCCGACTCCACATGTAATATATATGTACAGCCGCCTGTTTGATGTGTGTGTGTTGTTCACTGGTTGTCACAATTAAACACAGTTTGCTGCATATTCATAGTCTCTTTATCTCGCAGTTTTTGAATCTCTGAGAAATCTCTGGGAAGACATGGTCCACAAACTGGCCCCCACCATGAACATGCACTTTAAGCAGCTGACCATGGGAACTCTGCCCAGTGACACTATTATGTGTTCTTGCCGTATGAGATGGTGTGGCCAGATCTTCTAGAAAGGTAAGTATTGAAGATTTGAGCTGATACAGCGGAGTCACTTGAATAATAGTTTTGTGCTTCCTCGAAATCTCCTTTACATTTCTGTAACCTTTTTCAACGTTATTAAAATTAAATAAATATGACAACAAACAATGTGAGACCGCGCTGAACTTATTTGTTAATATAAATGGTGTGCACACTACTAGGACGAGGTAATAACCAATGTCCAAATTCAAAGAGAGGGGGGTCCCACAACCCCCTGCCTCCGCCAAAGAGGAAAACGTGGCACTACCAACTATCTCCAAAATACATGTTATTTTTTAAATACCTGATGATACATGGACGTATTCAAAACAATTAAAAAAACATATAATACACATGTCCTCACAAAGGGAAGAAGGGGAGGGGGGGGGAGGACACCCAGATGGAAAATGATTGTTGAGAGGCACTGGTATCCACAAAATATCCAATGATAATACACCTTTAGGTCAGCTTTGACCTGGCTGGAAACTATATAATAAAGAATGTGCATACAACCTATATAACTAAGAATTGTGTCCTATATATCAAATATGCCAAATATCTATATTAAAGCGGACCAACACCCAGGGGGGATCGGCCCGGGAATCTTATAGATTCCCGGGCCGATCAGATCCCTCCCCGCGGGGCATCTGAAATCGGGATGTCCCACGGGGTGAAACCCCCCAGGAAGCCCACAATTCTACGTTTTCCACGTTCCAGCGGCGCATGCGCGTCCGCCACTGCCGCCTCCCGCGCGTCCCTCTAGCGGGGGCGCGCTCCCGTGCTGGCCGTTTTTGAATGGCCGGCGCGAGTGCACTCCCTGTAAGAGGGACGCGCGGGAGGCGGCTCTGCTTGTCCGTCGCTGCCTCTCGCTTGTCCGTCGCCGGTGATTGGACGAGCGAGTCACGTGGGAGCGGGGTGAGGTGAGTTTTCGGGGCTTTCTGGGGGGTTTCACACAGCGGGTCACCCCCACCGAAGTGGGGGTCATCGGGGTGCCCCACCGAAGTGGACCAAAACCCAGGATAGTCAAAATCCTGGGTGTTGGTCCACTTTAAAGTGCCTAGTGCAAAAAATCTATGTGCAAAATTGCAGATAAATGATCAAGAGGACCAGCCAGGTAGGAACAAAGTAGACATATACATATATACCAAAAATGGCAGCAAAACCTCACGTGTCCAGACACGTGAGTGGTCACGTGAGGTTTTGCTGCCATTTTTGTCATATGTATATGTCTACTTTGTTCCTACCTGGCTGGTCCTCTTGATCATTTATCTGCAATTTTGCACATAGATTTTTTGCACTTGAATATAGATATTTGGTATATTTGATATATAGGACACAATTCTTAGTTATATAGGTTGTATGCACATTCTTTATTACATAGTTTCCAGCCAGGTCAAAGCTGACCTAAAGGTGTATTATCATTGGATATTTTGTGGATACCAGTGCCTCTCAACAATCATTTTCCATCTGGGTGCCCCCCCCCTCCCCTTCTTCCCTTTGTGAGGACATGTGTATTATATGTTTTTTTTTTAATTGTTTTTTAATGTCCATGTATTATCAGGTATTTAAAAAATAAAATTTATTTTGGAGATAGTTGGCAGAACCACGTTTTCCTCTTTGGGGGAGGCAGAAAAAAATTAAATAAATAGTCGGAGGTTTAAATATTCTGGGGTTTAAATATTCTGTTAGTCTCTCACCATTACCCTAAAGGAGCAAAAATATTCTAATATCCTCTGCTAAACATGTGTAACAATTATAACCTCATTATCTTTGTGCAGCTTTATTCTTAGAAAAGCATTGCTATCAGCTATAGTAGAATCTGAAGTCGGCCATTTTTTATCCCGGACGAACCCCCAATTTCAGGGGAGCACCGCAACACAGTAACTTACTGAGCCTGACTTTGAAGATCGTCAACATTGAACTTCTGGATGAGGTCCTGTGAGTTGAATTTCTCATAGAAGTCCTGTACGTTGGTCTTCATGTTGTCGCCCAAAGTCTGGAAGAAATCGGCTAATGGCTGAAAGACTTGTGGAACCTCACGTTTTACAACTCCGGCTGCAATGAAATAAAACAATGTGAAAGGTAAAATATTGTGTCGTATTGGATTAAAAAAAAAAAACATTTTTTAATTCTCTATTACACCAAAGAGAAACAGTATTCGAAAGTGAAAGCAGGGGCATCTCGTATGTTATCTTGGCCTTCTATAAATATTTCACATGGGGGCGCTGTTGCATTATTCTTTGTTGCACGTTCATTTTAAAGTGCACCAACACCCAGGGGGGATCAGCCCCGGGAATCTATACGATTCCCGGGCCAATCAGATCCCTCCCCGCAGGACGCCCAGAAACCTTACCTCAACCCCGTTCCAACGGCGCATGCGCGGGCCGCGTCTCGCGCTTCCCTCTAGCAGGGCGGCCGTTTGTAAATGACCGGCGCGGGCGCGCTCCCTGTTAGAAGGAAGCGCGAGATGCGGCCTCCAGCGCGCTCAGAGCCGCTGTGGTTGTCTGTCGCTTGTCCGTACATACCACAGCGGCTCCCGTAGGAGCGGGGTGAGGTGAGTTTTTTAGGGCGATCTGGGAGTTTCACCCGATCGGGGTGCCCCGCGGAAGTGGACCAAAACACAGGATAGTGAAAATCCTGGGTGTTGGTCCACTTTAAGAGAGGCCCACAGTGGCTGCACGTTTCTTTTTGCTCAGTTGATTCATTTTTATAGAATATATAGCAATATATTTATTGGTTATATTATTATGCTATTGTTATTGACAGAACATTTATTGTTATTTAAAGTAAGATTATCTTTAGTATCTTAAAGGAATTGACCGGTGAAACTTTAAATTCATTTGCCTGACAGCTTAACTAATGCAGTGTCTCTTCTCTTCTGTCTGGTCACATAATGTCTTCTTCCTCTTCCTCAGCCTCCAGCTCCACCCCCTGATCCTGACCACCAATCCAAGCCCGGGGATCTTGTCAGGTTGACACCCCCTCTTGTTATTGATAAGCTAAAATCAATCTCAGCTCACCTCAATGCAATCAGAACAGTGTGTGCTTGTATGACGCAGCCCTGCAAATCTCATCGCAGAGGATGGCACAGGAGGTGACACTTTTATTTATTAATTAATTAATTCCTCTGGCAATATAACTTCCCTACACAATGCAAATACTTTTAATTGTGCCTGGACGAAAAAAAACTATATACATTGGAATGCTCTATATATATCATTATTATTATTATTGTTTATATAGCGCCATCATCTTTCGTAGCGCTTTACAAAGTATGATTACAGACAAGGTAAAACATATAGTACAGGGAACAATACAAAATTAGATGCCAGGAGGTTAAACCAGGTGTTGTGAGCACAGGAATGAGAGCCCTGCCCCTGCGAGCTTACATATACACGTATACACACACTCACTCAAATTATTTTTATATTGTTATATATATATATATATATATATATATTTTTTTTTTTTTTAATAATAATATGCTATTAATAGAATATATTTATCATATACAGTATTTATTGTATCTTTATTATAATATTTTGTTTTATTTGATAAAGTACGGTAATCTGTTTTATTTTATTTTAATTGTCTTTTACGTATTGCCTTGCTTTTTCCTTCCATACATTTATGATTATTTAATAATGGTACATTCTGTTCTGTATGAACTATTTATACATATATTACTATGTTGACGTATTCGTCATCAGTGTTTGAAATTAATTTATTTAACAAACAATTATGTAATAATTAATTGGTCTGTCTTTTCTGTATCCTCCCTTATACCCTAATAGAGTGTAAGCTCTTCTCCTCCTGTATCCTCCCTTATACCCTAATAGAGTGTAAGCTCTTCTGCTTCTGTATCCTCCCTATAGATCTTCTGTGTCTATCAATCAATCTCTATAAAAATATTCATACATATAGTAATCATTGGTTGGCTGGGTCTTACCTTCCATGCCGCTGATGGCGAGGACAAGAACGACAAGGGCCAGGACCTTCATGTTTGCAGTATTCCGCACAGTGCTCTGGAATAACAGATGATCATTTTTACACCATGTCCCTTCACATGTTATACAACAGACAAGCCATCTCCCCTGTGACCACAGAGGAACTAAAAGTTCCAGCACATGCAACAGTTTAATACTTAAAGCACTAAAGTAATACCTATAAGATACACCCCATCGTGATATAGGCTAGTTGGTCTAAACTAGACTTTAAAGGTCAAAAAAGCAAAAAAGACGATAACATAACCCCAATAAAGATAAAGCCAATGCTGTGTTGGGGGCGACTCACCTGTGATGCTCTGGAGGCGGGTTCCCTGAGATGCTGCCAGATGCCGGGTCCGGTCCTATATATACAGGGGCAGCAGTTGCCGACCCAGCCCTCCCCTCCCCCCATTGGCTGCGAGATGCTGACACCTGATTACCTGACCATTGTTTACAGGACTTTGCTCCTCTATTACATGGCTTCTTTATCTTGCTAAGGTTTTTGCTGAACTTGTGTTGTGCCATCATGATATCAACCAGCAGAACATACAAAGGAAAACCTGGACAGGGGGGGGTTCTGGGAATTTGGGCGACTAGACATACTCAGTAACTCTTAAAACCATAAACTGGGGGGATGTGGGGGGTTATGGCATTGTCTTGCCTGTATGCATCTATAGCCTGAGGATGAGGAACATATAACACTAAACTTACTTATACTTCAATAGATTGTAAGCTCTTCTTCTTCTGTATCCTCCCTTATACCCTAATAGAGTGTAAGCTCTTCTCCTTCTGTATCCTCCCTTATACCCTAATAGAGTGTAAGCTCTTCCTCCTTCTGTATCCTCCCTTATACCCTAATAGAGTGTAAGCTCTTCCTCCTTCTGTATCCTCCCTTATACACTAATAGAGTGTAAGCTCTTCTCCTCCTGTATCCTCCCTTATACACTAATAGAGTGTAAGCTCTTCTACTTCTGTATCCTCCCCTAAACCCTAATAGAGTGTAAGCTCTTCTCCTCCTGTATCCTCCCTTATACCCTAATAGATTGTAAGCTCTTCTCCTTCTGTATCCTCCCTTATACCCTAATAGAGTGTAAGCTCTTCCTCCTTCTGTATCCTCCCTTATACCCTAATAGAGTGTAAGCTCTTCTCCTCCTGTATCCTCCCTTATACCCTAATAGAGTGTAAGCTCTTCCTCCTTCTGTATCCTCACTTATACCCTAATAGAGTGTAAGCTCTTCTCCTTCTGTATCCTCCCTTATACCCTAATAGAGTGTAAGCTCTTCTCCTTCTGTATCCTCCCTTATACCCTAATAGAGTGTAAGCTCTTCTCCTCCTGTATCCTCCCTTATACCCTAATAGAGTGTAAGCTCTTCTCCTCCTGTATCCTCCCTTATACCCTAATAGAGTGTAAGCTCTTCTCCTCCTGTATCCTCCCTTATACCCTAATAGAGTGTAAGCTCTTCTCCTCCTGTATCCTCCCTTATACCCTAATAGAGCGTAAGCTCTTCCTCCTTCTGCATCCAACCCTAATAATTGGTAATATCTTCCCTTTCCTGTTTCCCAAATGTATCCTAATAGATTATAAGCTCTTGTTCTTTTATTATTCTCCATTATAGACTAATAGGTTTTAAACTAATTTCCTTCTGCCCTCTGCTATACAATACCCTAGCTTGTCTCCTAATAGATTGTAAGCTCTTTCATCCTTTTCTATGAGAGGGGAAGGTGCTGGGTCTGAAGAGTGAGTATAGCAGGGGTTAGTATATAGGGTTAGTAATTTGCCATCAGGATCCTGCAGATATTAGGTGATCGCTGATCTCTCTGCGGGGTATCCCATGAGTTGCTGGTTTATCTCTCACCTTTGTCCTCTGGTGCCTCCATCATGGTGACGTGACCCGAGCCTCATTGCCTGGCTCCAAAGGTTGTCTGATATGCTGACAGTGATTATCGAGGATGCCTTAAAGCAACACTTCACCTTTTTTAACACATATTTTATTTCAGGCGGCCTCTCATAGCTAAGCTGTTGAAAAATGGAATAATATAGGACCACCTTCTCCACTTAAAAGAAAAAATACAATTTTCCCCGACCCCACAATTACTAGGCAAGTATCAGCAAGTATCAGCAAGTCCCTTTCAGGCGGCACAATGCAAGTAGATCATTACAGACCCCACAATTAAAGGAAGCGTGGGTGCTAGAATCTTACCTGTTCCTCGTCCTCTGTCCCGCGGTGCGTCATCCAGGGGATCTCAGCCTCCAGTCTTCCGATGGCCCCGTCGGCCGGCTGTCTCCGTGCGCCGCTCTGAGGCGCTGGGCGCGCGAGGACGCTCTGTTTATGCCCCTCGGCGACGCTGCTCTCAGCGCATCTGCCGGGGGCAAGTTTAAAGGGGCCTATCACCTTGTCCTGGGTGGGGGATAGACCCAGGGACTGGACAGTTCTTCTGGCCTGGGCGGTCCAGTCCCTGGGACTACTCCTATTGGAAATTTGATCACAGTGGCACCAATCAGCACATTTCCCCCCCCCGATCACCAGTCACCAGGTTCCCCTTCCCATTGGCCAGTATTCCCTTAAATACTGTTCGGCCCCATCCTCCAGTGCCCGTTATAGCCTCTGGTTTATAGGGTGTGCTTTCTGAACCGTGCTTATAGTTATTATCCGGCTTGTTTTCTGACCATCCTTGTCTGCTGCCTGCCCCGACCATTCGCCTGTCTGACTACGTCTCTGCCTGATCCTTTTGATACTGCGTTTCGGTGCCCTCCTGGTTTACCTCGGCTTGTTTTGACCCTTCTACGTTTAACCCCTCGGATACTGCGCTCTGTGATCACACGGCTTTGACCCCGGCTCGTTTTGGACCTTTCTTGTCTGGTTTCCACGCTCAAACCTGTATCCACTCCGGCATCCAGCTTTGGGATACCCTGCTGTTCATCCATCTCCACCTTAAGCCGGTAATCTTTGCGCCAAATAAGACCTGGGGGTAACCGAGTCTTGAGAGGCATAATCCGCGTCTCCAGCGAGCGGGGACTTGTCTAAAGGCAGAAGAGGCGGTGGAGATTGGGGATTACCTGGCTTAAAGGAGAAGGGTGTCCGGCATTCCCTTACAGTGGGAGCAGGTAGCCCAGACCGTACCCACCAGAGCCCCAGATAAATGGGCAGCATGTATGTTTTACAGAGTGGATTGATCCCCACAATGGCTAGGGCACAGTACAAGAAGAATCCTTAAAGGGAATGTCCACTTTCAGTGCATTTTTTTTTTTTTTTGATTAACTATTTTTAAAAATTGTTTGGGGTTTGCTTGGCTCTTGTCCAATCAGGGCTGTTTCCTGTGCTTATTAATATTGATTTTAAGTACCTGAGGGTACCAGGTCCAGGTACCCCCAGGAAGCCTACGATGGCATGTGTGCTGAGGAGTGCCTTGAGGTTTTCCTGGCATCCCTGGATGTCAGAGATAAGATTGAGTGGTAAGAAGCCTGGGGCTACGGTCAAGTATGGCGAAAGGGCACCTGCAGATTTAACCTGGCATCCCTAAAGGCTCCCCTGGTATCCCTGCGGGGTCAGAAGAAGTGTGTGGCTTTGCCTGGCATCTACGGAGGTCTAAGGTGGAATGGGTGATATGGTGTACCTATAGATTAGCCTGGCATCACTAAATCCATATGCAGGAAAGGATAATGTGGCGCACCTATAGAATAGCCTGGCATCCATGAAGGCATATGGTGTAGCACATGATGTGGTGTACCTATAGATCCGTGATGGCATAGGGTGCAATGGGTGATGTTATTTAGCTAAAGATTAGCCTGGCATCCCTAAAGGCATAGGGTGGAATGGGTGATGTGCTGTACCTATAGATTAGCCTGGCATCCCTAAAGGCATAGGGTGGAATGGGTAATGTGCTGTACCTATAGATTAGCCTGGCATCCCTAAAGGCATAGGGTGGAATGGGTAATGTGCTGTACCTATAGATTAGCCTGGCATCCCTAAAGGCATAGGGTGGAATGGGTAATGTGCTGTACCTATAGATTAGCCTGGCATCCCTAAAGGCATAGGGTGGAATGGGTAATGTGCTGTACCTATAGATTAGCCTGGCATCCCTAAAGGCATAGGGTGGAATGGGTAATGTGCTGTACCTATAGATTAGCATGGCATCCCTAAATGCATATGGTGGAATGGGTGATGTGATGTTGTGCACCTATAGATTAGCATGGCATTCTCAAAGGCATATGATGGACTAGGTGATGTGTTGTACCTATAGATTAGCCTGGCATCCCTAAATGCATATGGTGGAAAGGGTAATGAGGTGTACCTATAGATTAGCATGGCATTCCTGGAAGCATATGGTGGAATGGGTGATGTGATTTAGCTATAGATTAGCATGGCATCCCTAAATGCATATGGTGGAATGGGTAATGTGGTGTACCTATAGAATAGCCTGGCATCCCTAAATCCATATGCAGGAAAGGATAATGTGGCGCACCTATAGATTAGCCTGGCATCCATGAAGGCATATGGTGTAGCACATGATGTGGTGTACCTATAGATCCGTGATGGCATAGGGTGCAATGGGTGATGTGATATAGCTAAAGATTAGCCTGGCATCCCTAAATGCATAGGGTGGAATGGGTGATGAGGTGTTCCTATAGATTAGCCTGGCATCCCTAAAGGCATATGGTGGAATGGGTGATGTGATTTAGCTATAGATTAGCGTGGCATCCCTAAATCCATATGGTGGAATGGGTGATGTGATGTTGTGTACCTATAGATTAGCATGGCATTCTCAAAGGCATATGATGGACTAGGTGATGTGTTGTACCTATAGATTAGCCTGGCATCCCTAAATGCATATGGTGGAAAGGGTAATGAGGTGTACCTATAGATTAGCATGGCATTCCTGGAAGCATATGGTGGAATGGGTAATGTGATTTAGCTATAGATTAGCATGGCATCCCTAAATGCATAGGGTGGAATGGGTGATGTAGCTATAGATTGGCCTGGCATCCCTAAATGCATAGGGTGGAATGGGTAATGTGGTGTACCTATAGAATAGCCTGGCATCCCTGAAGGCATATGGTGTAGTATATGATGTGGTGTACCTATAGATCCATGATGGCATAGGGTGCAATGGGTGATGTGATTTAGCTATAGATTAGCCTGGCATCCCTAAAGGCATAGGGTGGAATGGGTAATGTGCTGTACCTATAGATTAGCCTGGCATCCCTAAATGCATATGGTGGAATGGGTGATGTGATTTAGCTATAGATTAGCGTGGCATCCTTAAATCCATATGGTGGAATGGGTGATGTGATGTTGTGTACCTATAGATTAGCATGGCATTCCCAAAGGCATATCATGGACTAGGTGATGTGTTGTACCTATAGATTAGCTATAGATTAGCCTGGCATCCCTAAATGTATATGGTGGAAAGGGTAATGAGGTGTACCTATAGATTAGCATGGCATTCCTGGAAGCATATGGTGGAATGGGTAATGTGATTTAGCTATAGATTAGACTGGCATCCCTAAATGCATAGGGTGGAATGGGTGATGTGGGGTACCTATAGATTAGCCTGGCATCCATGAAGGCATATGGTGTAGCATATGATGTGGTGTACCTATAGATGATGGCATAGGGTGCAATGGGTGATGTGATATAGCTATAGATTAGCCTGGCATCCCTAAAGGCATAGGGTGGAATGGGTAATGTGCTATACCTATAGATTAGCCTGGCATCCCTAAAGGCATAGGGTGGAATAGGTGATGTGATTTAGCTATAGATGAGCGTGACATCCTTAAATCCATATGGTGGAATGGGTAATGTGGTGTAGTTCTAGACTAGACTGGCATCCCTAAATGCATATGGAGGGATGGGTGATGAGGTGAACCTTTAAATCAGCATGACATTTCTGAAAGCATATGGTGTAATGGGTGATGTGCTGTACCTATAGATTATCCTGGCATCCCTAAAAGCATATGGTGGAATGGGTGATGTGTTCTACCTATAGATTAAAGCCTTGCATCCATGATGGCATAGGGTGCAATGAGCGATGTGGTGAACCTGGGTGTAGATTTGCCTGGCATCCCTGGAGGCATGGCATGGATTGGCATCCCTGGAGGCATGGCATGGATTGGCATCCCTGGAGGCATGGCATGGATTGGCATCCCTGGAGGCATGGCATGGATTGGCATCCCTGGAGGCATGGCATGGATTGGCATCCCTGGAGGCATGGCATGGCATGGCATCCCTGGAGGCATGGCATGGCATGGCATCCCTGGAGGCATGGCATGGATTGGCTGGTGAAGTGTTCTTGTCAGACTCCTGGCATCCCTGGAGGCATAAGGTAGGTTGGGGGCGTGGGTGTAGGTTTGCCTGGCATCCCTGGAGATTTAATTTGTTTTATTGTCTGGATAAGATTTGAAAGGCGAGGGAGTTTGGGACCATCTCCTTGTCCAGATTGATTTATCTGGGGCTCAGCAAGGAAATCTAACCTCACCACCATGAAAATGATAAAACATTCATAGAATATAAACAAATTTTATTGTAACTTTTAAAATGACAAAACTCTAGTAGCAGAATAACTAGACAAGTTTAAAATAGACAGTACAATTCCTATGTGCAATGTCTAGAATCCCATAGCAGTGGTTTCAGGATCCTAAGGGGCCGACTCGTTTCGCCTTGTCTGGCTTCTTCAGTTGAAAAGTCAACTATACATAATGTGAAAAAATACATTGTCACTTCTCAGAAAATTATTGTCTATTTTAAACTAATTTATTGTTTTATCTAATACCTTCCTTCACTCGTCCATTGGCAATAATACAGAATGATGAGTCCTCCATCCTTTCAGCTTCCCCCTACCTGGTGTTGTTTTTTTTTTTGTTTGACCCCAGGGTGTTATTTTTGCAGGGCGTCATTATTTTTGCAGGGCGTCATTATTTTTGCAGACCGGTTAAAACCAGTTATCCCCCCTGTGATCCCCCCTCCTCACCCGGGGGCATCAGGTGTCAGACAAACATCCCGGGACATTGTGATGACACTCCGACAATAAGGACATATTCACAGGAAGAAGGGATGGCGCAATCATTGTTATTGACAAGGACGATGACCTGGGGCAACTCTGTGAGCTTTACCCCCCCCACCACCACCATCATCATCATCATCCTGATATGTCACCAGACAGTCCCTGTCAATGATTCATAGAAGGATAGAAAATAGGGATAACCTGCCCCCTTATCCTAAATAATGCCTCTCTCAGCCATGAATAATTGGGACCCCACCCCAGCCAAATAATTGCCTATAGAAGACCCTTCAGCCTAAAGGAATATCCATTTAATCCTAAAAGAGTCAGATCAATCAATAAGTCAGATAAATACTCATACCTTACAACTTTTTAGGGTGGGAAAGAGGGACAATTGTTAAATTAATCCACGCCCCCTCATTGAGGGACGGATGAAGCCACGCCCCCTCATTGAGGGATGGATGAAGCCACGCCCCCTCATTGAGGGATGGATAGGAGATACATTGTAACAGTTAGAACAATATAAACACTTTGAATAGACAAATGAATCATTTATTGCTGCAGATCTGCATGTTACACCTCAAAGAGGGACAAATGAGAACAACAAGGGACAGGGGGACATGGACTCAAAAGGGGGGCAATATGTAAATGAAGCCACGCCTCCTCATTGATTGATAAATAGGAGATACATTGTAACAGTTACAACAATAGAAACACTTTGAATAGGCAAATGAATCATTTATTGCTGCAGATCTGCATGTTACACCTCAAAGAGGGACAATATGTAAATTAAGCCAAACCCCCTCGTTGGGAGGGGATGAATTAAACCACACCCACGTATTGAGAGATGTATGCAGCCACACCCCCTCATTGAGGGATGGATGGAACCACACCCCCTCATTGAGGGATGGATGAAGCCACGCCCCCTCATTGAGGGATGGATGAAGCCACGCACCCTCATTGAGGGATAGATGAAGCCACGCCCCCTCATTGAGGGATAGATGAAGCCACACTCTCTCATTGAGGGATGGATGAAGCCACGCCCCCTCATTGAGGGATGGATGAAGCCACGCCCCCTCATTGAGGGATAGATGAAGCCATGCCCCCTCATTGAGGGATGGATGAAGCCACGCCCCCTCATTGAGGGATGGATAGGAGATACATTGTAACAGTTACAACAATAGAAACACTTTGAATAGGCAAATGAATCATTTATTGCTGCAGATCTGCATGTTACACCTCAAAGAGGGACAAATGAGAGCAACGAGGGACAGGGGGCCCTGGACTCAAAAGAGGGACAGTCCAAATCAGAGACACTTGGGAGGTATGTTACTGTCTCCATAACAGACCCCTCAGCTCTAATGTACACTCCCACAATCCATATGTTACCCTTCTTATCCATTACAGGCCTCCTCGGTGCAAATTCAAATCCCCATTTCTATATAATGCCCCTCACGTAAAAAGAGGATTTATTTAGAGAAACAAGAGTTTAGGATGGGGTTAAAGTGGAACAAACCCACCCTGGAGTCTATAAGACTCCAGGGCAGGCATATTTGCTCCCTCCGGGGCATTCCTGCCGTCTCCTTCTTTCCTGGTGCAGCGGCTCATGCACGAGCAGCCGCTGCATCCCCGCCATCCCTTTAGCAGGGCGCGTGCACGTGCCAGGCATTCGTAAGTGACCGGCACAGGCGCACTTCCTGTTAAAGTGGACCAAAACCCCAGGATTTTGGCTATTCTGGGCTTTCGCCCGGGGCACCGAGATCGGGGATGCCCCTCTGCGTGAAAGCCCCCAGATCGCCAAAGTTAACTCACCTCTTCCCGGTCCTGCTGAGAATGCGCGGCCTCTCTTCCAACCAAAGCGCTCGGAGCCGCTGATGTCACGTCCAGCGCTGACGGCCGCATCCCCTGCTTCCCTCTAACAGGGAGCGGCCATTCCCAAATGCCTGGCATGTGCACGCTCACTGCTAGAGGGATAGCGGGGATGCGGCCGCGTCTTGCGCATGTGCCATTGGACCAGGAAGCGAGGTAAGTGTATGGGGCGACCTGGGGGGGTCTCACACATCCAAAATCGGGATGCCCCGGGGGGAGGGAATCGATCGGCCCGGAAATCTTATAGATTCCTGGGCCGATCGTGGTGGGTTTTGGTCCACTTTAAAGGGTAGCGAGGGATGAGGCCGCCAGTGCGCTCAGATCAGTTCGCCTTAGGAGTGGATCTGAGCGCGCTGACTGGATGAGGGGTGCGCATGCGCCGTAGGTCCGGGGATGGTTTAGTGAGATCGGGGCAATCTGGGGGGTGTCACACAGCGGGGCATCCCCGATCGGGGGGGCCCAGGGGGCAAGGACCAAAACCCAGGATAGTCAAAATACTGGGTTTTGGTCCACTTTAACAGGGATGGCCAGGGTTTTGCTGATGGGAAGGGATGAGGGGAAAGAAAAGGCAACAGGGTTTAGTGTCCCACCCAAGGGGCAACCCAAGAATGTAGTGTCCACCCAGGTGGGTGCAGGATGGTGATGTGAGCCCAAATGGGGAAGCTATACACCTCGGTCACAGGTGGTCCCGGGGTTCCTGCTGTCTCGGGGGTCCCCACGTTACTCCCGGGCGACCCTTTCGCCTCCAGGCAGGTCCTGATCTGCGTCTATGAATATAGTGGGAAAGGTTGGTAAGGAGAACACAGTGGGTTCCCTAGTCTTGTAAAGGGATAGTGAGAGTAGTTACCCTGGGGGGGTGGGAATCCTCGGGCCTAGTCCCGGAAGCTGTGGTCCTGGATTTAGCCCCATGGTTGTGCCACGTTTTGTTCCTTGCCCCCGGTACACCCAGATCTTGGATGCCCTACTGTGTGAACCCCCAGATCGCCCATACAAACTCACCTTTCCCTAAAGCTCGGCAAACGGCTATGACAAAGGCTGGGGGCGGGAGCGCATGCACAGCCTAAACATGTTGGGGATACAACCGTTGATATTTAAATCGCAGCCAGGAAGTAGTTGAGTTTTGCTGAGACCCGGGGGGGTTTACACAGCAGGGCATCCTAATTTGGGATGCCGCAGGAGAAGGCAAGTGGGGAAATGCCACACTGCCTATGAGAATGGGAGGGGGGATGCCATACTGCCTATGAGAATGGGAGGGGGGATGCCATACTGCCTATGAGAATGGGAGGGGGGATGCCATACTGCCTATATGGGGAATGGGAGGGGGGATGCCACACTGCCTATATGGGGAATGGGAGGGAGAATGCCACACTGCCTATATGGGAAATGGGAGGGGGGGAATGCCACACTGCCTATATGAGGAATAGGAGGGGGGATGCCACACTGCCTATATGGAGAATGGGAGGGGGAATGCCACACTGCCTATATGGGGAATGGGAGGGGGGAATCCACACTGCCTATATGGGGAATGGGAGGGGGAATGCCACACTGCCTATATGGGGAATGGGAGGGGGATGCCACACTGCCTATGGGGAATGGGAGGGGGGAATGTCACACTGCCTATATGGGGAATGAGAGGGGGATGCCACACTGCCTATATGGGGAATGGGAGGAGGAATGCCACACTGCCTATATGGGGAATGGGAGGGGGGAATGCCACACTGCCTATATGGAGAATGGGAGGGGGGAATGCCACACTGCCTATATGGGGAATGGGAGGGGGAATGTCACACTGCCTATATGGGGAATGAGAGGGGGATGCCACACTGCCTATATGGGGAATGGGAGGGGGAATGCCACACTGCCTATATGGGGAATGGGAGGGGGAATGCCACACTGCCTATATGGGGAATGGGAGGGGGGATGCCACACTGCCTATATGGGGAATGGGAGGGGGGAATGCCACACTGCCTATATGGGGAATGGGAGGGGGGAATGCCACACTGCCTATATGGGGAATGGGAGGGGGGAATGCCACACTGCCTATATGGGGAATGGGAGGAGGAATGCCACACTGCCTATATGGGGAATGGGAGGGGGAATGCCACACTGCCTATATGGGGAATGGGAGGGGGGAATGCCACACTGCCTATATGGGGAATGGGAGGGGGGAATGCCACACTGCCTATATGGGGAATGGGAGGGGGGAATGCCACACTGCCTATATGGGGAATGGGAGGGGGAATGCCACACTGCCTATATGGGGAATGGGAGGAGGAATGCCACACTGCCTATATGGGGAATGGGAGGGGGAATGTCACACTGCCTATATGGGGAATGAGAGGGGGGAATGTCACACTGCCTATATGGGGAATGGGAGGGGGGATGCCACACTGCCTATATGGGGAATGGGAGGAGGAATGCCACACTGCCTATATGGGGAATGGGAGGGGGAATGCCACACTGCCTATATGGGGAATGGGAGGGGGGAATGCCACACTGCCTATATGGGGAATGGGAGGGGGAATGCCACACTGCCTATATGGGGAATGGGAGGGGGGAATGCCACACTGCCTATATGGGGAATGGGAGGGGGAATGCCACACTGCCTATATGGGGAATGGGAGGGGGAATGCCACACTGCCTATATGGGGAATGGGAGGGGGGAATGCCACACTGCCTATATGGGGAATGGGAGGGGGAATGCCACACTGCCTATATGGGGAATGGGAGGGGGGAATGCCACACTGCCTATATGGGGAATGGGAGGGGGAATGCCACACTGCCTATATGGGGAATGGGAGGGGGAATGCCACACTGCCTATATGGGGAATGGGAGGGGGAATGTCACACTGCCTATATGGGGAATGAGAGGGGGATGCCACACTGCCTATATGGGGAATGGGAGGAGGAATGCCACACTGCCTATATGGGGAATGGGAGGGGGGAATGCCACACTGCCTATATGGGGAATGGGAGGGGGAATGCCACACTGCCTATATGGGGAATGGGAGGGGGAATGCCACACTGCCTATATGGGGAATGGGAGGGGGAATGCCACACTGCCTATATGGGGAATGGGAGGGGGGAATGCCACACTGCCTATATGGGGAATGAGAGGGGGATGCCACACTGCCTATATGGGGAATGGGAGGAGGAATGCCACACTGCCTATATGGGGAATGGGAGGGGGGAATGCCACACTGCCTATATGGGGAATGGGAGGGGGAATGCCACACTGCCTATATGGGGAATGGGAGGGGGGAATGCCACACTGCCTATATGGGGAATGGGAGGGGGAATGCCACACTGCCTATATGGGGAATGGGAGGGGGAATGCCACACTGCCTATATGGGGAATGGGAGGGGGAATGCCACACTGCCTATATGGGGAATGAGAGGGGGATGCCACACTGCCTATATGTGGAATGGGAGGAGGAATGCCACACTGCCTATATGGGGAATGGGAGGGGGGATGCCACACTGCCTATATGGGGAATGGGAGGGGGGAATGCCACACTGCCTATATGGGGAATGGGAGGGGGAATGCCACACTGCCTATATGGGGAATGGGAGGGGGAATGGCACACTGCCTATATGGGGAATGGGAGGGGGGAATGCCACACTGCCTATATGGGGAATGGGAGGGGGGAATGTCACACTGCCTATATGGGGAATGGGAGGGGGGAATGTCACACTGCCTATATGGGGAATGGGAGGGGGGAATGCCACACTGCCTATATGGGGAATGGGAGGGGGAATGCCACACTGCCTATATGGGGAATGGGAGGGGGGAATGCCACACTGCCTATATGGGGAATGGGAGGGGGAATGCCACACTGCCTATATGGGGAATGGGAGGGGGAATGCCACACTGCCTATATGGGGAATGGGAGGGGGGAATGCCACACTGCCTATATGGGGAATGGGAGGGGGAATGCCACACTGCCTATATGGGGAATGGGAGGGGGAATGCCACACTGCCTATATGGGGAATGGGAGGGGGGAATGCCACACTGCCTATATGGGGAATGGGAGGGGGAATGTCACACTGTCTATATGGGGAATGGGAGGGGGAATGTCACACTGCCTATATGGGGAATGGGAGGAGGAATGCCACACTGCCTATATGGGGAATGGGAGGGGGGAATGCCACACTGCCTATATGGGGAATGGGAGGGGGAATGCCACACTGCCTATATGGGGAATGGGAGGGGGAATGCCACACTGCCTATATGGGGAATGGGAGGGGGGAATGCCACACTGCCTATATGGGGAATGGGAGGGGGGAATGCCACACTGCCTATATGGGGAATGGGAGGGGGAATGCCACACTGCCTATATGGGGAATGGGAGGGGGGAACGCCACACTGCCTATATGGGGAATGGGAGGGGGAATGCCACACTGCCTATATGGGGAATGGGAGGGGGAATGCCACACTGCCTATATGGGGAATGGGAGGGGGAATGCCACACTGCCTATATGGGGAATGGGAGGGGGAATGCCACACTGCCTATATGGGGAATGGGAGGGGGGATGCCACACTGCCTATATGGGGAATGGGAGGGGGAATGCCACACTGCCTATATGGGGAATGGGAGGGGGAATGCCACACTGCCTATATGGGGAATGGGAGGGGGGAATGCCACACTGCCTATATGGGGAATGGGAGGGGGGAATGCCACACTGCCTATATGGGGAATGGGAGGGGGAATGCCACACTGCCTATATGGGGAATGAGAGGGGGGAATTCCACACTGCCTATATGGGGAATGGGAGGGGGGAATGCCACACTGCCTATATGGGGAATGGGAGGGGGGAATTCCACACTGCCTATATGGGGAATGGGAGGGGGGAATGCCACACTGCCTATATGGGGAATGGGAGGGGGAATGCCACACTGCCTATATGGGGAATGGGAGGAGGAATGCCACACTGCCTATATGGGGAATGAGAGGGGGGAATGCCACACTGCCTATATGGGGAATGGGAGGAGGAATGCCACACTGCCTATATGGGGAATGGGAGGGGGGAATGCCACACTGCCTATATGGGGAATGGGAGGGGGAATGCCACACTGCCTATATGGGGAATGAGAGGGGGGAATCCACACTGCCTATATGGGGAATGGGAGGGGGGAATGCCACACTGCCTATATGGGGAATGGGAGGGGGGAATGTCACACTGCCTATATGGGGAATGGGAGGGGGGAATGTCACACTGCCTATATGGGGAATGGGAGGGGGGAATGTCACACTGCCTATATGGGGAATGGGAGGGGGAAATGCCACACTGCCTATATGGGGAATGGGAGGAGGAATGTCACACTGCCTATATGGGGAATGGGAGGGGGGGATGCCACACTGCCTATATGGGGAATGGGAGGGGGGATGTCACACTGCCTATATGGGGAATGGGAGGGGGGAATGCCACACTGCCTATATGGGGAATGGGAGGGGGAATGCCACACTGCCTATATGGGGAATGGGAGGGGGAATGCCACACTGCCTATATGGGGAATGGGAGGGGGGGTGTCACACTGCCTATATGGGAATGGGAGGGGGGAATGCCACACTGCCTATATGGGGAATGGGAGGGGGAATGTCACACTGCCTATATGGGGAATGGGAGGGGGGGATGCCACACTGTCTATATGGGGAATGGGAGGGGGGGATGCCACACTGTCTATATGGGGAATGGGAGGGGGAATGCCACACTGCCTATATGGAGAATGGGAGGGGGGGTGCCACACTGCCTATATGGGGAATGGGAGGGGGGATGCCACACTGCCTATATGGAGAATGGGAGGGGGGGGTGCCACACTGCCTATATGGGGAATGGGAGGGAGGAATGTCACACTGCCTATATGGGGAATGGGAGGGGGAATGCCACACTGCCTATATGGGGAATGGGAGGGGGGGATGCCACACTGCCTATATGGGGAATGGGAGGGGGGAATGCCACACTGCCTATATGGGGAATGGGAGGGAGAATGCCACACTGCCTATATGGGGAATGGGAGGGAGAATGCCACACTGCCTATATGGGGAATGGGAGGGGGAATGTCACACTGCCTATATGGGGAATGGGAGGGGGGAATGCCACACTGCCTATATGGGGAATGGGAGGGGGGGATGCCACACTGCCTATATGGGGAATGGGAGGGGGAATGCCACACTGCCTATATGGGGAATGGGAGGGGGGAATGCCACACTGCCTATATGGGGAATGGGAGGGGGGAATGCCACACTGCCTATATGGGGAATGGGAGGGGGGGATGCCACACTGCCTATATGGGGAATGGGAGGGGGAATGCCACACTGCCTATATGGGGAATGGGAGGGGGAATGCCACACTGCCTATATGGGGAATGGGAGGGGGGAATGCCACACTGCCTATATGGGGAATGGGAGGGGGGATGCCACACTGCCTATATGGGGAATGGGAGGGGGGAATGCCACACTGCCTATATGGGGAATGGGAGGGGGGAATGCCACACTGCCTATATGGGGAATGGGAGGGGGGGATGCCACACTGCCTATATGGGGAATGGGAGGGGGAATGCCACACTGCCTATATGGGGAATGGGAGGTTTACCCCCCTCAGCACCACCTTTGTCTGACACCAAACAGCCAGAAACTGATAGCAGCTATAGGATAATGGATATCTCCCAAGTGTCCCTGATTTAGAGGGACAGTCCCTCTTTGGAGTCCATGCCCCCTTGTCCCTCCTTGTTCTTCTCTGTCCTTCTAAATGATTCAGTTGCCTATTCAAAGTGTTTATAGTGTAGGCCCTGAATAATAATAATAATTTTGTATAAATAATAGTGTTTGAGCTGCTCCCCCCTTTATTCATTTGTTTATAGTGTTGTAACTGCAACATCTTATCTCCTATCCATCCCTCAATGAGGGGGCGTGGCTTCAGCCATCCGTCGACGAGGGGGCGTGGCTTCACCCATCCCTCGGTGAGGGGGCGTGGCTTCATTTACATATCGTCCCTCTTTGAGGTGTAACATGCAGATCTGCATCAATAAATGATTCATTTGCCTATTCAAAGTGTTTCTATTGTTGCAACTGTTACACCCTACCTCCTTTCCATCCCTCAATGAGGGGGCGTGGCTTAATTTAAGTATTGTCCCTCTTTCCCACCCTGAAAAGTTGGAAGGCATGTATTGCAGGTCTCCCTAAAGTGGTTTCGGTCCTTTCCCCGGGGGCACCCCGATCGGGGACACCCCGTTGTGTGAAAACCCTCAGATCGCCCAATCTAACACACCTCTTCCCGGTCCTACGGCGCATGCGCGGCCGCTCGTCCAATCTGCACACTCGGCGCCGCGGACGTCGCTCCATCTAAGAAGGCGTCCAAGGCCGGCAGCTCTGAGTGCGCTGGCGGCCGCATCCCCAGCTTCCCTCTAATAGGGAGCGTGCCCATTCACAAATGGCTAGGGAGGACATGTGACCTGCTAGAGGGATAGCGGGGATGTGGCCGCGGCACGCGCATGCGCCGTTGGACCGGGAAGCAAGGTAAGTGTATGGGGCCACCTGGGGGGAATGGACGCTGAACCAATCATCCGGCAGTTCCTTCACCTTCGTGCTTTGATGGGTGGAGAGGTCAATCTCTATCTACCGACCGCACCATGAATTCTAGAACAACCATGAGTGAACCCGAAAAGACTTAGGGGGTTATTTAAGAAAGGATAGCGTCAGATAGCGGTTGGTTAATGAGAGGTAGCGTCAGGTAGTGGCTGGTTAATGAGAGGTAGCGACAGGTAGCGGCTGGTTAATGAGAGGTAGCGACAGGTAGCGGCTGGTTAATGAGAGGTAGCGTCAGGTAGCGCCTGGTTAATGAGAGGTAGCGACAGGTAGCGGCTGGTTAATGAGAGGTAGCGTCAGGTAGCGCCTGGTTAATGAGAGGTAGCGACAGGTAGCGACTGGTTAATGAGAGGTAGCGACAGGTAGCGCCTGGTTAATGAGAGGTAGCGACAGGTAGCGACTGGTTATTGAGAGGTAGCGACAGGTAGCGCCTGGTTAATGAGAGGTAGCGACAGGTAGCGACTGGTCAACGCCGGACATGGCAGCAATTACACATTTATCAAGCAGAATCTGTTTAGCGATTGGGATAGCGCCATGTAGCATCTGATTCATCATTTTCAAAGTCTCTGCGAACAGCGCCGGCGTTCAGCCTTGCACAGCGCCAGGTATCACCTCTCGCTACCTGTCGCTCTCCCATACATTTCAATGGCTGATCCTTTTCTTCTCTTTAAATGGGGTATTTGTTGTTTTTTTTCCCCAAAAATCACAAATAATTCTGTGACCTCTTCTGACATTGAATAAGCAGTTTTTTCACATTTTTAAATTTTTTAATATATTTACTCAGAAATGACATCACAGCTCTGCCATTAAAGTGTCATGTTACAATGCTGTTACAATGTAATTCCATATGTTTTCTCTTTGTTACTGGTGGATAGATGCTGGAAAACAGACTTTAATCACACAGCCTCCTGCGCTCTGGGCTTCAAACAAATATTTTTCAGCGCTAGAGTTGTGTGAGGCTGTTTTTTATGGTGTGAGTCGGTCGCTATGAGCAGTTGCTAACATGCGCTCCCATACAGTGCTGTACTGGTCAAATAGCGACTCCTCACAATGTATTCAACATTACTGAACAGCAACTGAGTCGCTATAAAGTAGTGACTCATGGCCGAGCACAGCGACTACTAGCGGGCGCTCTGAAAATGCCGCTACAGACGCTCATCTGTCGCTACCTGGCGTTAGTGATAAATCAGCCTGTCCAATGCTATAAACTAGCGACCCACGGCCGAGCACAGCGACTACTAGCGGGCGCTCTGAAAATGCCGCTACAGACGCTCATCTGTCGCTACCTGGCGTTAGTGATGAATCAGCTTCTAAGTGTTTTCGGGTTCACTCATGATTGTCTGGACGGTATTTTAACTACGATGGAATAAAGATGGAACTTCTTATCACTTTCAATGCTGGCTGGCTTTGCCTTATTCGGACCTGGGGGGTTTCACACAGCGGGACATCCCGATTCTGGATGCCCCCGGGGGGAGGGAACCGATTGAGCTTGGTTATGATCCACTTTAATCTCTCTTTATGACTTAAATGGGTCTCTCGCTAACCTGGCTCCTGACTAAATAATGTCCTCATACTCCATAAGAAATCCCTCCTACCTCAAGGAAATACCCCTCTGATACTTTACAACTTTTCAGGGTGGGAAAGAGCGTGTTAAATAAGGCCACGCCCCCTAATTGAGGGATGGGTGAAGCCACGCCCCCTAATTGAGGGATGGGTGAAGCCATGCCCCCTAATTGAGGGATGTGTGAAGCCATGCCCCCGAATTGAGGGATGGATGAAGCCACGCCCCCGAATTGAGGGATGGATGAAGCCACGCCCCCGAATTGAGGGATGGATGAAGCCACGCCCCCTAATTGAGGGATGGGTGAAGCCACGGCCCCTAATTGAGGGACAGATGAAGCCACGCCCCCTAATTGAGGGATGGGTGAAGCCACGGCCCCTAATTGAGGGATGGATGAAGCCACGCCCCTGAATTGAGGGATGGATAGGAGATTATAACAGTAAAAACAATATAAACACTTGGAATAGGCAAATGAATCATTTATTGATGCAGATCTACATGTTACACCTCAAAGAGGGACAAAGAAGAGGAACAGGGGGACATGGACTCAAAAGAGGGACACTTGGGAGATATGCTCTGATTCTATTCATACATAACAGAAGTGATACATAAAAACTATTATAAACAAAGTTATTGATGGCCCCGGCATCCCGGGTCACCCACCCATAACTGGACTTAAGACGGGCAGGCTGATTCATCACTAGCGCCAGGTAGCGACAGATGAGCGTCTGTAGCGGCATTTTCAGAGCGCCCGCTAGTAGTCGCAGTGCTCGGCCGTGGGTCGTTACTTCGTAGCGACTCAGTCGCTGTTCAGTAATGTTGAATACATTGTGAGGAGGCGCTATTTGACCAGTACAGCGCTGTATGGGAGCGCATGTTAGCGACTGCTCATAGCGACCGACTCACACCATATTCAGCAAAAATACAGCCTCACAAATCTCTGGCGCTGAAAAATGCTTCTCTGAAGCCCAGAGCGCAGGAGGCTGTGTGATTAAAGTCTGTTTTTCAGCATCTATCCACCAGTAACAAAGCGAAAACATATGGAATTACTTTGTAACAACATTGTAACATGACACTTTAATGGCAGAGCTGTGATGTCATTTCTGAAGAAATATATAAAACATGAAAAAATTATGAAAAAAACAGCTTATTCAATGTCAGGAGAGGTCACAGGATTATTTGTGATTTTTTGGAAAAAAAAAAAAACCCGTTTAAAGTGAAGAAAAGGATCGTCCATTGAAATGTATGGGAGAGCGACAGGTAGCGAGAGGTCATACCTGGCGCTGTGCAAGGCTGGACGCCGGCGCTGTTCCCTGAGGCTTTGAAAATGATGAATCAGACGCTACATGGCGCTATCCCAGTCGCTAAACAGATTCTGCTTGTTAAATGTGTAATTGCTGCCGTGTCCGGCGTTCACCAGTCGCTACCTGTCGCTACCTGACGCTATCCCTTCTTAAATAATCCCCTTAATCCTCATCACCCATCCATCCAGCTGTGTCAGTGCTCACAGGTCACACTGAAGGTTGCACAAGCTGCAATCACCACCCGCAGCTGATAAGCCCGTTCCATGCTGGACTTACCTTTACCCTCCCGCCGCGTAGCGAGCAAGGTCTGTCCCTGCGTGCTTACTGGACTTTGTATAATATATACCGGCCTGCCAGATAATCAAAAGCAGCTCCCTCCTGTAACATATAACTTATATCTGGAGAGCGGCCGTGTCTCTCCTGTAACATATAACTTATATCTGGAGAGCGGCCGTGTCTCTCCTGTAACATATAACTTATATCTGGAGAGCGGCCGTGTCTCTCCTGTAACATATAACTTATATCTGGAGAGCGGCCGTGTCCCTCCTGTAACATATAACTTATATCTGGAGAGCGGCCGTGTCCCTCCTGTAACATATAACTTATAGCTGGAGAGCGGCCGTGTCCCTCCTGTAACATATAACTTATATCTGGAGAGCGGCCGTGTCCCTCCTGTAACATATAACTTATATCTGGAGAGAGGCCGTGTCCCTCCTGTAACATATAACTTATATCTGGAGAGCGGCCGTGTCCCTCCTGTAACATATAACTTATATCTGGAGAGCGGCCGTGTCTCTCCTGTAACATATAACTTATATCTGGAGAGAGGCCGTGTCCCTCCTGTAACATATAACTTATATCTGGAGAGCGGCGTGTCCCTCCTGTAACATATAACTTATATCTGGAGAGCGGTCGTGTCTCTCCTGTAACATATAACTTATATCTGGAGAGCGGCCATGTCTCTCCTGTAACATATAACTTATATCTGGAGATCGGCCGTGTCCCTCCTGTAACATATAACTTATATCTGGAGAGCGGCCGTGTCCCTCCTGTAACATATAACTTATATCTGGAGAGCGGCCGTGTCTCTCCTGTAACATATAACTTATATCTGGAGAGCGGCCGTGTCCCTCCTGTAACATATAACTTATATCTGGAGAGCGGCCGTGTCTCTCCTGTAACATATAACTTATATCTGTAGAGCGGCCGTGTCTCTCCTGTAACATATAACTTATATCTGGAGAGGTTTATTCCAGTAGGTGGCGCTCATAGCTGTATCATTATTTGAGTATTATGGCTCTGCTCTTATAATGAGCATAGTGAGGTCATTTTAGTTGTGCTTTGGGCAGCATTCCCACCTTTGATTCCAGTTCTTCATGAAGGATCGGATGGGAAACGGGTTAAATCCCAGTAAAGCTGGGCAGGATTATTAAGTCCAAGAGCGTCACTGACCCCAAAGCAATAAAGTGGATATAAATCTTCCCTAGTTTAAAACTAAACTCAAAAAGATTGTGGGATCCCACATATCCCACACCATGCAACCTGGCCTAAATTATGGCACCACCACATTTATTTACAATGCAAATATATAAATTTTATTGTTATTTGTCCAATACAAAAGTATTAAAAGCAATTAAAAACAATATACATACGGGGGCGCTATGGTTAAAGGGGGGTCTCCTACAAATCATATATATACCATAAATTGTGACAATTAATTATACAACACGTGCTCCTATATACACATTATACAAACATATGAAACAACTAATTCTAAGTGTTCTATATATAAGCTATCGCTCTATTTCATAATACAGTGACAATTACTCTTAAGGACACTCCAAGGAGGAAACAAGTAACCCAATAATCAAAAAAATATAAATGTGCTATATACATCACCATAGGAACACCCTGTAGCCATACGCTGTACCCTGCCCCAGCCAACGCGTTTCGTAACGGTTACTTCATCTGGGCAGAAAGGTGTATGCGAAAGGTGTCCCCCAGTGTGGGACTTAGGCCACAATAATTATCCTTTTGTGACAGGTAGTCTCCGTGGTGTAAATATTAAGATAGTATATTGTTTATTATGGTATTTATGCAGTCTCTATGTAGTGTCAAATTAGTCCAAGAAAGGGTCTTCTATGAGTGGACTGCGGCTGTCTACCTATGTCTTACTTACCTCCCCTGTTCCGCTTCTTATACTGGGACCGCCGGGCAATATACAGGTAGTAACACTGGCCGGTTGTGCGCGCCTGGTCACTGAGCGTCTTGTGCTCAGCAACATGATTGGGATGCGAGAAGGAGGGCGGGCCGCTGACGCACTTCCGGCCGGAGTGCGTCAGTGCGTTCCAGCCCTCGGTCTCAGCGTAGCTTGCTGACGTACTTCCGGGTTCGGAAGCGTCGGCTCACCTGCTGTTGTCAATTGATTTATTAGCGATGGGGATTTAAACAGACATGGGGGACAGTCGCATACACCTTTCTGCCCAGATGAAGTAACGGGGGGACCGTTACGAAACGCGTTGGCTGGGGCGGGGTACAGCGTATGGCTACAGGGTGTTCCTATGGTGATGTATATAGCACATTTATATTTTTTTGATTATTGGGTTACTTGTTTCCTCCTTGGAGTGTCCTTAAGAGTAATTGTCACTGTATTATGAAATAGAGCGATAGCTTATATATAGAACACTTAGAATTAGTTGTTTCATATGTTTGTATAATGTGTATATAGGAGCACGTGTTGTATAATTAATTGTCACAATTTATGGTATATATATGATTTGTAGGAGACCACCCTTTAACCATAGCGCCCCCGTATGTATATTGTTTTTAATTGCTTTTAATACTTTTGTATTGGACAAATAACAATAAAATTTATATATTTGCATTGTAAATAAATGTGGTGGTGCCATAATTTAGGCCAGGTTGCATGGTGTGGGATATGTGGGATCCCACAATCTTTTTGAGTGTATAATATATAGCCTGCCCAGGCACACCAAAAAGTGTGTTGGATTGTGGGGGTTGGTGCGGCTTTAGTTTTATATACACTAGTTTAAAACTAAAGTAAAGGCTTGTTGGTGGGAGTTTAGTCCTCGCCGTAGTGTTGCCGGCCACGCTCCTGTTGTCGGTGTCTTTTTTGGACCCGACGGAAAAAACGAAGACGGCGGGGGCGAAAGTGTCGCAAACAGAGTGAAGACACTCAGGGGCATAAGGAAGCCTGTGAAAAAATGGCCAACCTAAAGGAAGGAAGAGAGAAACCACTGTCCCTAAATGTTATCAATTTGTCAGATTTTAGACTGGATGAGGATCATATTTCAGTCCTCTCAAAAGGCCTGTCCTTCTCACCGGTGGGGGGTGGTGATGAATTTACGCTGTATAAGGATACGGCTTTGTTCTTACGAAAATTAATGTTTAGAGCTATGTATGCTAACAAAACTGATTTTACTGAACCACCACCTGCACAACCAGGTGAGATGGACATGTCGAGTGAGGACGAGTTAGACGATCCGGTTCCGGATCTGATGCCAAACTTGGATAAGTTTAGGGTTAAATCAAAAAGATTTCCTCCCCTCTCTTTGAATCGCCACATTTCCCTCTTTTTCCAGCTGGTACAGCGGGATCTTCATGGGGTCGATTGGACCAACCAGGGGTCGGCTAACAATTTATCTTCTGGTGAGAAGAGGGCCCTGCAGGAGTTGTCACGGGCACCCAACATCATTATCCGCCCCAGTGACAAGGGGGGAAATGTGGTGATTCTCAGCGAGGAGTATTATGTGAAGGAAATTGAAGGTCAGTTATCTCAAAAGAACATCTACTCAACATTGACAGGGAACCCATTTCCCATGGTAGTATCGACGCTGAATGACAAATTGGACTGGGCCTGGGAGGAGAGGCTTTTCACCCCTAAAGTACTTGATTTTTTAAGAATCAAGGACTATAATGCCCCGGTATTATACACTATACCAAAGATCCATAAGGATCCGGTGGCTCCGCCGGGTATGCCCATCGTATCGGGGAGTGGAGGTCCACTCGAAAGCGTCGCACGGTTTGTGGACGAAAATCTCAAGCCACTTGTCAGGATACTCCCATCCTTCGTTTTGGACAGCAGCGATGTGCTGCGCAGGCTGATGTCCTTCACTATGGAGGATGGATGGCTCCTGGCAAGTGTGGACGTTGAGAGTTTGTATACCTCCATTCCCCATGCGGTGGGTCTGGAGGCGGCCACATGGTTTTTGGACGAATTGGGCCCATGTGAGGCTGCCTACAATGTATTTGTGATAGAGCTGCTGGACTTTGTCCTAAAAAAACAACTATTTTCGATTCAATGGCAAGTACTATCATCAGGTCTGTGGTACGGCCATGGGGGCGGCCTGTGCCCCATCATACGCATGCCTACACCTTGGGCGGTGGGAGAGCTTGGAGGTGTTTGGGCAGGCGGATTTTGGGGCACGGGTCGCCCTATGGCTTCGCTACATCGATGATGTACTTGTAGTATGGCGGGGTACCCCGGTAGAGTTTGACGAATTTGTGACATCGTTAAACAACAATGATAGAAATATTCGCCTTACGCACAAAATTGGGCCCAATGAAGTGGAATTTTTGGATTTACGTATCAGGTGTGAGGGTAAGAGGTTGGTTACTACTACCTTTCGGAAGCCTACTGCGGGCAACACACTTTTACATTTTAACAGCCACCATCCCACACCGCTACGACGAGGCATTCCTCTGGGCCAGTTTTTGCGTATCCGCAGAAATTGGAGCTCCGATGAGGACTATAAAAAGGAAGCCCGACAGTTGACCGAGAGGTTCAGAGCAAGAGGGTACCCCCATAGGCTCTTAAGAACATGTGTTAACAAGGCGTGGGAGAGGACACGGGTTGATCTATTGAAAGTGAAGTCCCCCATGGCCCGACTCAGGGATGATGGGCAGCAAATCCGCCTCATCACTCAGTACGGGGCACATTGGGAACGATTTCGGGGGATTTTGGAGGCCCATTGGCATGTGCTGGCACTGGATCCCATAGTGGGGAAATTGGCGGGGCCGCGCCCTCTACTTACTGCCCGGAGAGCCAAAAATATGCAGGATATGCTAGTACATAGCGAATATAAATCAAAATCCAATATGGGTATCTGGTCAATAGAGAAGTTGAATGGTTCGTTCAAATGCGGCCACTGCAGTGTCTGCAGGTATATGCAGAAAACTAGTAGTTTTGTAGGCGCTAATGGATCTCCCCCCGACAGATAAAGGGCTTCATTAACTGCGCCACTTCAATGGTCGTGTACATGCTCACCTGCCCGTGCGGCAACAAATATGTCGGTAAGACCAAACGTGAATTGAGGGTGCGGGTGGGTAAGCATGTGCGGGACATAAAAAATCTGAACAAAAAGAGCCCAGTGGCAGAACACTTTAAGCTGTGGCACAGGGGTGATCCTAAGGACCTCCAAGTATGTGGTATTTTTGTTCTTAAGAGAGTGGGGAGGAGGGGGCAATGAGAGCAGAGGCTGCTGCAGCAGGAATCAAGTCTCATCTATGAACTGGGGACACTGGCGCCCCATGGATTGAATACAGATCCTGGCTTGAGTGCCTTTCTATAGCTGAGTGTGTGGGGGAACTAGTGTAGCCCTTAATCTACATTGTCATCACTCCAATACCTATTATTGTTTAGATAACCTAGGACCAATAAGGGTTGCAGACCTAAGGGTTGTTGATGTAGATGGGGCGTGCTTTTGGGGATGGATGAGGTAGATTTGGGGGCTGGGGTTTTTCCATCTCCCCCAATATACACCTATATATCTCTCTTTCCCCTTCTCTCTTCCCCTCTGCTCTCTTGTGTCTCTCGTTTTGTGTTCTCTTGCTCCCCTGCCTGTAGCTTGCAGCCTTGTGTCCTATGTTTCCCTCCCCCCTACCTTTATATTGTCTCTATTTCTATTTTCTGTGTGTAAGGAATATGTATTATAAAGTCCGTTAGGCCCCTCCCTCCTCTGTTTGTCTGTCTGTGTTTGTGGTTTATAGTGACGCCTTATGGGGAATACAATATGCCGCAGCATGATTGTGGTTAATGCGATCAGTACGCCGATATGTGCCAACTATGATGCCCTTGCGTGGCTGGGCGTGTATGCATGCCTGCTGTGGATGGTCCCAATGCTGCGCTTGAATGTGAGCAGCAGGATATGTATTACAAGGCGATGAATGAAGGTGCGGCTGCGCAATCTCAGAGGATTGCTGATTGGCCGAATACATTGCGCCTATCATGAAAGGATTAAGGACGTCCAGTGGGCGGAGCCCACCTGTGTGTGTTTAAGAGGCATCATGAGTGGCCGGGCGTCACCCTGACGAAGCCCCGGTGGGCGGGGGCGAAACGCGCGTCGGATGTGGGCGGCCCCCCACCTCGCCTCGTGTCCCTCCACCACCTGTTGTGTTGCTATGGACTAAGCATATGGCCGGAATATGGTGACAACGCCAGCCTGCAGGAGCATGAAGCATGAAGCCTGAATTGGCCAGTAGCAGCGAGCACGTGACTACACCAAGTTAAGTAGATTTGCACATCTGTCAGTCCACTAGCAATCTTAAAGGCTTGAAGCGTGACATGTGTTAGCAGTGTGCGGTCCTGTCCGCGCTGTGGAAGCTGCGTCTCTAACTGGCATTGTATTGCTGACATGGCCAGTGACATTTGAATGTATATACCGTATATACTCGAGTATAGGCCGACCCGAATATAAGCCGAGGCACCTAATTTTTCCACAAAAAAATGGAACAAGTTATTGACTCGAGTATAAGCCGAGGCGGCTTTTTTCAATTGGAATTGGAGTTGACACACAGAAAGAGAGAGACACACACAGACACACACACAGAAAGGGACACACACACACACACACACACACACACACACACACAGAAAGGGACACACACACACACACACACACACACACACACACACCATACCACCCAAGTGTCCCTGATTTGGAGGGACTGTCCCTCTTTGAAGCTCATGCCCCCATGTCCCTCGTTGTTCTCCTTTGTCCCTCTTTGAGGTGTAACATGCAGATCTGCAGCAATAAATGATTCATTCCCCTATTCAAAGTGTTTCTATTGTTGTAAGTATTACACCCTATCTCCTATCTCCTATACATTCCTTAGTGAGGAATGTTCCCTCAGTTAAAAATTGTCCCTCTTTCCCACCCTGAAATGTTGGACGGTATGCACACACTGTGGGTACCTGCTGCTGCTGCCGCCGTCGCCGCTCTCAGACGCGCAGGTGTCGGGGGTCAGGGTTTGGCCGAGGTTACCCTCCTCCCCTCCTCCGTTCCTCCGCAGCCGCCAGCCGCTGTTCTCACACGCACACCAGCACTTCCTGGCTGTTGCGCGCTCGTCGTTGGTGGGCGTGCCCCATATGGCAGGCGTCCAATGAAAACATTGGACGCCGCCCATTGACGACCAGCGCACAGCAGCCTGAAGTGCCAGTCAGTGTGTGAATGTGTGTGCGTGTTTGTGTGTATGAGAGCGGCGGCGGCCGCCCCTGGACTCGAGTATAAGCCGAGGCGGCTTTTTTCAGCCCAAAAAGTGGGCTGAAAAACTCGGCTTTATACTCGAGTATATACGGTACCTCTGCGCTGCTGTGTTAATGGCGCATTTCCTTTGGAGCCAACTTTGTCAATACACGTACCTGCGGATTGGTGTTGAGGTCACCTATTTATGAGACCAACTGTGAGATGAGAAGCGCTGCTTGATTTGCTACGTCTTACCTCTGGCCATTCTGAATTTTGCACAAAGCACTTTATAATACTTCTGAGCCGTGGAGGAAGGCTGTGATAACGTGATTACAGCGATTGCTTTTCCAACAGTCTGAGACTCTTTTGCCTGGTGCCCAACATTTGAGTATTATACGGCCGGTGTGTTTGTCCTTATGTGCATGACTCTTGAGTGGTTAGTGGATGACAGATTGAGGCGGTGGCGCATGTGCGGTGGGGGGCCCCCATTTTTTTTTTTTTTTTTTGAGTAATCAAATTTTATTGAGTTTTAGTAGACAAATAATGGGGAAGATAGGGGGTACAGAAGGTAAAAAGGGGGAGGGTTAAGGGAGGGGGAGGTTACAGCAGGCTTATTCCACACTTATATATGCAACACAACAGACTCATCATAAATCAAGTATAGCAGTTAGCATGTAGACTGAATGATGACGCATAGACAGAAACATAGTAGATCATTATATGGTGCAGCAAGGCATGGGTCTTAAATTAATTCCTAATGGAAAACCTCTGTGATTCCCCTTGCTCATTCGCTGACCTGGCCAATATCTATGGTATACTAGGAATGATCTGTTATCCTCAGGATCCTCATTTCCAAGAGAACTCCGTTCACGGAGTCGCTGGGTGGGCCAAGGAGAGCTGGGCACGATGTCAAGATTAGGGGAGAGAAGAGGATTGGCCTTGGAAACCGGCTGATGCCTCAATGACACACCCGTGCCCGGGCACTGAGCTCCAGGAGGTGGGGCGAGAGGCCCCAAGGACTCCGTCCAGGTCCCAGCCCCGATGTTGGTATGTCTATGCTCTCCTAGGATAAATTTGGGTTGTGAAGCAATACACACCTGCACCTCCCCAATAAATTACAATAGGGAAGGGAGGTGTGAGTCCCGGTAGTCTAACCATCCCGTCCAGGTCACTATATATTTATTCGTGCTTTCTGCGTCTTTAGCAACCAGGCTTTCCATGTAGCGAATCATTTCTAATTCCTGCACCCATTCAATCAGTGAAGGCGGGGTCTGTTTTTTCCAGTGCCTTGGAATGACGGCTCTCATTGCCGCCATGAAGTGCCTTAAAATGTCCTTTTTAGAGCTAGCTATGGGACTCTGGAAAAGGGAGAGGAGCGCCACCTGTGGTGGGCCCCCATTTTTTACCAGCACAACGTTGAGTGATTTTATTAATTTTTTGGTGTAATACAATTGGTGCTTAGAGGGTGTGTGCAATATTTGAATAAAGATGTCTTTTCTACTCTCTTCAACTGTTCCCTGGCTTTTTCATATATTTTCTGAGTTATAGTGCCGGTCCCACAGGTAACCTTGTCCTTGAGTGTTATTTATGGGACGCGCCTGCTGTAACCTGCATGGAGGCTAATCACAGGGTGCAGCTCGGCCGGTCCATTCCTCTGGGGATTATAGGGACCATTATAGGGCGAGCGAACTTCAAAAAGATCTTTTATGGGAAAGGGGCAGCTCTGAACATTACCGCAAATACCGCGAAGGAATTCCAGGGTTGGAATGTTGCAGTTAATGTATTATTCTTAGGGTTTATGTAGAAAAAGGGTTTAAAGAGGACCTAAAATTAAAAATGACTTTAACATACCTTCCAGCTTTTTAGGGTGGGAAAGAGGGACAATTGTTAAATGATCATTGTGGGATGGATGGGAGATACATTGTAACATTTACAACAATAGAAACACTTTGAATAGGCAAATGAATCATTTATTAATGCAGATCTGCATGTTACACCTCAAAGAGGGACAATATGTAAAATAAGCCACACCCTCTCTTTGAGGGATGGATGAAGCCACACCTACTCACTGAGGGATGATGAAGCCACGCCCCCTCATTGAGGGATGGATAGGAGATACATTGTAACATTTACAACAATAGAAACACTTTGAATAGGCAAATGAATCATTTATTAATGCAGATCTGCATGTTACACCTCAAAGAGGGACAATATGTAAAATAAGCCACACCCTCTCTTTGAGGGATGGATGAAGCCACACCTACTCACTGAGGGATGATGAAGCCACGCCCCCTCATTGAGGGATGGATGAAGCCACACCTACTCACTGAGGTATGGATGAAGCCACGCCCCCCATTGAGGGATGGATGAAGCCACACCTACTCACTGAGGGATGATGAAGCCACGCCCCCTCATTGAGGGATGGATGAAGCCACACCTACTCACTGAGGTATGGATGAAGCCACGCCCCCCATTGAGGGATGGATGAAGCCACGCCCCCTCATTGAGGGATGGATAGGAGATACATTGTAACAGTAAAAACAATATAAACACTTTGAATAGGCAAATGAATCATTTATTGCTGCAGATCTGCATGTTACACCTCAAAGAGGGACAATATGTAAATTAAGCCACGCCTCCTCATTGAGGGATGGATAATGCCACGTCCCCTCATTGAGGGATGGATGAAGCCACGCCCCCTCATTGAGGGATGGATGAAGCCACGCCCCTCAATGAGGGATGGATGAAGCCACGCCCCCTCGTTGAGGGATGGATAGGAGATAGGATGTAACAGTTACCAATAGAAACACTTTGAATAGGCAAATGAATCATTTATTGATGCAGATCTGCATGTTACACCTCAAAGAGGGACAATATGTAAATGAAGCTGCGCCCTCCCCACTGAGCACGGATGTTAAAAAAAAGGAGTTTAAAGGGGACCTAAAATTAAAGATAACTTTACGTTTTCCTTTATCAATTGCTCCATATTGGGGATGCCTCTACAGTTGGTTGATTTTGATTTTTTTAAAGCAGACCTAAATTAAACAAAATTAATTAGATCTCTTTTAACCATTGCTCCATAGGAATTAGGTGAGGATGAATGTTTTTTTTTTTTTTTTTGCATATTTTCTTTTAGGGTGTATGTAAAAAAAAAATGTTTAAAGGGGACCTAAAATTAAAAATGACTTTAGGTTCCCTTCAGCAATTGCTCCATATTGGGGATGCCTCTTTGGTTAGGTGATGTTTTTGTTTAAAGTGGACCCAAAACAACATTAGATCCATTTTAACCATTGCTCCATTGTGGTTAAGTAAGGATGCATTTTTTCCATATTTTCTCTTAGGTTTTATCTAGGATAAAGGGTTTCAAGCAGACCTAAAGTCAAAATGACTTTAGTTGCCTTGTAACAGTCGACCCATATTGGGATTTCACTTGTTTGTTTGTTTGTTTTTTTTGCTTTTTTATCTTAGGGTTCATGTAGAAAATAAAAGGGGTTTAAAGTGGACCTAATCAGGTTGCCCCAGCTGTTGTTAGTTGGCCGCCACCCCACCTGGTAACCCCCCCCCCCCCAAACCCTCAGCGGTGGGTGAGGCTTACCATTTGCCGGTAGGCAGGGGGTCATCAGAAAACGACTGGGCACATCAGTGGCATCACAGGGGCAATCGCCAGTTTTGAGTTCTGGGGCTGTACATAGGCTCTAATCTGAGAAATGGCTCAATAAGCAGAGGTATGGGGCTATACATAGGCTCTAATCTGAGAAATGGCTCAATAAGCAGAGTTCTGGGGCTGTCCATAGGCTCTAATCTGAGAAAGGGCTCAATAAGCAGAGTTCTGGGGCTGTACATAGGCTCTAATCTTAGAAAAGGCTCAATAAGCAGAATTCTGGGGCTGTACATAGGCTCTAATCTGATTAATGGCTCAATAAGCAGACTTCTGGGGCTGTACATAGGCTCTAGTCTGAAAAATGGCTCAATAAGCAGAGTCCTGGGGCTGTACATAGGCTCTAATCTGAGAAATGGCTCAATAAGCAGAGGTATGGGGCTATACATAGGCTCTAATCTGAGAAATGGCTCAATAAGCAGAGTTCTGGGGCTGTCCATAGGCTCTAATCTGAGAAAGGGCTCAATAAGCAGACTTCTGGGGCTGTACATAGGCTCTAATCTTAGAAAAGGCTCAATAAGCAGAATTCTGGGGCTGTACATAGGCTCTAATCTGAGAAATGGCTCAATAAGCAGACTTCTGGGGCTGTACATAGGCTCTAGTCTGAAAAATGGCTCAATAAGCAGAGTCCTGGGGCTGTACATAGGCTCTAATCTGGGAAATGGCTCAAAAAACAGAATTATGGGGCTGTACATAGGCTCTAATCTGAGAAATGGCTCGATAAGCAGAGTTCTGGGACTGTACATAGGCTCTAGTCTGAGAAATGGCTCGATAAGCAGAGTTCTGGGGCTGTACATAGGGTCTAATCTGAGAAATGGCTCAATAAGCAGAGTTATGGGGCTGTACATAGGCTCTAATCTGAGAAATATCTCAATAAGCAGAGTCCTGGGGCTGTACATAGGCTCTAATCTGGGAAATGGCTCAAAAAACAGAATTATGGGGCTGTACATAGGCTCTAATCTGAGAAATGGCTCGATAAGCAGAGTTCTGGGACTGTACATAGGCTCTAGTCTGAAAAATGGCTCAATAAGCAGAGATCTGGGGCTGTACATAGGCTCTAATCTGAGAAATGGCTCGATAAGCAGAGTTCTGGGACTGTACATAGGCTCTAGTCTGAAAAATGGCTCAATAAGCAGAGTTCCGGGGCTGTACATTGGCTCTAATCTGTGAAGTGGCTCGGCTCAATACACAGAGGCTATATTTTATTTAAATATGAGAAATGGCTCAATAGATTCCAGGGGAGGAAGTGCTGAGTTTTGTTCTGCTTTTAAATTGCCCACCACAGCCCTGGAGCACCCCAATCTGTGATACCCTACTGTGTGAAACCCCCCTGGGATCGCTGTCATACCCACTATGCAGGCAATTCCACCCCTGGGTTTTGGTCCGCTTTACAGGGGCAATGTGCCTCAATTTGGGACGCCCCTGTTTGTGAAAGAACCCCCCTGGTTTGGCCGTTAACTCAAACTGAAGATCCCACAGTGTACTCACCAGTTCCAGGAAAATAATGAACAAGGAGGGGAGGAGGGGGTCACACACAGGGGCATCCAAAATCAGGAGGATCTAGATTCGTTTAGACTCCGAGGTCAGGTTTAAAGGGGTTTGGTGCGCTTCAAACTAGACCAAAACTAGAGTTTTGGTCTAAATAGCCTGATCTTTAGGGGGCATCCAGATTTGGGATGTCCCTCGGTGATGTGAGGCGACTCTTCACCACAAAGCGGCCCACTGAGACCGTGCCGCCCAAGGGCCCACATAAACCCGGAGCCGACCCTGCATATCTGTGAGTGCGCGCATGTGCCTTTGGGAATGCACGCATGCACATCTCTGGGCGCACACATGCAAGTTTGGGCGTGCGCGCATGCGCTTATGGAGGTGCGGGCATGCATCTGCGGGTGCACGCATGCAAGTTTGTGTGTTCGCACAAATGTGAGTTTGGGAGTGTGAGCGTGAAGGTTTTCTTACAGAACCCTGCACGTTATGCTAATTTGTATGCAGCAAAACAGCTCCAAGGGCCACGCCCACTTGCTTCAGAAGACAAATCATAACCTGAACCTGTAAACCCCAGCTCTCCTGGCACCTTGAGGAAGTGGGCTTGTCTCACGGAACGCGTGGGAGAAGGGACACCAGGCACCAGTGGGGACATCAATTGGCCAGTTTAACATGGTGATATCTTTTCATGTTTAATTTTCCTGGGCACTTTTAAGTGTTTCTCTTTCTGTATTATATTGATATTTGCACTACATATTGGCACTTTAGGTATATATCGCTTTTTTGCACAACTCATTTACATATGAAATGGTTTGAAATTAAATATATTGGATGTGGTGTGGCACTTTCTGCCATTGTTGTCCCTATTGTTAGGAATGTTTTTAGATAATTGTTGTTAGTCTTTTACTTTTTTAAGAAATCCCTGATTATGGTATATATGGTTGATCAGCGATTTATTAGGTCGGTGGTGCCGTTGTGGGTTTTTCTTGTGGCTGCTGGGGCCATAAATTTCTTCTGTAAACCTCGATGTCTCGAGCCATTTTTTCTTCAATTTAAAAAAAACGGAAAACAGTTTAGGACAGCGCCAAACGTAGCCCGACGCAATGGTGTAACAATTACCTTTGCCTGAAATACGACTTTAATAGGTCGATTCTGATTGGACGATTAAAGTCATATTTCAGGCAAAGCTCATTGTTACACCATTGCGTTGGGTTGCTCCTCTTTAATACGAGTATTATACGCTATGTACGCACCCGTTTAAGCACTGTGCGCAGGATTCGAATATCCCAGTGCTGCGGATGTGTAACCCCCCCCGACCGGGAAAATCAATGTCAGTAATGGAGCCGGCGGCCTGGGCGATCGATGGCGGCTCTCTGCGCATCTGAGAAGACGCGTGGCCAGTTATTTATTGACACTCGTACGGCTTCATCTGCCCAATTAGGAGCCGGCGCCAGATTATCGGAGACAAATTTATCTGCGGTGTTTCCCCCGTCCTGTATTTAAGTGGGGGCCGGTCATGTGACAAATCAGGAGACTGACAGCGGAACACAAACAGCGCTGGAAGAACACCCGGCGGCTCCCAGGGCTCTGTTGTGAGCTCAGCTTCCTGTGTATATGGGGGCACTGGGGTATATCAAAACCAGAAATGGCTCAATAAGCAGAGTTCTGGGGCTGTACATAAGCTCTAATCTGAGAAATAGCTCAATAAGCAGACTTGTGGGGCTGTACATAGGCTCTAATCTGAGAAATAGCTCAATAAGCAGAGTTGTGGGGCTGTACATAAGCTCTAATCTGAGAAATAGCTCAATAAGCAGAGTTGTGGGGCTGTACATAGGCTCTAATCTGAGAAATGGCTCAATAAGCAGACTTGTGGGGCTGTACATAGGCTCTGATCTGAGAAATAGCTCAATAAGCACATTTCTGGAGCTGTACATGGCCTCTAATCTGAGAAAATGGATTAATAAGTAGAATTCTGGGGCTGTACATAGGCTCTAATCTGAGAGATGGCTTAATAAGCAGAGCTCTGGGGCTGTACATAGGCTCTCATTTGAGAAATGGATCAATAAGCTAAACTCTGGGGCTGTACATAGGCTCTAATCTGAGAGATGGCTCAATAAGCAGAGTTCTGGGGCTGTACATAGGCTCTAATCTGAGAAATGTCTTAATAAGAAGAGTCCCGGGGCTGTACATAGGCTCTAATCTGAGAAATGTCTTAATAAGAAGAGTCCCGGGGCTGTACATAGGCTCTAATCTGAGAAATGTCTTAATAAGAAGAGTTCCGGGGCTGTACATAGGCTCTAATCTGAGAAATGTCTTAAAGTGGACCAACACCCATGGGTGATCGGCCCGGGAAACTATAAGATTCCCGGGCAGATCACCTCCCTCCCCGTGGGACATCCGAGATCGGGATGTCCCGCGGGGTGAAACCCCCCCAAACACCCCAAACTCCTTACCTTATCTTCGGCGGCGGCCGGCCGCCACCGCCTCCCTCGCGCCCCTCTAGGCGTGCGCGCGCCCGCGCCGGCCGTCTGTGAATGGCCGGCGCGGGTACGCGCGCGTCAAGAGGGACGCGCGGGAGGCGGCGGCGGAGGAGCCGCTTGTCCGCGGCTTGTCCGTCGGCGCTGGGAGCGGGGAGAGGTGAGTTGTTCGGGGGGTTCGGGGGGGTTTCACACAGCGGGGCACCCTGATCGGGGGTGCCCCACCGAAGTGGACCAAGACCCAGGATAGTCAAAATCCTGGGTATTGGTCCACTTTAATAAGCAGAGTTCCGGGGCTGTACATAGGCTCTAATCTGTGAAGTGGCTCGGCTCAAGAAGCAGAGCTCTGTGGATCTATCCGTTGCTTAAACAAACAATGGCTCAACGGACAGAGCTCTGGGGCTGTGCATCTAAACTGAAAAGTAGTTCAAAAGGCAGAGCTCTGTGGATGTTAGTTAGTTAGTAATGAATCAGTCTGACTCTATATGTAGTCATGTGGGGGAGATCCCAGCGAGGCTCCGCCTCTCTGTATATAAGGCTGCTCCCCGCCTTTGATGTCCGCCACCAACAAAAGAAGATGGCAGATGGGGCACCGATGAGCCCTGAAGATCGGCGCTGGGCGGAGGATGACCTGGTGCGGGACCTTAAACAACGCCGGACCATAGGAAGTCGGTGCCCGGTGGGGGCAGAAGGAAGGGGATGGGGAATGGTAAGTGTGACAGACGCTCTGTCCTTTGGATGTCATCACTATTCAGTTGCCCACCGGGTCATTAACTGGCCTTTTCTTAATTAGGTCATTGTAGTTTGGATTGTATTATAAACTGCCTTTGTGTTAATTGATTACGTCACAGGCAATGGCATTGTTCTAATTGAGTGTATTACAGACGCCTATTGTTTTGCTGATTGCGTCACCGGCAGAGTTGGTCTGTGTATTTGTCATGAGGTCCACGGGGGAGGTCCCATTGCATGGAGACTTGTGTATATAAGGCCTAGAGTGGCACTAATAAAAACACTTCATCTTCACCCTCAATACTGAGTTCTGTCTCTTATTGGGGGAAACGCTATATTACAATTCACTAGCCCTTGTAAGGGCTGTTCCTGTTTCCTCACGGACGACTCTGGAATTCCAGCAGCACCTCTTACGATTGGGAAAAGGACGTCTCGGGCGGTGAAGCCCTCCGGCGATAAGGGTTATCGCTACAATTGGTGGCAAGCGGTCGGATGGTCCTTTCTACCCAGAGAGAGTGCTACCCTGATGGAGAGTCAGTAGGACAAGTTGAAAAGGCTGACCCTGAAGGATCTACACGAGAGCCGGGGAAGGTCGGCTAGCAACCGCCCACGTCAGGAACTGATAGCCGAGCTGATCGAAATGGATCGTGCAGCAGTTAGGACCGAAACCAATATAGAGATCGATGAAGACGCTGCTCTTGTTCAAGCGGTTCGGAACAGATTGTCGGTCTATGGCCCGAATCCATCACAGGAACTGATCGACCGAGTCTTCGCAGCAGCGGAGGCAGAGGCCAGTAAGCGAAGGGAAGATCGGCGACTTTCAACCCAGCAGCCTCTCAGCCTCAGTTACACTGGGAGAAAGATTCCATTTGCAGCATTTAAGTCCTTCCAGGAAAGACGAGATTGACGGATTTTTGGCCGATTTTGAACGCCAGTGCGCTTTACACCGGGTACCCACGGAGGAATGGGTCACCATATTATCAGGGAAACTATCTGGGAAAGCTTCCGATGCTTTCCGGGCCATCCCTGATGCGGACTTACCACACTACCATCTGGTAAAGGAGGCTTTGTTAGCCCGGTACGCTGTCACCCCGGAAGCCTACAGGCGACGATTTCGGGAATCCCAAAAGAAGGGAGGGGATTCTTACACGGAGTGGGCATGTCGCCTCCATCGTACAGCATCACACTGGGTCACTGGATGCAAAGCCACGACCGCTGAGGATGTACTACAGTTGTTTTTACTAGAACATTTTCTCAATGCCCTGCAACCAGAGCTAAGAGAGTGGGTACGTGACCGGAGGCCTCTAACGCTACCTGAGGCTGCTCGTCTAGCCGACGAGTACACCGATGCGCGCCGGACAGAACAGTCCGCTCCAAAACCACAACCTCCCATCAAATTTCAAGCACCTGTGGCTTCAGCGCCAACTCGTGACTCTGGGCCACATAGGCCAGCGCAGCAACCGAACCTCTCCACAGTTCAGTGCCATCGTTGCAAACAATGGGGACATTATCGCAGTGATTGCGCCCTAGAGCCTCCCCGAAACACGTGGGGGCAAAAGCAACCTTCCACCTCCCGTACTCCTGTGGCACACTGTTTGGAAGCTGAGAGCAGTTCGGAAGAGTATCTAGGGGTACTGTATGAAGCTGATCCCGTACAAGCGGCCATCCAAGACAACCGACAGCACCATTGCCAGGAGGTACGAGTCAATGGGCGCACCGCGCAAGGATTACGCGACACCGGAGCCACACTTACCTTGCTCCAACCTCATTTGGTCAAGAACAAAGACCGCACTGGACACACCGTTGCAGTAAGGGTGGCGGGAGGAGCTGTGTTTCGACTCCCCACCGCCCGAGTACATCTTGACTGGGGCGCTGGATCCGGCAGGGTACAGGTGGGACTTATGGACAACTTACCAGCAGAAGTACTATTGGGAAATGATCTAGGACCAATGACTTCTGCCTACGCTACCTCTGGGCCAGCCAGCGTCAATCCTGTTACAACCCGGTCTCCAGCCCGAGCTGCCGACTCCAGCCCACTGGTCGGGGAGACCCAGGGGTTTCGTCTGCATCACGTCATGTCTGTTACACGAAGCCAAGAAGAGGATCAGCCATCAGGTTACGTCCTTCCAGAAGGGAAACGTATGCCAAACACTATTTTTGTTGGGGGCATTGGCCGTCGGATTAATCAGCCTGAAATTAAGGATGTTTTTTCAAAGTATGGCGCTGTAAAGAGTGTCAAAATTATTAGGGATGCCTCTGGCGTTTCTAAGGGTTATGGCTTTGTCTACTTTTACGATGATGTAGATGTGCAGAAGATTGTGGATTCTCCGATCAGCTTCCATGGAAAGAGATTGAAACTTGGACCAGCTATAAGAAAGCAGAGCACCTGTGCACACATCCAACCAAGGACTTTGGTGCTGAACTCACCAACGCCACAATATCCCAGTGTTTGGACCCCACCCATGACCGATTCCTATGTACAGCCCACGTCAATGTTTAGTCCGGTTACTCACTATGTGCAGACTTGTCCTTACACAGAACTCTGCCCATAACAAGAGTCCGGACAGCCCCACGTTAACCCGAACAGGGTCAATCCGGGTCTGCCGGGTGTTCCACAAAAAGGGGGCATTGTGACAGACGCTCTGTCCTTTGGATGTCATCACTATTCAGTTGCCCACCGGGTCATTAACTGGCCTTTTCTTAATTTTTCTTAATAAGGGTTATCGCTACAGTAAGTAGTGAGATTTGGAATAATAAATTGTTGTCTGAGTTTGATTCTTTATACAGGGGCGTAGCTAGGGGGAGCAGGGGGTGCAGCAGGTCAGGGGGTGCCTGAGAACAGGTGGGGGGTGCCATTTCAAATATTTCTCCTCTGCTTTATACTTGGGGTGAACTGGTAAGTGTTCCAGGGGAACCCTACATGAGTGGCCGACTTCATCCGCCGGCACTTGCGCGTGACATGGTGGTACCCCGCCCCATAACCTCCACCTCCTTTTGGGATGTGGGGGTGTGGAGGAGCCCAGGGCCCATCTGGTATGGTGAGGCACAGGGCACCAAACCCGTACCAAAGGGCATAAGGGGTGGTGTCAGGGAACTGCGGGTCACGTGATCCAACTATCAATCAGGGACCTCCGGACACACAGACCGCGTTCCCAAAAACCCATGTCCGAGCCCCTCCTATCAGGAATACCAGGCCCAAAGCCTGCCGACACACAGATTCTTGGCTAAGGCAAACAGATTGCTCAAGTTAAATATAGGTTTTAATGCAATGAGCGCACACTAGGCAGTGATAACAAACATTTGGCTATGATGGAATATGAAATGATACAAATGCTGTTCTGAGAAGTGGGTTACAGGTTTCAGTGCGTTACACAGAGAGACACTGGTTAGTTACCTTAGTATGCAGTTTGAGAAGTGGTGGTGAGAGCTCCCACAAGAGGTAAGTGGCAAGCTTGTGGATGGGCACCTCCGGCACGAGGGAACTGTGACCTCTCCAGATAAGTGACAAAAGCCTGGCCCAGGGTCATCCCTTTTATGCGGCGAGACCCTTTCACTCCCCTCCCTTCTGTGGGACGGATTGTCACCTCCCACCGTTCTGGAGCGTGCTTTAGCCTTTAAAGTGGAACAACACCCACTGCTGATCAGCTCCCTGCCCGTGGGGCACCCCGATCGGGGGTGCCCCGCTGTGTGAAACCCCCCAGGACCCCCAAAAATCCTACCTTTTCCTCGTTCCAATGGCGCATGCGCGGGCCGCCGCCTCCCTCTAGCAGGGCGCCGTTTGTGAATGGGTGCGCTCCCTGTGCGAGGGAAGCGCGAGAGGCGGAGGCAGGCGCGCTCTTCTTGTCCATTCCATATTCCAGCTTGTCCGTCTGCGCTAATTAGCGGAGCGCTCGCGCATGCGCCATAGGAGCGGGGTGAGGTGAGTTTTTTTTGGCTTTCTGGGGGGTTTCACACAGCAGGGCACCCCCAATCGTGAAAGTGGACCAACACCCAGGATAGTGAAAATCCTGGGTGTTGGTCCACTTTAAAACCATTTAGGGGTTATAACTTTGAGCGTAAGGCTTTGGATACAGAAACAAAAGCCTGGCCTGGATGCCGGGCATCCGATGAGTCCAAAAACGGGGTCCCTAAATGGGTCAGAAGCTCCATTTTTCTAGTTTTCCTATGTCGCATGGCCCACAGAAACCTATCTCCGCGTGCGGTTTTGTGAGCCACTTCTGTACCTTGCTTGGTGCTGGGACACATGGTGGTGCAGCTATGGTCCGATTTGTGTTGGTGCTGCTTGTCTGCGGCTCTCATCTTTTGATGTGACTGTTTAACGGCCAGGGGTCCTACCACCTCCAGACCCACTGGAGCCTTCTCAGGCTGGAGGTGTGAGAAAATCAGCAGGGAGTCCGTGATCTGCCCTGCTCAACCCATGAATGCTAATTCCCCTTCCTGTGGGAGATAAGGACCTGTGCATTTATGACTAGGAAGCCTTAACAGGGGGAATAAAGGGGAACTCCGGACTTGTATACCGGGGTGGTATACCTGGAGGGCCAGGGGCATGTGCTCAGAGCAGCAAAGCAAAAGCCGTGGGATTGCAGGTGGGTACGTTTTTGGGGTGTTCTGGGGGGGGGGGGCTTTACACAGCGGGGCACCAAAGCGAGGAACCAAACCTGTTATAGTGAAAATCCCAGGTTGTGTTCCTCGTTAAAGTAGACAAAAAACCTGATCTAACCCTTTACACCTCAACATTAGAAAGATACCTATATCCACCAGAGCTTAATCAGGATTCCCTGGATCTGGGGCTCGGAGGCAGCAGGAGGAGGTAGGTTCGGGTCCTGAAGCCTTCTAGGCACTGAGCTGTCAGGAGGGTTTAGGTCCACTTTAAGGTATATGTCGCCAGCATGACATGGGAGAAAATGTGGAGAAGTTCTCTTTCATAGAGGACTTTGAATGGCGCCCATCTCTCCTACTACGTTCTCCCTGCCTACAGCCATCCAATCAGCTCTCACGCTGCTCTGCTCCTGGCGGGATTTACTAATGGAATTGTTGGATGCAAATCACCTCTGACATGTTTATGCCGGAAAACATCACATGACCCAGTCACATGATCAGAGGACTAAAAAGGTTATCCCATTACATGCCGAGTGTTATGCTGCCTTATACCCTAATAGAGTGTAAGCTCTTCTCCTCCTGTATCCTCCCTTATACCCTAATAGATTGTAAGCTCTTCTCCTTCTGTATCCTCCCTTATACCCTAATAGAGTGTAAGCTCTTCTCCTCCTGTATCCTCCCTTATACCCTAATAGAGTGTAAGCTCTTCTCCATTGTGTATTGTGGTGTAGCAGGTCACTGTTTGTTACAGAGGAATTATTTGGTATCATTGTGAGTCAGTCCTGTATCCTCCCTTATACCCTAATAGAGTGTAAGCTCTTCTCCTCCTGTATCCTCCCTTATACCCTAATAGAGTGTAAGCTCTTCTCCTCCTGTATCCTCCCTTATACTCTAATAGAGTGTAAGCTCTTCTCCTCCTGTATCCTCCCTTATACCCTAATAGAGTGTAAGCTCTTCTCCTTCTGTATCCTCCCTTATACCCTAATAGAGTGTAAGCTCTTCTCCTCCTGTATCCTCCCTTATACCCTAATAGAGTGTAAGCTCTTCTCCTTCCTTCTGTATCCTCCCTTATACCCTAATAGAGTGTAAGCTCTTCTCCTCCTGTATCCTCCCTTATACCCTAATAGAGTGTAAGCTCTTCACCTTCTGTATCCTCCCTTATACCCTAATAGAGTGTAAGCTCTTCTCCTTCTGTATCCTCCCTTATACCCTAATAGAGTGTAAGCTCTTCTCCTCCTGTATCCTCCCTTATACCCTAATAGAGTGTAAGCTCTTCTCCTCCTGTATCCTCCCTTATACCCTAATAGAGTGTAAGCTCTTCTCCTCCTGTATCCTCCCTTATACCCTAATAGAGTGTAAGCTCTTCTCCTCCTGTATCCTCCCTTATACTCTAATAGAGTGTAAGCTCTTCTCCTTCTGTATCCTCCCTTATACCCTAATAGAGTGTAAGCTCTTCTCCTCCTGTATCCTCCCTTATACCCTAATAGAGTGTAAGCTCTTCTCCTCCTGTATCCTCCCTTATACCCTAATAGAGTGTAAGCTCTTCTCCTCCTGTATCCTCCCTTATACCCTAATAGAGTGTAAGCTCTTCTCCTCCTGTATCCTCCCTTATACCCTAATAGAGTGTAAGCTCTTCTCCTCCTGTATCCTCCCTTATACCCTAATAGAGTGTAAGCTCTTCTCCTCCTGTATCCTCCCTTATACCCTAATAGAGTGTAAGCTCTTCTCCTCCTGTATCCTCCCTTATACCCTAATAGAGTGTAAGCTCTTCTCCATTGTGTATTGTGGTGTAGCGGGTCACTGTTTCTTACAGAGGAATTATTTGGTATCATTGTGAGTCAGTGAATAACAATAACGTGTCTCAACTCACCAACTGGGAACAGGTGACAGAGCCGGATAATAACTGTCATTATCTCCCAGATCAGAAAGGACTGACTCATATCAAGGCCGGTAAAGCGCTACAAAAAGAAGCGATGATCTGAAGCACAAAAGAGAGGTGAGTAATAATCTGCAGAATATAGCAATATGGATCTGTCAGGGGGGAGATGGGATGGAGCGATACTCTGCAGATAGAGTTGGGTCTCGGTGCAGGGGAGGGGGATCTCGGCATTGTAGCAGCTGCAGGATGACGGATGACACGGATTTGGGACGGGGGATGAGGTGGGAATATAATACACACAGAATGGCGGCGTCCTTGGTAGTAGCGCAGTAGGGGGTCGGGGATTGCCCGGTGGGTGGGGGGGGGGTGGCACGATGCCGGTCTGGGAGGGAGGGGCTGCACACATCTGCAGTGAGTGGGTGACCTCCACAGACTGCAGCCGGGAGGAGGATTCCTGTCCCAGCACTGCAGGGCCATAAGGTAAGTAGCATCTACCTGCTGCAGAATACTTAAAGAGACGGCGAGCTGTTATTTAGGGCTACGTGTCAGTTTCAGAATTCAGGGGCATCGGGACAAGCCTGCTGAATCACTTGTATTATGGACTCGGAAAGACAGCTGCCATATTGAGGGAGCCACTGACCTAGAACAGGTGTGCAGATGAGGGGCTTTGACTCTTTCTTTATATATATATATATATGTATATTTTATTTATATTATATATATATATATATATATATATATATATATATATTTATATATTTATATTTTTTATATATTTATATTTATATTTTTTTTATACATTTATATATATTTTTTTTAATATATTTATATATATATTTATATTCTTTCTATAAATATATATTTATTTATATATATATATATATATATATATATTTATATTTTTTTATATATATATATATATATATATATATATATATATATATATATATATATATATTTATATTCTTTCTATAAATATATATTTATATATTTATATTCTTTCTATATATATATATATTATATATAGGTTTTTTTTATATATATATATTTTTTTCATATTTATTTATTTAATATATATATATATATATATATATATATATATATATATATATATATAATCCAGGGCAGCCAGTGAATATGTGACATGGGGATTTTTTATTAGTAGACTGCCAATGGAAGCCAATTTGATTTTTATGTTTAAGAGGGAACTGCATGCAGGGTATCTCTGACATCCCCAGCACCCCTGTTATGCATTACCTACCCCGTCCCGAAGTCAGGGCAACTGGCCAGAGCCTGGAAGAATGGAGGAGCGCTGGATTATGGATCCTGGGGCAGCTCCACATTATTATTATTTATTATTATCAATTTATAAAGCACCATTATATTCGGCTGCTCTGTATAAAGTAGGGATTTCAAACAGGGTATAACATACAGTACATACAACTAGGGTGCTAAGATTCTGAATACACGATACAGGAGGAGAGATAGATCTGGCCTTATTAGCTTACTATAATTATTTATACAATATAAATAATATTTTACAATAATACGCATTTGTAGTATCAGAATTTTTAATTATTTAAAATAATTTTATTAAATAACACTGCATTTGTGACTAGTATTACTAATATTTGTTGTTATTACTTATTTTATTATGTTATTTATTTTAATATTGCTAAATGAAACTCAAGTATTATTTAGGTATTATTTATGTTTATTTTAATATTAAAGAAAAAAAAGATGTATTAATAATAATAGAATAAAAAACTAAAATTAGCAATGGTATATTAGTATTTATGATGTGTATATTATAATATTTATTTGACACAACTATATTATTTGTAATAAGAGCAATGGGTTTTTATTATCATTCTTAATTTTGTTATTATTAGCTATAGTAATATAGTAATAATATAGTACTATATATTATTAATATCCCGTAATAATTTTAAAAAATGCTATAAAAAATTTATTTATTTAACAGCTATAATATTTTTAACCCCCCCCCCCAAAAAAAAAAAGAAGTGGATTATAACTGGTATAAACAGAAGTAATAAAAAATATTATTACGATTATTACACCCGATTGTAAAGTGCTGCGGAAAGGTGCTAAATAAATAAAAATGATGATGATGATTATTATTATTATTATTATTATTAATAATGAAAATAATAATATGTATACTAATAATAATAATATTAAATCCTGACTTTTGTAATACCCAATTAAACACCACTATAGTATAATTTAAAAATCTAAATTGCAATTTAAGTAAAAATAAATGTTGTAATGATTGCTACTGTTTTATTATTAGTAAAATACAAAACTCTTATTAATAAAAAAATAGCAACATTTTAATAAAGTAAGCTATACAGATTATGATTTTTGATAATAATTTTAAGGCTTATTCAATTTTGAGAGCCTGTGGAATTTTGTAGAGTTTTGAGAGATTTTCTCATTTATCTAACAATAAAGTAGAAACAAAGGTTTATTATTTCATTAAAATAATACATATTATTTTATTATTATTTATAAATTTAAAAAACATATTATATTATCACATTATTATTATTATAGTATTTTCATCTTCCAATTCAATATTTTATTAGTATTGCTTTTATGCATTCATTATTATTTTAAAGAAATGTTAATATTATTTATATTACTTTTAATTAGTTACGTTATTTAGCATCACTAGTTATGAATCACACATTGCGCATATTATATATATCACATTAGTGTCACATATGATAAATATATAATATTTATCGGATATCATGTCTGCTGGTAAAACTTTAATTTATCATTTTTATCTTTTAATCCATTTTATTTTAAAAAAATATTAGTCATTGGGAACAACTGTTACTATTTTATACTATGTTATTAAAAGGTAAAATATATTATATTATAACATTAAAACATTATATTATTATTTAAGTATTTCTATTTTACTATTTATTCATTTTATTAGTGCTACTATTATTTTATTACCATTATTTAGTGTTACTTAATAAGCTGTATCCAGAGATATAAAAGGAATCATCGGAGATCCTCTCTAACACTTTTAACCTATGACATCACAGCTGGAGGATGGAGTGAGGAAAGATTGCGCAATAAAATTGCACTGTGTATGGCCAGCTGCAGTGGGGGACAGGAATCAACACTGACTGCACAGTGACCCTCACACATCCTGACTCACCCCCCCCCTCCCCACCACCACTACCCCTCTGCATCACACTCTGCAGGCTCCTCTATCCCCCCGAGTAGATCCCAATAAATACTTAATAGACCCCCCCCCCGCGCTCTATTACGCCATAAATAAATGATCAGCCACCAGAAACTGCTGCACCATGTCCCTAACCAAGAGTAACCCATCTGCTCTGCAGAGCATCGCTCCCTCCCGACAGATCCATATTGCTATATTCTGCAGATTATTACTCACCTCTCTAGAGATCTGCAGAGCATCGCTCCCTCCCATCTCCCCCCTGACAGATCCATATTGCTATATTCTGCAGATTATTACTCACCTCTCTAGAGATCTGCAGAGCATCGCTCCCTCCCATCTCCCCCCGGACAGATCCATATTGCTATATTCTGCAGATTATTACTCCTCTCTCTAGAGATCTGCAGAGCATCGCTCCCTCCCATCTCCCCCCTGACAGATCCATATTGCTATATTCTGCAGATTATTACTCATCTCTCTAGAGATCTGCAGAGCATCGCTCCATCCCATCTCCCCCCTGACAGATCCATATTGCTATATTCTGCAGATTATTACTCACCTCTCTAGAGATCTGCAGAGCATTGCTCCATCCCATTAATTGTGTTGTGTTCTCTGCAGGGCTGATCACTGATCTCGGAGCAGCATGACTCGTCCTTTATAATCCTCGGCCCTCCATGGTCGGCATTATTATGGGGTGTCCTTGAAGTGACTGGTGATTGGTCGATCGGTGGTGGTGCTGGTGAGGTCATCAGATGGATGGAGAAGAACGTTGGATGTCTGGTCATCACAGGCCCCAGATCAGGAGCTCTGTGGATCCCTTCCTACAAATCCTTTGATCCTCTACAGTCCGGCCCTCGGGTGCTGGGATAAGGGACCGAACTAAGGTCCTACCTTCACAATGGTCCCACCCAGATGGAACATATCACTTTCATGGATGGTCACATGTTCTCCAACACACCCGAGATGAACGGCAGCGATCTAGACGGCGGGAGCGTTCCCCCGGGGCTCTGCTCGCTAAAAGGCTTCAACATCAGCTGCATTCAAGTCAAGGGGCCTCCCAACGGGCCGAACATAACCCTACTGAACGAGGACCACTTTGTGCTGCCCACCTTCTCCACGGCGGCCAAGGTTCGGGTGGCCATCACTTGCGTCCTCTTCGTCTCCTCGGCTTGCTTCAACGTGGCCACCCTGTGGACCATCATCCACAAGTACCGCAAGAAATCTCACATCAGGATCCTCATCATCAACCTAGTGGCGGCCGACCTGCTCATCACCGTCGTGGTGATGCCACTGGACGCAGTCTGGAACATCACCATCCAGTGGTACGCTGGCGACGTGGCCTGCAGGATCCTCATGTTCCTCAAGCTGGTGGCCATGTACTCCTCAGCCTTCGTGACGGTCGTCATCAGCCTGGACCGCCACGCCGCCATCGTAAACCCGCTGGGCATAGGAGACGCCAAGAAGAAGAACAAGGCCATGTTGTCCGTGGCCTGGATGCTTAGTTTGGTCTTGGCTACCCCACAGGTAGGTTGGCTGAGCACCTGAATCTACATGATCTCATGGCTTTTTCCATTAATTTAGGGCCATCGTCGAAAATAACAAGGTCTTGATGCCAAGTTTAATCTTGGCTACCAAAAATTACGCTTAGGCAGTTGACCATCATCAAAAAGAAGAACCAGGAACCAAAGCCCAGATGCTAGCCTTGGCTACCTCACAGGTAGGTTGGTTGGTCACCTAACTCTACATGATTCCTAGGCTGTTGCCATCAACTAAGGGTCATCATCAAGAAGAACCAGGTCCTGGGTTCCAAAGCCCAGATGCCAAGTCTCGCCTTGGCTACCTCACAAGTAGGTTGGTTGGTCACCTAACTCTACATGCTTGCTCCAAAGGCTGTTAACTAAGGGTCATCATCAAGAAGAACAAGGTCCTGGTATCCATAGCCTGGATGCTAGGTTTAGACTTGCCTACTCCACAGGTAGGTTGGCTGAGCATCTAAATCTACTTGCTCTGATGGCTTTTTTAATTAATTTAGGGCCATTATCAAAAATAACAAGGTCTTGGTGCTAAGTTTAATTTAGGCAGTTGATCATCATCAAAAAGCAGAACCCGGTCCTGGGGTCCAAAGCCCAGATGCTAAGTCTCGCCTTGGCTACCTCACAGGTGACTAGCCAACTAACTACATGCTTCAAAGTCTCGTCATCAAGAAGAACAAGGTCATGGTATCCATAGCCTGGATGATAGGTTTAGACTTGGCTACTAGCTGGTAGGTTGGTTAGTCACCCACGTCTGTGTGCTCCAAAGGCTGTTGCCATTAACTAAGGGTCACCATCAAGAAGAACAAGGTCCTGGTGGTCATAGCATGGATGCTAGGTTTAAAATTGGCTACCCCACAGGTAGGTTGGCTGGGCACCTGAATCTACTTGCTCTGATGGCTATTTTCATTAGTAATTTAGGGCCATCATCAAAAATAACAAGGTCTTGAATGCTAAGTTTAATCTAGGCAGTTGACCATCATCAAAAAGAAGAACCAGGTCCTGGGGTCCAAAGCCCAGATGCTAAGTCTCGCCTTGGCTACCTCACAGGTAGGTTGGTTGGTCACCTAACTCTACATGCTTCAAAAGCACATTATCAAGAAGAACAAGGTAATGGTATCCATAGCCTGGATGCTAGGTTTAGACTTCTACGTCACAGGTAGGTTGGTTGGTCACCCAACTCTACATGCTTCAAAGGCTGTTGCCATCAACTAAGGGTCATCATCAAAAAGAACAAGGTCATGGTATCCATAGCCTGGATGCTAGGTTTAGACTTGGCTACCAGCAGGTAGGTTGGCAAGTCACCTTAGTCTGCTTGCTCCAAAGGCTGTTAACTAAGGGTCATCATCAAGAAGAACAAGGTTATGTTATTCATAGCCTGGATGCTAGGTTTAGACTTGGCTACCAGCAGGTAGGTTGGCTAGTCAACTAAGTCTGCTTGCTCCAAAGGCTGTTGCCATTATTTAAGGGTCACCATCAAGAAGAACAAGGTCATGGTGTCCATAGCCTGGATGCTAGGTTTAAACTTGGCTACCCCACAGGTAGGTTGGCTTGGCACCTGAATCTATTTGTTCTGATGGCTTTTTTCATTAATTTAGGGCCATCATCAAAATAAACAAGGTCTTGATGCTAAGTTTAATCTTGGCAGTTGACCATCATCAAAAAGACGAACCAGGTCCTGGGGTCCAAAGCCCAGATGCTAAGTCTCGCCTTGGCTACCTCACAGGTAGGTTGGTTGGTCACCTAACTCTACATGCTCCAACGGCTCATCATCAAGAAAAACAAGGTCATGTTATCCATAGCCTGGATGCTAGGTTTAGACTTGGCTACCCCACAGGTAGATTGGTTAGTCACCTGAGTCTACTTGCTCCAAAGGCTGTTGCCATCAACTTAGGGTCATCATCAAGAAGAACAAGGTCATGGTATCCATTGCCTGGATGCTAGGTTTAGACTTGGCTACCAGCGGGTAGGTTGGTTAGTCACCCATTTCTGCTTGCCCCAAAGGCTGTTGCCATCAACTTAGGGTCATCATCAAGAAGAACAAGGTCCTGGTATCCATAGCCTGGATGTTAGGTTTAGACTTGCCTACTCCACAGGTAGGTTGGCTGAGCATCTAAATCTACTTGCTCTGATGGCTTTTTTAATTAATTTAGGGCCATTATCAAAAATAACAAGGTCTTGGTGCTAAGTTTAATTTAGGCAGTTGATCATCATCAAAAAGCAGAACCAGGTCCTGGGGTCCAAAGCCCAGATGCTAAGTCTCGCCTTGGCTACCTCACAGGTAGGTTGGTTGGTCACCTAACTCTACATGCTTCAAAGTCTCGTCATCAAGAAGAACAAGGTTATGGTATTCATAGCCTGGATGCTAGGTTTAGACTTGGCTACCAGCAGGTAGGTTGGTTAGTCACCTAATTCTGCTTGTTGTCTGAATACAGCCAATAAGGACACCTTAAAAGGTCACCAGGGCCTTCTTTTTAATGATCACCATCAACCTACCTGTGGGCAGTCTAGCCTAATACTAGCATCCAGGGGATCCGCGACAGCAGATTTAGATTTCAGGCTGGCTGCACGGGGTGAATGGTTTAAGTCTCTTAACATCAAAAAGATTACCACAGTCATGGCGTCCGGGTACTACATTTAATGTGGTCTACCAGTAGGTAGGTTGCTCGCCCCAAATGCTTAAAGTGGACCAAAACCCAGGATTTTTAATATCCTGGGTTTTGGTCCTTTCCCCCGGGGGAAATCAGGAATTCTCCGCTGTGTGGCCGGAACTTAGAGCAAATAAAAAAAAAAAAACCCAGATAGTCGAAGCTAACTCACCTCTTCCCAGTCCTACAGCGCAAGCGCAGCCGCTCGTCCAATCAGATTGCTCGGAGCCACTGACGTCACGTCATCTAAGTTCAGCGACTGGTGGCCGCATCCCCAGCTACCCCCTAACAGGGAGCGTGCCCGCACCGACCAATCACAAATGCCTGCCGTGGGCACGCTCCCTGCTAGAGGGATAGCCGGATGTGGTTGCATGTGTAGTTGGACTGGGAAAGAAGGTGAGTGTATGGGGCGATCTGGGGGGTTTCAAACAGCGGGGCATCCTGATTTTGGATGCCCTGGGGGGGGGGGGGATCTTATAGATTCCCAGGCCAAACGCTGTGGGTTTTGGCTGTTTTCATCGTTTGTGGGTCATTACTAAAAGCAAGACAAGGTCATGGCTGTTTAGTCTTGGCCTCAGGTAGGTTTGTTGGTTACCTAACTCTATGTGCTCTAATGACATCATCATCATCATTATCATCAGTTGAGGGTCCGTTCATCCGGCGTTATCCCTCCTTTTCGTGTGACATTGAGGGACCAGGGATACCATTGGCATACCTACCAACTTTTCAGGGTGGGAAAGAGGGACACTTGTTAAATTAGGCCACGCCCCCTCATTGAGGGATGTATAGGAGATACATTGTAACAGTTACAACAATAGAAACACTTTGAATAGGCAAATGAATCATTTATTGCTGCAGATCTGCATGTTACACCTCAAAGAGGGACAATATGTAAATGAAGTCACGCCCCCTCATTGAGGGATGAATGAGGCCACGCCCCCTCATTGAGGGATGGATGAAGCCACACCCCCTCATTGAGGGATGGATAGGAGATACATTGTAACAGTTAAAACAATAGAAACACTTTGAATGGGAGAACGAATCATTTATTGCTGCAGATCTGCATGTTACACCTCAAAGAGGGACAACATGTAAATGAAGCCACACCCCCTCATTAAAAGGGATGAATAAAGCCACACCTCCTCGTTAAGAGGGATGACTAAAGCCCCGCCCCCTCACTGAGAGATGGATAGGAGATACATTGTAACATTTACAACAATAGAAACAGTTTGAATAGGCAAATGAATAATTTATTGCTGCAGATCTGCATGTTACACCCCAAAGAGGGACAGGGGGACATGGACTCAAAAGAGGGACTGTCCCTCCAAATCAGGAACACTTGGGAGTTATGCCATTGGACAGTCCTTGTCCCATCACTGCTCTACACTGACCTGTATTTGTGGGGCGGATGATTATATTTGGAACGTCCTGCAACTCTTATACACAGGCCAGAACTTGGAACTTCCCCCATTGATGCAGTATAAGCGGAAGTGCACGATCATGTGACACTGAGGGACCAGGGATACCATTGGACAGTCCTTGTCCCATCAGTGCTCTACACTGACCCCTATTTGTGGGGCAGATGATTATATTTATATAACTATTATTATTATATAATATTAATTTAATATTATTATATAATTATAGTATTATTATATAATAATAACACAATTTTATAATAATATAATTATATAATAATAATAATTATATAATAATAATAATATAATTATATAATAATAATATAATTATATAATAATAATAATATATAACTATTATACACAGGCCAGAACTTGAAATCCCCCCCGTTGATGCAGTACATAGTGGGAGTGCACGATCATGTGACACTGAGAGACCAGGGATACCATTGGACAGTCCTTGCCCCATCAGTGCTCTACACTGACCCCTCTTTGTGGGGCGGATGATTATTATTGTTATTATTATTTATATAACTATTATTATTATATATTATTACATAATTATATTATTATAATTATTATTATAAATATATTATTATTATTTATTATTATATAACTATTATACACAGACCAGAACTTGGAACTTACTCAATTAAAAAAAATCTCCCAGTTGTTACACAGCGGAAGTGCACGAGCCAAGTAACCATGAACAGTCAACCATTGCTTATGACTGTGTTCTTCCATGTAGAGTTCCGCCATAAGCACATCTGCTGTCTCTCCATTTAGCTGTTTGTCTTCCACACGGTGAGCCGGTCGCACCCCGTGTACTTTGTGCAGTGCGCCACGCTGGGCAGCTTCCGGGCACACTGGCAGGAGACGCTCTACAACATGGCGACCTTCTGCTGCCTCTTCCTGCTGCCGCTGCTCATCATGCTCTTCTGCTACAGCCGCATCCTGCTGGAGATCTCCCGCAAGATGAAGAAAGCTAAAGGTGAGGACTGCTCCTGGGAGTGTGTGCATGCGCATTTGGGGGTGCTCACATGTATGTTTGGGAGTGCGCGCATGCGCATTTGGGGGTGCTCAAGAGTATGTTTGGGAGTGCGCGCATGCGCATTTGGAAGTGCTCATATGTATGTTTGGGAGTGCGCGCATGCGCATTTGGAAGTGCTCACATGTATGTTTGGGAGTGCGCGCATGCGCATTTGGAAGTGCTCACATGTATGTTTGGGAGTATGTGCATGCGTATTTGGGAGTGCGCACATGCGGGAGTGCTAACATGTATGTTTGGGAATGCTTGCATGTGCATTTGGTAGTGCACATATGCACTTTGGGAGTGTGTACATACACATTAGGGAGTACACACATGCACTTTGGGAGTGCACACATGTATGTTTGGGAGTGCACACATGTGCAATTGGGACATGTGTGTCCGGGAATGCTGGTCTAGGTTTCAATGTTGCAACAGGAGGAGAAGCACAGCCAGGGTGTCTTATGCAAGTTCTGGGAATCTTACAGACCCCGCCCATTATGCTGATTATTATGCAGCATCACAGATCCAAGGGTCACGCCCAATTTCTTCAAAAGCGAAATCATAAGGTGAACCTGCAAATCACCGATATCTTGGCCATTTCTTCTTCCCCTTGTGGGCTGACCAATACTCTGGTGGCACAGGATATGGGCAACTGTGAGGACCCCAAAGCCTGATAACAAGATGGATCAGCTCGGACCCTCAACCTGGAACCAACCCCAGAGCAAAGGAGGATAGACTGCTCTGCAAGGAAGGTTTAAATCCTAAAACCTGGGGAATGGACCTCAGGAACTCTATGCTAAGCCCCTGGGTTATGGGCACCTGGGCTCTGGAGACAAGCTGGACCTATTTGCAGGAGCAGAAACATGTACTTGAGGAAGGTGAGTATAGGAGTCTGTAGAAGGGTCACAAGCAGGCAGCGTGAGCAAGTATTCAAACAGAACAGAATCCGATTTGGGATGCCCCACTGTGTGAACCCTGCCCCCGGATAACCCATAAAAACTCACTTTTTGCCCTGTCCTACAAGTGCATGCATGGGGTCTCATCCAATCAGAGCCGTATGGTGCGCATATTAATGATCGGCAATACGCCTCTGTTTAGACACAGAGCAGTCAGAAGCAAGAGAAGCCGCATCCCGATTGGTCTTTAGATTGGCGCACACTCCTGCCCTCAGCCTATCAGAATGGCTGGGCGCAGGAGCACGCCTCAGCCCAGAGATGTGGAGAAGTGGATGCAATTAACATAATAGAGGGAGCCGCCAGAAAAGGTGAGTTTTGCAGTGACCTAGGGGTGGGTTCCACACAGCGGGGCATCCAGATATGGGATGCCCCAGGGGAAGGTCAGAGGCCAGCCCTGAAGTCTTTTAGACTTTAAAGTGGACCAAACCCCAGGATTTTGACTATCCTGGGTTTTGGTCCTTTCCCCCAGGGCAGGAGCCCTAGGTGCCCGGCTGTGTGAAACCCCCCAGATCGGCGAAGTTAGCTCACCTCTTCCCGGTCCTACGGCACATGCGTGGCCGCTCGTCCAATCAGCACACTCCGAGCCACTGACATCACTGCGTCTAAGCTTTTGCCTAAGGCCAGTGGCTCCGAGCATACTGGCGGCCGCATCCCCCGCTTCCCCCTAACAGGGAGCATGCCCACGCCTGATGCGGACACGCGCCCTGCTAAAGGGATAGCGGGGATGCGGCTCGCACATGCGCCGTTGGACCGGGAAGCAAGTGTATAGGGCGACCTGGGGGGGGGGGGGGGGGTTTCACACAGCGAGGATAGACAATTTTGGATGCCCCAGGGGGAGGGAATCGATATAAGATTCCGGAGCCCATCGTGGTGGGTTTTGGTCCACTTTAACCCAAGTGTCAAGCTGGGAAATTAATACAAACAAATGCAGGGTAAAGCCAGGTCACAAGGGTTGACAGGCATTAACAGGAAGCTCTTAAGGTGGACGGCAGGGTTATCTTCCGCTTTAAGCCAAGTGTCAAGCCGAGAAATCAGTCCAAATAGATGTCGGGGTGAAGCCAGGTCACAAGGGTTGACAGGCATTAACAGGAAGCTCTTAAGGTGGACGGCAGGGTTATCTTCCGCTTTAAGCCAAGTGTCAAGCCGGGAAATCAGTCCAAATAGATGTCGGGGTGAAGCCAGGTCACAAGGGTTGCCAGGAATTAACAGGAAGCTCTTGAAGTGGGCGGCCTGCTAAAATGAGATCCAGGCCTCAACACATATATGCACATATGAGAAGTCCAGAAGCAGACTGCCTGCTGGAATGGGATCCAGGAAGCTGCGTGGACGTGCTCATACACATTCTCTCTTTCAATAGAAAGGTGGATGTCCAGATGTTGGCCAGTCTCAACCTCACAATGGTATTTTTGTTTTTTTATAAGCTTTCAGTCTAATTTAAAGATAAGCCAAGCCACTCGCAATGTTCCATATGACCCCACAATTTTTAGGTCGATTTCAGGAACATCATGGAGGTAAATGTTGGCCTGCTGGTTCCTTCAGTTTCCTACATGGAAGTCCACCTGACTTCTATGCCTTTCATTTTCCTCTAAGGTTGACCTTGATCTTGAGCAAACCTTATACTGAGCGCTGGTAGCTTCTTCTTCCAGAAAAGTCTTCCTTTGAGCTTAGCCAATTACAAACATTAGGTCTACCATGGTCCATTTGGGTTTACTGCTCGGTCCTTTAGCTTCTTCAACATCCTTTGGTCTGACTAATCTTAGGCATTGATCTCATATTGAAATCTGTTGGCTTGCATGTGTTGTCCTTTAGAGTGGTCATCCTCTAAGGATGACCGATCTTGAGCAAACCTTATACTGAACGCTGCTGGCTTGAATGTGCCTTCTTCTTCTAGAAAAGTCATCCTTTGAGCTTAGCCAATCACAAACATTAGGTCTACCATGGTCCATTTGGGTTTACTGCTCGGTCCTTTAGCTTCTTCAACATCCCTTGGCCTGACCAATCTTTGAAGGACAACACATGCAAGCCAACAGGTTTCAATACAGAGATCAAAGATTGGTCAGGCCAAGGAATGTTGAAGAAGCTAAAGGACCAAGCAATAAACCCAAATGGACCATGGTAGAGCCAATGTTTGTGACTGGTTAGCCTCAAAGGATGACTTTTCTGGAAGAAGGCACATTCAAGCCAGCAGTGTTCAGTATAAGGTTCGCTCAAAAACGGTTAACCTTAGAGAATGACCACTCTGAAAACAACACATGCAAGCCAATAGGTTTCAATATGAGATCAGAATGGTCATCCTCTAAGGTTGACCGATCTTAAGCAAACCTTATACTGAGCACTGGTGGCTTCTTCTTCCAGAAAATACTTCCTTTGAGCTTAGCCAATCACAAATATTAGCTCTACCATGGTCCATTTGGGTTTACTGCTCGGTCCTTTAGCTTCTTCAACATCCCATGGCCTGACCAATCTTAGCAATTGATCTCATATTGAAATCTGTTGGCTTGCATGTGTTGTCCTTCAGAGTCGTCCTCTAAGGTTAACCGATTTTGAGCGAACCTAGTACTGAGCGCTGCTGGCTTGAATGTTCCTTCTTCCAGAAAAGTCATCCTTTCAGGTTAGCCAATCACAAACATTAGCTCTACCATGGTCCATTTGGGTTTACTGCTCAGTCCTTTAGCTTCTCCAACATCCCTTGGCCTGACCAATCTTAGGTATTGAGCTCATATTGAAACCTGTTGCCTTGCATGTGTTGTCCTTCAGAGTGGTCATCCTCTAAGGTTGACCGATCTTGAGCAAACCTTACACTGAACACTGCTGGCTTGAATGTTTCTTCTTCCAGGAAAAGTCATCCTTTGAAGTTAGCCAATCACAAACATTAGCTCTACCATGGTCTATTTGGGTTTACTGCTCAGTCCTTTAGCTTCTCCGACATCCCTTGATCTTATATTGAAACCTGTTGGCTTGCATGTGTTGTCCTTCAGAGCAGTCACGCTCCGATGTTGGCCTCAGCTTAGCTTCACAATGTTACATTTGTGTTTATTATCTATATTTTAGCTTCTTCAAATGAAGTCAACCTCCGACGTTCCTACAACAACATCCCCCGGGCTCGAATGAGGACTTTAAAGATGTCTTTGGTCATCGTCTTGACGTTCATCATCTGCTGGACTCCTTACTACCTCCTGGGGATCTGGTACTGGTTCTCGCCGGAGATGTTAACCAGTCGAAAAGTCCCTCCATCCCTCAGCCACATCCTCTTTCTTTTTGGCCTTTTCAACGCGTGCCTTGATCCCATCATCTACGGCCTCTTCACCATCCACTTCCGCCAGGAAATACAAAGAGTCTGCAGGTGTGCGGCCGGGGCAAAAGACGGCGACACGACTTCACTGGGCACCGGATCTTTCCGCATCTCTACAGCAACTGTGCCCTTGAAGAGATCACCTGGGACTTATGGAGGATCATGTAAGCTAGATCTGGAGGTGACGGGAGTCAGCCTCCATTCAGGTAAATGTGAACACTGTAAGCGGAAAATCGTTGAGAGTTTTATGTGAGGAGGGTTCGGAATTCTGGTGACTTCAGAAGAGCTTCCAAGACCTTGGATGGTCAAGGGAGAGAACTGCCTTATGGATGGACCTTGGATGGTCAAGGGAGAGAACTGCCTGAATTGATGGCACCCAGACCATCTTATCACCTTTCCAAAAGTTTTGGTGGACCAATCAAATTCCCATCAACATTCTACTTTGTCTTTGGCCAAAGAAAAAAAAAACCTCTAAACCCAGAAGCTGGTGATCTCGATCTGGGTACTACCAATGGCATGAAAAGAAATGCTGGGCCATGCCGATTGGCGATCAGTCAAGCAGCCTTGATCTCAGCGAATGACAGCGCATAGCAATGAGGCACCAAGCAATGGGGACGCCTAGAGCTCCAGGCAGCAGTAAAGATTGCCAGGCTTCTGTTGACCGGATGTGGTGGGTGGATGCCAATAAACAAATCCATGTACTTTTGTATAAAACTTCAGATCTTGTGTATTTTTACTTAATGGTAAAACTCCCGGTCCGCGTGGCAAGGCGTCCATGGCTTGGGTCAAAGGACAACGCCACAGTAAATGGAGAACTGTGAGTAGGGTGGGCATCACAACCTTCCTTATTCATCTGTCCTCATGGAAAAGGGCCCCTTTTAACCTATTTCTAGGCATAATGGCTATGCAAGAGCCCATTACACCCTTCTATACCACTCTATACTATAAAAAGGTCCTACATCTAACTATCCAAGGATACCATGGGTACCTCCTATACTATATAAGGGGCCCTCTATGCCAGCCTGTGATCCATCCATACTGTGCAAGGATCATTCTATAACACGCGGGGTCGCCATCAAAACAGGACAGCCAAGACCGTCCAGTATGGGGCCAGGGTGGTACGCCTGTAGAGGGGGGCCTAGGCCTCAGCCCATTGCCAGGTTTCTGTTGGCAGGATGTGGTGGGCAGGTGGATGTCAATAAACAGATCCATGTTCTTTTGTGTAATATTTCAGATTTTGTGTATTTTTACTTAGCGGTAAAACTCCCGGACCGGGTGGCAAGAAATCCATGGCTTGGGTCAAAGGACAACGCCACAAGAAATGGAGGACTGTGAGTAAGGTGGGCATCACAACCTTCTTCATTCGTCTGTCCTCATGGAAAAAGGGTCAGGGCCCCCTCTAAACTATTTCTAGGCATGACCACGTAAGAGCCCATTAAACCCTTCTATACCACCCTATACTATTAACAGGTCCTACATACAACTATCCAAGGCGGCCCCCCTTATAAAACCATGGGTACCTCCTTTACTATACAAGGGGCCCTTTATGCCAGCCTGTGATCCATCCATACTGTTTAAGGATCATTATAAAACATGCAGGGCCACCATCAGGGCAGGACAGCCAAAACCCTCTAGTACGGGGCCAGGGTGGCATGCCTGTAAAGGGGGGCCTGGGCCCCAGCCAGGAAAATCTGATGGTGCGCCTGCCCTGAACATTGCTGGCTGCCACACAGTCTCTAATACAAGGCCAATGATGAGGAACAAGGCCAATGATGAGGAACAAGGCCAATGATGAGGAACAAGGCCAATGATGAGGAACAAGGCCAATGATGAGGAACAAGGCCAATGATGAGGAACAAGGCCAATGATGAGGAACAAGGCCAATGATGAGGAACAAGGCCAATGATGAGGAACAAGGCTGGTTCGCAGTGAGGCTCAGTTCAAACTAGGGGCTCAGCCATCACTTAAGGGTGGACTGAGACTATATATAACATTGTCTGGGCCCCACGAAACCTAGAATGTGATGCCTGGGCCCCCCCTGTCTGAACCTCAGTTTCAGATATAGTCCAAGGAGAGGCGAGCATGGTTGCCTTGGAGGCCAAGGGGCCTTGGAGCAAGGGGCTAAGGTAAAACTAGGTGCCCAGCCATCTCAAACATAGGTTATATGGGGGGGGGGGGGGGGGGGCGCATTACACATTGTGATGGCTGTGCCCCTAACTTGAACTTCAGTTTCCTATCTAGTCTGGATACTTGGTTGCCTCAGAGCAAAGGGCTCAATTCAAACTAGTGGCCCAGTCATCTGCATATACAAGAGGGCCCAGACATTGTGGTTATATGGGGCCCAAAGATTTCTCATGGCAACCCTTGACATATAACCCACTACTAGCACCCACGTCTATACTACTAGAACCCACTCATACTAGCTAAAGGCCAACTACATTGTGACCAACTTCGCATCCAATGAGCCTTCTATTCCACCTGGGACCCACTTTCACTATAAAATGGCCAACTTGAGACCCACTCATTATCAAAGGAGCCTCTTACATGACCCTGTCAACCATTTATATAATACTGTGATCCACGCTTAATAATCAAAGAGCCCCTACACTACCCATGGGCCCCTCTATACCACCTTATGACCCACTCACACTATCCAGGCCCCCCCCCCCCATCGCCAGGAATCCAAATACTACTGTGTGGTCCACTCATATTATATATGCATTTCTTATATACCCCGAGTCACTTATATTATCCAAGGATTCATGTACACAACCGTGTGACCCACTCCTACCAACCAAGGACCCCTCTATACCACTGTGATCCACTCATAACTAAGGAGCCTCTTATACAACCCTCTATACAACTCTAGGAACCACTATCCAAAAGGCCCCTTACACAACCCTGTGGCCCACTCATGCCATCCAGGGCCCACTCTTGATAACCAAAGGGCCCCTTACACTACCCTGTGACCCACTCATGCATCCAGAGCTCTTGATAACCAAAGTGTCCCTTTACACTACCCTGTGACCCATTGATGCCATCCAGGGCCCACTTACACTACCTTTTGAGCCACGCTTGAGAATTAAAGAACCCCTTACACAACCCTGTGCCCACATGCCATCCAGGGGCCCCTTACACTACCCTGTGACCCACTCATGCCATCCAGTGCCCGCTTACACTACCGTTTGAGCCACGACTGATAAAGGGCCCCTTATACAACCATGTGACCCATTCATGCCATCCAGGGCCCACTTACACTACCCTGTGACCCACTCATGATAACCAAAGGGCCCCTTACACTACCCTGTGACCCACTCATGCCATCCAGGGACCGCTTACACTACCCTTTGAGCCACGATTGATAATTAAAGGGCCCTTATACAACCATGTGCCCCATTCATGCCATCCAGGGCCTACTCTTGATAACCAAAGGGTCCCTCACACAACCCTGTGACCTACTGATGCCTTTCAGGGCCCGCTTACACTACCCTGTGACCCACTCATGCCATCCAGGGCCCGCTTACACTACCCAGTGACCCACTCTTGATAACCAAAGGGCCCCTTACACTACCCTCTGACCCACTCTTGATAACCAAAGGGCCCCTTACACTACCCTGTGACCCACTCATGCCATCCAGGGGCCGCTTTCACTACCCTGTGCCCCATTCATGCCATCCAGGGCCCACTCTTGATAACCAAAGGGTCCCTCACACAACCCTGTGACCTACTGATGCCTTTCAGGGCCCACTTGCACTACCCTGTGGCCCTCTATACCACCTTGTGGTCCAAGGACCCCCTGACACAACTGACTTAAACCATCCAAGACCCACAATTCCAAGGGTCTACTTACACAACCACGTGAGCTACTGCCATCATCTACAGCATGGATGCACAACCCGCAGCCTGCAATGTCCTAACCTGTGGCCCCTAAAGAGGTAGTGCAAGCGGCTGACCACTAGTTTGCCGAAGGAGAAAGTGGGTCAGCGATTAAGTTCTCTGTAGAGGTGGGTGACACACATGTGCTACTGGAACGGCGTTCGTGCTTCCGGAGACGCCCATAAAGACTCATCCTGGCTCACCTCTTTCCTACTTACCTGCGATCATTTTACCTCTTTCCACCTTGTCCCATCTTACCTCCGCTCCCCTCACCTCTATTCATCACTTCTTACCCTCTTCTATCTCTTCTATTTGCATATACATAAAAGGCATTCGCAGATTACATTTTCTGCAGCCCTTTGGAAGTCGAATAATATGACAATGAGGCCCCTAGACCCAAAAAATGTGCTCCCCTGATCTACCCTCCATACCATGCTTCTACCCGTCCATACCTTTCTATGGCCAGAAACACATGGAGGTGTGTCAGTTTGCCCCAGCCCTTGTTTTTTTTTTTTCTAAGGGGCAATGGTGCATTACTATGGGGTTTATTCATCAAGGAATAGCGGCAGGTTGCCATTCGTAGCGAACGGGGAACACCGGGCACTGTACGCAAAACCACATTTATCAAAGCAATTCCGGTGAGCGACTAACAGCGCCATGTAGCGTCTGATGTATTATTACAGGCGGCTCAGTGTATAGCGCCGGAGCTCTAGCTTCCAGAGCGCCAGGTATTACCTGTCGCTACCGGTCGCTCTCCCATACATTTCAATGGACGTTCCTTTTCTTACCTTTAAACAGGGTTTTCTTTTTAATTTCTTCTTTTTTATTTCTTTTATCAAATCATTGTGTGACCTCTCCTGGCCTATTAAAAGTCCTTTTTGAAAACTTTTTTTTTATATTTTTATGCAGAATTGTCATTACAGGTCTGGTATTAAAGTGGACCAACACCCAGGGGGGATCGGCCCAGGAATCTATAGGATTGCCGGAACCGATCAGATCCCTCCCCGTGGGGCATCCGAAATCGGGATGTCCCGCGGGGAGGAACCCCCCAGGAGGCCCACAAACCTTACCTTAACCCCGTTCCATCGGCGCATGCGTGAGCCGCGTCTCGCGTTTCCCTCCAGCAGGGCGCGCACCCGTGCTGGCCGTTTGTGAATGGCCGGCGCAGGTGCGCTCCCCGTTAGAGGGAAGCGCGAGACGCGGCCTCCAGTGCTCAGAGCCGCTGAGCTGCTATGCGCGTCCAAGCGGCCTTGGACGCGCATACCACAGCGGCTCTGAGCGATGTGATTGGCTGGAGCGGTCACGTGGCGAGGTGAGCGTTTCTGGGATTTCGGGGGGGTTTCAGACAGCGGGGCTGATCGGGGTGCCCCACCGAAGTGGACCAAAACCCAGGATAGTCAAAATCCTGGGTGTTGGTCCACTTTAATGTCACAGTGTTATAACAAGGTCATTCCATGTGTTTTCGCTTTGTTACTGGTGGATAGATGCTCAAAAACAGACTTTAATCACACAGCGTCTGGCGCTCTGGGCTACAGCGACACAATTTTGAGCGCCGGCGCTGTGTGAAGCAGTTTTTTTGATGAATATGGTTTGAGTCGCTGACACCGACCAGTGGCTACCGTTCACTCCCATATAGTGCTGTACTGGTGTTATAGCGACTCACACATCAAATTCATCAATGCCGGCAATGTTACTACAGCGACTTGAGGAGCTCTGTAATAACGACCCACAGTCGCTCTTAGCGCCGCTATGCAGACGCTCATCTGCTGGTACCTGGCGCTCGTAATGAATCAGCCTGCCCGTGAACTATAACTGGCGCCACAAGCAAAAACGCCAACCACTCGGGTGCCGAAATGAGCTTCAGTGGGTCCACAGTAGTAGTACAGAGGGTTCAGGGTTGGCGCAATAGGTCAGGATCTCTCAGTAAGGGCATCAGTGCTCCCAGGTATAAGCTTTATAACATTTCTCGCTTTAGAATTTCACGTCGATGAGGCAGTAATACAATCCAAGCGCGATTCTCATCACCATAAAGCACAGCGACCTTGAGCGCCGTCACAGCGCCGCCGCCTCCTCCTCCTCCCCTCCGCAGGGCATCGCACACTTTCCAGTAATGGAAGACGGCAGCGGCTGACTCACCCAAACACCCACCACTTCCAGCGCAGGGACCGAACGTCAATGGTCCGCCATGGAAAAAGCTCTACAAAAGGCAGCTCTAAAGAGAACCTGTCCTGCGATAAAAGATAGGGAGAAAGGCTTGAAAAGCTTAGGATGAATCAGGAGCACTGCCATCTTTATTCCAGTGGAAAGGAGAGAAGAAAAACCCTTTGACGTATATGAATGACCTTCCATGACTTTACTGACAGCTTCATTGATTAAGCATCATTTTTAGTGCAGGAAATCTTGATCTGTGACTGTGGCGCCACCTAGTGTTCCGTCCTAGAATTACAGCTGGAGAATCGCAATTTGTGCAGCTACTTTTTTTTTTTTATTAAACATTTTTTTACACTTTTTTTAAATACGCTTTGGAAGGCGCCTATGGCGTGCACACTTCTGGCCTATCTAAACGCCTGGGTGTGGGAGCGCTCACAGCTGCAGGGATACCAGAGATGCGCGATTGCGGTGATGGACCGGGAAAAGGTGAAGGGGCTTGCAGGCGATCTGGAGGGTTTCCACAATGGGGCATATGCTGAATCTGTATGCCCCAGGGGAACCTAGTTGGCCAGAATTGGCAGGGACTAGTTCAGTAACATTCCCAGGCCGATTCCCTCCCCTGGGGCATCCAAAATCTGGATGCCCCGCTGTGTGAAACCCCCCAGGTCACCACTTTCACTTACCTTCCTTCCCAGTCCAACGGGGCATGTGCGAGCCGCATCCCCGCTATCCCTCTTGCAGGGCACATGCCCGTGCCAGGCACACTGCTAGAGGGAAGCGGGGGATGCGGCCGCCAGCGTGTTCGGAGCTGCTGGCCTTAGACGGAGTGACATCAGCAGATCCGAGCGCGCCGATTGGGCGAGCAGCCGCACCGTAGGACGGGAGAAGCGAGTTGACTTTGGCAATCTGGGGGGTTTCACACAGTGGGGGCACCGCCGATCGGGGGGCAAGAACCAAAACCCAGTAGATTTCCTTCCCCATAAAATACTAGCCCCACTTAAAGTGGACCAAAACTCACGGCAATCGGCCTGGGGATCTTTAAGATAGATTCCCTTGCCCCCGGGGCATCCAAATGCCCCGCTGTGTGAAACCCCCCCAGGTCGCCCCTTACACTTATTTTCTGGTCCAATGGTACATGTGCGAGCTGCGGGCCGCATCCCCGCTATCCCTCTAGCAGGGCGCATGCCCGCACCAGGCATTTGTGAATGGCCGACTTGGACACGCTCCCTGTTAGAGGGAAGCGGGGGATGCGGCCATCAGCACACTCAGAGCCGCTGGGCTTAGAGGATGTGACATCGGCTTAGAGCGCGCCAGTTGGACAAGATGACGAGGTGATCTGGGGGGTTTCACACAGCGGGGCATCCCCGATCTGGGTGCATGGGGGCAAGAACCAAAACCCAGGATAGTCAAAATCCTGGGTTTTGGTCCACTTAAAGTGGATCTCCCTTGCCCCAAAGAGTTTAAATGGTAGATGCAGATGTCTGACTACATTAACCCCATAAAGGGCTGTTATGATCATGTTAACCCATGCCCCCCTGCCCAAAGCTCAGCAGTGTATTAGAGACAACCAGCGAGCCCCGCACCATAAGGGCCAGCGAGCCCCGCACCATAAGGGCCAGCGAGTCCCACCATAAGTGCCAGCGAGTCCCACCATAAGGGCCAGCGAGCTACAGGTTGGGGCCCCCTGCAATAAAGCGTAATCAAGGCAGAGGGCTAGGGAGTGGCGTGATGGAGGGCTAGGGAGTGGCGTGATGGAGGGCTAGGGAGTGGCGTGATGGAGGGCTAGGGAGTGGCGTGATGGAGGGCTAGGGAGTGGCGTGATGGAGGGCTAGGGAGTGGCGTGATGGAGGGCTAGGGAGTGGCGTGATGGAGGGCTAGGCACTGGCGTGATGGAGGGCTAGGCACTGGCGTGATGGAGGGCTAGGCACTGGCGTGATGGAGGGCTAGGCACTGGCGTGATGGAGGGCTAGGCACTGGCGTGATGGAGGGCTAGGCACTGGCGTGATGGAGGGCTAGGCACTGGCGTGATGGAGGGCTAGGCACTGGCGTGATGGAGGGCTAGGCACTGGCGTGATGGAGGGCTAGGCACTGGCGTGATGGAGGGCTAGGCACTGGCGTGATGGAGGGCTAGGCACTGGCGTGATGGAGGGCTAGGCACTGGCGTGATGGAGGGCTAGGCACTGGCGTGATGGAGGGCTAGGCACTGGCGTGATGGAGGGCTAGGGACTGGCGTGATGGAGGGCTAGGGACTGGCGTGATGGAGGGCTAGGGACTGGCGTGATGGAGGGCTAGGCACTGGCGTGATGGAGGGCTAGGCACTGGCGTGATGGAGGGCTAGGCACTGGCGTGATGGAGGGCTAGGCACTGGCGTGATGGAGGGCTAGGGACTGGCGTGATGGAGGGCTAGGGACTGGCGTGATGGAGGGCTAGGGACTGGCGTGATGGAGGGCTAGGGACTGGCGTGATGGAGGGCTAGGGACTGGCGTGATGGAGGGCTAGGCACTGGCGTGATGGAGGGCTAGGCACTGGCGTGATGGAGGGCTAGGCACTGGCGTGATGGAGGGCTAGGCACTGGCGTGATGGAGGGCTAGGCACTGGCGTGATGGAGGGCTAGGCACTGGCGTGATGGAGGGCTAGGCACTGGCGTGATGGAGGGCTAGGCACTGGCGTGATGGAGGGCTAGGCACTGGCGTGATGGAGGGCTAGGCACTGGCGTGATGGAGGGCTAGGCACTGGCGTGATGGAGGGCTAGGCACTGGCGTGATGGAGGGCTAGGCACTGGCGTGATGGAGGGCTAGGCACTGGCGTGATGGAGGGCTAGGCACTGGCGTGATGGAGGGCTAGGCACTGGCGTGATGGAGGGCTAGGCACTGGCGTGATGGAGGGCTAGGCACTGGCGTGATGGAGGGCTAGGCACTGGCGTGATGGAGGGCTTAGGCACTGGCGTGATGGAGGGCTAGGGCACTGGCGTGATGGAGGGCTAGGGACTGGCGTGATGGAGGGCTAGGGACTGGCGTGATGGAGGGCTAGGGACTGGCGTGATGGAGGGCTAGGGACTGGCGTGATGGAGGGCTAGGGACTGGCGTGATGGAGGGCTAGGGACTGGCGTGATGGAGGGCTAGGGACTGGCGTGATGGAGGGGCTAGGGACTGGCGTGATGGAGGGCTAGGGACTGGCGTGATGGAGGGCTAGGGACTGGCGTGATGGAGGGCTAGGGACTGGCGTGATGGAGGGCTAGGGACTGGCGTGATGGAGGGCTAGGGACTGGCATAATGGAGGGCTAGGGACTGGCATAATGGAGGGCTAGGGACTGGCATAATGGAGGGCTAGGGACTGGCATAATGGAGGGCTAGGGACTGGCATAATGGAGGGCTAGGGACTGGCATAATGGAGGGCTAGGGACTGGCATAATGGAGGGCTAGGGACTGGCATAATGGAGGGCTAGGGACTGGCATAATGGAGGGCTAGGGACTGGCATAATGGAGGGCTAGGGACTGGCATAATGGAGGGCTAGGGACTGGCATAATGGAGGGCTAGGGACTGGCATAATGGAGGGCTAGGGACTGGCATAATGGAGGGCTAGGGACTGGCATAATGGAGGGCTAGGGACTGGCATAATGGAGGGCTAGGGACTGGCATAATGGAGGGCTAGGGACTGGCATAATGGAGGGCTAGGGACTGGCATAATGGAGGGCTAGGGACTGGCATAATGGAGGGCTAGGGACTGGCATAATGGAGGGCTAGGGACTGGCATGATGGAGGGCTAGGGACTGGCATGATGGAGGGCTAGGGACTGGCATGATGGAGGGCTAGGGACTGGCATGATGGAGGGCTAGGGACTGGCATGATGGAGGGCTAGGGACTGGCATGATGGAGGGCTAGGGACTGGCATGATGGAGGGCTAGGCACTGGCGTGATGGAGGGCTAGGGACTGGCATGATGGAGGGCTAGGGACTGGCATGATGGAGGGCTAGGGACTGGCATGATGGAGGGCTAGGGACTGGCATGATGGAGGGCTAGGGACTGGCATGATGGAGGGCTAGGGATTGGCATAATGGAGGGCTAGGGACTGGCATAATGGAGGGCTAGGGACTGGCATAATGGAGGGCTAGGGACTGGCATAATGGAGGGCTAGGGACTGGCATGATGGAGGGCTAGGGATTGGCCTCGCTGGGCTCTCTAGTCTGGTCTATGGAGACGCCACAATTGCGTGCGGTCTGATGGCAGCGCAACATACACCCAACAAATTAAGACACTTTAAACTGGAACCTAAAAAGACTTTATTGGGATCACACACTGCTGCCGTTTTACAAATATGTCGTCCTCTTAAACATTAAAATATGGGAAATAAACACAAAGAAGCAATAGAATCAGTCAATGGCTTCCGCCCACAACTAAGCAGAGAAGCCAGTTCTGGAATCCATTTCTTCCCCCTGGGGGGCAGGACAGGCCCAGTGACCAAGCTCCTTCTCCCTAGGGGCAAGATAGGCCCAGGGACCAAGCTCCTTTCCCCCATGGGGGCAAGCCAGACTCAGGGACCAAGCTCCTTTCCCCCATGGGGGCAAGCAAGACCCAGGGACCAAGCTCCTTTCCCCCATGGGGGCAAGCCAGACCCAGGGACCAAGCTCCTTTCCCCCATGGGGGCAAGCCAGACCCAGGGACCAAGCTCCTTTCCCCCATGGGGGCAAGCAAGACCCAGGGACCAAGCCCCTTCCCCCATGGGGGCAAGCCAGACCCAGGGATCAAGCTCCTTTCCCCCATGGGGGCAAGCCAGACTCAGGGACCAAGCTCCTTTCCCCCATGGGGGCAAGCAAGACCCAGGGACCAAGCTCCTTTCCCCCATGGGGGCAAGCCAGACCCAGGGACCAAGCTCCTTTCCCCCATGGGGGCAAGCAAGACCCAGGGACCAAGCCCCTTCCCCTAGGGGGCGAGCCAGACCCAGTGACCAAGCTCCTTTCCCCCATGGGGGCAAGCCAGACTCAGGGACCAAGCTCCCTTTCCCCCATGGGGGCAAGCAAGACCCAGGGACCAAGCTCCTTTCCCCCATGGGGGCAAGCCAGACCCAGGGACCAAGCTCCTTTTCCCCCATGGGGGCAAGCAAGACCCAGGGACCAAGCCCCTTCCCCCTAGGGGGCGAGCCAGACCCAGTGACCAAGCTCCTTTCCCCCATGGGGCAAGCCAAGCCTAGGGACCAAGCTTCTTCCCCCGAGGGCTAGGCCCAGCCCAGACAAAGCTCCTCCCCCCTAGGGGCAGGCCCAAGCATTCAGACAGGCTGCAGTGTCTGCTCTGGGGCCACTTGATGCCGCTGGACCTTTCCGAGGGGCCCAGTTAGCTACAGAACAAGCGAGATCAAACTCACACCAGAAGTGTGGAGACACGATTTCCAAATAAAAATCCCTTTAAGAAACAAACACGAACAAGAGCTAAGAACAAAAACTCATGGTCAGAAGTGAGCGCATGATGGGGGGGGGGGGGGGGGGGGGCGAGGAAAGGGTTAGCGCCGCCTTCTGTCCGGGCTCCTGCTTCTCCTCCGTCCACTTCTGAAAGAGGCGAAAAAGAAAAGAAAAAAAAATCAGCTTTTGAAGATAGTTGGGCAGGTGAGGAGCAAACATCTAACATTCATATTAATGGGGGGGCCCAGGGGGATAGTCAAAATCCTGGGTTTTGGTCCACTTTAAATAAAAACGTTGTGGGTAATACTTACCGTCTCTTTCCTTTTGGTGGTCCCCGAACGAAGCCCCAGTCCACGCTGACTGGCTGCCCCATGAGATCCTGACCGTTCAGGCCTTCCATGGCTGCCAAGGCTTCCTTGTAGGTCTCATATTCTACCAAGGCGTAACCCTGCG
>CM051244.1:167304263-167368249 GCA_027917425.1 Gastrophryne carolinensis | reverse complement strand
CACTCTTAGAATGATTTGGACTCTGACAACAGAAGTAGAAGCTGTGCCCAATTGGGGTACGGACCTAACACTCCCTAAGAAATGTCTCCCGATTTGGGATGGCCCACAGTGTGATTCCATCAATTCCCAATCCTACAGCAGTTTATCCCCCCCCCCAAAAATATAAAAAAATATGGCGACTCCCAAAAGGTCATTCACTTGTTCAGTGACCACTTTATATCTGTGGTTCTCCATACAGATTGGTACAAATACAGGCTTCTACAACTATGGTGTTCTTTTAGGGGACTAGGCATATCCCCCCTATCCCAAAAACGCCCTTGTATTCAACCACATCCAACGCGTTTACATGTAAAGAATATATACATCATATATATCTGTTAAGAAAAACCCACCATAAAACCATTACATTTCATACATGATCCGCCTTGTGTATTTTTTTTTAAAAAGAGGGATCATGTATAAAATGTAATGTTTAACAGATATATAATAAAATGTATATTCCATACATGATCCCTCTTTTTTTTTTTTTTTTTAAGTGGACCAACACCCAGAATTTTGACTATACAGGGTTTTTGTTGGATTATTATTTAGCGCGGTATTTGTTAAACATTTTCTTGTTTATTTTGTTATTATACAGGGTTTTGGTCCACTTCGGTGGGGCACCCCGATCTGTGTGAAACCCCACCCAGAACGCCCCGAAAACTCACCTCACCCCCGCTCCCACGTGACCGCTGCATCCAATCCCCGCCGACGGACAAGCAGAGCGTGTCCCTCTTACAGGGAGCGCACCCGCGCCAGCCAGCGCGGGAGCGCGCCCTGCTAGAGGGACGCGTGGGAGGAGGCGGCAGTGGCGGACACGCATGCGCCGCTGGAACGGGGACAAGGTAGGATTGTGGGCTTCCTCCCCGCGGGACATCCCAATTTCAGATGCCCCGCGGGGAGGGATCTGATCGGCCCGGGAATCTTATAGATTCACCCCCCTGGGTGTTGGTCCGCTTTAAATACTACTAACGTAACTACTAATTCTACAACTATATATGTTTTTTGGGGACAAGGCATCTCCCCACTACAAAAACGCCCTTGTATTCGACCACATCCAATGTGTTTACATGTAAAAAATGTAATGTTTTTAAACAGATACATAATAAAATGTATATTTTTTACATGTAAACACGTTGCATGTGGTTGAATACAAGGGCATTTTTGCGTTAGGGGGATATGCCTAGTTGGAGCCCCCTCGCACCTAACCTGCATAGAACCCCGATAATACTCGCCTCCATTACAAGCCCAGCACCAGGAAAGGAGTCCCACGATTGGCCGCCGAGCGGTCACATGGGCCGTAGTCCACAGCATAACCCTTCCCAACAAAGCAGAGCATCCCAAATCAGGCTCTAGAGGTTTCGGTCCACTTTAAGCCTGCCAGGCGCAGGAAGCGCACACAGAGCGAAAATGCACCGTGGGATTGAATATAGAGGAGAGTATATGGGATACCAGGAGGTTCCACACTGCAGAGCATCCCAAATTTGGATGCCCCCTGGGAGGGGGGGGGGATCTAGCCCACTTTAAGGCCTGGCAATCAATGCTGAATGAAACGATTGTCAGGCGTCTCCTGTTGACTGCGCATGCACCGGCCACCACGGAGGGATGTCTGAGAAGGCCCGTACATGCACTGCGGGAATACAGAGGTGAGTATACGTGTCAAAACGGGGTGGGCATCCCAAATAGGGATACCCAATGGGAGAGCTGGAATCTTTTACACTATATCAGACCTGGGCATTGTATACGGCCCTTTGATTGGCTCTGACCGGCCCTGGCTGAGCTGGCTTCCGCTCGTGCTGCCTGTGAGGCGCCCGTCTGTCTCTCTTCGCAGCGGGTCGGCGCCTCCCGCACAGGCCAACACTTAAGCAGCCGCCGATCGGCCACTCGGCTCATCGGGTCCGACGCGTTCTCCCTTCCTCACTCATGCGCCAAAGCCGATGAGCCGAGCAGCCGATCGGCTGCTGCTTAAGTGATTGCCTGTGTACAGTGCGGGAGGCGCCGACCTGCTGCAAAGAGGGACAGGTGGGCGCCCGACAGTGAAGGAGAGCCCAACCAGGGGAGGAGAAGGAGGTAGGCTCCGGCGCCATCTTGCCTGGACTCATAAGTGCCCTGACTGGAAACCATCCTCGGGCTGCTGCTAAGCTTAAAGTGGACCAACACCCTCCCCTGATCGGCCCGGGAATCTATAAGACTCCCGGACCGATCAGCTCCCTGACTGCGGTGCACCCCGCTGTGTGAAACCCCCCCCCCCCCCCCCCCAGATCCCCGAAAATCCTACCCGATCCTCATTCCAGCGGTGCATGCGCGAGCCGCCGCCTCCCGCGCGTCCCTCTAGCAGGGACCCACGATCGGGATGCCCCGCGGAAGTGGACCAATACCCAGGATAGTCAAAATCCTGGGTGTTGGTCCACTTTAAGGGGAAGGAAAGTAAGGGAAGTGGGGCGATATCCCCCCTTTCTTTGGATCCTACCAACTGGTATCACCCTCCCCTCCAGTTGTCAGCTAAGTGCACATGATCCCTATTACAAGAGGACTTTAGCCCTCAAAATCTCCGCTAAAAAAAAAGAAAGATGCTGAATGCAGGATTTACTGCTTTTAATAAAGAAATACAAATATTATGCAGAATTTAGTTCAGCCTTTTTGGCCCGGCCCTCCACAATATTTTTAGTTTCACACGTGGCCCACCCCTGCTCTACACGTGGCCCGCCCCTGCTCTATATATATGGTCAGGCTCAGTGGGTTTTGGACCGCTTTAAAGTGGACCAACACCCAGGATTTCGGCTATAATGGGTGTTGGTCCACATCCGCGGGGCATCCCGATCATGGGTGCCCCGCTGAGTGAAACCCCCCCAGAAAGCCCCGAAAACTCCCCTGACCCCGCTCCCACGTGACTCACTCGTCCAATCGCGCCGGACAAGCTGAGCGCGGGCCGCCCCCCGCGTGTCCCTCTTACAGGGAGCGCGCCCGTGCCGGGCATTCACAAACTGCCGGCGCGGGTGCACGCCCTGCTAGAGGGACGTGCGGGAGGCGGACCGCGTATGCGCCGCTGGAACGAGGATCAGGTAGGATTTTCGGGGATCTGGGGGTTTTTCACACAGCGGGGCAACCCCCGATCGGGGTGCCCCACAGTCAGGGAGCTGATCGGGCCGGGAATTATTATCTCTCTCTATATCTCTCTCTATATCTCTCTCTATATCTCTCTCTATATCTCTCTCTCTATATCTCTCTCTCTATATCTCTCTCTCTATATCTCTCTCTCTATATCTCTCTCTCTATATATCTCTCTCTCTCTATATCTCTCTCTCTCTATATCTCTCTCTCTCTATATCTCTCTCTCTCTATATCTCTCTCTCTCTATATCTCTCTCTCTCTATATCTCTCTCTCTCTATATCTCTCTCTCTCTATATCTCTCTCTCTCTATATCTCTCTCTCTCTATATCTCTCTCTCTCTATATCTCTCTCTCTCTCTATCTCTCTCTCTCTCTATCTCTCTCTCTCTCTATCTCTCTCTCTCTCTATCTCTCTCTCTCTCTATCTCTCTCTCTCTCTATCTCTCTCTATATCTCTCTCTCTCTATATCTCTCTCTCTCTATATCTCTCTCTCTCTATATCTCTCTCTCTCTATATCTCTCTCTCTCTATATCTCTCTCTCTCTATATCTCTCTATATCTCTCATGTAGATTCCCCAATATAACCGGAAATTTTATACCAAATATATGTATACTCCCTTGCCCACTCGGTGGGTCTCCACCCTCGAATAAACTTGTGGTGCACTTTAAAATATATCTGAAATTTTATACCAAAATATAGATTTATATAGATTATTCCAGAGCCGGACGGGGAGTATAAAGATACTAGGTTCCTGAAGATATATATCTTATAGATTCCCGGGCTGATCAGGGGAGGGTGTTGGTCCACTTTAAAAAAGAAAAACTATAGTTTCAACTCTTATGGCGCGCTTTACTACCATCTATTCTCCCACCTATACGTGGGTCACATGACCACCACCAACACAACGGTCCTGTGACCGGCCTGTGAGATAGAAAAGGATGGCCATGGAATTCTGCCCAGGTTCTTATCCTGGAGCCCGCTGCCGCCCCGCAATCATGACGGCGCCGCCATTACCGAGTCGCCCCCAGCGATCAGCCTCACCTTCAGGTAACCCGTCCTCCGATCCAAATTCAGGTGCAGGTTTTTGATCTCGCCGTATTCTGCAAATTTATCATGGATGTCCTCTTCCGTGGCCTCCTCGTGGACGCCGGTGACAAACAGAATCCAGCCCTCCACAGCTGCAGGAGAAACGCGGAGAATAGAACTGTGACAGAGGACAATAGACGGGGTCCAGATACATGATGGCAGGACCCCCCCCCCCTCCATGATCAAATGTATACCACCAATATCACATGATGGCAGGGACCCCCCCCCCCTCCATGATCAAGTGTATACCACCAATATCACATGATGGCAGGGACCCCCCCCCCTCCATGATCAAGTGTATACCACCAATATCACATGATGGCAGGGACCCCCCCCCCCTCCATGATCAAGTGTATACCACCAATATCACATGATGGCAGGGACCCCCCAGCCGAGCCCCGCCCCACATCCTGGCCGCGCCCCGCCCCACATCCCGGCCCCCAGCCGCGCCCCGCCCCACATCCTGGCCGCGCCCCGCCCCACATCCCGGCCCCCAGCCGCGCCCCGCCCCACATCCCGTCCCCCCCCCCAGCAGCGCCCCGCCCCACATCCCGTCCCCCCGCCCCACATCTCGTCCCCCAGCCCCACCCTACATCCCGTCCCACAGCCGCGCCCCGTCCTACATCCCGTCCTCCCGCCCCACATCTCGTCCCCCAGCCGCGCCCCGCCCTACACTGCGGCCCCCAACCAGGCCCCGCCCTACACTGCGGCCCCCAACCAGGCCCCGCCCTACACTGCGGCCCCCAACCAGGCCCCGCCCTACACTGCAGCCCCCAACCAGGCCCCGCCCTACACTGCAGCCCCCAACCAGGCCCCGCCCTACACTGCAGCCCCCAACCAGGCCCCGCCCTACACTGCAGCCCCCAACCAGGCCCCGCCCTACACTGCAGCCCCCAACCAGGCCCCGCCCTACACTGCAGCCCCCAACCAGGCCCCGCCCTACACTGCAGCCCCCAACCAGGCCCCGCCCTACACTGCAGCCCCCAACCAGGCCCCGCCCTACACTGCAGCCCCCAACCAGGCCCCGCCCTACACTGCAGCCCCCAACCAGGCCCCGCCCTACACTGCAGCCCCCAACCAGGCCCCGCCCTACACTGCAGCCCCCAACCAGGCCCCGCCCTACACTGCAGCCCCCAACCAGGCCCCGCCCTACACAGCAACAATTCATCATTATCCCCGGCTCCGCGTTCATCCTTGCAGAGCGCCACATCTTACCTGTCGCTACCTGGCGTCTCCCATACATTTCTATGGATGATCCTTAAATCCCTTTCCTGATCCCAATTTTTTTTTTTTTTTTTTTTTATAAAATCTCAAAACTTTCTGACATGTTTCCTGGCCTAGAAAATTACATTTTTGAAAACTTTAGATTTTTTTATATTTTTATGCAAAATTGTCCTGACATGTCTGGTATTAAAGTTTTCATGTTACAATGTTATAACAATGTCGTTCCATACGTTTTCGCTTTGTTACTAGTGGGCCTCTGGTGCTGTGGGCTACAACTACATGATTTTGAGCGCCGACGCTGTGCGGGGCTGTTTTTTTGATGAATGTGGTGCGAGTTGGTCGCACTGCGCTGGTGCTACCGTTCGCTCCCATACAGCGTAATACTGCGACTCACACAACGTACTCATCAATGCCGGCCAGCGACTGAGGCGTTCTGAAAACGATCCATGGCCGTGCACAGCGACCATTAGCGGTCGCTCTGAAATCCTCGCTACAGGCGCTCATCTGTCGCTACTTGGCGTTAGTAATGAATCAGCCTGCCCGTGAATCAAATCCAACATGTGCAAACATTCACCGATGTGAACGCTGGATGGTGTCCCTGGTAACCTTTACCCACGCGTTCCGTGGGAGACCCACTTTCTCAAGGTACCAGCAATTCTCTAAGGGACAAGTGCCATAAAACTCAATACTGACCGTTTGTGAGCATCTAAAGGACGAGGGGGAAGGATCACAAAGGCCTGAGCTCTCCTATTGTATTCAGAATAATCATTGTAAACTCTGCATTTGTTATGTACTGTAGGTTTCTTACCCTGTCTAATGCTACTTTGTACAGCGCTATGGAAGATGAAGGCGCTATATAAACAATGATAATAAAGTACACCGGCTGCCTTTATACTTACACCTCTGAGGTCCAGGCTCATCTCCGTCCTGCTCCACCGTGTCATAATCCTCTCGGATCCGGGCCCGGGACCCTTCCTCTGACCGAAAGCAGAAAGAACAACGTTAATAATGCGCCAATACTGGAGCCACGCACAGAAAATTCCAAGATATTACAAGCGCCATCTGAGAATGAGAGATCAATCTAGAAACGTTAAAGAGGACCAACACCCAGCGCTGATCTATAAGATTCCTGGCCTGATCAGATCCCTCCCGGTGGGGCATCCGAAATCGGGATGCCCCACTGTGTGAAACCCCGCAGGACACCCAGAAACCTGACCTTATCCCCGTTCCAACGGCGCATCTCGCGCTTCTCTCTAGCAGGGCGGCCGTTTGTGAATGGCCGGCGCGGACGCGCTCCCTGTTAGAGAGAAGCGCGAGATTCGGCCGCCAGCGCGCTCGGAGCCGCTGTGGTTGTCCGTCCCTTGTACGTGCATACCACAGCGGATGAGCGCGCTGATTGGACGCGGCCCGCGCATGCGCCGTCGGAACGGGGTTAAGGTAAGGTTTCTGGGCTCTCTCGGGGGTTTCACCCGGCGGGACATCCCGATTTCGCGGGGAGGGATCTCCCCCTGAGTGTTGGTCCACTTTAAAAACCTACAAAGCCTGTCTACCCTGGACCCAATCCGGTCACTAGATAATAAATATGGAAAAATACCATTAGCAGACTCGAATGGCAATTATGTATCGCAAAACAAAGCATCATTACAATATAAATTCCTATTAATCAGTGACCGGCTTCTGTTAGATTGTGTACGATTCGAATCAGTATAAATTGTCGTACAGTTTTGAGGCTTTAAAATTGAATATCGGTCGTGTTATACTACACAATAGGATTCACTTATTATTAATTATTTATCCTGTTGCGTTCGAGTGGAGGTCCCACAACCCCCCAAAAAACACCAACCCACAAAACAGCGGCACCACTATCTCTATCAAAAAATATCCAAAGCTTTATGAATATACATAATATGGTTCAACAGATTGCGACAGCTTAAAACATAATTAAAAAACACAGAACAATATACAAGAGGGGAGAGGGGGGGGCACCAGGATGGCGCAGATGCTGCTCAATTTATATCCAAATCATAATTCTGCACACTGTATTATATGTCATTGCCCCAAGCTGGAATCTATTTCTACACAATTAACCAGTGAAATACAATAAACATAGAAAATATATACATGTCCTTCCAGTAATATACAAAAAATCCCAACCTATCTACACACTCTATACTACCTAATAATCTAAATATCCCGAATCTACAGAAAGTGTCATAACTTATGTGCAATAGTAATCATGAGGAGCAGCCGGGCCAAGGGCGATACAGACATACAACATGAAACATAGAACTCACATATCCAAAAGCAGAGCCACCACAATGCGCCCCCCACCTCACCGCCGACGCGTTCCGTGACGTCACTTCTTCAGGGCGAGTTTTTTTTATCTTGTTGCACATGGCACTTTATGGTCCACATATTTATTAAGACTATGAATAATTAGGCATTTCATCGCACTTTATCAATTTATTTATTAAGTGATGGGAGGTTATTTATTGGTAATATATTGTTAATACATTTTGTTAACTTATTGTATGTAAAAGGAGGGAATCACTGATTAATAGGGATTTATATTGAAATGATGCTTGTTTTGTGATACATTCGAGTCTGCCAATGATATTTTTCCATATATATTTATTATCTAGCGACCAGATTGGGTCCAGGGTAGACAGGCTTTGTAGGTTGTCTTTGTGTCTTATTGTCGTGGTGGCTTTTTGATGATTTAGTAACTTCAATAAAATGATTCTTTTTGCATAATCAGGTTGTAGTGCCGTCAATGTAGCTGGTTTGATTGTACTGTGCTTAGGAGCCATTTGGTGCACTCCCTATTGTTAAACATTGAAAGGGTGGTGCTGATCCCTCTTTATATAATCCCAGATAATGGCGCCTGTTTTAGCTGTAAAGCTCCGCCTCCTCCATTTGTTGCCACTGTTGTGTGTGGCGATGATGTCATTGCCACTGTTGTGTGTGGCGATGATGTCATTGCCCCAACTATGCAATGACTGATCTCCTACCATATTACAAAGAGGGACAGCAAACAAAAAGTGATCCACGACCATTTGAAAGGTGAAAAGTAACCACTTCTGGTTGTACACCTTAAATAGAGATCATCGCCAGGGGCTTTGGCCAAATGTATTTCACAAGCTCAGTGGGTTTTGTTCCACTTTAAAAGGAGCTGTATCACAAAATTGTCTATTAGAAATCCATATAAACACGCTGGATAGTGAGAGGAAAGGTGACTTTTAGACTCCAACTGAAGGGGACCAAAAGGAGATTAACACCCCCCCTTTTTTTTAGCAGAACAAAACCCACCCGGGTCAGCCAAACCAGTCTGCCCTGAGCATTGCATGATGGGTAAAAGCCTCTCCAAACATAAGAAAGCCAGGCTGTTAGGAGTCGAGCAGCTCTCCCCCCATAAAAGCAGAATTGTAGGTTCGAAAACGCTTTCGATCAATTGCCTGGCTGGACGCAAACCTGATGGCTAAAGCCCTCACCTGCACCAAATCCTCGGCCTTTCCTCTTCTTGGCCTTCTCCTTCAGCTTGTGGATACTCTCTGAAGAAATAGGAAAAAAAAAAAAAAAAAAGTTTAGGGGTTTATAGTAACGAAAATATATAATGCAGGTGATTCGCTAACACCCCCCCACCCCCCATTTCCTCGGTCGTTTTGCGTCAGCCAATCCCGTGACTGCTGGTAACCAATCTGGATTGGGGCATGTACACTAAACCTGAATGAAGGTCTGGCTGTTGGGCTCTTTCCTATACACACACTGGGCTGGCTGGGATCTGTAGTCCCTCCTGGTCTCTTTCCTATACACACACTGGGCTGGCTGGGATCTGTAGTCCCTCCTGGTCTCTTTCCTATACACACACTGGGCTTGCTGGGATCTGTAGTCTCTCCTGGTCACCTTTCTATACACACACTGGGCTGGCTGGGATCTGTAGTCCCTCCTGGTCTCTTTCCTATACACACACTGGGCTGGCTGGGATCTGTAGTCTCTCCTGGTCTCTTTCCTATACACACACTGGGCTGGCTGGGATCTGTAGTCTCTCCTGGTCTCTTTCCTATACACACACTGGGCTGGCTGGGATCTGTAGTCCCTCCTGTTTTTTTTTCCTATACACACACTGGGCTGGCTGGGATCTGTAGTTCCTCCTGGTCTCCTTCCTATACACACACTGGGCTGGCTAGTACCTGTAGTCTCTCCCCCCCCATTTAAACCATGCTGGGCATTGTAGTTCTCTAGCTACACAATAAGCCGCTTGGGCCTAAGCCAACACGTGACTTCCCGCCTAAACTCCTCACCGTCGCCGTCTTCATCCATGGCGAAGTCCTCGCCTCCGGCCTCGTGTAGATCCAAAACGTCCGCCATGATCACTCTGCGGCCTCCGCGCTGCTCTGAGGGGGAAACTGCCACCAGCGGGAACCAAATTCACAGCGCGTCCGGCGCGGCCTGATGACGTCACACCAGCAGCTACGGCGGAAACGGCGCCTAAGAAGGCGTCTGAGGCCGCCATATTGGGGAGGGCAGAGTCGCGCTTGGTTGGCGTCTGTGTTCCGGTTTCCTGTATAGAGTTTATATTAGTATGAGTGAGGAGGTTATTGTCATATTATATAACACAGAGGCTGGTGAAAGCATTGCGCATGGATAAAACGTGTAACAGCGCTATGGCCCAGATAGCGGGTTACCATGGTGACGGCGCATGTAATAATATCTCGCTCTGTTTTTCTCTCTCTCTTTACTAATGTCTCTCAGTTTTTCTCGCATGTCTGTTTCTCTGTCTCAGTTTTTCTCTCATATCTGTTTCTCTCTCCATCACTTATCTCTCTCTCTCAGTTTTTCTCTCATGTCTGTTTTTCTCTCTCCCTCACTTATCTCTCTCTCTGTTTTTCTCTCATGTCTGTTTTTCTCTCTCCTCCTCACTTATGTCTCTCTCTGTTTTTTTCATGACTGTTTCTCTTTCTTCTCACTTATGTCTCTCTCAGTTTTTCTCTCACGTCTGTTTCTCTCTTTCCCTCACTTATGTCTCTCTCAGTTTTTCTCTCCCCTCTCACTTATCTCTCTCGCCTGTGTGTAGTTTTCTCTCTCATGTTTGGGTTTCTCTCTCGCACCCTCCCTTATGTCTCTCTTGTCAGTCAGTTTTTTCCCCTCATGTCTCCATTTTTCTATATCATTTCTCTCTTTCTTCCTCACTTATGTTTCTCTCTGTTTTTCTCTCATGTCTGTTTCTCTCCCCCTCACTTATCTCTCTCTCTGTTTTTCTCTCATGTCTGTTTCTCTCCCGCTCACTTATGTCTCTCTCTCTCTGTTTTTCTCTCATGTCTGTTTCTCTCCCCCTCACTTATCTCTCTCTCTGTTTTTCTCTCATGTCTGTTTCTCTCCCCCTCACTTATCTCTCTCTCTGTTTTTCTCTCATGTCTGTTTCTCTCCCGCGCACTTATGTCTCTCTCTCTTTTTTTCTCTCATGTCTGTTTCTCTCCCCCTCACTTATCTCTCTGTTTTTCTCTCATGTCTGTTTCTCTCCCCCTCACTTATCTCTCTCTCTCTGTTTTTCTCTCATTTCTGTTTCTCTCCCCCTCACTTATCTCTCTCATGTCTGTTTCTCTCCCCCTCACTTATCTCTCTCTCTCTGTTTTTCTCTCATGTCTGTTTCTCTCCCCCTCACTTATCTCTCTCTCTCTGTTTTTCTCTCATGTCTGTTTCTCTCCCGCTCACTTATGTCTCTATGTTTCTCACTCATGTCTCTGTTTTTCTCTCTCTCCCTCACTTATTTCTCTCTCTCTCTGTTTTTCTCTCATGTCTGCTTTTCTCTCTCTCTCTCGATTGCCTGTGTTTAGTTCTCTCTCATGTCCGGGTTTCTCTCTCTCACCCTCACTTATGTCTCTCTTGTCAGTCTATGTTTTTTCCCTCATGTCTGTTTTTCTATATCATTTCTCTCTTTCTCCCTAACTTGTCTCTCTCTTATGTCTTTTTCTCACATGTCTGTTTGTCTCAGTTTTTCTCTCGTGTTTCTCTCTCTCCCTCACCTATGTCTCTCTGTTTTTTTTCATGACTGCTTCTCTCTCCTCCTCACTTATGTCTCTATAAGTTTTTCTCTTATGTCTGATTTTCTCTCTCTCCCTCAGTTTTTTTTTCTCATGACTGTTTCGCTCTCTCCTCCTCACTTATGTCTCAGTTTTTCTCTCATGTATGTTTTTCTCTCCCTCCTCACTTATGTCTCTCTGGCAGTTTTTCTCTCTTGTCTCTCTCATGCATCTGCATCTCTCTCTCTCCCTCACTTATCTCTGTCTTTGGTTTTTCTCTCTCATGCCTTTCACCCCCACTTATCTCTTTCTCTTCTCTGTCTTTGTTTTCTCTCTTATATATCTGGTTCTTTATCTTTCCCTCTGTTATGTGTCTGTATTTTTCTCTCATGTCTCTCTGTTTCTCTTTCACTTATCTAGGGTTTGCCTTTGGTTTTCTCTCTTTCATGTTTCTGTACCTGTAGGACCACTTTTTTTTTTTTGTGTGGTTCCTGGAGAAATGAAATAGGAGAAAATAACTCGCAGTTACGGCTTCTACCCCGAGATGCTGGAAATAGGCAGGCAACGGGTCTTCCAGGCTAATTATTGTATCTCTCAGTTTTTCTCTCATGTCTGTTTCTCTCTCTCTCCCCCTCGCTTATGTCTCAGTTTTTCTCTCACGTGTGTTTTTCCTCTCTCCTTCTCACTTATGTTTCTCTTGTCAGTCAGTTTTTTTCCCCCTCATGTCTGTTTTTCTCTCTCCCCCTCACTTATGTCTCGCTCAGTTTTTCTCTCATGTCTGTTTCTCTCCCCCCTCACTTATCTCTCTCACCTGTGTTTAGTTTTCTCTCTCATGTTTGGGTTTCTCTCTCGCACCCTCACTTATGTCTCTCTTGTCAGTCAGTTTTTTTTCCCCTCATGTCTCTGTTTTTCTATATCATTTCTCTCTTTCTTCCTCACTTATGTCTCTCTCTCATGTCTGGTTTTCTCTCCCCCTCACTTATGTCTCAGTTTTTCTCTCTCCCTCACTTTGGGTTTAGAGTCCCTTTAAAGTGGACCAACACCCAGAATTTTCACTATCCTGGGTTTTGGTCCACTTCCACGGGGCATCCCGATTGGGGTTACCCCGCTGTGTGAAACCTCCCAGATCGCCCTAAAAAACTCACCTCACCCCGCTCCTATGGTGCATGCATGAGCGCTCCTCCAATCAGAGCGAACGGGTAAGCGACAGACAAGCTGTGCGACCTGGAGACCGCCTCTCGCGCTTCCTTCTAACAGGGAGCCATTCAGAAACGGCCGCCCTGCTACAGGGAAGCGCGAGAGGCGGCCTGCGCATGCGCCCTTGGAAGGGGGAGAAGGTAAGGTTTCTGGGCGTCCTGGGGGGTTTCACACAGCGGGGCATCCCGATTTCGGATGCCCCGCAGGGAGGGAATATTATAGAGGGCTGATCCCCCCTGGGTGTTGGTCCTTTAATAACAAAACAACATTTTTGGAATGCGGTAATCACAGCGCACGCATATGTGGGCCTCATCCTCATTCCCGGTCATTCGAGTCCTGCAGAACTCTGTTTAATAGCCTCCAGGGCTGGCATACTCGCTCCCCCTGGGGCATCCAGAATCAGGAGGTGTGAAACCCCCCAGGTCGCCCGGAAACTCACCTTTTCTGGCCCAACGGCGGCCGCATTTCTGCTATATCTTTAGCAGGGCGCGCGCCGGCACCAGGCGTTTGTCAATGGCCGGCACATGTGCGCTCCCGTTAAAGTGGACCAACACCCAGGATTTTCACTATCATGGGTGTTGGTCCACTTCCGCGGGGCACCCCAATGGGGGAAACCTCCCAGAAAGCCCCCCAAAAAACTTACCTTTTAGGCGACAGACAAGCCACCGCCTCTCGCGCGTCCTGCTACAGGGAGGCGGCTTATCCATCGCCTCAGAGGTAAGATTTTAGGGGCGTCCTGGGGGGTTTCACACAGCGGCACATCCCGATTTCGGATGCCCCACGGGGAGGGAGCTGATCGGCCCGGGAATCTTATATATACCCGGGCCAATCAGGGGTGGGTGTTGGTCCACTTTAAAGGGAAGCAGGGGATGCGGCCGCCAGCGCACTCTGATGCGCTCGCCTCAGACGAGCTCTTGGGGTTTCACCGATCGGGATGCCCCAGGGGCAAAGACCAAAACCAAGGATAGTAAAAATCCTGGGTTTTGGTCCGCTTTAACCGGTTTTCACTTTTTCTCAAAACATCCTTCAGGCAGCATACGCCTGAGACCTCCGGGCTCCTCCCCTCAACTGGAACACATGACCACCGGCATAAAGTCTTGGCTCCTCCCTCCCTTCACCAGTTGTTTCCGTGTTCCTCCCGAGACGCCATGCATAGATTGAGACTCGTACAATGCAGAAATCATTTTTGAACGTGCGTTCTAAGCAAGCATTTTAAAGTGGACCAACACCCAGGGGGGGGGGATCATCTATAAGATTCCCGGGCCGATCAGATCCCTCCCCGCGGGGCATCCGAAATCGCTGTGTGAAACCCCGCAGGACCGCCCACAAACCTTACCTTACCCCCGTTCCAACGGCGCATGCGCGGGCCGCGTCTCACGCTTCTCTCTAGCAGGGCGGCTGTTTGTGAATGGCGGGCGCGCTCCCTGTTAGAGGGAAGCGCGAGATGCGGCCTCCAGCGCTCAGCCGCTGTGGTTGTCCGTCGCTTGTCCATACATACCATAGCGGCTCTGAGCGCTCTGATTGGACGAGCGCGCGCGTAGGAGCGAGGTGAGGTGAGATCTGGGGGGGTTTCACCCTGATCGGGGCGCCCCGCAGAAGTGGACCAAAACCCAGGATAGTGAAAATCCTGGGTGTTGGTCCACTTTAAAGCGGAGCTTCATTTAATGAAAAACCCAAACCCTTAAAAAACTATTCCCCAGCATCTAAAATTAATATATTTTAACATTTTCAGTCACTTACTTTTTTATTCTTTCCTCTGCTGGGCATCAACTCTGTTCAGGACTCTAGGATACAGGCGCCGCCATCTTGGCTCAGTAGCATCACATACTCAGTAGCTGTGCTTTGCTCAGACAGAGCAGAGCTGGGGGCAGGGAAAGGACAGCAATTCCAGAATGCAGAGCAGCACAGTCAGAAGACACTTCCTGTCTGCGGGCCGCCATCTTGAATGTTTAAAGGCTCAGAAAATGCAGTAGGTGCAAGAAGAATAATTTTTAATGTGAGCAATCTGTATGTACAGGGGGGGGGGGGGGAACATAAGATAGGCTCTTATTCAGGGTGAAGGTCTGGATTAATGTGAGCAATCTGTATGTACAGGGGGGGAAACATATAAGATAGGCTCTTATTCAGGGTGAAGGTCTGGATTAATGTGGGCAATCTGTATGTACAGGGTGTGGGAAACATACAAGATAGGCTCTTATTCAGGGTGAAGATCCGGATTAATGTGGGCAATCTGTATGTACAGGGTGTGGGAAACATATAAGATAGGCTCTTATTCAGGGTGAAGGTCCGGATTAATGTGAGCAATCTGTATGTACAGGGTGTGGGAAACATACAAGATAGGCTCTTATTCAGGGTGAAGATCCGGATTAATGTGGGCAATCTGTATGTACAGGGGGGAAACGTACAAGATAGACTCTTATTCAGGGTGAAGATCCGGATTAATGTGAGCAATCTGTATGTACAGGGTGTGGGAAACATATAAGATAGGCTCTTATTCAGGGTGAGGGTCCAGATTAATGTGAGCAATCTGTATGTACAGGGGGAAACATAAGATAGGCTCTTATTCAGGGTGAAGGTCCGGATTAATGTGAGCAATCGGTATGTACAGGGTGGGGGAAACATATAAGATAGGCTCTTATTCAGGGTGAAGGTCCGGATTAATGTGGGCAATCTGTATGTACAGGGTGTAGGAAACATATAAGATAGGCTCTTATTCAGGGTGAAGATCCGGATTAATGTGAGCAATCTGTATGTACAGGGCGTGGGAAACATATAAGATAGGCTCTTATTCAGGGTGAAGGTCCTTTATATTACGGTTCCCTGAAAAAAAAACGCGGGCAGGCGGCGGCTTGTGGAAATTGTGTTTATTTGTATATACGGAGATACAAAGAGTTGCTGTGTACATAGAAAACACCCAATACTGGTCCCGTCCACAGAGACATCGTTCGGTAGTAAGAAGATATAAAAAAGGACATTTATACAAGATTACACTGCTCAGCTCCTCCCCCTTTATGTGACACGGGGGGGGGGAGGGGCAAATATTGCTTATAAAGTCTTTAAAAATTCTGAAGAGCTCACAATTAAAGTAGACCGAAACCCACACCCCTGAAATCTATATAAGATTCCAAGGTGGCTGAAATCCAGAATCGCTGTGTGAAACCCCCCAGGACTCCCGGAAACTCATCTTCGTTCCCGGGCCGCGAGCAGCGGCCGCATCCCCGCTATTCCTCTAGCAGGGCGCGTGCCCGCACCAGGCATTTGTGAATGGACACACACTCTGATAGAGAGTCGCCCCATCCCACTCACCTTGCCCCACCCACTGCTACGGCACAGGCGCAGCCCTCTCGTCCAATCAGCACGCTCAGATCCGTCAACAAACATAAGGAGAGGCGATCCGAGCGTGCTGATTGGACGAGAGGGCTGCGCATGCGCTGCAGGGTGAATGAGATCGGGCGACATGGAGGGCTTCACGCAGCCCCACCAAGTAGACCAAAGGAGGAAGCGACACAGGAGGAGATCGCCGCCGCAGCCCGGGGAGGAAGAGGGGCCCCAGACGCGCAGTAGACTAAAAATGGCGCCGGCAGAAGAACCTCGAGGGGCGGGCCGCGGGAAGACGACGCATCCTCCTGCCCCGCCCCCCCCCCCCCCAAACGGTGCTCACGTGACCACTCCGGCACCGATGGCGCCGGCAGAAGAACCTCAAGGGGCGGGCCACGGGGAGACGACGCATCCTCCTGCCCCGCCCCCCCCGAAAACGGTGCTCACGTGACCACTCCGGCACTGTCACAATGCAAAAAAAAGCCTCACACATATAGCGCCGCCCAGTAGAAAGCGGAAAAACACTGTTAAACACCACTCGCTGCTACCACCCCACTGTGTGGAACCCCCCAGGTCGCCCCGTACACTTACCTTGTTTCCCGGGCCAATGGCGCATGTGCAAGCCACGCCCACATCCACGCTATCCCTCTAGCAGGCATTCTGAATGGCCGGCGTGGGCACGCTCCCTGTTAGAGCGAAACGGGGGGATGCGGCCACCAGTACGCACAGAGCCACTGGCCTTCGACGACGTAACGTCAGCGGCTCCGAGCGCGCCGATTGGACGAGCGGCCGCGCATGCGTCGCAGGATCGGAAAGAGGCAAGTTGTGCTTGGCGATTGATCTGGGGGGGGTTTCACACAGCGGGGCATCGCTTGATCGCGGTAACCCGGGGGCAAGGACCAAAACCCAGGATAGTCAGAATCTTGGGATTTGGTCCACCTTAATGTGGAGCGCTCTGCCGCATTCCCCGCCGTCGTGCGCCACAGCCATTCAGATTGGCCAATGAGAGCCACTTGCCGAGAGGTAAACACAGCAAACTCTCATTGGCCGAGCGCCCTCGCATGCGCCGTTGGAACGCAGAAGAGGCGAGTTGTTTGGGGCTTTCTGAGGGGGTTTCACATCCCAACCGGGATGCCCACGGGGAACGGAACAGGACCCCGGAAAGTCAGGTTTTATTTCCCCCGATTGAAGATGCCCCACTGTGATGCCCCCCCCCCCCAGGTCGCCAAAACAAACTCACCTCTTCCCGGTCCTACAGCGCATGTGCGGCCGCTCGTCCAATCATCACGCTCGGATCCGCTGGTCTAAGGCGAGTAGCTCCGAGCGCGCCGGCGGACGCATCCCCCACTTCCTGCTAACAGGGAGCGTGCCATTCATAAATGCCTGATGCGGGCACGCGCCCTGCTAGAGGGATAAGGGGATACGGCAGCAGCGCGCGCACGCGCCGTTGGACCGGGAAGCAAGGTAAGTGTATGGACGACCTGGGGGGTTTCACACAGCGGGGCATCCCGATTTTGGATGTGAATCGATCAGCCCGGGAATCTTGTAGATTCCCAAGCCGATCGCCGTGGGTTTTGATCCACTTTAAGCGCCACGTCTGTCAGGGTCTGCAGTCGCTTTCCACACGTAAATAAAAGACACACAACTGACCTATGGGAAAGGAAACTATACAAAGTATTAGAGTTACACAGGAATTCAGTCTCGCTAACCATCATCGCTCGCTGGCTATGAAAATATATAAAAAAACAAAAATTTATATATAAAACAAACCGGACAGGAGGGGGCGCCGGTGCAGATTAAAAAAATGCTGCTGTACAAAGCGCGCGACTACGAGGATGTGCAAAAGTGTATCATTGGTGCAAGTTATCTGTGGGATTCGCCTTCGGAGCGGCAGGTGGGAGGAGCCTATTAAAAGGCTTCTTTAGGTCATTAGAATAATAAGCACTATTAGGTCATTATAATAATAATAATAAACAAACACCATTAGGTCATTATTATAATAATAAACACCATTAGGTCATTATTATAATAATAAACACCATTAGGTCATTATTATAATAATAAACACCATTAGGTTATTATTATAATAATAAACACCATTAGGTCATTATTATAATAATAAACATCATTAGGTCATTATTATAATAATAAACATAATTAGGTCATTATTATAATAACAAACACCATTAGGTCATTATAATAATAATAATAAGCACTATTAGGTCATTATAATAATAATATGCACTATTAGGTCATTATTATAATAATATGCACTATTAGGTCATTATTATAATAATAAACACTATTAGGTCATTATAATAATAATGAACACTATTAGGTCATTATAATAATAATGAACACTATTAGGTCATTATAATAATAATGAACACTATTAGGTCATTATTATAATAATAAACACTATTAGGTCATTATTATAATAAACACTATTAGGTCATTATTATAATAATAATAATAAGCACCATTAGGTCATTATAATAATAATAAGCACTATTAGGTCATTATAATAATAAGCACTATTACGTCATTATTATAATAATAAGCACTATTACGTCATTATTATAATAATAAACACTATTAGGTCATTATTATAATAATAAACACTATTAGGTCATTATTATAATAATAAACACTATTAGGTCATTATTATAATAATAAACACTATTAGGTCATTATTATAATAATAAACACTATTAGGTCATTATTATAATAATAAACACTATTAGGTCATTATTATAATAAACACTATTAGGTCATTATTATAATAATAATAATAAGCACCATTAGGTCATTATAATAATAATAAGCACTATTAGGTCATTATAATAATAAGCACTATTACGTCATTATAATAATAATAAGCACTATTAGGTCATTATAATAATAAGCACCATTACGTCATTATAATAATAATAAACACTATTACATCATTATTATAATAAGCACTATTAGGTCATTATAATAATAATAAGCACTATTAGGTCATTATAATAAGCACTATTAGGTCATTATTATAATAATAAGCACTATAAGGTCATTATAATAAGCACTATTAGGTCATTATTATAATAATAAGCACTATTAGGTCATTATAATAAGCACTATTAGGTCATTATTATAATAATAAGTATTAGGTCATTATAATAATAAGCACTATTAGGTCATTATAATAATAATAAACACTATTAGGTCATCATTATAATAATAAGTAATATCCTGATCTGCAGCTTCAGAACAGAACCACGGAGGCGATTCAGGCCAGTCAGATTCTGGTCCATGGAGGTTGAGGTAGTTGCCGCATGCTGGTGTCCGTAGTCGAGTACGAACCCCAGGGTCCATATCCCCTCTGCGGCTCTGTTTGGAAGCTGCAGACCTACATTGATCAACCTTAAGGAAAGCTTTTATTTTTGAAGGCTCAGGACACTAAGCGGGGGCGGGGGGCCATTTTAAGGAACAGCCCAGGCTTTAAAAAATAAAAAAATCTGGACAGGCCCTGGAATCTAAAAGCTTTCTTGTCCGGCCACTGGGGCATCCCACATGGTGGTGCCCCGCTGTGTGAAACACCCCCTTGCCCAGGGCTGTGGCAAATATCACTTTTGCCCTGGCTCTCACATCTAAAAGGGAAACTGTGGGTGCGGCGGCACCCGATCACCCGATCCTGTGCCTTTGGATCAGCCGTCAGGAAAGTCGGGGAGGATTTCAGAATAGTCAAAATCCTGGCTTTTGTTCAGCTTTAAAGTGGACCAAAACCCAGGATTGTGTCTATTCTGGGTCTTGCCTCCGGGGCAATCCGGGATGCCCCGCTGTGCGATACCCCCCTAGGTCGCCCAATATAACTCTCCTTTCCCTGGTGCTACGGCACATGTCCGGCCTCTCGCCCAATCAGAACGCTCGTATCTGCTCCACTCCCCTAAAGGTATAGCAGAGAGAGCGATGCCACTGGTGCATGTGCCCTTGGAGCAGGGAGGAGGTGAGTTTATAGGGGGGGTTTAAACAGCCTGCGGTTGCATCCCTGGCATTCCTTTGGCTGAGTGCTCATGACTCCAGGGCATGCATACTCCCTCCCAAAGCTGGATGCCCCCCAGGGGGGGGAAGGAGTGTGCCTGCCCTGGAGTCGGGAGCTCTCAGCCAAAGGAAAGCCAGGGATGCAACAGCTCCATGGGAGCCCCGGTAAGGGCGAGTCTTGCCGGAAATCTCCGGAGGGTTTCACGCGGCCTATTTTCAGATGCCCTAGAGATGAGGCTAGTGGCCGGCGCTGGAGTCTTTTTAGACTCCAGGCAGCTTTAGTTCCGCTTTTAAGCGACACCTTTCCTTCGACATCAGATCGGTGATGCCATATAGGGCACAAAGCTACCCATTTACTTTACACACAGTGTTTGGGCTCCTGCAGCACCAGGTGGGCGTGGCCTGTGTACAGCCGGGTCCCATTGAGAACAATGAGCGTCTCTGTACACCGTGGAGTTGTGCACGGACCTGTCACCTGGGCTTCCCAAACCAGGGCTGCAGGTGCCCGATCAGTGGTGGTAAGGTAAGTGGGCCGACTTAGGACAGTAACCGCCAGTCCGCAGGCTCGATCCTATGGAGTCCTCAGCACGCTTCTCACCACCAACGTCAAGCACAGATTTGAATTCATCGTGGGGGTGCTCAGCGCCGGGAGAGAAGCGCCACATCGGCTCCGGCGAAACCACATTGCAGCGGCCGGCAGGTAGGTGCCCTTATTTTTTTTTATGCCTGGACCCCTACACCCTATAGGCTTACCACTTCCTCATTCATTGTATGGTGACCAATCGCGTAACTGCATATCAAAACCAGAATGGTCACATGGTTGGCTCCCATACGAGTAAATAAAGAAGGTAGTGACTTGACTATGATTCCTCCTTAAAGTGATACTGCAGGCAAAGGTAATTGTTACACCATTGTGTCGGGCTACATTTATCAATCCTAAATTGTTTTTATTTGCCGCAGGAGCTGTGGGGCGTCAACTTCCGTAGGGCGGCGGCAAATGTGCGCCGAGGGGTCCAGTATACGCACATGGGAGTGCACGCAGCTGTATAAGAGTCCACGCACCAGTGGGAGTGTGCGCATGCGTATGAGGCAGTACACACATGGGAATGTGGCATGCGAGTCCGTTGTTGCGCACATGTGCCTATGCACCTGTAGAGCTGTGGGGCGACAACTTCCGTAGGGTGGCAGGAAATGGGCGCCGAGGAGTCCAGCATACGCACATGGGAGTGCACGCAGCTGTATAAGTGCGCATGTAGCAGTGGGAGTGTGCACATGCGTATGAGGGAGAACACACATGGGAATGTGGCATGCGAGTCTGTTACGCACATGTGCCTATGCACCTGTGGAGCTGTGAGGCGACAACTTCCGTAGGGTGGCAGGAAATGGGCGCCGAGGAGTCCAGCATACGCAAATGGAGTGCACGCACCAGTGGGAGTGTGCGCATGCGTATGAGGCAGTACACACATGGGAATGTGGCATGCGAGTCCGTTGTTGCCCACATGTGCCAATGAGAGAGCGCCTATGCACCTGTGGGGCGACAACATCCATAGGGCAGCGGCAAATGTGCATTGGGAGTCCAGCATACGCACATGGGAGTGCACGCACCAGTGTGTGCGCATGCGTAAGAGGCAGTACACACATGGGAATGTGGCATGCGAGTCCGTTGTTGCGCACATGTGCCAGCGAGAGCGCGTCTATGGTCCTGTAGGGCGACAACTTCCGTAGGGCAGCGGCAAATGTGCGCCACGGGGTCCAGTATACGCACAGGGGAGTGCACGCAGCTGTATAAGTGTGCATGTAGCAGTGGGAGTGTGCACATGCGTATGAGGGAGAACACACATGGGAATGTGGCATGCGAGTCTGTTGTTACGCACATGTGCCTATGCACCTGTGGAGCTGTGGGGCGACAACTTCCGTAGGGTGGCAGGAAATGGGCGCCGAGAAGTCCAGCATACGCACATGGGAGTGCACGCACCAGTGGGAGTGTGCGCATGCGTATGAGGGAGTGCACACATGGGAATGTGGCATGCGAGTCCGTTGTTACCCACATGTGCCAGTGAGAGAGCGCCTATGCACCTGTGGGGCGACAACATCCATAGGGCAGCAGCAAATGTGCGTTGGGAGTCCAGCATACGCACATGGGAGTGCATGCACCAGTGGGAGTGTGCGCATGCGTAAGAGGCTGTACACACACACGAATGTGACATGCGAGTCCGTTGTTGCGCACATGTGCCAGCGAGAGCGCGTCTATGCTCCTGTGGGGCGACAGCTTCCGTAGGGCGGCAGCAAATGTGCGCTGAGGAGACCAGCATACACACATGGGAGTGCACACAGCTGTAGAAGTGTGCATGCACCAGTGGAAGTGTGCGCATGCGTATGAGGGAGTGTACACATGGGAATGTGACATGCGAGTCCGTTGTTGCGCACATGTGCCCATGCACCTGTGGGGCGACCTCTGTAGGGTGGCAGGAAATGTGCGCCGAGGGGTCCAGTATACGCACATGGGAGTGCACGCACGCAGCTGTATAAGTGCGCATGTAGCATGTGCACATGCGTATGAGGGAGTACACACATAGGAATGTGGCATGTGAGCCTGTTACGCACATGTGCCTATGCACCTGTGAAGCTGTGGGGCGACAACTTCCGTAGGGTGGCAGAAAATGTGCGCCGAGGGGTCCAGCATACGCACATGGGAGTGCACGCAGCTCTATAAGTGTGCATGCACCAGTGGGAGTGTGCGCATGCGTATGAGGGAGTGTGACATGCGAGTCCGTTGTTGCGCACATGTGCCAGTGAGAGTGCGCGTATGCACCTTGTGGGAGTGCGTGCATGTGCATGTGGGAGCGCTGGCCCAGGCATCCAGAGAGGGAAGAAGCCCAGCAAGGGTGAAATGAATGCCTGTGTTTGAAGCAGGATTTCAGGCAGGCCCCGCCCATTATGCTGATGACTACGCAGCATCATAGAACCAAGGGCCACGCCCACTTCAGAGGAGAAATCATAAGCTGAACCTGTAAACCTTCGATATACCGGCCATTTGTTCTTCGGTTAAGAACGGAAAACCGTTTAGGACAGAACCAAATGTAGCCCGACGCTGCATTTCATATCACTTTAAAGCATCTGACTCTCCCCCAGTAAATGGGGGCAAATGGGCATCTCCAGGGGGAGAAAGGACTTTGGGGTGAATGCAGTCCCACAGCACTCAATACTCTTAAAGGAGCCACAGCGCTCAGCCCTGTTACCTAGCAACCAATCCTATAAATGGTCTCTGAAATCTAGCACATGCCCTAAGGTTGGCACTGGGGGGGGGGGGGGGGGGGGGCGGGTACTTGCATGGACAAGGTACAGTCTCTGAACCCTCAGCATATGCCCCTCGGCTAAATTACATTGGGGTAAATCTCTGACCCTCGGCATATGCCCCTCAATTGGCTAAATTACATTGGGGTAAATCTCTGACCCTCTGCATATACCCCTTAGTTGGCTAAATTACATTGGGGTAAATCTCTGACCCTCTGCATATGTCCCTTAATTGGCTAAATTACATTGGGGTAAATCTCCGACCCTCTGCATATGCCCCTTAATTGGCTAAATGACATTGGAGTAAATCTCAGATCCTCAGCAAATGCCCCTTAGTTGGCTAAATTACATTGGGGTAAATCTCCGACCCTCGGCGTATACCCCTTAGTTGGCTAAATTACATTGGGGTAAATCTCCGACCCTCGGCGTATACCCCTTAGTTGGCTAAATTACATTGGGGTAAATCTCCGACCCTTGGCATATGCCAAATTACAGACCTCTCCATTCCTTGCCTCTCCAAGACCAGCATTGTAATTTTCTCCACCGTATACGGACAAGCCCTGTAATGGCTGCGTGTGCCTATGTATTGCCCCAAGACCCCCACAGCACTATGGTGGCCACTAAAGATCATGGGCTGGTTACAGGTTATTGGTCATTTTTTTGCCCATGCCATTTCCATTGACCTCATATAGGAAGGTGGGTTTCTCAGGGTTATCCCCCATTATTGGGTCCATTGGCTGCAGCTATAGAGGACAGACATTTACCCAAGTCCTTTATCCTCCTGGGAATTTGCCCCCCCCCCCATTTCTCCTTGCTTTATATTTGTACATTCAGCGACACAAAGAGGGTGAAACCTACATTCTGAAGCCTCATACATCCTGTAACATGCACAGCCTTGAGTCCTTGTGGCAAGTGCATCTCTCACGGTGGCCACTAGAGGAGGCCGGTGAGACGTACAGAATCCCTTAAGATATAAGCTGCAGAACCAGCTGCCCCCTGCCACCCATCATGGATTAAGGGCCCCGCCGCCTAGCAGTTGGAGGAGTGAAGGTTCCCCAGCTGCCCGGCGGCCAGCATCAGGATGTCCTTCTTCTCCTTGTGGTAACGGAGCTCCTTCCCGGCTAGCCGGGCCTCGTCCAGCTGCCTCTCGGTGGCCGCCAGCTCTCGGGTCAGGGTTCCTGGAGAGTCCTGCTCTCGGTTCACCCAGTCCATTGCCATCTGGTTCCTCATGTCGTCGTCCAGGGCCCGGTGGGAGTAGTGGGCCAGAACCTCCTGGATAAATACAAGAATAGAAAGTAGACACAGTAAATACATCGCATAGTATTCATACATACATTGCATATTATTATTCATACATACATTGCATATTATTATTCATACATACATACATACATTGATTATTATTCATACATACATTGATTATTATTCATACATACATTGATTATTATTCATACATACATACATTGATTATTATTCATACATACATACATTGATTATTATTCATACATACATTGATTATTATTCATACATACATTGATTATTATTCATACATACATTGAATATTATTATTCATACATACATTGAATATTATTATTCATACATACATTGAATATTATTATTCATACATACATTGAATATTATTATTCATACATACATTGAATATTATTATTCATACATACATTGAATATTATTATTCATACATACATTGAATATTATTATTCTTCATACTACCATCCAGCCACGCCCTCTCTCCCAGCGCCTCCCCTCCAGCCCTAGCCACGCCCTCTCTCCCAGCGCCTCCCCTCCAGCCCTAGCCACGCCCTCTCTCCCAGCGCCTCCCCTCCAGCCCTAGCCACGCCCTCTCTCCCAGCGCCTCCCCTCCAGCCCTAGCCACGCCCTCTCTCCCAGCGCCTCCCCTCCAGCCCTAGCCCCACCCTCTCTCCCAGCGCCTCCCCTCCAGCCCTAGCCACACCCTCTCTCCCAGTGCCTCCCCTCCAGCCACGCCCTCTGTCCTCCTGCTGCTGCTCCGGCACCTCTGGGGGTCCTCCTGCTGCTGCTGCTCCGGCGCCTCTGGGGGTCCTCCTGCTGCACCGGCGCCTCTGGGGATCCTCCTGCTGCACCGGCGCCTCTGGGGATCCTCCTGCTGCACCGGCGCCTCTGGGGATCCTCCTGCTGCACCGGCGCCTCTGGGGGTCCTCCTGCTGCACCGGCGCCTCTGGGGGTCCTCCTGCTGCACCGGCGCCTCTGGGGGTCCTCCTGCTGCACCGGCGCCTCTGGGGGTCCTCCTGCTGCACCGGCGCCTCTGGGGGTCCTCCTGCTGCACCGGCGCCTCTGGGGGTCCTCCTGCTGCACCGGCGCCTCTGGGGGTCCTCCTGCTGCTGCTGCACCGGCGCCTCTGGGGGTCCTCCTGCTGCTGCTGCACCGGCGCCTCTGGGGGTCCTCCTGCTGCTGCTGCACCGGCGCCTCTGGGGGTCCTCCTGCTGCTGCTGCACCGGCGCCTCTGGGGGTCCTCCTGCTGCTGCTGCTCCGGCGCCTCTGGGGGTCCTCCTGCTGCTGCTGCTCCGGCGCCTCTGGGGGTCCTCCTGCTGCTGCTGCTCCGGCGCCTCTGGGGGTCCTCCTGCTGCTGCTGCTCCGGCGCCTCTGGGGGTCCTCGTCAGCTGCTTTTCTGTCGGCAGAAGCGATCACAATGTCTGCTTTGTTGGCATTTGGAGAGAAGGAGGACAGAGGTTCCCCTTCCTTCCAGGCTGGCACACTGTTTGCCTCTAATCACCCCCCTGTTAACGAGAAGAGTATTTATACTCCAAGACGTGGCTTCACTGGGAATCTCTCTAGCTGTCCATTGACTCTAGTGGAATCCCTCTGAAGCCCCGCCCTGGAATCGAGCGAGCATAGTCTGTCAAGAGTGCCGGGCTGTGGACCCTCGTCTTCCTTCCTTCCAAACACTGTGTTAGATCTAAGCGTTTACCAGTCCGCACTCTCCAGAGTATCCAAACATCATTGCGGAAACACAGACTGACGTGCTTAGGGGCCCACGCCTCATATGCCTTACGGCAGTGTATTACTACTCGTTGTGGTCAGCGAAGCTTAAGATCCAGTTAGAGGTTAACTCAGAGGTCCTATCTGGCTCCCTAGGAGCAGTGTGTCAATTAAGCAACTGCTTTGCAGCCCCGGCCTTCCAACCTTATGGTCAGTAGTCACTGTACTGTAGTAGCTGTCCAGGCTTCAGCACACACTGTCTGATAGCATCTAGCTTGTGGTGTGTTACTCTGCTTGTTTATTTCCTGCTGACCCGATTAGTTTGCTCTGCATCCCGACTAAGCCTTTGCCTGAACCTTTGGATACTGCGACTCTCTGATTTACAGCTTTGACCTTTGGCTTTCCCTGGACTTCGACTTTGTTTACTCCTTCTATCAAGACACCTGTAGGACTGATAATCTGTTGCAGACCCGGCTATCTCCGACTTCCTCTCTATTGTAAGTTTTGCCTGTTGTACATCGGCCTTCTCGGCCTCAAATGTCATCCTTTGCTCCCTTAAGTCCTGGGGGCAACGTGTTCGGGCAGGCGTGTAATGTCTCCTGGCAATAGCTCTATATGTGGGTTACCAGATAATCCACCATAAAATTTTGCCCATCCTGATGAAGTGGTGGGGTCTCCACCACGTGACGCGTCGTGGGTGTATATGTTGAAGGACGCCTCTGGCAATTATCGGGTGATGTACTCATATTTTCATTCGTTCCCGTTGTTGTTTTCATCATTTTGGCAGTATTAATTGTAGGCACCATTGTATGAAATGTCAATTATAGCACTGCCCACTTTATACTAGCACTTGGAACTTTTTTTTAAAAAGTTTTTTTTGTGCAGCACTGTCACTTTCATGTTAACTAGGCACTGAACGGTATACATATAATTCTTTGATTGCACAGATAATCTCTTAGAAATAGGGAACATTCTTATTACCTTTTGGAGAGACCATAGTATTAGAGATTCATCCAGCTCCAGACGAATGGGGCTTTTATTCGATTTTAAATGTTTGTGATTTATGTCTGTAGTGTATAGCTTGTACTTAATTTAAATAAAACATAGAATTTTAATATATTATTCTTAGTGTGCGGCATATTCCTTTGGGCAAAATTTTATGGATGATTATCTGGTAACCCACATATAGAGCTATTGCATTCAGTGTAATCTCCTTCATTAAAAAGGTGTATTTTGCCCTTGCCAGCACCTATTTAAATCAAATTTAGTGGTGCAGGGTCCCTCTTTTTTCTAATGTCTCCTGGCAAACTTGACTATAGGTGAAGACGGTGGTGTTAGACTAGGGGGATGGCATCTGAACGAAGGCTAGTGATCAGCTGGGAATTACACCCTGACAGTGTGTTCTTTCCGACTGTCTCTGCCAGCAGAGGAGGAGCTGAGGACGGCCCCAAGAGGTGCGGGAAAAGCAGGAGGAAACTGCCCAGAGCTGGATGAAGATGACGGAAGTGAGTAAAGTCTTAATTTAGAACAATTTAGTAAATTATTATTTACTTTCGCTACTTTGTACTACTAAGGGGTCCAAGGGACCATGGTGGTGGGTAACCTGCCGTTACCCTCCCGCCAATCATTACCCATACTCCCACATTACTTTGCAACCGCCAGCCTGTCAGGCTGCTATGGGAGGATCCCAGAAGAGGCGATTATCGGCAGCTCGGTTCGTCAGATTATAGGGGCCCAGTGCACAGCGCGTCATCCCGAATTCTTGCTGCATAATCATGACTGGACTTGTGCCCTTCTGTTCCTTTCTGTCATGGCCAACTTACCTTCTGTCACGTCCCTCTGTGTCTTCAGGCGGCACAGGCTTTGGCGGATGGTGGGCTCTCTCTCCGCTCCCCTCGTCACAGTTCGACGGCTCGTCACAAGTCAGTCGGCTTTCTTATGACTAGGTTTAAAGGGCCAATGAGCCCAGGGTTTGTTCTGGGCGAAACGCCCTTTAGAGTGGATTGGGCAATCAGCCCACAAGTTGCACCAATCATGACCTTGCCTTCAACCAATCACGTCAGCTCCCATCAATTAAAGGTGATTCCCTCACACTTATCCCTTGCCCGTGATAGCGTGCTGCTGGGTGTGATTTTGTCTGAGATTCTTCATTCCATTGCCGACCTTGCCTTGTTTGACCTTCCCGTGATTGCCGCCTGGAGCGACCATTGCTTGTTTCCGGACTACGAATTCGTCTCATCCTTTGTACTACGTACACGTGACCTCCCGGCTTGACCCCTGGCTCGATTTTGACTCTTCTTCCGTCTCTTCCCTTTGGTGCTGCGCTATATTGGACAGATTACCCGTGTACGACCCCGGCTTACCCGACATCGCCCAGTCTTGCCCCGGATTCATCCGCCTTCACCCCTGTAAGTCCACATCCTTTGTGCTACGAAGTTCGGGGGGGCAACCGTGTCCGGTGAGGAGTGTAAAGCGTCCCGGCAGACGGGGGCTTGTCTATAGGTGAAGCTAGCAGCAGAGATTGGAGTTGTGGACTTTAAGACGGGTGTCCCACGAGGGCTGACACTTTCCATTCTTCCACAACCACCCCTGACTCTCTGCTGCCGGGGTGAGCAAGCCCAGAAATCCACAGCAGTCACACTCACTCACTCACTCAGGGAATACCAAGGGCCCGGTTGGTTGTGGGAGCGCGATAATGGAAAAAATGGAAAGGACAGGAGGAGCAAACGTTGGAGACCTGCTACAGGAAATGGAGCAGAGGCACGTGGGACAGGCTCCAGGTGAACCCTTTACTAGACTGTCCCTTTAACACTATTGGTGTGATGGATGGAGGTCATAAATGATAAATTGAACATGTGCTGGTGAACATTCCCTCCCTCCATTTGTTCCACTCTATCTTATTTTTCTCTCCGCATTGTACGCTTAGTGGCTAATAAAGGTGAAATAAACCCTCAGGCAGCCATTTCACTCACGATTTATCTTTTGTTCGACAATAATGCTTAGGATTATGAAGACAATAGAATATGCTGCTACGAATGTATTACTGTGATAAAGATGGCATCTGGGAAGCTGGATAACGCCTTTGAGTGTCCTGCCTTTAGGCGTAGATAACATTCCAAAGATTGTGCACGTTAGGTAGAACAGATAAATTACTGAGCTAGATATTCAGTTTTTTTCTAATATGATGATATGCCCCTTCAGTTTTTTTCTAATATGATGATATGCCCCTTCAGTTTTTTTCTAATATGATGATATGCCCCTTTAGTTGACGTATGTAAGTTTTCTATTTTACTATAAATAAAAAAGGGAGGAGCACCAGATGCATCTCTGTGAGATAGTCAAATGCATTCCAAATGATTGTATTTCTCATCTCCTAGGCGGATTTGAAAGACTGAACGACACCCATGACCCCCATTAAAATGGGCATGAAGGAGGGGGGTCTGCCTGACGAATAGCCATCCTTGACATTGAGGTTGGGGGGAAGGGGCATTACCTGTCGGGAGCACTGACGTTCTCGCATGGCCTTCAGGCTGCCATTCCAGTGCAGGAGCTGGAAGACTGTCATAAGCTCCTACAGGGATAAAAACAGAAGGGATACATACATGAAAGATGAATAGCACCAAGCAGGTCTGTGGAGTCGGTAAGCCAAAGCCCCACTCATCAATTTTATCAGGGCCCGGGTCCGACTCCTTCATATATGGCCAGTAATACATTTACTGTAGTAAAATGGTAACATCAGGATTTTTCTCCGGAAAGCCCCCCCATGAAAAATAAAGCCACCTGTCTTTCTCTGCCGCAAAAGCCTCCCATTAAAGGGAAAAGGTAAGCAATGCAGACAAAATAGCCTAAAGCAAGATACTGTTTCCTAATCCTAAACCAGACCTTCAGCATAATTTAACGAAAAGCCCAAACCTTTAAAAAACTATTCTCCAGCATCTAAAACTAACATATTTTATGTTTTTAGCCATTTAGTTTTTATTCTTTCAACCACTGGGCTTCAACTCTGTTCAGAACTCCAGGATACGGGCGCCGCCATCTTGCCTCAGAAGCATAACATACTGGAGGAGAGGAGAGGTGGCAAATGTACAGGGGAGGTGGGGTAATAGCTGTGCATTGCTCAGACAGAGCAGAGCTGGGGTCAGGAAAAGGACAGCAATCCCAGAATGCAAAGCAGCACAGTCAGAAGACACTTCCTATTTGCAGGCAGCCTGAGAGCCCGTGTGCCGCCATCTTGGAAGTTTAAAGGTTTATAAAATTCAGTAGATGCAGGTAGCATGATTTTTAATGCGGGCAATCTGTATGTACAGGGGAGGAGGAGGGGGGGGGGGGGTAACGTATAAGACAGGCTCTTATTCAGGGCGAGGGTTCGCTTTAATAACTAATCCTTAATACAATAATTATACTATAGGATCCAGCAAAACGCTCACATTAAGAGGGAATATACTAAGAACCTTATAATGGCTTTTAAGAATACTTTTCTTGGAACATCCTCTTTTGATAGTTAATGATGACGACATGAAACACAGGTACAATGAATATCCATAATGTTAAATTGGTAAATTATTTCATATATAAATTCTATTTCATATATAAATTCTATTTTAAATTCTATTTCATATATAAATTCTATTTTAAATTCTATTTCATATATAAATTCTATTTTAAATTCTATTTCATATATAAATTCTATTTTAAATTCTATTTCATATATAAATTCTATTTTAAATTCTATTTCATATATAAATTCTATTTTAAATTCTATTTCATATATAAATTCTATTTTAAATTCTATTTCATATATAAATTCTATTTTAAATTCTATTTCATATATAAATTCTATTTTAAATTCTATTTCATATATAAATTCTATTTTAAATTCTATTTCATATATAAATTCTATTTTAAATTCTATTTCATATATAAATTCTATTTTAAATTCTATTTCATATATAAATTCTATTTTAAATTCTATTTCATATATAAATTCTATTTTAAATTCTATTTCATATATAAATTCTATTTCATATATAAATTCTATTCCATATATAAATTCTACCCATACCATATGCTGTCTCTATGTATTTAAAGTGACAGAGGCTCTGAGGAAGCCACGAAAGGCGAAACTAGTAGGCCCAACACCTGTCAGTTTGAAGATTTTGAATGAATCCCAGGAGATTGTATGGAATTGAACCATGGATTGTATAATTGTGTGTGATTTTTTTTTTTTTTTTTACTTTACTTACTGTACTTTTTTTTTATAGATTAAAAATTCTCTTGACAGTGAATACAATAAAAAAAACAGAAATTTTAAATAATCACATTGTAATAGTGTTTATAGCAGCGTGGTCGGCTACATGGACAATGATAGAGATGGGGCTTTACCCTCCTCCAGAAATGTGCATATTTATTGCAATACAATAGCTGATCAAATAACTTAAAAGGAACTAAATAGGTATAGTGAAGAGTGTGAGTGCGTTTAGCCTTAGGGTGTTATTCATGAAGAGATAGCGCCAGGTAGCGCCTGTACAGCGGCAGGTGAACGCCAGACACGGCACGCAATTCCACATTTATGAAGCCGATTCTGGTGAGCGACTAGGACAGCACCATGTAGCGTCCGATTCATCGTTATCCCAGTCTCAGTGTACAGCGCCGGCGTTCATCCTTGCAGAGCGCCACGTCTTACCTGGCGCTCTCCCATACATTTCCTGATCCCATTTTTTTTTCCCAAAAAAAAAAAAAAACACAAAACGTCTGACATGTATTCTGGGCAAGGAAATTACATTTTTGAAAACTTTTTGTATTAATATTTTTCTGCAGAATCATCCTTACATGTCTGGTATTAAAGTGTTCATGTTACAATGTAATAACAATGTCATTCCATATGTTTTCACTTTGTTACTAGTGGATACGTGTTCAAAAACAGACTTTAATCAGCCTTGGGCGCTATGGGCTACAACGACCCGATTTTGAGCGCTGGCTGTTTTTTTGATGAATGTGGTGTGAGTCAGTTACGGTTCGCTCCCATACAGCGTAGTACAGCGACTCACACATCATATTCATCAATGAGGCGCTCTGAAACAAAGATCCATTGCCGAGCACAGCGACTACTAGCGGGCGCTCTGAAATCCGCTCTACAGACGCTCATCTGTCGCTACCTGGCGTTAGTAATGAATCAGCCTGTAAAGCTTCTACTTTCCCGGGCCAGTACCTGAAACTCCAGCATGGATTTTCCTTTGTTGGACTCCAGCATGAAGCGGAAGGCTCCGATCCCGGTGTTGGGGTTATCCGCCTCCTCGCGATTCCCCTGAAACAAAACACAAGACAGGGAAACTTGGCTCCTCTTCCCGACCAGCAAACATCTGTTGCGTGTTGTGTGTCACGGACAGCGGCATCTGCTTCGCATTGTCACAACACAAATATAGCGATGGGAACAGTTTGGACATGCGGGCTGAACAATGACAAGCCGGGGGGGGGGGGGCAACTCACCCCAAGAACAATAGGGAGCATGACAATGGCTGGTTATTAACCCTTCAGGACCTACAGCACTGAAGGCTTTCCCCATAGGAGAGAACACAGAATCAGAGGGAGGCACTCATGTATAAAAAAAAAATACAATTCTGTAAAACTCACCTGTAGAATTGTTTTTGAATAATTCCAGTCCAGTTCATTCCAGAAGGGATGACAGTTGGGTAGTCCGCCACCAGGTGGCGCAGTTACTGCAAGATCCAAAGCTGTAACTCCTCCCGGCCTCCCATAAAATGAGGTAGAATCAAGGACAACGGTCCAATATAAAAGGTAATCACCATAACAGGCAAACAAGAGATAATGAACCCAAGGGCGGGGTGGGACGACCTGGACTGGATATATATAAAAACAATTCTACAGGTGAGTTTCACAGAATTGTATTTTTCCCTATATCCAGTCCAGGTCGTCCCAGAAGTGATGACAGTTGGGACATACAAAAGCAGTGTCCATTAGGGCGGGATCCCCGGTGCGGAACAGCATGTAGTTCATTTCACTACCGCCTGAAGCACCCCTCGGCCAAAAGCAGTGTCAGCTGAGGCCCTAACATCAACCTTGTAAAACTTGGTAAAGGTATGAACAGAAGACCAAGTAGCGGCCTTGCAAACTTGTTCAACAGAAGCCTGGTGCTGAAAAGCCCAGGAAGCACCAATAGCTCTAGTAGAATGAGCTGTAACCCGAAAAGGGGTTCCTTCCCCTTGGCAGAGTAAGCTTGCACCACCGCATGTCTAATCCAATTACTGAGAGTGGACTTGGCTGGAGGAAAGCCCTTCCTGGACCCTCAGTGAGGACGAAGAGTGAATCCGACTTCCTGAAGGATTCAGTTGCAACCAGGTAATACTTAATGGCTCTGACCACATCGAAGGCATGGAGGGTCCTTTCCTTAGAATTAGCCGGTTCTGGACACAGGGAAGGCAAAACAACTTCCTCATTAAGATGAAAGGGAGAAACGACCTTACGCAAAAAATCAGGTTTAAATTGAACCACCACCTTATCCTTATGCCGCTCGAAGTAAGGAGGCTTCATACAAAGTGCGGCCAGTTCAGACACACAACGCACCGAGGTGATAGCTACCAACAAGACCACCTTCAAGGTCAAAATAGACAAAGCAGCATCGCACAAAGGCTCAAAGGGAGGACCCTGGAGAGCAGAAAGCACCAAATTCAAATCCCACACCGGTAATACAGGCTTACGCGGTGGACGTACATGGGTAACTACTTGGAAAAAAGTCCTGATCAGTCTATGATTGGCAAAGGATCTTTGGAAAAAGACGGCCAAGGCCGAGACCTGGCCCTTGAGTGTGCTCAGCTGTAGACCCAGGTCTAAGCCGTGTTGTAAAAATTCCAAAATCCTAGAAATAGAAAAAGTGCGACAAGGGAAACTCTTGGATTCACACCAAGCAATGTAGGCATGCCAAACTCTTTAGTAAATCATGGAAGAAGACTTCTTCCTTTTCCGTCAGGATTGAGGTTTCAATAGCCAGGCTGTCAAAGCCAGCGTCTGTAAATTGGAGTGCCGCAGCGACCCCTGAGTTAGAAGCCCTGGGTCGTCGGGCATGATGTAGCGATCGACAGACATCTGGACTATGTCCGCGAACCAACTCCGCCTTGGCCAGCGAGGGGCCACCAGGATGGTAGGTACCCCTTACTGGGCTATCTTGCGCAGCACTCGGCCCAGGAGTGGAAACAGAGGAAATGCATAAAGGAGCCTGAATTCTGTCCACGGAATTGCCAGAGCGTCTGTGGCGAAGGCCAGAGGATCTCTTGACAGGGAGATGAGCCTTGGGAGTTTGTGATTGTGTCTGGACGCAAACAGGTCCACCTCCAGCTGACCCCACCGGAGACACAGAGCGTGAAAGATCTTGTTGCTGAGAGACCATTCCCCCAGACGAGAGGCCCCCCTGCTCAAGGAATCTGCCTCCTGGTTCTCTACCCCGGGGATGTAAACCACCGAGATGCAGGGAACATTCTCCTCCGCCCAAGTCAGGATCTGGGTCACCTCCTGGAGGGCTCGCTTGCTCCGAGTCCCGCCCTGGTGATTGATGTAGGCGACAGCCGTCTGATTGTCCGAGCGGACCTGGATCGCACGACCCCTTAGATGGGGAGTCAAATGGAGAAGCACCAACCGGATCGCTCTCACTGGCCCTGGAACTTCAGCGTTTGCCAAAAACCTCCCCAGCCGATCAGACTGGCGTCCGTGGTGACAATCTCCAAACGGGGAGTCAGAAAGGACTTGCCCACCAACAGATTTCTGGGGTCCAACCACCACAAGAGGGACTGTCAGGGGGGGGGGGGGGGGGGGACAGTGAAAATTCCTGTTCCAGGGACTCCTGTGTCCGGTCCCAACCGGTCAACAGATTCAATTGAAGGAGGTCTTGTGGAACTGAGCGAAGGGCACTGCCTCGAAGCATGATACCATTAGACCCACCAGTTTCACCTCCAGACGGATAGATGGGCGCTGACAAGACAGTAAAGCCTGCACCTGCGTCTGGAGGCCCTCCACCTTCTGCTGAGGCAGGAATACCTTGACCTGAGAGGTGTCCAACATCATGCCCAGAAAGGACCTCACCATTGAGGGAGTGATAGAAGACTTGGGGTAATTGATTACCCATCCGAAATCCTCGAGAGTGGACAACACCGTCCGGGTGTCGCTCTCGGCCTGCTGAAGGGACTGAGCCGCAATCAGCAAGTCATCCAGTTAAGGAAGAACACGAATGCCCTGGTTCTTCAGGATAGCCATGATGCCCGCCAGCACCTTGGTGAACACATGGGGGGTTGAGGCTATCCCGAACGGTAGTGCCACAAACTGGTAATGCTGATCCTCCAGCGCAAACCTCAGGAACTTCTGATGTCCCTGAAAAATCGGGATGTGCAGATAAGCAAGCCCTCATGCCTGAGAGGGCTTGGCAGGGGGTATGGATTTAGCTCCCCAGAAGGGATTGGGTCGGCCGCAAGACCTACCTAGTCCCCAGGAATCTATGCGGCCACTTGAAAATGAAGAGCCTCTTCCTCGAAAGGAGCGATATGCAGCTGAACCCAGAAAGGGCCACATAGGCTTGCGTCGATGGGGGAGTCTCCTATCCTTAGCCAGGAGGTGCAGATGCTCCCCGAATAACCCGAGTCCCAAGAAGGGGATACTAGTGAGGGATTTCTTGGCCGCCGCTTCAGCCGATAACTGCCGCAGCCAGGTCGAGCGACGAAGCGCAACAAGCAGGGCCGAAACCCTGGCACCAAGCCGGACATTATCCATAGCCAAGACTGCAAATGCAATAAAATCTACACAGGCTTTGAGGTCTTTACACTCCTCTGCCTGCTTGCGAGACTTGGCAATATCAACAAGGCGTCTCACCTTCTTCCTGATGGCTAAAGAGACAATGGCCACGGCACAGACAGGGCGAAGCCTGGCACCCACAAAGGTGAACGCATGACAAGCCAGCTGATCCATACGTCTGTCAGCAGGGTCGCGCAAGAAAGCAGTATCGGGTGACGGCATAACCGTAGTATTGGATAACCCCGACACAGGGGAATCCACATCGGGGGGACGGGTCCAGAGGTGGACCAGCTCCTCAGGGAAGGGATACCGCCTATCTAGGCCCTTAGGCACCGATGGCAATTTATTAGGTCTTTCCCATTCTTTAAAAACCATATTGGAAAAGTGGGCCTGCTCAGAGAAGACAAGCCTCTGTCTCTCAGGCCGGAACAAATCACCCTGCTTCCGCTTAGCCGCTTTAGGGGGGACAATATGCAAGGTCTCAAACACTGAAGACAGCAACTTCTCTGTATGGTCAGGGAGCCACATATCCTTGTCCGAGGAAGACCCTGGCCCGCTGTCATAGCCAACCGACTGATCCCCCAGAGGAAACTGAGCCTTTAAACAACTCACCCTCCTCCATGGAGTCCCGACCTCCAAAAATATCATCAGCAAAATCGGAATAACCCGGCTCGATGTGCCGCTTCTTACTTGTGGCCTTCCCAGTAGCCGTGCGAGATAACTGTCTCTCCAGGCTGGCCACCCGGTGTGTCAAATCGGCTTGGGACACCCTGCTGGCTTCCCCCTCGCTGAGAGCTGAATGCAGCAGTGGGGGGTGCTGGCGAGGTCGCAGGCAAAAGAGGGCTAGGGGCAGATGCACCCGCCCTATCATGCTCCAAAAGCACGCTCCTGGTGCAAGTGACCCAAACCGTGCCGAGTCCGCCCAGAGGGCTGGTACTGTACATGGGGCAGAGCATCACCCGCCCAGATGGGGCCCCCTAGCTCACTATTCCCAGAAGCCTCCATTACGGCGATTATAGTGAAAAAAAATATAGGTTACAAGGCACTAACGGCCCAAACCTAAGCGATCCCCAATTTAGTCCCTCTTCTTAGTGATCCCTCTTTAAGGAGAGAGGGTGCAGAGAGAGAGGGGGGGGGGGTGGTAGGAGACCGGGAGGAACCACAACCCTCAGCTGGCAAAGGGGGCTCACCTAGAAGACACAAGCAGAAGGAGCAATGCACATGCATCATAAAAAATACAGAAGTAAAAGGACTCACGGAACCGACCAGTGGGAGTGGGGGGTCCGGATGGCAAGGAACAGGAGCTGCAGGCCGGAAATGGCGCCCGGCACGACTGGGACCCAGATGGCACGCACCAGAAGAAGGCAGAAAAGAGGGCAGCCACATAAGAACCTCGAAGGACGGGGCGCGCAGCCGTGACGCAAAACACAACATCGCACGGCCCCGCCCCCCAGCTGTGGGCGCTAACAAGAGCGCCCAGCACACCTAAAATGGTGCCGAGGACGAGCAGAGAGGGGGGGGCGGCCCACGGAGGGCCCCCCCACGCCCTCAGAAGGCGGCCTCGGCGATTCGCCGCGCCCCCCCCCCCCCCCAGCGCTGTCAAAATGGAGAGGAGAGGAGACGAGGGAACGTGGAAGGTAAGTATCCAAGAGCGGTCAGCAGAGCAGTGAAAGTAAAAAAAATACAATTCTGTGAGTACTCACCTGTAGAATGGTTTTTGCTATGCATGGCACGGCCTGTTGCAAGAAATCCTTACGTATGGGATATTCCCCCACAAGGTGGCGCAGTGTACTGCAGAAGAGTTGTGGCTCCTCCCGATACCATATAAAAACAGGATCACCAATAGACCTCTCCAGTGTTGACAAGCAGTTATACAAGAAGCCGGGTGGTAATTAGGGTAAAAAAGGTAAAAAAACCCATAACTAACTTGGAATAATCACCATAAAGAGGCGACCAAGAATAACGATAACAAGGGTGGGGTGAAGCAGGCCGTGCCATGCATAGTAAAAGCAATTCTACAGGTGAGTACTCACAGAATTGTATTTTTCCTATTGCATGGCACGGCCTGTTTCAAGAAGTCCTTACGTATGGGACGTCCAACAGCAGTGTCCGTAAGGTAGGGTGGGATCCCCGAAGAGTAACAGGCAGTTCAAACCATTACCGCCTGAAGTACCTTGTGGCCAAAAGCAGCATCAGCTGAGGCCCTAACATCAACCTTGTAAAACTTAGAGAAAGTATGAACAGAAGACCAAGTAGCGGCCTTACAAACTTGTTCAACAAAAGCCTGGTGCTGAAAAGCCCAAGAGGCACCAATAGCACGAGTGGAACGAGCAGTAATCCTAAAGGGAGGTTCCTTCCCCTTAGCCGAATAGGCCTGCTCCACCGCCTGACGAATCCACTTGCCGATAGTAGACTTGGCCGGAGGCAAACCCTTCCTAGGACCAGAAAGACTCAGTAGCCACCAAGTAAAACTTCAATGCCCTGACAACATCCAAAGAATGAAGCACCCGTTCCTTGGAATTAGCAGGGTTAGGACACAAGGAAGGTAAGACAATGTCCCGATTGAGATGAAAAGCAGACACAACCTTAGGCAAGAAATCCGGCTTAAGCCGAAACACCACCTTATCCTGATGCCGCTCAAAATAAGGAGGTTTGATGGAAAGCGCCGCCAGCTCAGAAACTCGCCTGACTGAAGTAATAGCCACCAAAAAGGCCACCTTAAGGGTCAGAATGGGCAAAGCAGCCCCACGAATAGGCTCAAAGGGAGGACCCTGCAGAGCAGACAACACCAGATTCAGGTCCCAAACCAGTAGCATAGGTTTACGTGGTGGACGCTCCCTGGAAAAAAAGGGCAGGTATTTGTACCTATTGATTGGTTGCATTTTATGGTTATTTGATATAGGATCCGGATCATAGGCAGGATTTGCACATTGTTATATGTATCTATTGATTGGTCGCACTTTGCACTTTATAGTTATTTGATATAGGATCCGGATCATAGGCAGGATAGTAGCTATAAACTAGCGACCCACGGCCGAGCACAGCGACTACTAGCGGGCGCTCTGAAAATGCAGCTACAGATGCTCATCTGTCGCTACCTGGCGCTAGTGATGAATCAGCCTGCCCGACGCTATAAACTAGCGACCCACGGCCGAGCACAGCGACTACTAGCGGGCGCTCTGAAAATGCCGCTACAGACGCTCATCTGTCGCTACCTGGCGCTAGCGATGAATCAGCCTGATAGTCCCACACTGGCTTTTCCAGCAGCACCAGGGCTGGCACATGGTGGAAGATCCAGGTACTTATAAAGGACATGACAGGTAAAGAGTTAATAATGCTGCAGTTTTTTTTTGGAAGGGGGGAGAAGAGGCCAAGCAGCTGTTCTCACTCGCTCTGTATTTCTAGGACAGAAGAAGAGGCGGCTGCGGTCTCGGGGGGACATCGCTGGTGTGCGGAATCTTGGCCGTGCGAAATGAATTGCTACAGCAGCTTATGATGGAGACGGCCAACTGCGGCATTAAAGGAGAACTCCGGAGCTGCTCGTTTCCCTCACAGGCATCGCTTCAGGGACCAGGAGAAGAGCTTACACTCTATTAGGGTATAAGGGAGGATACAGGAGGAGAAGAGCTTACACTCTATTAGGGTATAAGGGAGGATACATGAGGAGAAGAGCTTACAATCTATTATGGTATAATGGAGGATACAGGAGGAGAAGAGCTTACACTCTATTAGGGTATAAGGGAGGATACAGGAGGAGAAGAGCTTACACTCTATTAGGGTATAAGGGAGCATACAGAAGGAGAAGAGCTTACACTCTATTAGGATATAAGGGAGGATACAGAAGGAGAAGAGCTTACACTCTATTAGGATATAAGGGAGGATACAGGAGGAGAAGAGCTTACACTCTATTAGGGTATAAGGGAGGATACAGGAGGAGAAGAGCTTACACTCTATTAGGGTATAAGGGAGGATACAGGAAGAGAAGAGCTTACACTCTATTAGGGTATAAGGGAGGATACAGGAGGAGAAGAGCTTACACTCTATTAGACTATAAGTCACTGAAAGCAGTCTGTGTGAAAGCCCCGCAGCACTGGGAGGTATCACACAGCAGGGCATCCCAATCCGGAATGCCCAGGGGCACGAAAACAGAGCCCGGAACGGTCAAAATTCCAGGTTTTGTTCCGCTTTAAGCGCGATGCATGATGGTCAGGCCCAGCACGGAGCCACTTCATTCAGAAAAGCTGCCATTCTGAAGTGTCTATATTTGCAGACCCCCCCAAATCCATTAAATTAACCCGTCGCACCCACAACTTTCCCTTGTCCCCCTTCCTCCGTAACTTTAGAAACTTCCTGTCCCTATCTCTGATCTGGAGGGAACCTCAGCGATGCAGCGGAGTCGCCCCTTACATTGAACGTGGCCAGGGCTTCGGTGACGCTCTTCTCGATGAACTCGTCGGTGATCCTGCGCGACGGGTGCTCGTTGAACACAGAGTTCATCAGGGCGATCTTGGCGGCGCTCCTCCGCGCTTCCGCTTTGGTCGGGCAAAACTAGGAACCGGAGGAACACAAGACATGCAGGAGGTTGTTAGAGTGAGCGTGTCGGGGGGTAACAGGGAGATCCACCTACCTCACCACCAATGGTCCACAGCCTCCAAGTCCTGGCAGCAGGGAGGTTTGGCCTCTGTAAGGCGCGCGACCATACAGGGAAGTTACTGGTGTACAGAGGCACCTATAGGTTTCAATGGGAGCCAGCCATGCAAAGGCCACGCCCACCCACCGGTAACCCGGAAGCGCAGATCCCTGCTTCGCAAATCGGGGCTTCGGGCAGACGATCGGCAGCGCGGGAGCCACAGTGAGGTAAGTGGATCTTCTTGTTACCCCCTGACACCGGAAAACTGCATGAAAATTGACTTTTCCTTAGAGGGTCTATGTAACCCCTCCCCCCCCCCCCCCGAACCCATGTAAATGCCAGGCTGTGACTATAGGAAGGTGACCAGGAGGGACTACAGATCCCAGCCAGCCCAGTGTGTGTATAGGAAGGAGACCAGGAGGGACTACAGATCCCAGCCAGCCCAGTGTGTGTATAGGAAGGAGACCAGGAGGGACTACAGATCCCAGCCAGCCCAGTGTGTGTATAGGAAGGAGACCAGGAGGGACTACAGATCCCAGCCAGCCCAGTGTGTGTATAGGAAGGAGACCAGGAGGGACTACAGATCCCAGCCAGCCCAGTGTGTGTATAGAAAGGTGACCAGGAGGGACTACAGATCCCAGCCAGCCCAGTGTGTGTATAGGAAGGAGACCAGGAGGGACTACAGATCCCAGCCAGCCCAGTGTGTGTATAGGAAGGAGACCAGGAGGGACTACAGATCCCAGCCAGCCCAGTGTGTGTATAGGAAGGAGACCAGGAGGGACTACAGATCCCAGCCAGCCCAGTGTGTGTATAGGAAGGACTACAGATCCCAGCCAGCCCAGTGTGTGTATAGGAAGGACTACAGATCCCAGCCAGCCCAGTGTGTGTATAGGAAGGACTACAGATCCCAGCCAGCCCAGTGTGTGTATAGAAAGGTGACCAGGAGGGACTACAGATCCCAGCCAGCCCAGTGTGTGTATAGAAAGGTGACCAGGAGGGACTATAGATCCCAGCCAGCCCAGTGTGTGTATAGGAAGGACTACAGATCCCAGCCAGCCCAGTTTGCCCATAGGGAACCATAAGGGTTTACATATCCCAGCCAACTAGGAAGGTGGCCATGTGGGACTACAAATCCCAGCCAGCCTGGTGAGCCTATAGGAAGGAGGCTATGAGGGACTACAAATCCCAGTCAGCCCATAGAAAGGAGAACAGATCCCTGAAAGCTTGTTGTGCCTAAAGGGAGGGGACCAAGAGGGACTACAGATCCCAGCAAGCCCAGTGTGCTCATATGAAAGAGGCCAGGAGGGACTACAGATCCCAGCAGGCTTATAGGAATGTGCCCAGGAGGGACCACAGATCCCAGCCAGCCCAGTGCACCCATAGGAAAGTGAATCAACCAACTCAGGTTTCACCACAGAAGGTGCTCAAAAGGAAACTACAGATCCCAGCATGCCTATAGGAATGTGCCCAGGGTGGACTACAGATCCCAGCCAGCCTAGTGTGTCTACCGAAAGAGGATGGGGGGGGGGGGGGGGGGGACTGCAGATTCCAGCCAGGCTGATGTGGCCACAGGGAAGGGACCAGGGGGGACTACAGATCCCAGCCAGTGTAGTGTCCCCACATGAAGGGGACCAGGGGGGACTACAGATCCCAGCCAGTGTAGTGTCCCCACATGAAGGGGACCAGGGGGGACTACAGATCCCAGCCAGTGTAGTGTCCCCACATGAAGGGGACCAGGGGGGACTACAGGTCCCAGCCAGTGTAGTGTGCCCACAGGAAGGGGACCAGGGGGGACTACAGGTCCCAGCCAGTGTAATGTGCCCACAGGAAGGGACCAGGGGGGGACTACAGATCCCAGCCAGTGTAATGTGCCCACAGGAAGGGGACCGGGGGGACTACAGATCCCAGCCAGTGTATTGTGCCCACAGGGAAGGGACTAGGGGGGACTACAGATCCCAGCCAGTGTATTGTGCCCACAGGGAAGGGACTAGGGGGGACTACAGATCCCAGCCAGTGTAGTGTGCCCACAGGAAGGGGACCGGGGGGACTACAGATCCCAGCCAGTGTATTGTGCCCACAGGGAAGGGACCAGGAGGGACTACAGATCCCAGCCAGTGTAGTGTGCCCACAGGGAAGGGACCAGGGGGACTACAGATCCCAGCCAGTGTAATGTGCCCACAGGAAAGGGACCAGGAGGGACTACAGATCCCAGCCAGTGTAATGTGCCCACAGGAAAGGGACCAGGAGGGACTACAGATCCCAGCCAGTGTAATGTGCCCACAGGAAAGGGACCAGGAGGGACTACAGATCCCAGCCAGTGTAATGTGCCCACAGGAAGGGGACCAGGGGGGACTACAGATCCCAGCCAGTGTAGTGTGCCCACAGGAAGGGGACCAGGAGGGACTACAGATCCCAGCCAGTGTAGTGTGCCCACAGGAAGGGGACCAGGAGGGACTACAGATCCCAGCCAGTGTAGTGTGCCCACAGGGAAGGGACCAGGAGGGACTACAGATCCCAGCCAGTGTAGTGTGCCCACAGGGAAGGGACCAGGAGGGACTACAGATCCCAGCCAGTGTAGTGTGCCCACAGGGAAGGGACTAGGGGGGACTACAGATCCCAGCCAGTGTAATGTGCCCACAGGGAAGGGACCAGGGGGGACTACAGATCCCAGCCAGTGTAGTGTGCCCACAGGAAGGGACTAGGGGGGACTACAGATCCCAGCCAGTGTAATGTGCCCACAGGAAGGGGACCAGGGGGGACTACAGATCCCAGCCAGTGTAGTGTGCCCACAGGAAGGGGACCAGGAGGGACTACAGATCCCAGCCAGTGTAATGTGCCCACAGGAAGGGACCAGGGGGGACTACAGATCCCAGCCAGTGTAATGTGCCCACAGGAAGGGACCAGGGGGGACTACAGATCCCAGCCAGTGTAGTGTGCCCACAGGAAGGGACCAGGGGGGACTACAGATCCCAGCCAGTGTAATGTGCCCACAGGAAGGGACCAGGGGGGACTACAGATCCCAGCCAGTGTAATGTGCCCACAGGAAGGGGAACAGGAGGGACTACAGATCCCAGCCAGTGTAATGTGCCCACAGGAAGGGGAACAGGAGGGACTACAGATCCCAGCCAGTGTAATGTGCCCACAGGAAGGGACCGGGGGGGGGGGGACTACAGATCCCAGCCAGTGTAATGTGCCCACAGGGAAGGGACCAGGAGGGACTACAGATCCCAGCCAGTGTAATGTGCCCACAGGAAGGGACCAGGAGGGACTACAGATCCCAGCCAGTGTAATGTGCCCACAGGGAAGGGACCAGGAGGGACTACAGATCCCAGCCAGTGTAGTGTGCCCACAGGAAGGGGACCAGGGGGGACTACAGATCCCAGCCAGTGTAATGTGCCCACAGGAAGGGGACCAGGGGGGACTACAGATCCCAGCCAGTGTAATGTGCCCACAGGAAGGGACCAGGAGGGACTACAGATCCCAGCCAGTGTAATGTGCCCACAGGGAAGGGACCAGGAGGGACTACAGATCCCAGCCAGTGTAGTGTGCCCACAGGAAGGGGACCAGGGGGGACTACAGATCCCAGCCAGTGTAATGTGCCCACAGGAAGGGGACCAGGGGGGACTACAGATCCCAGCCAGTGTAGTGTGCCCACAGGAAGGGGACCAGGGGGGACTACAGATCCCAGCCAGTGTAATGTGCCCACAGGAAGGGACCAGGAGGGACTACAGATCCCAGCCAGTGTGATGTGCCCACAGGAAGGGACCAGGAGGGACTACAGATCCCAGCCAGTGTAATGTGCCCACAGGAAGGGACCAGGGGGGACTACAGATCCCAGCCAGTGTAATGTGCCCACAGGGAAGGGACCGGGGGGACTACAGATCCCAGCCAGTGTAATGTGCCCACAGGAAGGGACCAGGAGGGACTACAGATCCCAGCCAGTGTGATGTGCCCACAGGAAGGGACCAGGGGGGACTACAGATCCCAGCCAGTGTAATGTGCCCACAGGAAGGGGACCAGGGGGACTACAGATCCCAGCCAGTGTGATGTGCCCACAGGGAAGGGGACCAGGGGGGACTACAGATCCCAGCCAGTGTAGTGTGCCCACAGGAAGGGGACCAGGGGGGGACTACAGATCCCAGCCAGTGTAGTGTGCCCACAGGAAGGGGACCAGGAGGGACTACAGATCCCAGCCAGTGTAGTGTGCCCACAGGAAGGGGACCGGGGGGACTACAGATCCCAGCCAGTGTATTGTGCCCACAGGAAGGGACTAGGGGGGACTACAGATCCCAGCCAGTGTAGTGTCCCCACATGAAGGGGACCAGGGGGGACTACAGATCCCAGCCAGTGTGATGTGCCCACAGGGAAGGGGACCAGGGGGGACTACAGATCCCAGCCAGTGTAGTGTGCCCACAGGAAGGGGACCAGGGGGGACTACAGATCCCAGCCAGTGTAGTGTGCCCACAGGAAGGGGACCGGGGGGACTACAGATCCCAGCCAGTGTAGTGTGCCCACAGGGAAGGGACCAGGGGGGACTACAGATCCCAGCCAGTGTAGTGTGCCCACAGGAAGGGGACCGGGGGGACTACAGATCCCAGCCAGTGTATTGTGCCCACAGGAAGGGGACCAGGAGGGACTACAGATCCCAGCCAGTGTATTGTGCCCACAGGGAAGGGACTAGGGGGGACTACAGATCCCAGCCAGTGTAGTGTGCCCACAGGGAAGGGACCAGGAGGGACTACAGATCCCAGCCAGTGTAATGTGCCCACAGGAAAGGGACCAGGAGGGACTACAGATCCCAGCCAGTGTAGTGTGCCCACAGGAAGGGGACCAGGGGGGACTACAGATCCCAGCCAGTGTAGTGTGCCCACAGGAAGGGGACCAGGGGGGACTACAGATCCCAGCCAGTGTAGTGTGCCCACAGGGAAGGGACTAGGGGGGACTACAGATCCCAGCCAGTGTAGTGTGCCCACAGGGAAGGGACCAGGAGGGACTACAGATCCCAGCCAGTGTAATGTGCCCACAGGAAAGGGACCAGGAGGGACTACAGATCCCAGCCAGTGTAGTGTGCCCACAGGAAGGGGACCGGGGGGACTACAGATCCCAGCCAGTGTAGTGTGCCCACAGGGAAGGGACCAGGAGGGACTACAGATCCCAGCCAGTGTAATGTGCCCACAGGAAGGGACCAGGAGGGACTACAGATCCCAGCCAGTGTAATGTGCCCACAGGAAGGGACCAGGAGGGACTACAGATCCCAGCCAGTGTAGTGTGCCCACAGGAAGGGACCAGGGGGACTACAGATCCCAGCCAGTGTAGTGTGCTCACAGGAAGGGACCAGGGGGACTACAGATCCCAGCCAGTGTAGTGTGCCCACAGGAAGGGACCAGGAGGGACTACAGATCCCAGCCAGTGTAATGTGCCCACAGGAAGGGACCAGGAGGGACTACAGATCCCAGCCAGTGTAATGTGCCCACAGGAAGGGGACCGGGGGGACTACAGATCCCAGCCAGTGTAGTGTGCCCACAGGAAGGGGACCAGGAGGGACTACAGATCCCAGCCAGTGTAATGTGCCCACAGGAAGGGGACCGGGGGGACTACAGATCCCAGCCAGTGTAGTGTGCCCACAGGAAGGGGACTAGGGGGGACTACAGATCCCAGCCAGTGTAGTGTGCCCACAGGAAGGGACCAGGAGGGACTACAGATCCCAGCCAGTGTAATGTGCCCACAGGAAGGGACCAGGGGGACTACAGATCCCAGCCAGTGTAGTGTGCCCACAGAAAGGGACCAGGGGGGACTACAGATCCCAGCCAGTGTAGTGTGCCCACAGGAAGGGGACCAGGGGGGACTACAGATCCCAGCCAGTGTAGTGTGCCCACAGGAAGGGGACCAGGAGGGACTACAGATCCCAGCCAGTGTAATGTGCCCACAGGGAAGGGACCAGGAGGGACTACAGATCCCAGCCAGTGTAATGTGCCCACAGGGAAGGGACCAGGGGGACTACAGATCCCAGCCAGTGTAGTGTGCCCACAGGAAGGGGACCAGGAGGGACTACAGATCCCAGCCAGTGTAATGTGCCCACAGGGAAGGGACCAGGAGGGACTACAGATCCCAGCCAGTGTAATGTGCCCACAGGAAGGGACCAGGGGGACTACAGATCCCAGCCAGTGTAGTGTGCCCACAGGGAAGGGACCAGGAGGGACTACAGATCCCAGCCAGTGTAATGTGCCCACAGGAAGGGACCAGGAGGGACTACAGATCCCAGCCAGTGTAGTGTGCCCACAGGAAGGGACCAGGGGGACTACAGATCCCAGCCAGTGTAGTGTGCCCACAGGAAGGGACCGGGGGGACTACAGATCCCAGCCAGTGTAGTGTGCCCACAGGAAGGGACCAGGGGGACTACAGATCCCAGCCAGTGTAGTGTGCCCACAGGAAGGGGAACAGGAGGGACTACAGATCCCAGCCAGTGTAATGTGCCCACAGGGAAGGGACCAGGAGGGACTACAGATCCCAGCCAGTGTAATGTGCCCACAGGAAAGGGACCAGGAGGGACTACAGATCCCAGCCAGTGTAATGTGCCCACAGGAAGGGACCAGGAGGGACTACAGATCCCAGCCAGCCAAATAAGCCTATAAGAGACCAGCAGTGAGACGGGCAATCATTGGCCCTCTGGGGTTCATCCGGAGGCTGGGCGGGCGTCACGGAAGGGCCCCCCCGTTACCTGGAAGCTCCCGAAGCAGCTGCCCCCGGGCAGGGTGACGAAGCAGACGTAGGGGGGGCTGTTGGACGGGACCATCTCGTAGACCACCAGGGCTCCGTTCTTCAGGTCGGCCCCTCGAGTCTGCTTCATCTGCCAGAACTCCTGCAGCGCCTCCACCACGTTCACTGCGGGCAACAGGAAAGCGTCAGCACCGGCCGCCGATTAGCGATTCAGTAATGCTGGCCACACCCCTTACAATCTGATTACAGTGGAGATCTCATAATACACACCCTTAGCAAAACTGGACAAACAGGTTGTATGGTGTGTGGCCAGAATAGAGGACCGGACTATAACAGACTCATCACTTAGGACCATTATATCCCTGGCATAATAAAGGGCTCTTATGCTGACCACACCCCTTACAATCTGATTGGCCAATCATCTGAATACATTGGAGATCTCATAATACACACCCTTAGCAAGACTGGACAAACAGGTTGTATGGTGTGTGGCCAGAATAGGAGACCGGACTATAATCACTTAGGACCATTATATCCCCGGCATTGTGCTGGCCACACCCCTTACAATCCGAATGCCCGATCAAACGTCTGAATACATTGGAGATCTCATAATACACAGCCTCAGTAAGACTGGATCCGACTGGTCTGCATTAAAAGAGGGCCAAGGGTTCATTTAGGACCATTATATCCCCGGCATAATAAAGGGCTCTTATGCTGACCACACCCCTTACAATCCGATTGCCCAATCTTAAACGTCTGAATACATTAGAGATCTCATAATACACACCCTTAGCAAGACTGGACAAACAAGGTGCATGGTGTGTGGCCAGAATAGGAGACCGGACTATAACAGACGGTTCACTTAGGGCCATTATATCCCCGGCATAATAAAGGGCCCCTATGCTGGCCACACCCCCCTTACAATCTGATTGCCCAATCATCTGAATACAGCGGAGATCTCATAATACACACCCTTAGCAAGACTGGACAAACAAGGTGTATGGCCAGAATAAAAGACCGGACTATAATGGACTGTTCACTTAGGACCATTATATCCCCGGCATAATAAAGGGCTCTTATGCTGACCACACCCCCCTTACAATCTGATTGGCCAATCAAATGTCTGAATACATTGGAGATCTCATAATACACAGCCTCAGCAAGATTGGATCAGTCTGCATTAAATGAGGGCCAATGGCTCAGTCTGGAGCCCAGGTGGGGAAAACATGGCGGCGGCTCAGCAGCTGCGCTTCTTCTATATTAGGCGCCAACGAAAGAGACACAAACTGTTTACGACGAAAAAAAAAACATGTCTCCCACACGTTGCGGCCGCGCTCGCCTGTCCTGCGGGTTACGATTGGCTGAACCATCCAGGGGGTGGGATCTGATTGGGCAACGAAGCCTGATTCAGGGGGTCCCACCCAGAAGCAGGGAAATGCCCCTGTGCAAAACACCAAAAATACAATTCCCAGAATAACCCCCTAATACCCCATCATTCCTCAATAACCCCCTAATACCCATCATTCCTCAATAACCCCCTAATACCCATCATTCCTCAATAACCCCCTAATACCCATCATTCCTCAATAACCCCCTAATACCCCATTATTCCTCAATAACCCCCTATTACCCATCATTCCTCAATAACCCCCTAATACCCCATCATTCCTCAATAACCCCCTAATACCCCATCATTCCTCAATAACCCCCTAATACCCATCATTCCTCAATAATCCCCTATTACCCATCATTCCTCAATAACCCCCTAATACCCCATCATTCCTCAATAACCCCCTATTACCACATCATTCCTCAATAACCCCCTAATACCCCATCATTCCTCAATAACCCCCTAATACCCATCATTCCTCAATAACCCCTAATACCCATCATTCCTCAATAACCCCCTATTACCCCATCATTCCTCAATAACCCCCCAATACCCATCATTCCTCAATAACCCCCCAATACCCCATCATTCCTCAATAACCCCCTAATACCCATCATTCCTCAATAACCCCCTAATACCCATCATTCCTCAATAACCCCCTAATACCCCATCATTCCTCAATAACCCCCATATTACCCATCATTCCTCAATAACCCCCTATTACCACATCATTCCTCAATAACCCCCTAATACCCCATCATTCCTCAATAACCCCCTAATACCCATCATTCCTCAATAATCCCCTATTACCCCTCATTCCTCAATAACCCCCTAATACCCCATCATTCCTCAATAACCCCCTAATACCCATCATTCCTCAATAACCCCCCAATACCCATCATTCCTCAATAACCCCCTAATACCCATCATTCCTCAATAACCCCCTAATACCCCATTATTCTTCAATAACCCCCTAATACCCCATCATTCCTCAATAACCCCCTAATACCCCATCATTCCTCAATAACCCCCCAATACCCATCATTCCTCAATAACCCCCTAATACCCCATCATTCCTCAATAACCCCCTAATACCACATCATTCCTCAATAACCCCCTAATACCCCATCATTCCTCAATAACCCCCTAATACCCATCATTCCTCAATAACCCCCTATTACCCATCATTCCTCAATAACCCCCCAATACCCCATCATTCTTCAATAACCCCCTAATACCCCATCATTCTTCAATAACCCCCTAATACCCATCATTCTTCAATAACCCCCTATTACCCATCATTCCTCAATAACCCCCTAATACCCCATCATTCTTCAATAACCCCCTAATACCACATCATTCCTCAATAACCCCCTAATACCCATCATTCCTCAATAACCCCCCAATACCCCATCATTCTTCAATAACCCCCTAATACCCCATCATTCTTCAATAACCCCCTAATACCCATCATTCTTCAATAACCCCCTATTACCCATCATTCCTCAATAACCCCCCAATACCCCATCATTCTTCAATAACCCCCTAATACCCCATCATTCTTCAATAACCCCCTAATACCCATCATTCTTCAATAACCCCCTATTACCCATCATTCCTCAATAACCCCCTAATACCCCATCATTCTTCAATAACCCCCTAATACCACATCATTCCTCAATAACCCCCTAATACCCCATCATTCCTCAATAACCCCCTAATACCACATGATTCCTCAATAACCCCCTAATACCCCATCATTCCTCAATAACCCCCTATTACCCATCATTCCTCAATAACCCCCTAATACCCATCATTCCTCAATAACCCCCTATTACCCATCATTCCTCAATAACCCCCTAATACCCATCATTCCTCAATAACCCCCTATTACCCATCATTCCTCAATAACCCCCTATTACCCATCATTCTTCAATAACCCCCTAATACTCATCATTCCTCAATAACCCCCTAATACCCATCATTCCTCAATAACCCCCTAATACCCATCATTCCTCAATAACCCCCTAATACCCATCATTCCTCAATAACCCCCTAATACCCCATCATTCCTCAATAACCCCCTAATACCCCATCATTCCTCAATAACCCCCTAATACCCATCATTCCTCAATAACCCCCTAATACCCATCATTCCTCAATAACCCCCTAATACCCATCATTCCTCAATAACCCCCTAATACCCATCATTCCTCAATAACCCCCTATTACCCATCATTCCTCAATAACCCCCTATTACCCATCATTCTTCAATAACCCCCTAATACTCATCATTCCTCAATAACCCCCTAATACCCATCATTCCTCAATAACCCCCTAATACCCATCATTCCTCAATAACCCCCTAATACCCATCATTCCTCAATAACCCCCTAATACCCCATCATTCCTCAATAACCCCCTAATACCCCATCATTCCTCAATAACCCCCTAATACCCATCATTCCTCAATAACCCCCTAATACCCATCATTCCTCAATAACCCCCTAATACCCATCATTCCTCAATAACCCCCTAATACCCATCATTCCTCAATAACCCCCTAATACCCATCATTCCTCAATAACCCCCTAATACCCATCATTCCTCAATAACCCCCTATTACCCATCATTCCTCAATAACCCCCTAATACCCCATCATTCCTCAATAACCCCCTAATACCCCATCATTCCTCAATAACCCCCTATTACCCCATCATTCCTCAATAACCCCCTAATACCCCATCATTCCTCAATAACCCCCTATTACCCCATCATTCCTCAATAACCCCCTAATACCCATCATTCCTCAATAACCCCCTAATACCCCATCATTCCTCAATAACCCCCTAATACCACATCATTCCTCAATAACCCCCTAATACCACATCATTCCTCAATAACCCCCTAATACCCCATCATTCCTCAATAACCCCCTAATACCCCATCATTCCTCAATAACCCCCTAATACCCCATCATTCCTCAATAACCCCCTAATACCCATCATTCCTCAATAACCCCCTAATACCCCATCATTCCTCAATAACCCCCTAATACCCATCATTCCTCAATAACCCCCTAATACCCCATCATTCCTCAATAACCCCCTAATACCACATCATTCCTCAATAACCCCCTAATACTCATCATTCTTCAATAACAATAATAAGTGAGAGTGAGAGACTGGAGACAGTTGCGGGTATTATAGGAAGGAGAGGCCGCTGGTCCAGCAGTTGGGAGCTCCTGCGCCCTTATCACACAGAGGTTGGGATGGCGCCCTGTGCGACCACACTTCTCGCACCCCCCAAAGGCCGGCCACGGGTTATTACCCCCGTCCTGTATATTACCCCCCCCCCCCCCCCCGGTAATAATGCCCCCCGGTAATAATGCCCCCCCGGGAATAACGCTCCGTTACCTCGGCCGTAGCCCTGGGTGTGTTTGGCGAAGCTCCGCACCACAGCCTCCACCGCCTCCCGCAGCACGGCCGGGCTCCCGGCAGCCCCCAGAGCCAGCGGAGGAGGAGGCACAGGGGCCCCGCCCGTCACCCCGGGCCTGAGAGAGCGCAAAGTACCACCCGACACCCCCGGCTGCAGCCGCTGTGCCCCCAATGACTCCATCCTCCGCCGCCGGCCGAGCGAATAACGGGACCGAGAGGACGACGAGTCACTCAGCAGAAGCGCCAGCCAATCGCCTTTCAGACTGGGCGGGGCCTCTGATTCTGACTCGCTGCGCTCAGAAGAATCACCCGCCACTCAACACGGCATGGACCTATCAGATGCCCCTCACAGCAACAGGGGGCGGAAACTAAGCTGAGAGAGCCAATCGTCACAAGCGTGGGCGGGAGCTCCAAAATAACGGGACCGAAGGCTTACCAGCCAATAGCTGATTGTTAGAATCTGTCACTCACGGCTTGATCTACCAATCACAAGAGCCAGAGTGGGCGGAGCCTCTAGTCTGGCTGTGTGCGTGCGCGTTCACGTTATATAGTAAAGGCGCGTTCTCGCTAGCGGAGCGCTTGTCTCTTCTGTGACGTCATGTCTCTATTTTACTTTATATACATTTATTTCTTATATATATAGAGAACATTTAACTCCATAAAGAGATTCTTATTTCTGTTTTTGTGAAACCTATTCTAATTTCTCTTTCAGTTAGTACATACAGATTGCTCACACTAATCCGGACCTTCACCCTGAATAAGAGCCTATCTTATATGTTTCCCCCTGTACATACAGATTGCTCACACTAATCCGGACCTTCACCCTGAATAAGAGCCTATCATATGTTTCCTCCACCCTGTACATACAGATTGCCCACATTAATCCGGACCCTCACCCTGAATAAGAGTCTCTTATATGTTTCCCACTGTACATACAGATTGCCCACATTATTCCGGACCTTCACCCTGAATAAGAGCCTATCTTATATGTTTCCCCCCCTGTACATACAGATTGCTCACATTATAAGATAGGCTCTTATTCAGGGTGAGGGTCCGGATTAATGTGAGCAATCTGTATGCACAGGGTGTGGGAAACATATAAGATAGGCTCTTATTCAGGGTGAAGGTCCGGATTAATGTTGGCAATCTGTATGTACAGAGTGTGGGAAACATATAAGATAGGCTTTAAATGCTTTATTTTTGCACTGTTAGCACATTATGGCCAAGCACTTTGTTTCTACAATTAATGGGCAGGCATTCATTTTGCATATACATGTATTTGTTCTGTATGAGGATATAATTATTCATCATAATATTTTATACAATAATCAATTTCATTGTAAAGCACCAATATAATCATATATATACAGTTTCCTTATTCCATGAACATGTGGCATGACATTGATATTTGTAATATTCATTTGTAGATAGGTCAGGTCTCCCCTCCAACCTTTGTGTTTGTGTCTATCAGGCTGATTCATCACTAACGCCAGGTAGCGACAGATGAGCGTCTGTAGTGAGGATTTCAGAGCGCCCGCTAGTAGTTGCTGTGCTCGGCCGTGGGTCGCTAGTTTATAGCGACGGGCAGGCTGATTCATCACTAACGCAGGTAGCGACAGATGAGCGTCTGTAGCGGCATTTTCAGAGCGCCCGCTAGTAGTCGCTGTGCTCGGCCGTGGGTCGCTAGTTTATAGCGACGGGCAGGCTGATTCATCACTAGCGCCAGGTAGCGACAGATGAGCGTCTGTAGTGAGGATTTCAGAGCGCCCGCTAGTAGTCGCTGTGCTCGGCCGTGGGTCGCTAGTTTATAGCGATGGGCAGGCTGATTCATCACTAACGCCAGGTAGCGACAGATGAGCGTCTGTAGTGAGGATTTCAGAGCGCCCGCTAGTAGTCGCTGTGCTCGGCCGTGGGTCGCTAGTTTATAGCGATGGGCAGGCTGATTCATCACTAACGCCAGGTAGCGACAGATGAGCGTCTGTAGTGAGGATTTCAGAGCGCCCGCTAGTAGTCGCTGTGCTCGGCCGTGGGTCGCTAGTTTATAGCGACGGGCAGGCTGATTCATCACTAACGCCAGGTAGCGACAGATGAGTGTCTGTAGCGGCATTTTCAGAGCGCCCGCTAGTAGTCGCTGTGCTCGGCCGTGGGTCGCTAGTTTATAGCGACGGGCAGGCTGATTCATCACTAACGCCAGGTAGCGACAGATGAGCGTCTGTAGCGCGGCATTTTCAGAGCGTCCGCTAGTAGTCGCTGTGCTCGGCCGTGGGTCGCTAGTTTATAGCGACGGGCAGGCTGATTCATCACTAACGCCAGGTAGCGACAGATGAGCGTCTGTAGCGGCATTTTCAGAGCGCCCGCTAGTACTCGCTGTGCTCGGCCGTGGGTCGCTAGTTCAGAGCGGCTCAGTCGCTGTTCAGTAATGATGAATACATTGTGAGGAGTCGCTATTTGACCAGTACAGCGCTGTGTGGGAGCGCATGTTAGCGACTGGTCATAGCGACCGACTCACACCATATTCAGCAAAAAAACAGCCTCACAAATCTCTGGCGCAGAAAAATGCTTCTCTGAAGCCCAGAGCGCAGGAGGCTGTGTGATTAAAGTCTGTTTTCCAGCATCTATCCACCAGTAACAAAGCGAAAACATATGGAATTACATTGTAACAACATTGTAACATGACACTTTAATGGCAGAGCTGTGATGTCATTTCTGAAGAAATATATAAAACATGAAAAAATTGTGAAAAAACTGCTTATTCAATGTCAGGAGAGGTCACAGAATTATTTGTGATTTTTTGGGGAAAAAAAACCCAGTTTAAAGAGAAGAAAAGTATCGTCCATTGAAATGTATGGGAGAGCGACAGGTAGCGAGAGGTCATACCAGGCGCTGTGCAAGGCTGAACGCCGGCGCTGTTCGCTGAGGCTGGGATAATGATGAATCGGACGCTACATGGCGCTATCCCTTCATAAATAAGGGCCTATGGTTTTAATTGTATATGTCTTCATTACACGCTGTATTCGTCTATATATTTTGAATAAAAGATTGGATTTTTACATTTGAGTGCGGCTTACTTTACCCCCCCCCCGGTAATTTACCCCCCCCCCCCCCCCCCCCCTGCACCTCCTTTTACAATTTTGGCTGTGCATATACACCCAGCTTTGAAACCCAGCAGTGTCACATGTCAATAAAGATGAGCGAAAAAAAAAAGCGTCCTCCGTTGCCCGGGCAACCAGCGTAGCTCCCTCTGGCATAGCGGCTTCGCGCTGTCACGAGGTTTGTCCCCAGCGGCGGTCCGTCCTCCTCCCGGAAGTGCGGTGCGGGTGAGTGTTCTTTGCACTCAGGGCGAGGAGCGGGGAGCTGATGGAGTCCTGGGTGAGGTTCAGCGGCCAGAGCCAGGCCAAGGAGCGCCTGATCAGGTGACATTATTTGGGCTTTATGTCTCTGCTTTTACCCCTCAACAGTCGATGGACTACAAGTCCCAGCGTGCTCTGCGGCGGTGACCTGAATAGCCAATCGGAGACTTGCATGGCTGTACTATAACTCCCAGCATGGCAAACCAAGGACGGCCTGGGTTGTGATGGACTACAAGTCCCAGCATGCCTAGCTGTAGCTAGGCTCAGCCATTCCTGTTACTGTCGCACCACAAGTCCCAGCATGCCTAGCTATAGCTAGCCTCAGCCCTTCCTGTTATTGGTGCACCACAAGGGCCAGCATGCCTAGCTATAGCCTGCCTGTGCCCTTCCTGTTATTGATGCACCACGAGTCCCAGCATGCCCAGCTATAGCCTGCCCGTGCCCTTCCTTTTATTGGTGCACCACAAGGTTCAGCATGCCTATCTATAGCCTGCCTGTGCCCTTCCTGTTATTGGTGCACCACAAGGTCCAGCATGCCTAGCTATAGCCTGCCTGTGCCCTTCCTGTTATTGGTGCACCACAAGGTCCAGCATGCCTAGCTATAGCCTGCCTGTGCCCTTCCTGTTATCAGTGCACCACAAGGTCCAGCATGCCTAGCTATAGCCTGCCTGTGCCCTTCCTGTTATTGGTGCACCACAAGGTCCAGCATGCCCAGCTATAGCCTGCCTGTGTCCTTCCTGTTATTGGTGCACCACAAGGCCCAGCTATAGCCTGCCTGTGTCCTTCCTGTTATTGGTGCACCACAAGGTCCAGCTATAGCCTGCCTGTGCCTTTCCTGTTATTGGTGCACCACAAAGGCCAGCATGCCTAGCTAAAGCCTGCCTGTGCCCTTCTTTTTATTGGTGCACCACAAGATCCAGCAGGCCTAGCAGCAGCAAGTCTGATCCACATGCCTACCTGTAGCCATTGTGTTATGGGTGCACCACAAGGTCCAGCATGTCTAGCAGCGACCCAGGTTGATATGTTTAGGGGAGTATGCCTAGCTGTAGCCAGCCTTATCCCTTCCTCTGTCTGATGCACCACAAGGTCCAGCATGCCTAGCAGCCAGCCAGTCAGTCTGATCGACTGAGGCTTGGCGTACCTACCTGCAGCCTTTCCCAGGGGGTTAAATATACTATATATATCAGATCTGGCTCGCCTGAGGGGCTGGTGCACTACAAATCCCAGCACCAACCTCACCCCCCAAATTCAAGGAATTCTATATTTGAAAGGCTGCAGCTATGTTGAGCCCTGTCTAGTGAGTGATGTACTATGAGACCCAGCATGCAACTATATATCCCAGCATGCCACGCTACAGTAAACCTCGGCGTGATGAACTATGGGCCCCAGCATGCCTTGCTTCAGCCTGAACTCCGTGCACATCTGAGACCTTCCTATCGGGAGACTTGACTGAGGTGGATGGAGCCTTTAGTGTAATCTGTAAGAGCCTGGCGGGGGGCGGGGGGGGGTCATGGCGGCCATATTACCCAAACTTTGGCACAGGGTGCGCTTGCCCTTAGATCGGACATGTGACTATCATGTTGTGATCAGGCCAAGAGGAGGTTATGCAATGTGTGAGCAGAGCACAGAGCAGACTTTACCCCACCGGAGGTTCCCCGTCACCTATATTCCTGCCAGCGTTGTTTTATAATTATTTATTTTACTTTGTTTCTTAGGCGATAATATGTCAAAATCCTGGGTTTTGGTCCACTTTAATTAAACTCCTTGCTCATCCTCTCCGTGGCCGAGGGAGAAAAGTCTTACTGCGGTATCTCTACGAGTCCGTCAGGGCGGCCCATACAACCCCCCCCCTATGTTATATAGGTCCTTCAGGTTTTTGTAGTTTACTTGTATTATACTAAAAGGAAAAGAACGGAAAGTATTTGCACAGTACCCAGTCCAAGGACAGACAGCATTACCCATCTACCCTTGCAGTAGGCGGGGCTATGCAAATCATCTCTTGACATCTCTGTGCCATCCAAGGCCCTTAGAACCGCAATGCCAAGGATTAGCTTTAAATTTTACACAGCCAGACACATCCAACTAGTGGACACGTGTTTCGAGCTTTAGGATTTTAAAAGCTTTATTGAAAATTCAAAACAATAACAGTACAGATATCAACATCAACATCAAAGTCAAAGAACAGCATGAAATACATAAGGCAAGACACAATAATATCCACAATAATTTGGAGTGTGCGTGCAAAGAACACGCCAATCTCCCAAAGGAAGCACCACTACAATCAACAGTATATATTAATGATTTTATTAGTACAAAAAAAAACCCAAAAAATTAAAATACCGTATATACTCGAGTTTTCCAGCCCACTTTTTGGGCTGAAAAAAGCCGCCTCGGCTTATACTCGAGTCAGTGGCCGCTCTCACACACACACTTACTGGCTGTTGCGCGCAGGTTGGTGGGAGGCGTCCATTGTTTCTATTGGACGCCGACCACATGGGGCACGCCCACCAACCAGCGCGCAACGACCAGGAAGTTCCTGCGCGCGTTTGTGAGAGCGGCGGCGGTGGTGGAGGCAGTGTGGGCGGCGGAGGCAGTGGCCAGCGCGCGTTTGTGAGAGCGGCAGCGGCGGAGGCAGTGGCAGCGGCGGAGGCCAGCGCGCAACAACAGGTAAGTGTGGGGGGGACCACTGGGTTTTTTTTTAGCCAGCAGTGTTCCATTTGAATGTCATGTTTTCCTTATCTACAGCTATGCAGAAGCAACTATGTGAATCCACCTTTTCAAGTCACATGCGGTCTGTATTTTGTTTGTAATGAAAACATGGCAACACATCAAAATATATCCAGACTAAAAGGGGGTGGGAGCAGCTCAATCCCTCTTATTTATACGAGATTGTTCCTTCATACAAGATTATTCTTATTATATAACCCCTTATCATCCAAAATCATTATTATATATCCTCTTATCATCCAAAATTATTATTATTATATATCTTCTTATCATACAAAAATATCATTATTATAATTCAGGGCCTGGGAACTAACCCAGTTTAACCCTCTCATCATCAATCTCATCTGATTATTCAGCACCAAACATGTCTGGCTATGTGGAAAGACAGAGATTTGGTTGCATATATCTGCAGATACATGTGGAAGCCACACCGCCCCGACAAGGCACTCTGTATTTAGTGTGGTCCCTACTCTTAATTCTGAGTCCCCAATGTTGGGACATGCAATGCAGACAAATATCTGAGAGCTACTCACCTGGGAAGCTGCCGGCCTCCCTTTAGAACACTTCACAGGGAGGAATCCATATTGACTGAATTCCCCCCTGCTTATGCTAATTAAGAGTAGGGACCACACTAAACACAGAGTGCCTTGCCGGGGCGGTGTGGCTTCCACATGTATCTGCAGATATATGCAACCAAGTCTCTGTCTTTCCACATAGCTAGACATGTTTGGTGCTGAATAATCAGATGAGATTGATGATGAGAGGGTTAAACTGGGTTAGTTCCCAGGCCCTGAATTATAATAATGATATTTTTGTGCCAAGCAGCGACGGACGCCAGAACAATCTCCACGTTACAGGCGCATCTGGCCCGCCGGAATCCGCACGGCCAGATCGCCATACACAAGAAGGCCCGCTACAAGCAAAGCACCAGCATAATGTACAGCCACCCGCCCCAGGCACAAAGTGCCATGAGACCGGGCGGGAAGCATAATAAAGGATAATAATAAACCCGCAGTGCGCACATGCGCCCTGGTAATGTCAGGGCGCACGGGATCATGACAGGACCACGTACGGGAGGGGGCGCTGCAAAGGGAGGGGAAACACCATGGTGGGACGGCCCATTATTTGTAAAGGACAAATGACATTAAGTATACTGGCCCATGATATCATATGGTGATGGACCCACTGGAACACAAAGATACTTGTTTGATACGCGCATTTCTTTGTGGAACCGCGATCTTCACCGGGACCTAACGGCCTTCTCTGCCGGGCGCGTGGGCTCCCGCCCGGCATGAACTTTCTGCCTTGACCCGCTCTCCCGCACGTGGAAGCGGAGTGTTTTTATTTATTTATTTATTTTTTTTTTTTTTCCTTCCAGAAATTTTACCGGCTCACCCGCGGGACCTTACCCGGCCGCGGTGCGCTCCGCCCGGCATGACCTCCCGGCCTCGTCCCGCTCACCTCCGGAGCCGCCGGAAGCCCAGCGGCTTTGACATTCAAAGTCCCCGCTACCTCGCGCATTCCCCCGCGGGGGTCCCTACACCCGCTGGAAGGGTCCCCGCACGTCCCGGGGAGTGCGCCTAGCCCAGCTCCACCTCGGGCCTGAGTTTGGGCAGTTTATTTTTTTCCTCTTCCAGAATTTTTTTTGGGCGGGCTCCAGCTCGTGCTCTGGCTCTGGACGGGAGAGGTCGCTCCCTCCCCACAGAGAGTCGGGCCTCTCCTTTGGCTGCCTGGCTGGCCCCCACAGCCGAGAACCTTAAGCCCTGGCCCCACCGCCGGCTAAGCCAGCCCTGCCCTCTGCGTACGGCGGGCCCTGGGGCGCCCCCCGCCCACGGCCACGGCGGTTTAAGCTACCCCCCTCCCGCCGCGGACGGTGACGGCGGCGCGGGACGCTGCGCTGCTCCGGCGCCGGATAGCCGCGCTGCCCGCCCGCTTCCACGGCGGTTGGGGACTCTTGTCTCTGGCTGGAGCCCCGCGGTGCGCCCCCCCTCCGCCCCCTCCCCGGCAGTTGAGGCCGGGTCCATCATGCTCGGGATCGCCCGGCGGGGGGGGAGGGGTTGGAGGCGGAGGGGTCCCCCCGCCTCCCCTTCTCGGGTGTGTCTCGGAAGACAAAAGCTTGGCTCGAGGGATGACTTTCAATAGATCGCAGCGAGGTAGCTGCTCTGCTACGCACGAAACCCTGACCCAGAATCAGGTCGTCTACGAATGATTTAGCACCGGGTACCCAACGAACATGCGCTGCGCTGCGGGAGAGAGGCGGCTCGCTTCCGTCCGCGCTCCGGCCCCGTGGCGTTCGGCTCTACGCTCTCACACACACTGACACTTACTGGCTGTTGCGCGCAGGTTGGTGGGAGGCGTCCATTGTTTCTATTGGACGCCGACCACATGGGGCACGCCCACCAACCGGCGCGCAACGATCAGGAAGTTCCTGCGCGCGTTTGTGAGAGCGGCGGCGGTGGTGGAGGCAGTGTGGGCGGCGGAGGCAGTGGCCAGCGCGCGTTTGTGAGAGCGGCGGCAGTGGCGGCGGCGGAGGCCAGCGCGCAACAACAGGTAAGTGTGGGGGGGACCACTGGGTTTTTTTTTAGCCAGCAGTGTTCCATTTGAATGTCATGTTTTCCTTATCTACAGCTATGCAGAAGCAACTATGTGAATCCACCTTTTCAAGTCACATGCGGTCTGTATTTTGTTTGTAATGAAAACATGGCAACACATCAAAATATATCCAGACTAGTTCACTGGATTTCCTCAAATGACCCTGTACTGCATATATTGTACATACAGGTTTGCGTACTTATTCTCCTTCCATTTCTGAATATAACCCAGGATGTTAGTATTATATAGTTCCTTCATTATGTTTTATTATCTCCGGATAAACGTAGAACTTTCTGGATATAGTTGTAACATTCGCTGCTCAAGTTTGCTATAAGGCAGATATGGAGATTGAGAAGCAGTGATGGGAGAGAGGAACGTTCATTCACATTCTGCCAACATAAATTTGAATAGTGTTGGGACCTGAACTTGAACAAAAAATTAAAGATGGGCCCAACACTAGCGCTTAATTAATTTGTACTGTTGCCACATTTATTATGATCTGTTTTCCTGGGAGGGGGGGGCACTTTCATTTATAAGCAACACCAGCAGTAATAGTGTGGCAACCTGCATGTCTCAGGTCAGAGTGGCCATTATTAGGGCCCCCTTTTCATCCCTTGGACCCCTATACCTGCCTGCATTTCCCACCCTAGGCTTATACTCGAGTCAATAACTTTTTCCAGTTTTTTGCGGTAAAATGAGGTGCCTCGGCTTATATTCGGATCAACCTATACTCGAGTATATACGGCAGGGTGGATTTGATTTAAATCTAACTGATTTAAATCACGATTTAAATCACTAGTCAGTAAGGCTTGATTTAAATCAGTGATTTAAATCAAAGTTTCTACCTAAACTAGTTCTTGCTATTTTAACATGCAAGTAAGATGAAGATTTTTAGAATCACTTTTTATATTACTTTTTTCTCCCCAGTTTAATGGGTTAATCATTCATATTTGGACACCACTGTTCTGTTGTACTTAGGAAGGAGAAAAATAATCCTGACCTTAATAACAATTTAAATAGATTTATTCAACTGAAACAATAACAACATTACAGCATAAGTTATTTGCTTAAACAAACATCCATGTTTTGTTAACTAATTTGGCTAAACAAAATATATATATATTTTAAGAAACTTAGACTGTCAGCCCGGCCGACACATGAAAAACTTAAATCCTACTGTCCCTGCTGTCCTCTGTAGCTCACTAGTCATAGGTTTGTAGAACAATAGGATTAAGGTCTTTTTCTCAACTCTGTTCATGTTGTAACATTTTTGCTGTGAAGAAGAGGCTGGGACCTCTGCGGAGTCCAATTCAGTTTTGAGAACTGCGTAAGTAAAGCGAGCGTCTGTGATAATATAGGAGAGAAACTGCCCACTAATCCTACAGAAACCTCTGGAAGAGCATGGCATTGTGAATGTTACACATATACAGCCTTTATTCTACTGAGTTAAACAACTCGGCTTTATCTCATGATGGAAGAACCTTTGGATGGTAAAATATTTTCCTCAAAAAGCAGTTTATTGAAAAAAAATCCGATTTAAATCAAAAAAATCCGATTTTTTTTGATTTAAAAAAAAAAAAACATTGATTTTTATCCACCCTGATATACGGTACATACACCACAAGACAAATTTAAAAACAACCAGTATGGCCAAATGTATCTATATCAATGTGTATGGCCCCTAAGGGCCTCTTAAATAACTGCCCTATGGGTGAATAATATTAATTATCCTAGAATAGTAATAACCCATCCTTTTTGTGCCGGCACAAAAAAATCCTAACCGCATGTAAATATATGTGCAATTTCATAAAACCAATACTACAAAAATATTAATAATATATATATGGCAAAAATAGTGTATATACAATAATCCAATATAAACAAAAATATCAATATATAAAGTGCAAATGCATGAAAAACACATAAACCTAAAACACTACCTAATATTGCACAGGGAAACCCATTCCAATAAGCATGTGCTGGCACTTGCATTTATATCATATATTGTTATTGTCTGCACTTTAAAGTCTTATTGGAATGGGATTCCCTGTGCAATATTAGGTATGTGCAAAAAAAGTGTATATACAATAATCCAATATAAACAAAAATATCAATATATAAAGTGCAAATGCATGGAAAACACATAAACCTAAAACACTACCTAATATTGCACAGGGAACCCATACCAATCAGACTTTAAAGTGCAGACAATAACAATATATGATATAAATGCAAGTGCCAGCACATGCTTATTGGAATGGGTTTCCCTGTGCAATATTAGGTAGTGTTTTAGGTTTATGTGTTTTCCATGCATTTGCACTTTATATATTGATATTTTTGTTTATATTGGATTATTGTATATACACTATTTTTGCCATATATATTATTAATATTTTTGTATTATTGGTTTTATGAAATTGCACATATATTTACATGTGGTTAGGTTTTTTTTGTGCCGGCACAAAAAGGATGGGTTATGACTATTCTAGGATAATTAATATTATTCACCCATAGGGCAGTTATTTAAGAGGCCCTTAGGGGCCATACACATTGATATAGATACATTTGGCCATACTGGTTGTTTTTAAATTTGTCTTGTGGTGTATGTATTTTAATTTTTTGGTTTTTTTTTGTACTAATAAAATCATTAATATATACTGTTGATTGTAGTGGTGCTTCCTTTGGGAGATTGGTGTGTTCTTTGCACGCCCACTCCAAATTATTGTGGATTGCGTTTTTGATGGGTGAGCGCACAGTTGTATGCATTTTGTAGGAAGATTTGGGCGGCGCACCCTTTGTTAGTAAACAAGACACAATAATACATGTTAATATCCATATCATCTCGAAAATCGTTTTCATTTACCGTATATACTCGAGTATAAGCCGAGTTTTTCACCCCACTTTTTGGGCTGAAAAAAGCCGCCTCGGCTTATACTCGAATCCAGGAGCGGACTGCCAGGGAAGGCCGCAACCCTGAACCCAACAGATGCTGGAGGGTGAGGGGCGGCCGCTGTGGGTCCCTGCTGTACCCGCTGCCGCCGCCGCTCTCATACGCACAAACA
>CM051244.1:166861763-167301763 GCA_027917425.1 Gastrophryne carolinensis | reverse complement strand
GTGTGTGTGTGTGTGTCTCTTTCTGTGTGTGTGTCTCTTTCTGTGTGTGTGTCTCTTTCTGTGTGTGTGTCTCTTTCTGTGTGTGTGTGTCTTTCTGTGTGTGTGTGTGTGTTTCTGTGTGTGTGTGTGTGTGTGTCTCTTTCTGTGTGTGTGTGTGTGTGTGTGTCTGTTTCTGTGTGTGTGTGTGTGTGTGTGTCTGTTTCTGTGTGTGTGTGTGTGTGTCTGTTTCTGTGTGTGTGTGTGTGTGTGTGTGTGTCTGTTTCTGTGTGTGTGTGTGTGTGTCTGTTTCTGTGTGTGTGTGTGTCTCTCTTTCTGTGTGTCTCTCTCTTTCTGTGTGTGTGTCTCTCTCTTTCTGTGCGTCAACTCCAATTCCAATTGAAAAAAGCCGCCTCGGCTTATACTCGAGTCAATAACTTGTTCCATTTTTTTGTGGTAAAATTCGGTGCCTCGTCTTATATTCGGGTCGGCCTATACTCCAGTATATACGGTACATTACATTCAACATATTTCAACAATTTCCCAACCTACCCACCAAAATGTATCGTCCTTTATTGAAATACATATTTCACTCACTCAAACAAATACATAGATCACATAAAAACGTCAACACTGTATATTTTATATACAAACACAAAAAACGTTTCAACTTTATTACATCAAATACAGAGTAACACATTTAGACAAGCTGAATGGGCAGCACCAGCCTTTTAGCCACATGTAACATTCAACAATAGTCTGGCTGTATAATGATGTGCACACTGCCCCCAGCAACAAGAATTCAAACACAAGAGAAAAAAATGGGGGAACCCACACTGCCCCAAAAAAGAAGTTGCCAAGGGTACAACAAGTGGCACCGCTCTCAAAAGTATAAGAAAGTATCTCAATTTTATTATTTACAAATACATATAAAAAAAACATAATAACACTTACACAAATGGACAACATGAACACATAAAAACACCAGGGGGCGCCGGTGGTCTAATAAAAATCATAATAAAAATGTGACACTTAATTCAAATAACAGTATATAAGTTTCTAATAACCTTATCAAGTTGTGCAAAATACGCAATGAATGTGCAAAATAAATACTGTCCAATAAATATTTCTAATTCTATATCCAAACAATCTAATTAATGCATATAGCTAACACCATAGAGCAGGAAAACGAACCAGGGTGTGCAAAAAAAAAGTAACAAAGCAAAAAAAACGTGTATACAGACCAACCGGAGCACCACCTCAAGAGTGAGGCGCCAACGCGTATCGTCGTGTCATACAATCTATTCGCCCTGAGGAAGTAGTGCAGGTGACACTACGATACGCGGCAAAATGTGTATACAGACCAACCGGAGCACCCCCTCAAGAGCGAGACGCCAACGCGTATCGTCGTGTCATACAATCTATTCGCCCTGAGGAAGTAGTGCAGGTGACACTACGATACGCGGCAAAATGTGTGTACAGACCAACCGGAGCACCACCTCAAGAGCGAGGCGCCAACGCGTATCGTAGTGTCATATAATCTATTCGCCCTGAGGAAGTAGTGCAGGTGACACTACGATACGCGGCAAAATGTGTATACAGACCAACCGGAGCACCACCTCAAGAGCGAGGCGCCAACGCGTATCGTAGTGTCATATAATCTATTCGCCCTGAGGAAGTAGTGCAGGTGACACTACGATACGCGGCAAAATGTGTATACAGACCAACCGGAGCACCCCCGCAAGAGCGAGACGCCAACGCGTATCGTAGTGTCATACAATCTATTCGCCCTGAGGAAGTAGTGCAGGTGTGTCTGGCTGTATAAAATTTAAAGCTAATCGTTGGCATTGCACCCTTAGCGGTTCTAAGGGCCTTGGATGGCACAGAGACGCGGCTCTGAGCGCTGGAGGCCGCGCCTCGCGCTTCCCTCTAACAGGGAGCGCGCCGGCCATTCGCAAAGGCCGCCCTGCTAGAGGGAAGCGGGAGACGCGGCCCGCACATGCGCCGTTGGAACGGGGTTAAGGTAAGATTTCTGGGCTTCCCGGGCCGATCCCCCCCCCCCCCCCCCCCGGGTGTTGGTCCACTTTAAGGTATATAGGTTTAGGTATTGATTTTTTATTGTGCATATATTATTGATTATTTATTGTGTATATATTATTGATTATTTATTGTGTATATATTATTGATTATTTATTGTGTATATATTTTTGATTATCGATCACGGTTCTTTTTTTTTTTCAGGGATATTGATTGTGATTTTATACTCTTTATTGTTTCTTGAACGTATAGTGGGGACTGATTTATAACATAACTAATATTGGCCGATGCTTTGTATTATGTGGGTTACTCTGAGGAAAGAGGGACATCGGGGTCAGCGTGGGGATTTTTATTGTGTCTTACATGTTGGTTTTAAAAGTTTGTTGTGCTTGCAATTTTTGAATACATTTTGTTAGATTTTCTCCATTGGTTGTGCTCCCTTTTTTTGATCCCCCAGGTTTCATTTATTCATCTAGTTCAGTGCAAAAATGCACGTTATATATGTGGTAGGTGCAAAACAATGAAAAAATGTATCAAAAAATATCTGATCTTACATGTCCATAATGTGCAGCAGTATGGTCGCCAGTATAACCCCCCCCAGAAACAAGCAACGCGTTTCGTGACGTAAAGTCACTTCTTCAAGGCAGAATGCTATTTAAGTCTCTGGCTAGGGCTTTTGTTTGGGGCTTTGGGCATCCTCATTTGTGTATACTTGTATTATACTTAGGTCTGGGAGGAAGGGGCGGGGCTTTTACCTGTTCCACTTTGTGTTTCCTCTTTAGGGGGAGGGGCCTCTCTCTCTCTGGTCGTCTCGTAGAAATTCCATTAGGACTTTTTTTTAACCCTTTCCTGGCCAGTAAATAACCGGTAACCCTCTCCGCTCTTTGCCTTCTCCAGGGCGGCGCAGTACGCCTGCACGTTGCTCGGCTACACCCTGCAGAAGAATGGCGTCGGCCCCGAAGTCGTCTCTGCCATCAAACAGCTGGAGGCCCACTTCAGTCTCTCCAGGAAGTGTAAGTGGACCTGTTGGTCTGGGCTCGGGGGTCCTCGTGTAGGCCCACCTGAACCTCTAGGTGGGTCAGATGTTTTGTTCTGCTTTAAGGCTGCCCCTTTCGAAAACAAGCGCCCTTTATTTTTACTGTACACCCCCCCCCCCCATAGAATTAAATGTAACCGTGCATCACATACACTACATGCACATTTTCTTTTTGTCCCCCTTCCAGTGATCCGATTGGGCAACTCGGTGGACGCCTTGGAGGCCGCAAAGCGCGCCATCCACCTGTCGGACGTGGTCCTGCGCCTCTGCATCACGGTGGGTCACCTGAACCGAGCCATGTACTTCGCCTGCGACAACATCCTGTGGCTGGGCAAGACGGGCCTGTCCCGGAATATGGACCAGGAGAAATGGAGCCTGCGCTCGTTCAGGTGCCGGACAGGACTTTATTATTAATAATAATAATAATAATAATCACAATAATAACAACAACAATAGTTGTTGTTATTGTTTATTATTATTAACAACAACTATTGTTGTTATTATTATTATTATTAACAACAACTATTGTTATTATTATTAACAACAACAACTATTGTTGTTATTATTAATATTATTTTTAACAACAACTATTGTTGTTATTGTTATTATTATTATTAACTACAACAACTATTGTTATTATTATTAACAACAACAACTATTGTTATTGTTATTATTAACAACAACAACTATTGTTGTTATTGTTATTATTATTAACAACAACTATTGTTATTATTATTAACAACAACAACTATTGTTGTTATTGTTATTAATATTATTTTTAACAACTATTGTTGTTATTGTTATTATTATTATTAACAACAACAACTATTGTTATTATTATTAACAACAACAACTATTGTTATTGTTATTATTATTAACAACAACAACTATTGTTATTGTTATTATTAACAACAACTATTGTTATTGTTATTATTATTAACAACAACTATTGTTATTGTTATTATTATTAACAACAACAACTATTGTTATTGTTATTATTATTAACAACAACAACTATTGTTATTGTTATTATTATTAACAACAACTATTGTTATTGTTATTATTATTAACAACAACAACTATTGTTATTGTTATTATTATTAACAACAACAACAACTATTGTTGTTATTGTTATTATTATTATTATTATTATTATTAACAACAACTCTTGTTATTATTATTAACAACAACAACTATTGTTATTATTATTAACAACAACAACTATTGTTATTGTTATTATTATTAACAACAACTATTGTTATTGTTATTATTATTAACAACAACTATTGTTATTGTTATTATTATTAACAACAACAACTATTGTTGTTATTGTTATTATTATTATTAACAACAACTCTTGTTATTATTATTAACAACAACAACTATTGTTATTGTTATTATTATTAACAACAACAACTATTGTTATTGTTATTATTAACAACAACAACTATTGTTATTGTTATTATTATTAACAACAACTATTGTTATTGTTATTATTAACAACAACTATTGTTATTGTTATTATTAACAACAACAACTATTGTTATTGTTATTATTAACAACAACTATTGTTATTGTTATTATTATTAACAACAACAACTATTGTTTTTTTTTTTTTTTTTTTTTAAAGTTTTTATTTTGAATTTGAAAGTAAATAACACAACAGTTCAAGACAGTACATTGTCAACCCGCACAATTCAAATAGACACCATCCATACCATATACATATACACACATACACACACTTACACACCGATGCCCAGGAAGAGGAAACCAATAGCAATATGAGCCGATCAGCTCAATAGCCGCCCAAGGGTACCGATATCCCTAGGGAGGAGGGACCCCCACAACCCCGTAGATCCAGGTTCCACCATAAGGGAGCTAGGGGGATTGCAGCCCTCATCCGTCCCACCAATCAGGTGAAATGCCCATTATTCCCATCATCTGCGAGCCCGTCCTCAGTTTCCTACATGGGATGGCAAAAGGCCCCTCACCCACTTCCCTCACGCATCATCTGCTACAGTTTCTGCGCACTGCAACCAAGGCTCCCATACCCTATCAAATTTTTTTGGAGTCCCACGAGCAGCATAGGTTAACTTGTACATGGCCAATTTCTGATTTATAAGCTTCTTCCAAGCTAACATGGATGGGACCGCCGGATGCCTCCAATTCAGCAAAATACATTTCCTCGCATAAAATAGTAAGAATCTCAATAGTACCCTCACAGAGCTTTGTTCAGTAACTGGTTCCGTCACCCCCAGGAGACACAGTGCCGCCGAACCTCTTACTTGGAACCCCACCACCTTGCCTACTACCCGCATCACCGATGACCAGTAGCGAACCAGTACCACACATGACCACACCGCATGCTCCCATGTGGCACTACCATTCCCACATCGGGGGCACAGATCACTATCCAGCAGGCCCATCCTATACATCCGGGCTGGTGTGATGTACGCCTGATGGAGCCACTTGGTTTGTATGAACCTATCTCTGGCCTCCACAACCGATGTGTGAATATTGTCCCATACTTCGTCCCAGTCCTCTCTATCCAAACCATACTCCAATCCCTGCCACTTCGCCATTACCGCCTCTCGGGGGGAGACCGAGGTGCTCTGTAATGCCTTATATATAGTCGAGACAGGTTTCTCCAGGTCACTCCTTCTAACCACACTTTCTATTAATGCCTCTGCAATGATCGGATCCCCAGCAGGGAATTGGGCTCTCAGTGCATGCCTAAGTTGCAGGTACCTGAAAAATTCTCTTGGGGATAGCTGGAACCTCTCGGACACCTGCTCAAATGACATGAGGATCCCAGAACAGTAGAACTGGCTCAGAAGCTGGGCAACAACAACAACTATTGTTATTGTTATTATTATTAACAACAACAACTATTGTTATTGTTATTATTATTAACAACAACAACTATTGTTATTGTTATTATTATTAACAACAACAACTATTGTTATTGTTATTATTATTAACAACTATTGTTATTGTTATTATTAACAACAACTATTGTTATTGTTATTATTATTAACAACAACAACTATTGTTGTTATTATTATTAACAACAACAACTATTGTTATTGTTATTATTATTAACAACAACAACTATTGTTATTGTTATTATTATTAACAACAACAACTATTGTTATTGTTATTATTAACAACAACAACTATTGTTATTGTTATTATTATTAACAACAACAACTATTGTTATTGTTATTATTATTAACAACAACAACTATTGTTATTGTTATTATTATTAACAACAACAACTATTGTTATTGTTATTATTAACAACAACTATTGTTATTGTTATTATTATTAACAACAACAACTATTGTTATTGTTATTATTATTAACAACAACAACTATTGTTATTGTTATTATTAACAACAACAACTATTGTTATTGTTATTATTATTAACAACAACAACTATTGTTATTGTTATTATTATTAACAACAACAACTATTGTTATTGTTATTATTATTAACAACAACAACTATTGTTATTGTTATTATTATTAACAACAACAACTATTGTTATTATTATTAACAACAACTATTGTTATTGTTATTCTTAGTATGTCACACACCCCGCTTCAAGAATCCATAACATGTGGGTAATATCGTCCTGAAGAGGGCGTTCCTGCAGAGATGATAGCAAAAGAAAGCCCCTCCCTGATCCATAAATACCTGGGACCTCCCACTCACTACCCAGTTTTCCATCTCTGCAGACGGCGAGCAAGTCAGAAGATGATGGCTCCTCCTTGCACAGGGGGATTTCAGTAGCCGGGGTAACTCCCGGCCTCTTATTTTGTCTATTTCCGCTCGGACCCCTGTTTGTCCCAAAATTTACCTCAGATTACATGCCTCCACAGTCTTGGCTGCTGGCCCGAGCGAGGGTACATTGGCACCTCTGGTGCTGAGGAGCAGAGCTCCACCGTGAGACCCTAAAAGAGAGGGTAGGCGGTCATACCGGGTAGGTGATCCTGGTTTGGGATGCCCCGTCCCTTGACTTTTCCCCTGGGGGGGGGGGCCCTTCCCTTTACCAACTATGGGGGCTGGGGGTTCCTCTCATAGGGGTTAGCTTTATTCTCTTTCTCTTTATTCACTTTCTCTTGTTGATGTGGAGCGTCTGGAAGTAATCCCTCAATGAATTGGTTGCACTGTTGTTACTATGTTGCAGCACCGCGGCTGTCATTGCAGCCGGGTGCCGGGGTTTTTCAGTCTGTGAGGTAATTTTTACCTCACACGCTTTGGGGGGGCGGGGCTGGCACTCGGCGCTCTGCCGCGGCCAGCCCCCGTTCTCTCATTCATTTCTCGCCGCAGCGAGCGGGGCGGGTGCTCCGCTAGTGATAGCGGGAGCACCCGCTGTCATGGCAGCCGGCGCCGCGGTTGTCGGTGGCGCCGGTCTCTGGGCTGGTGCGTGAGGGACTTCTTCCCTCACGCTTCATTCACACTGGTAGGGGGGGCGGAGCCGAGCTTTTGGGGCGTCGCCGCGGCTCCGCCCTCCTCTGTACTGGCGCCGCTGCGGAGCTGAGCTCCCTGTTACTGGGCAGCTTAAGGGGCACAGATCAGCTTTGCGCGGGCTGCGCAGACCACGCCCCTGACAAGGCAGTTCTTCTTCTCTTCACTTCACCTCAGAAATCGCCATTGTTCTGAGGCGGATCGTTCACCGCAGCGTTTGTGAGTGGCCCTGTGGGCCTCATTTATTTTTTCTTTTCTTTATCTGTTAAGTCTTATTGTAGGGACTTATGGGTCTCTCTCTGTCTTTTAGGTGAAGGTTATCCAGGAGGATCTTCTGTAGTATTGGAAGGTCTCTCCTGATCCTGGGTCCCTGGGTCCATTTTAGCATCACAAATCCTCCCACTCGGGACATTAAAGGGGCATCCCGGGTTGTCTAACTGGCGTAATTCCCTGGGTCATAGCGACCACTCAAAATTCACCTTATGGAGGCATCCCCGGATACTGGGACTGGGACCCCTTCGGGGCATCCCAAAAAGTGTATGTTGTGTGGGATTTCCATTACTGGGGATGATGTGTTACTGTGTATACCATGTGCACAGCAAACTATTACGCGGCAGTCCGAACCCCAAGCGGCGGGGTCAGCACAGCCGGCTACCTCAACTCCCCCTCCCCCCTTGACTCGTGCCCCGTGTGACGTGGTCATGGGCAGGGATCTGCAATCTGAGATGTGTGCCAGATTGGCTAGCCTTGAGAAAATGCTCTCTAGCTCGGTCGCCCGTAAGGCTCCGTCTAAGAGAAAGCATTTGTCGCCGGCTCCGCCGGTGGATGATCTTGATGACAGAGATAATCTGGATTGGTCTGATTATCCTCAGCTAGAGGAGGGGGAAGTTGATGAGGGTTCAGAATTTTCGGATGATGAGCAGTCTGCTGGCGCTGATGCCGAGCTTTCTGATTTAGGGAGATCCTTGGACTCTCCTCACGCTCTGTCTCTCATGCTGGGAAGTTCTGAATATTTCCCCTCCCGAGGAGGCGTCACAGCAGAAAGGTGAATTGTTTGAGGAATCCAGGCCGCGCCTGGAGTTTCCTACGCAATGCCATTTTGATAGAATCATTGACAAGGAATGGGATAGGCCGGCTCGGCTCCCTGGCATCCCTCAGGGGTGGGATAGGAAATATCCCTTTCCTTCTGAGGCGGTCAAGCGCTGGGCATCTCCCCCCGAGGTGGATGCACCGGTTTTGGGGTTGTCTAACTCCTCGGTTTTAAACAGACCTGATTGTTCCACTCTCAAAGATGGAGAGGATAAACGTATTGATCAGATGGCTTCTCATGGCTTTACTAGCATTGGGTCGGCCATCCGGCCTGTGTGCGCTTCGGAGCTAATGGTGTTGGCTACCAGGTCTGTGGTCAGGGACCTGTTGACTTCTTCCGGGCTTCGTCCTGGTAGTAACGAGTTCCTTAGCCTTAAACGGTGTGAGTTGTTTCTATCCTTTGTGTTGACCGCCTTGGATGACACTTTGATGATGTGTGGTAGGACGTCGGCTCTGCTTGTGGCTATTTGGCGGTCGGTGTGGCTGCGCCAGTGGGCGGCCGATTTTATGTCCAAAAAATCACTGACGGCTTTACCCTTTGTTGGTCTACGGCTCTTTGGAGAGACATTGGACTCTGTCACCAAGGGTGGTAGGTTACCTCAACGTAAGAAACAACGCCGCCCTTTTCGGGGGGCGCCTGCCTTTACCCCCTCCTTTCGGGGGGCCAGATCTGGCAGGGGTTCTGCATTTCCCTCTTCCAGAGGAGATTCCGGAAACAGGGGCAGAGGACGTGCCCGTTCTGGATACAGTTGGGGCTCTAAGCCCAAACCGGCTGCTAAGCCGGCTCAGCAATGAGGGGGCGCCCTCACCCATGCGGGTGGGGGGACGGCTGCAGCACTTCTCTCAGATCTGGGATCAAGAGGTCTCGGACAGATGGATCCGGGAAGTGGTGTCTTCCGGCTACAAGCTGGAGTTCGAGCTCCGCCCCCCTTCCAGATTTGTCAGGTCTCGGATGCCGTCGGAGCCTCTAGCGGCGCAGGGGCTCCTGGTGGCAGTGGAGAATCTTCTGGACATGGCTGTCATTTGCCCAGTGCCCCCTTCAGATCGGGGCAGGGGCTTTTATTCCAATCTGTTCACGGTACCCAAGAAGGACGGGTTGGTCCGACCCATCTTGGATCTGAAGTTTCTCAACAGGTTCATCCGGCCGAGGAAATTCCGCATGGAAACGCTGCGTTCGGCCATTCACTCTCTTCGTCAGGGAGACTTTCTGACGTCCATAGACATCAAGGATGCTTATCTACACGTTCCGGTTTTTCCAGCACACCAGAGGTTTCTCAGGTTCGTGGTGGAGGATCGGCACTTTCAGTTTGTGGCACTTCCTTTCGGTCTCACCTCAGCTCCTCGGGTGTTCACCAAGGTGCTAGCGGGGGTGATGGCTCTGCTCAGAGGCCAGGGTATCCGCATCGTGCCCTATTTGGACGATCTACTGATCATGGCCTCTTCCTTCAACCAAGCGGAGTTGGACACCAGAGCGGTGGTGTCCACTCTGGAAAGGTTCGGTTGGGTGATCAACCACCCCAAGTCTTCTCTTTCTCCGTCCAGAATTCTGACCTTTCTGGGAATGTCTCTGGACACTTCACAGGCCAGGGTGTTTCTACCCCAGGCCAAGATTCTTTTGATTCAGGAGTTAGTTCGGCTTCTCTTGTCAACCCTTCATCCGACCATCCGGCTAGGGATGAGGCTGGTGGGGTTAATGGTGGCCTCATTCGAGGCAGTTCCCTTTGCGCAGTTTCACACAAGGACACTTCAGCTTCATCTGTTGAAGGTTTGGGACAAGTCTCCTCTATCGTTGGATCAGTCCTTCCTGATGACTCCCCGAGTTCGTCGATCCCTGCAATGGTGGCTGGGGTCGGTCAATCTGTTGAAGGGCAGATCTTTTCTGGCTCCGTGTTGGGAAACAGTCACCACGGATGCCAGTCTGTCAGGTTGGGGGGGTGTTTGGAAGGACCTCCAGTTTCAGGGTCTGTGGGGCCCGCAGGAGGCTCACGAGCCCATCAATGTTCTGGAGTTGAGAGCCATCAGGTTGGTTCTGTTTCGCTTGACTCATCAGTTGAGAGGCCTGCCAGTTCAGGTCCGGTCGGACAACAGAACGGTGGTTGCTTACATCAATCACCAAGGAGGGACTCGCAGCAGGAGTGCCCTCAGGGAAGTGTCTTTGATTCTGGACTGGGCAGAGACCCACGTCCCGTGTATCTCAGCAGTCTACATTCCGGGAGTGGAGAACACGGAGGCGGACTTGCTGAGCAGGGCCTCCTCTCGTCAGGGGGAGTGGTCTCTCAGTCCCAAGGTGTTTCGTTCGATATGTCTCAGGTGGGGGGTCCCAGCGGTGGACCTCTTTGCTTGTCGTCACAATCACAAGCTTCGAGTCTTTGTGTCTCTCTCGCGGGATCCTCTGGCTCTGACAGTGGATGCCATGTCTCTAAACTGGAGGGATCTGGGGCTCCTTTACCTGTTTCCTCCGTTCCCAATGCTAGCCAGAGTGCTGCGCAAACTGGCCTTGGATGGTGCGTCGGCAATTCTGGTGGCCCCAAGGTGGCCAAGGCGAGTTTGGTTCGCAGATCTTGTAAGACTGGCAGAGGATCAGTTCGCCCTGCCTCTGCTGCCGGACCTGCTCACCCAGGGTCGGCTGCGCTATCCCAATTTACCATCGCTGGCTTTGACGGCATGGCTGCTGAAACCGCCATCTTGAAGGAGGAAGGTCTTTCTGACGCAGTGATTCAGACTCTTATCTGTGCCAGGAAGCGCTCTTCCTCTTCTATTTACTACAGGACTTGGAGGGCCTATATTGATTGGTGTGAAAGTAGGTCTTTCTCTTGTTGAGAGTTCTCCATTCCTAGAATTTTAGAGTTTCTCCAACATGGTCTAGATCTGGGGCTCCAGCTTAGTACATTGAAAGGGCAGGTTTCTGCCCTGGCGGTGTTCTTCCAAAGGTCTTTTGCACTTCATCCCTTAGTCAAGACCTTTTTCAAAGGTGTTACACATGTTCGGCCTCCTAGGAAGCCTTTTGTTCCAGTTTGGGATTTGAACCTGGTTCTTTCTGCTCTCCAGGGCCCTCCGTTTGAGCCCTTGAAGGAGATAGCTTTGTCTTCTCTTACCCAAAAGGTGGCCTTTTTGGTGGCTATCACTTCGGTTAGGCGTGTTTCTGAGTTGGCAGCTTTATCCATTACAGCTCCGTACTTTGAGAAACATCAGGACAAGGTTGTCTTTCGTTTCAAGCAGGATTTTCTTCCTAAAGTGGTCTCGGAGTTTCATCTGAATCAGGACATTGTTTTGCCCTCTCTATGCCCAAATCCCAGCGACGACAAGGAAAGGGCATTGCATTCCTTGGATGTAGTTCGTGTTGTGGAACATTATCTGGAGGTTACGTCTTCCTTTCGTAAGACTGATGCTTTCTTTGTGGTGCCCTGCGGGCCTAGGAAAGGTTTGGCTCCTGCCAAATCTTCCATTAGTAAATGGATTCGTCAGGCCATCATTGGGGCCTATTCTGCCAAGGGGAGGAGTCCCCCTTTTCGTGTTACTGCTCATTCTACTCGTGCAGTTGGTGCGTCCTGGGCCTTTCAGCACCAGGCCTCTGTTGAACAAGTTTGTAAGGCCGCTACCTGGTCTTCTGTTCATACTTTTTCCAAGTTTTACAAGGTTGATGTTAGGGCATCAGCGGATGCTGTTTTTGGCCGCAAAGTTTTGCAAGCTGTTGTGGTTTAAGGTTGTGCATTGTTGCCTAGTTTTGGATCCCCGCCCTTGTTATAGACACTGCTGTTGGATGTCCCACATGTTATGGATTCTTGAAGCGGGGTGGGGTGTGTGACATACTAAGAATAATACCATTTTGTGAATACTCATCTTGTAAAATGGGTATTATGAGTATGTCACACACCCCGCTTCAACCTGCCCTTTTGTATTCAGGATCCTCTTTATTGCGAACTTTGCGTGGTTGTTGTTTATATTTGCCTCTTCCTGGTCCCTTATCTTACTGCTTTCTGTATACTGGGTAGTGCGTGGGAGGTCCCAGGTATTTATGGATCAGGGAGGGGCTTTCTTTTGCTATCATCTCTGCAGGAACGCCCTCTTCAGGACGATATTACCCACATGTTATGGATTCTTGAAGCGGGGTGTGTGACATACTCATAATACCCATTTTACAAGGTGAGTATTCACAAAATGGTATTATTATTATTAACAACAACAACTATTGTTGTTATTGTTATTATTATTAACAACAACAACTATTGTTGTTATTGTTATTATTATTATTAACAACAATTGTTGTGATTGTTGTTATTATTATTATTATTATTAATAAACAACAACTCTTGTTATTATTATTAACAACAACAACTATTGTTATTGTTATTATTATTAACAACAACAACTATTGTTATTGTTATTATTATTAACAACAACTATTGTTATTGTTATTATTATTAACAACAACTATTGTTATTGTTATTATTATTAACAACAACAACTATTGTTGTTATTGTTATTATTATTATTAACAACAACTATTGTTGTTATTGTTATTAATAACAGGACGATTGATTCCCACCCCCCTGGGGCATCCAAAAATATAAAATAAATATATATAAATATAAAATATATAAATATAAAATATAAAATATATAAATATAAAATATAAATATATATATATATATATATATATATAAATATATATAAAATATATATATATATATATATATATAAATATATATATATATATATAAATATATATAAAATATATATATATATATATATAAAATATATAATTATATTATATACTTATAGATTCCCGGGCCGATCGATTCCCTCCCCCCTGGGGCATCCAAAATCAGGATGCCCCGCTGTGATTCCCCCCAGGTCGCCCCATACACTTACTTTCTTTCCCGCTCCAATTGCACATGTGCGAGCCGCATCCCGCTATCCCTCTAGCAGGGCGCGTGCCCGCACCAGGCATTTGTTAATGGCCGGCCCTGTTAGAGGGAAGCGGGGGATGCGGCTGTCAGCCTGCTCGGAGCCGCTGGCCTTAGACGCCACCTTAAATGGCGTGACATCGGCGGCTCCGAACGTGCTGGAGGCCGCATCCCCCGCTTCCCTCTAACAGGGCCGGCCATTCACAAATCGAAGCGAGCGCGCCGAATGGACGAGAGGTCACGCATGCGGCGTAGGACTGGGATGAGGTGAGTTTCTTTGGGCGATCTGGGGGGTTTCCCCGTTAGAGGGAAGCGGGGGATGCGCTCGCTTCCGCTCGCCGTAGATGAAGGTTTAGACGATGTGACGCCAGCAGAGCCGAGCGCGCTGATTGGACGAGCGGCCGTGCATGCCCCGCGCAGGACCGGGAAGAGGTGAGTCTGGAGGGTTTCACACATCCCCTATCCAGGATAGTCAAAATCCTGGCTTTTGGTCCACTTTAAACCTCAGCGTCATAAACTGGGCGGAGCTATGCAAATCACCGAGCTGTCTCTCTTTCCCCACCCAATTACAGATACTACCTGTTTGCTCTCATCATGAGCCTCAGCCGGGACCTCTACGAGATGAAGATCCTGATGGAGGCCGAAACGTCGGGCAAGCGGTCCTCGTCCAAAGCAGCATCCGAGAACGGGGCGGTCTCCCGCGGCAACCCTCCTCCTCCTCACCAGCTGCTGGTCCTCCGCCTCCGCCTCCTCTTACACGTCCTCCGCAGCAACCCTCCCCTGCTGCTGGACCTGGCCAAGAACACGTGCGACATATTCATCCCGCTGGACAAGCTGGGCCTCTACAAGACAAACCCGGGCTTCATAGGCCTGTGCGGCCTCACCTCCTCCATATTGTCCATCCTGACCATTGTCCACCCCTGGCTGAAGCTGAAGCCCTGAGGCTGCCCATGCCCCGGGGGTATCCCAAAAAGTATTCCCTATTGGGGTGTGGGGGGGGGGGGATTAAAGTGGACCTTTCCTCAAATGATAGATGATGGGAAACCTGTCATTCTCCTCCCACTTCACTCTAGTTCCCACCTTCTGGCTTACTCACCTGTTCCAGAGCCGGGTCCTCCACTAATACTAAACAGGTGTGTGAGCCCAAATAGATCAGGGGTTCAGGTAGGTCCACTTTAAAGCGGTCCTTCTGAATAAGAGCCTATCTTTTATGTTTCCCCCCTGTACATACAGATTGCTCACATTAATCCGGACCTTCACTCTGAATAAGAGCCTATCTTATATGTTTCCCACACCCTGTACATACAGATTGCCCACATTAATCCGGACCCTCACCCTGAATAAGAGCCTATCTTATATGTTTCCCACACCCTGTACATACAGATTGCCCACATTAATCCGGACCCTCACCATGAATAAGAGTCTATTTTATATGTTTCCCCCCTGTACATACAGATTGCCCACATTAATCCGGATCCTCACCCTGAATAAGAGCCTATCTTATATGTTTCCCACACCCTGTACATACAGATTGCTCACATTAATCCAGACCCTCACCCTGAATAAGAGCCTATCTTATATGTTTCCCACACCCTGTACATACAGATTGCTCACATTAATCCGGACCCTCACCCTGAATAAGAGCCTATCTTATATGTTTCCCCCCTGTACATACAGATTGCCCACATTAATCCGGACCTTCACCCTGAATAAGAGCCTATCTTATATGTTTCCCACACCCTGTACATACAGATTGCCCACATTAAAAATCACCCTACCTGCGTCTACTGCATTTTCTGAGCCTTTAAACATCCAAGATGGCGGCCCATGGAGTCTCAGGCGGTCTGTCTTCTGACTGTGCCGCTCTGCATTCTGGGATTGCTGTTCTTTTCCTGACCCCAGCTCTGCTCTGTCTGTGGAAAGCACCGCTATAACCCCGCCCCCTGCACTTTATCCCGCTCTCCTCTCCTCAGTATGTGATACTTCTGAGGCAAGATGGCGGCGCCCGTATCCTAGAGTCCTGAACAGAGTTCAGAGGAACAGAGGAAACATACAAGATAGGCTCTTATTCAGGGTGAAGGTCCAGGATAATGTGGGCAATCTGTATGTACAGGGTGTGGGAAACATATAAGATAGGCTCTTATTCAGGGTGAAGGTCCGGATTAATGGGGCAATCTGTGTGTACAGGGGGGGAAACATACAAGATAGGCTCTTATTCAGGGTGAAGGTCCGGATTAATGTGGGCAATCTGTATGTACAGGGGGGGGGAAACATACAGGACAGGAAGGGAAACATACAAGATAAGCTCTTATTCAGGGTGAAGGTCCGGATTAAGATTCCTGAGCCAATCAGTTTGGGATGCCCCGCTGTGTGAAACGTCCCCAGGTCGCCCCATACACTTACCTTGTTTCCCGGTCCAACGGAGCATGTGCGAGCCGCATCCCCGCCATCCCTCTAGCAAGACGCGTGCCTGCGCCAGGCATTTGTGAATGGCCGGCTCCCTGTTAGAGAGAAGCGGGGGATGCTCCTTCCAGCGCGTTTAGACGATGTGACGTCAGCAGATCTGAGCGCTCTGATTGGACGAGCGGCCGAAAATGCGCCGTAGGACCGGGAAGAGGTGAGTTTGTTCAGGTGACCTGGGGGATTTCACATATCCCCGATCAGGGGGGCTCCCCAAAACCAAGGATAGTCAAAATCCTGGGTTTTGGTCCACTTTAAAGTAGAACTCTAATCATAACTTTGAAATTTACATTTCACCTGCACTTCCGGTTGTGAGCCAAAGTGGCCGCTTGGTGTTGGGCCCTCATTGCAGTATGGATGGATAGTGCGGAAACGGGCTTCAGTGGTGCTTAGCTTCCTGTTTACAGCCGTGGGTGTCGCCGAATGGACCGGAAGTGTCGCGCCGAATGGACCGGAAGTGTCGCGCCGAATGGACCGGAAGTGTCGCGCCGATGGACCGGAAGTGTCGCGCCGAATGGACCGGAAGTGTCGCGCCGAATGGACCGGAAGTGTCGCCCCAATGGACCGGAAGTAATATAAAGTTTTCTTAAAGGGGAAGCTGGCACGAAAGAGTATCTAACCCTTGCCAAATGTATGCAAATTAAGTACTCGGGGTTCTAATTTAAACTTAATAAAAGCATTCTTAGCAATCTGGAAATAGATACATAAAGGGGGGGTGGGGCAGATTTTATAGGCTTTCCGCTGGCGGGGTCTGTCGCTTAGCAACTGCTAATAGGAGCTGTTCAAAGATGCTTAGCCGGAGGCTGGGGATTGGTCCTGTCCCTCTGCTTTACTGGGTTGACTACAGCCTATACTCACCTAGCTCTAGGGCCGGGAGCACATGCTGCATCCCCATTGCCTAATGGGGGCACCCCTAATAACAGGCAGTGTGGCTCCTATACAGGTGGCACCCCTAATGACAGGCAGTGTGGCTCCTATACAGGAGGGCACCCCTAATGAGAGGCAGTGTGGCTCCTATACAGGAGGGCACCCCTAATGACAGGCAGTGTGGCTCCTATACAGGAGGGCACCCCTAATGAGAGGCAGTGTGGCTCCTATACAGGAGGGCACCCCTAATGAGAGGCAGTGTGGCTCCTATACAGGAGGGCACCCCTAATGACAGGCAGTGTGGCTCCTATACAGGAGGGCACCCCTAATGAGAGGCAGTGTGGCTCCTATACAGGAGGGCACCCCTAATGAGAGGCAGTGTGGCTCCTATACAGGAGGGCACCCCTAATGACAGGCAGTGTGGCTCCTATACAGGAGGGCACCCCTAATGAGAGGCAGTGTGGCTCCTATACAGGAGGGCACCCCTAATGACAGGCAGTGTGGCTCCTATACAGGTGGCACCCCTAATGGCAGGCAGTGTGGCTCCTATACAGGAGGGCACCCCTAATGACAGGCAGTGTGGCTTCTATACAGGAGGGCACCCCTAATGACAGGCAGTGTGGCTTCTATACAGGAGGGCACCGCTAATGATAGGCAGTGTGGCTCCTATACAGGAGGGCACCCCTAATGAGAGGCAGTGTGGCTTCTATACAGGAGGGCACCCCTAATGAGAGGCAGTGTGGCTCCTATACAGGGGGGCACCCCTAATGAGAGGCAGTGTGGCTTCTATACAGGAGGGCACCCCTAATGAGAGGCAGTGTGGCTCCTATACAGGAGGGCACCCCTAATGATAGGCAGTGTGGCTCCTATACAGGAGGGCACCCCTAATGAGAGGCAGTGTGGCTCCTATACAGGAGGGCACCCCTAATGAGAGGCAGTGTGGCTCCTATACAGGAGGGCACCCCTAATGACAGGCAGTGTGGCTTCTATACAGGAGGGCACCCCTAATGGCAGGCAGTGTGGCTCCTATACAGGAGGGCACCCCCAATTGCAGGCAGTGTGGCTCCTATACAGGTGGGCACCCCTAATGAGAGGCAGTGTGGCTTCTATACAGGTGGGCACCCCTAATGAGAGGCAGTGTGGCTTCTATACAGGTGGGCACCCCTAATGACAGGCAGTGTGGCTTTTATACAGGTGGGCACCCCTAATGACAGGCAGTGTGGCTCCTATACAGGAGGGCACCCCTAATGAGAGGCAGTGTGGCTCCTATACAGGAGGGCACCCCTAATGAGAGGCAGTGTGGCTTCTATACAGGTGGGCACCCCTAATGACAGGCAGTGTGGCTCCTATACAGGTGGGCACCCCTAATGACAGGCAGTGTGGCTCCTATACAGGAGGGCACCCCTAATGACAGGCAGTGTGGCTTCTATACAGGAGGGCAGCCCTAATGACAGGCAGTGTGGCTTCTATACAGGAGGGCAGCCCTAATGACAGGCAGTGTGGCTTCTATACAGGAGGGCACCCCTAATGACAGGCAGTGTGGCTTCTATACAGGTGGGCACCCCTAATGACAGGCAGTGTGGCTCCTATACAGGAGGGCACCCCTAATGACAGGCAGTGTGGCTTCTATACAGGAGGGCAGCCCTAATGACAGGCAGTGTGGCTTCTATACAGGAGGGCACTCCTAATGACAGGCAAGGTGGCTCCTATACAGGAGGGCACCCCTAATGACAGGCAGTGTGGCTCCTATACAGGAGGGCACCCCTAATGACAGGCAGTGTGGTTTCTATACAGGAGGGCACCCCTAATGACAGGCAGTGTGGCTCCTATACAGGAGGGCACCCCTAATGACAGGCAGTGTGGCTTCTATACAGGAGGGCAGCCCTAATGACAGGCAGTGTGGCTTCTATACAGGAGGGCAGCCCTAATGACAGGCAGTGTGGCTTCTATACAGGAGGGCACCCCTAATGACAGGCAGTGTGGCTTCTATACAGGAGGGCACCCCTAATGACAGGCAGTGTGGCTCCTATACAGGAGGGCACCCCTAATGACAGGCAGTGTGGCTCCTATACAGGAGGGCACCCCTAATGACAGGCAGTGTGGCTCCTATACAGGAGGGCACCCCTAATGACAGGCAGTGTGGTTTCTATACAGGAGGGCACCCCTAATGACAGGCAGTGTGGCATCTGTACAGCAGGGCACCCCTAATGACAGGCAGTGTGGCTTTTATACAGGAGGGCACCCCTAATGACAGGCAGTGTGGCTTTTATACAGGAGGGCACCCCTAATGAGAGGCAGTGTGGCTTCTATACAGGAGGGCACCCCTAATGACAGGCAGTGTGGCTCCTATACAGGAGGGCACCCCTAATGACAGGCAGTGTGGCTCCTATACAGGAGGGCACCCCTAATGACAGGCAATGTGGCTCCTATACAGGAGGGCACCCCTAATGAGAGGCAGTGTGGCTTCTATACAGGAGGGCACCCCTAATGACAGGCAGTGTGGCTCCTATACAGGAGGGCACCCCTAATGACAGGCAGTGTGGCTCCTATACAGGAGGGCACCCCTAATGACAGGCAATGTGGCTCCTATACAGGAGGGCACCCCTAATGACAGGCAGTGTGGCTCCTATACAGGAGGGCACCCCTAATAACAGGCAGTGTGGCTCCTATACAGGAGGGCACCCCTAATGACAGGCAGTGTGGCTCCTATACAGGAGGGCACCCCTAATGACAGGCAGTGTGGCTCCTATACAGGAGGGCACCCCTAATGACAGGCAATGTGGCTCCTATACAGGAGGGCACCCCTAATGACAGGCAATGTGGCTCCTATACAGGAGGGCACCCCTAATGACAGGCAGTGTGGCTCCTATACAGGAGGGCAGCCCTAATGACAGGCAGTGTGGCTCCTATACAGGAGGGCACCCCTAATAACAGGCAGTGTGGCTCCTATACAGGAGGGCACCCCTAATGACAGGCAGTGTGGCTCCTATACAGGAGGGCACCCCTAATGACAGGCAGTGTGGCTTCTATACAGGAGGGCACCCCTAATGACAGGCAATGTGGCTCCTATACAGGAGGGCACCCCTAATGACAGGCAATGTGGGTCCTATACAGGAGGGCACCCCTAATGACAGGCAGTGTGGCTCCTATACAGGAGGGCACCCCTAATGACAGGCAGTGTGGCTCCTATACAGGAGGGCACCCCTAATGACAGGCAATGTGGCTCCTATACAGGAGGGCACCCCTAATGACAGGCAATGTGGCTCCTATACAGGAGGGCACCCCTAATGACAGGCAGTGTGGCTCCTATACAGGAGGGCACCCCTAATAACAGGCAGTGTGGCTCCTATACAGGAGGGCACCCCTAATGACAGGCAGTGTGGCTCCTATACAGGAGGGCACCCCTAATGACAGGCAGTGTGGCTCCTATACAGGAGGGCACCCCCAATTGCAGGCAGTGTGGCTCCTATACAGGAGGGCACCCCCAATTGCAGGCAGTGTGGCTCCTATACAGGAGGGCACCCCCAATTGCAGGCAGTGTGGCTCCTATACAGGAGGGCACCCCTAATGACAGGCAGTGTGGCTCCTATACAGGAGGGCACCCCTAATGAGAGGCAGTGTGGCTCTTATACAGGAGGGCACCCCTAATGACAGGCAGTGTGGCTCCTATACAGGAGGGCACCCCTAATGACAGGCAGTGTGGCTCCTATACAGGAGGGCACCCCTAATGAGAGGCAGTGTGGCTCTTATACAGGAGGGCACCCCTAATGAGAGGCAGTGTGGCTCCTATACAGGAGGGCACCCCTAATGAGAGGCAGTGTGGCTCCTATACAGGAGGGCACCCCTAATGAGAGGCAGTGTGGCTCCTATACAGGAGGGCACCCCTACTAACAGGCAGTGTGGCTCCTATACAGGTCCCTGCAGAATAGAATGTGTTAATGCCGTGACATTATACAGTGTTATGCTTCACCCTGCCAAATGCCCCGATGGGTATAGGAGGCCCGTCCCATCACCAGCACCTATGTACTAACACCCAACACAGCGCCCTCCCCAGGAGCGGCCGGAAAGATCAAGAGCTACCCCTAGACGCAATAAACAGGGAGACGATCGGTTTCGTGTTTATGGCCCCTGAAGGGTTACTATAGGGCGACACCCGCTGTATATAACGGATTGTATAATTTTGTACATAATCCTAAATGGAAATCCCTTGCAATAAAAAATGTCCGGCTTTTACACCCGTCTGGTCATTGCTTTATTGTATATTGATTTTCTGTTTGATGACCATTGCGCTGATCATCTGTTCACCTGATCTGCAGAGCATCGCTCCCTCCCATCTCCCCCCTGACAGATCCATATTGCTATATTCTGCAGATTATTACTCACCTCTCTAGAGATCTGCAGAGCATCGCTCCCTCCCATCTCCCCCCTGACAGATCCATATTGCTATATTCTGCAGATTATTACTCACCTCTCTCTAGAGATCTGCAGAGCATCGCTCCCTCCCATCTCCCCCCTGACAGATCCATATTGCTATATTCTGCAGATTATTACTCACCTCTCTATAGATGAGAGGGAACCATAAAAGATAGGCTCTTATTCAGGGTGAAGGTCCGGATTAATGTGGGCAATCTGTATGTACAGGGTGTGGGAAATATATAAGATAGGCTCTTATTCAGAGTGAAGGTCTGGATTAATGTGAGCAATCTGTATGTACAGGGTGTGGGAAACATATAAGATATGCTCTTATTCAGGGTGAGGGTCCGGATTAATGTGGGCAATCTGTATGTACAGGGGGGAAACATATAAGATAGGCTCTTATTCAGGGTGAAGGTCCGGATTAATGTGAGCAATCTGTATGTACAGGGTGTGGGAAACATATAAGATAGGCTCTTATTCAGGGTGAAGGTCTGGATTAATGTGAGCAATCTGTATGTACAGGGTGTGGGAAACATATAAGATAGGCTCTTATTCAGAGTGAAGGTCCGGATTAATGTGGGCAATCTGTATGTACAGAGGGGGGGGAAACATATAAGATAGGCTCTTATTCAGAGTGAAGGTCCGGATTAATGTGGGCAATCTGTATGTACAGAGGGGGGGGGGGGGAAACATATAAGATAGGCTCTTATTCAGGGTGAAGGTCTGGATTAATGTGGGCAATCTGTATGTACAGGGTGTGGGAAACATATAAGATAGGCTCTTATTCAGAGTGAAGGTCCGGATTAATGTGGGCAATCTGTATGTACAGAGGGGGGGGGGAAACATATAAGATAGGCTCTTATTCAGGGTGAAGGTCCGGATGAATGTGGGCAATCTGTATGTACAGGGTGTGGGAAACATAAGATAGGCTCTTATTCAGGGTGAAGGTCTGGATTAATGTGGGCAATCTGTATGTACAGAGGGGGGGGGGAAACATATAAGATAGGCTCTTATTCAGGGTGAAGGTCCGGATGAATGTGGGCAATCTGTATGTACAGGGTGTGGGAAACATAAGATAGGCTCTTATTCAGGGTGAAGGTCTGGATTAATGTGAGCAATCTGTATGTACAGAGGGGGGGGGGGAACATATAAGATAGGCTCTTATTCAGGGTGAAGGTCTGGATTAATGTGGGCAATCTGTATGTACAGGGTGTGGGAAACATATAAGATAGGCTCTTATTCTGGAAGGACGCGTTCAGTAGCTGCGCCATGTGCCATGTAATTCTGTTTACCCGCTGACCTGATTTTTTGGAGAGATTAAATTAATTTCGCCATCCTCCAGCAGCAGCCAGCATGGCGCCCGTCTCTGGGCTGTGGCACGTGGCACGGCCCGTGTCTCCGTATAAACGCTTGGCGCTCGCGGCTTCTGAATGGCTGTGGCGGGACACACGAGCGGCGTGCCGGGGCCACGACCATGTGAGCGGAGAAGCGACGCGCCGCTGCGATGCAAATCACCGTCTCTGCCGCCACAGCGAGGGGCGGCCGGGCGCACGGGAAGGAAATTCGCCGGCTAATAAATGAGCCCCGTTTATTCCCAACGGGAAATAATTGGCCGCGGACCTCAGGATATCAGGCCTCGCTATTAGCGCCAATTACTGAGCCGCGGACGGCGCCGATTGTGCGAAAGGCATTTTGCTTTTTTTATCTTTAGTGTAGAGAATAAAAGAGGATTTAAAGTTGGTCAAAATTAGTTCTTGAATTAGTAATTCATACCTTCCAACTTTTCAGGGTGGGAAAGAGGGACAAGTGTTAAATTAAGCCACGCCCCCTCATTGATTGACGCATAGGAGGTAGGATGTAATGTAACAGTTACAACAATAGAAACACTTTGAATAGACAAATGAATCATTTATTGCTGCAGATCTGCATGTTACACCTCAAAGAGGGATAATATGTAAATGAAGCCACGCCCTCCTCATTGAGGAATGGATAAAGCCACGCCCCTCATTGAGGGATGGATGAAGCCACGCCCCCTCATTGAGATACATTGTAACAGATACAACAATAGAAACACTTTGAATAGCAAATGAATCATTTATTGCTGCAGATCTGCATGTTACACCTCAAAGAGGGACACTATGTAAATGAAGCCACGCCCCCCTCATTGACGCATAGAAGGTAGGATGTAATGTAACAGTTACAACAATAGAAACACTTTGAATAGGCAATTGAATCATTTATTGCTGCAGATCTGCATGTTACACCTCAAAGAGGGATCATATGTAAATGAAGCCACGCCCTCCTCATTGAGGGATGGATAAAGCCACGCCCCCTCATTGAGGGATGGATAGGAGATACATTGTAACAGATACAATAGAAACACTTTGAATAGCAAATGAATCATTTATTGCTGCAGATCTGCATGTTACACCTCAAAGAGGGACACTATGTAAATGAAGCCACGCCCCCTCATTGAGGAATGGATGAAGCCATGCCCCCTCATTGAGGGATGGATGAAGCCACACCCCCTCATTGAGAGATGGATGAAGCCACGTCCCCTCATTGAGGAAAGGATGAAGCCACGCCCCCCATTGAGGGATGGATGAAGCCACGCCCCTCATTGAGGGGTGGATGAAGCCACGCCCCCCATTGAGGGGTGGATGAAGCCACGCCCCCTCATTGAGGGATGAATGAAGCCACGCCCCCTCATTGAGGGATGAATGAAGCCACGCCCCCTCATTGAGGGATGTATGAAGCCACGCCCCCTAATTGAGGGATGGGTGAAGCCACGCCCCCTCATTGATTGATGGATAGGAGATACATTGTAACAGTTACAACAATAGAAACACATCGAATAGGCAAATGAATAAAAGAGAATTTAAAGTTAGTAAAAATTAGTTTTTATACATCACCTTGAATAGTAATTCATACCTTCCAAATGTACAGGGTGGAAAAGAGGGACAAGTGTTAAATTAAGCCACACCCCCTAATTGATTAATGGCTAGGAGATAGGATGTAACAGTTACAATAAAAACACTTTGAATAGGCAAAATAATAATTTTTTGCTGCAGATCTGCATGTTGCACCTCAGAGAGGGACAATATGTAAATGAAGCCATGTCCCCTCATTGACGGATGGGTGAAGCCACGCCCCCTCGATTGATTGATGGATGAAGCCACGTCCCCTTATTGATTGATAGATAGGAGATACATTGTAACAATTACAACAATAGAAACACTTTGAATAGGCAAATGAATCATTTATTGCTGCAGATCTGCATGTTACACCTCAAAGACGGACCAAGAAGAAGAACAAAAAACAGGGGGACATGGACTCAAAAGAGGGACAGTCCCTCCAAATCAGGGACACTTGGGAGGTATGGTAATTGCGTCTCCAGGAGAATATAGAGGGGTGGTGACATCACATTATACAGTAAATCATGGGTGAGCTCTCATCCCGAGTATAGTGATCGGGTCCATACATACTGATCTGCAGGGGAATATCTGGAGTGTGGTGCCATTTACCCCTTAGTAACCCCTCTCCATAGAAATATATGGCAGGTTGTGGTGCCATTTACCCCTTAGTAACCCCTCTCCATAGAAATATATGGCAGGTTGTGGTGTCATTTACCCCTTAGTAACCCCTCTCCATAGAAATATATGGCAGGTTGTGGTGCCATTTACCCCTTAGTAACCCCTCTCCATAGAAATATATGGCAGGTTGTGGTGCCATTTACCCCTTAGTAACCCCTCTCCATAGAAATATATGGCAGGTTGTGGTGTCATTAACCCCTTAGTAACCCCTCTCCATAGAAATATATGGCAGGTTGTGGTGTCATTTACCCCTTAGTAACCCCTCTCCATAGAAATATAGGGCAGGTTGTGGTGTAATTTACCCCTTAGTAACCTCTCTCCATAGAAATATATGGCAGGTTGTGGTGTCATTTACCCCTTAGTAACTCCTCTCCATAGAAATATATGGCAGGTTGTGGTGTCATTTACCCCTTAGTAACCCCTCTCCATAGAAATATATGGCAGGTTGTGGTGTCATTTACACTATAGTAACCCCTCTCCATAGAAATATATGGCAGGTTGTGGTGTCATTTACCCCTTAGTAACCCCTCTCCATAGAAATATATGGCAGGTTGTGGTGTCACTTACCCCTTAGTAACCCCTCTCCATAGAAATATATGGCAGGTTGTGGTGTCATTTACCCCTTAGTAACCCCTCTCCATAGAAATATAGGGCAGGTTGTGGTGTAATTTACCCCTTAGTAACCCCTCTCCATAGAAATATATGGCAGGTTGTGGTGTCACTTACCCCTTAGTAACCCCTCTCCATAGAAATATATGGCAGGTTGTGGTGTCATTTACCCCTTAGTAACCCCTCTCCATAGAAATATATGGCAGGTTGTGGTGTCATTTACCCCTTAGGAACCCCTCTCCATAGAAATATATGGCAGGTTGTGGTGTCATTTACACTATAGTAACCCCTCTCCATTGAAATATATGGCAGGTTGTGGTGTCACTTACCCCTTAGTAACCCCTCTCCATAGAAATATATGGTAGGTTGTGGTGTCATTTACCCCTTAGTAACCCCTCTCCATAGATATATATGGCAGGTTGTGGTGTCATTTACCCCTTAGTAACCCCTCTCCATAGAAATATATGGCAGGTTGTGGTGTCATTTACCCCTTAGTAACCCCTCTCCATAGAAATATATGGCAGGTTGTGGTGTCATTTACCCCTTAGTAACCCCTCTCCATAGATATATATGGCAGGTTGTGGTGTCATTTACCCCTTAGTAACCCCTCTCCATAGAAATATATGGCAGGTTGTGGTGTCATTTACCCCTTAGTAACCCCTCTCCATAGAAATATAGGGCAGGTTGTGGTGTCACTTACCCCTTAGTAACCCCTCTCCATAGAAATATATGGTAGGTTGTGGTGTCATTTACCCCTTAGTAACCCCTCTCCATAGATATATATGGCAGGTTGTGGTGTCACTTACCCCTTAGTAACCCCTCTCCATAGAAATATATGGCAGGTTGTGGTGTCATTTACCCCTTAGTAACCCCTCTCCATAGAAATATATGGCAGGTTGTGGTGTCATTAACCCCTTAGTAACCCCTCTCCATAGAAATATATGGCAGGTTGTGGTGTCATTTACCCCTTAGTAACCCCTCTCCATAGAAATATAGGGCAGGTTGTGGTGTAATTTACCCCTTAGTAACCTCTCTCCATAGAAATATATGGCAGGTTGTGGTGTCATTTACCCCTTAGTAACCCCTCTCCATAGAAATATATGGCAGGTTGTGGTGTCATTTACCCCTTAGTAACCCCTCTCCATAGAAATATAGGGCAGGTTGTGGTGTAATTTACCCCTTAGTAACCTCTCTCCATAGAAATATATGGCAGGTTGTGGTGTCATTTACCCCTTAGTAACCTCTCTCCATAGAAATATATGGCAGGTTGTGGTGTCATTTACCCCTTAGTAACCCCTCTCCATAGAAATATATGGCAGGTTGTGGTGTCATTTACCCCTTAGTAACCCCTCTCCATAGAAATATATGGCAGGTTGTGGTGTCATTTACCCCTTAGTAACCCCTCTCCATAGAAATATATGGCAGGTTGTGGTGTCATTTACCCCTTAGTAACCCCTCTCCATAGAAATATATGGCAGGTTGTGGTGTCATTTACCCCTTAGTAACCCCTCTCCATAGAAATATATGGCATGTTGTGGTGTCACTTACCCCTTAGTAACCCCTCTCCATAGAAATATATGGCAGGTTGTGGTGTCATTAACCCCTTAGTAACTCCTCTCCATAGAAATATATGGCAGGTTGTGGTGTCATTAACCCCTTAGTAACCCCTCTCCATAGAAATATATGGCAGGTTGTGGTGTCATTTACCCCTTAGTAACCCCTCTCCATAGAAATATATGGCAGGTTGTGGTGCCATTTACCCCTTAGTAACCCCTCTCCATAGAAATATATGGCAGGTTGTGGTGTCATTTACCCCTTAGTAACCCCTCTCCATAGAAATATATGGCAGGTTGTGGTGTCATTTACCCCTTAGTAACCCCTCTCCATAGAAATATATGGCAGGTTGTGGTGTCACTTACCCCTTAGTAACCCCTCTCCATAGAAATATATGGCAGGTTGTGGTGTCACTTACCCCTTAGTAACCCCTCTCCATAGAAATATATGGCAGGTTGTGGTGTCACTTACCCCTTAGTAACCCCTCTCCATAGAAATATATGGCAGGTTGTGGTGTCACTTACCCCTTAGTAACCCCTCTCCATAGAAATATATGGCAGGTTGTGGTGTCACTTACCCCTTAGTAACCCCTCTCCATAGAAATATATGGCAGGTTGTGGGGTCATTTACACTATAGTAACCCCTCTCCATAGAAATATATGGCAGGTTGTGGTGTCATTTACCCCTTAGTAACCCCTCTCCATAGAATTATATGGAAGGTTGTGGTGTCATTTACCCCTTAGTAACCCCTCTCCATAGAAATATATGGCAGGTTGTGGTGTCATTTACCCCTTAGTAACCCCTCTCCATAGAAATATATGGCAGCTTGTGGTGTCACTTACCCGTTAGTAACCCCTCTCCATAGAAATATATGGCAGGTTGTGGTGTCATTTACCCCTTAGTAACCCCTCTCCATAGAAATATATGGCAGGTTGTGGTGCCATTTACCCCTTAGTTACCTCTTTCCATAGAAATATATGGCAGGTTGTGGTGTCATTTACACTATAGTAACCCCTCTTCATAGAAATATATGGCAGGTTGTGGTGTCACTTACCCCTTAGTAACCCCTCTCCATAGAAATATATGGCAGGTTGTGGTGTCATTTACCCCTTAGTAACCCTTCTCCATAGAAATATATGGCAGGTTGTGGTGCCATTTACCCCTTAGTAACCCCTCTCCATAGAATTAAATAGAGGATAGTGGTGTTATTTACACTATATTTGTCATGTGTCTCTTACTAACCTCTCGCCATATATAAAGTGTTTGGTGTTATTTAACTGTTTGTAATCACACTCTATAGTAATATATGTCAGGCTGTGGTGCTATCTACCCCTTAGTAACCTCTCTCCATAATAATATACATAATGTTGTGGTGTCATCTACACCATAATCACATCTCTCTATAGGATCAAATCTACATAGTAACCTCTATGTATAGGGGAAATGTGAAGTGTGGTGTCATTTACCCGATAGTAACCCTTCTCCATAGCAATATATATATAGTGTTGTGGTTTCACCTACACCTTAGTAAGCTTAGTAAGGTATATAGGGAATGTTGTGGTGTAATTTATCTTAGTAACCTCTCTTCATAGGAATATCTGGAGTGTTGTGGTGTCATGGCTGGCTGTAATGGAGGGATGCCCCTCACTGGCTGTAATGAGGGATGCCCCTCACTGGCTGTAATGAGGGATGCCCCTCACTGTCTGTAATGAGGGATGCTCCTCACTGTCTGTAATGAGGGATGCTCCTCACTGGCTGTAATGAGGGATGCCCCTCACTGGCTGTAATGAGGGATGCCCCTAACTGGCTGTAATGAGGGATGCCCCTCACTGGCTGTAATGAGGGATGCCCCTAACTGGCTGTAATGAGGGATGCCCCTAACTGGCTGTAATGAGGGATGCCCCTAACTGGCTGTAATGAGGGATGCCCCTAACTGGCTGTAATGAGGGATGCCCCTAACTGGCTGTAATGAGGGATGCCCCTAACTGGCTGTAATGAGGGATGCCCCTAACTGGCTGTAATGGAGGGATGCCCCTCACTGGCTGTAATGAGGGATGCCCCTCACTGGCTGTAATGGAGGGATGCCCCTAACTGGCTGTAATGGAGGGATGCCCCTCACTGGCTGTAATGAGGGATGCCCCTCACTGGCTGTAATGAGGGATGCCCCTCACTGGCTGTAATGAGGGATGCCCCTAACTGGCTGTAATGAAGGATGCCGCTCACTGGCTGTAATGAAGGATGCCGCTCACTGGCTGTAATGAAGGATGCCCCTTACTGGCTGTAATGAGGGATGCCCCTAACTGGCTGTAATGAGGGATGCCCCTAACTGGCTGTAATGAAGGCTGCCCCTCACAGGCTGTAATGAGAGATGCCCCTAACTGGCTGTAATGAGAGATGCCCCTAACTGGCTGTAATGAGGGATGCCCCTAACTGGCTGTAATGGGGGATGTCCCTAACTGGCTGTAATGAGGGATGCCCCTAACTGGCTGTAATGAGGGATGCCCCTAACTGGCTGTAATGAGGGATGCCCCTAACTGGCTGTAATGAGGGATGCCCCTAACTGGCTGTAATGAGGGATGCCCCTAACTGGCTGTAATGGGGGATGCCCCTCACTGGCTGTAATGAGGGATGCCCCTAACTGGCTGTAATGAAGGCTGCCCCTCACAGGCTGTAATGAGAGATGCCCCTAACTGGCTGTGATGAGAGATGCCCCTCAGTGGCTGTAATGAGGGCTGCTCCTAACTGGCTGTAATGAGGGATGCCCCTAACTGGCTGTAATGAGGGATGCCCCTAACTGGCTGTAATGGGGGATGTCCCTAACTGGCTGTAATGAGGGATGCCCCTAACTGGCTGTAATGAGGGATGCCCCTAACTGGCTGTAATGGAGGGATGCCCCTCACTGGCTGTAATGAGGGATGCCCCTCACTGGCTGTAATGAGGGATGCCCCTCACTGGCTGTAATGAGGGATGCCGCTCACTGGCTGTAATGAGAGATGCCACTCACTGGGTGTAATGAGGGATGCCCCTCACTGGCTGTAATGAAGGGATGCCCCTCACTGGCTGTAATGAGGGCTGCCCCTCACTGGGTGTAATGAGGGATGCCGCTCACTGTCTGTAATGAGGGCTGCCGCTCACTGGCTGTAATGAGAGATGCCACTCACTGGGTGTAATGAGGGATGCCCCTCACTGGCTGTAATGAGGGATGCCGCTCACTGGCTGTAATGAGAGATGCCACTCACTGGGTGTAATGAGGGATGCCCCTCACTGGCTGTAATGAAGGGATGCCCCTCACTGGCTGTAATGAGGGCTGCCCCTCACTGGGTGTAATGAGGGATGCCGCTCACTGTCTGTAATGAGGGCTGCCGCTCACTGGCTGTAATGAGAGATGCCACTCACTGGGTGTAATGAGGGATGCCCCTCACTGGCTGTAATGAGGGATGCCGCTCACTGGCTGTAATGAGAGATGCCACTCACTGGGTGTAATGAGGGATGCCCCTCACTGGCTGTAATGAAGGGATGCCCCTCACTGGCTGTAATGAGGGCTGCCCCTCACTGGGTGTAATGAGGGATGCCGCTCACTGTCTGTAATGAGGGCTGCCCCTCACTGGGTGTAATGAGGGATGCCGCTCACTGTCTGTAATGAGGGCTGCCCCTAACTGGCTGTAATGAAGGATGCCGCTCACTGGCTGTAATGAGGGATGCCCCTAACTGGCTGTAATGAAGGATGCCGCTCACTGGCTGTAATGAGGGATGCCCCTCACTGGGTGTAATGAAGGATGCCGCTCACTGGCTGTAATGAGAGATGCCCCTCACTGGAGACAGAACTCAGTATTGAGGGTGAAGGTGAAGTGTTTATTAGGGCCACTCTAGGCCTTATATACACAAGTCTCCATGCAAGGTGGACCTGATGGAGAACTGCATGACACACACACCGACCAATAGCAGCAGGGCACACAATCCCTCAACTCTGCCGGTGACGCAATCGGCAACACAATAGACGTCTGTAACACAATCAATCAGAACAATGCCATTGTCTGTGACGTAATCAATCAACACAATGGCAGTCTGTAATACAATCCAAACTACAATGACATTGCCTGTAACAGTATCAAAATACAATGACATTGTCTGGAACCTAATTAAGAAAAGGCCAGTGAATGACCCGGTGGGCAACTGAATAGTGATGACACCCAAAAGACAGAGCGTCTGTCACAGGCTGCAATGGTGGGATGCCCCTCACTGGCTGCAATGGCGGGATGCCCCTCACTGGCTGCAATGGCGGGATGCCCCTAACTGGCTGTAATGAAGGCTGCCCCTCACCGGCTGTAATGAGGGCTGCCCCTCACCGGCTGTAATGAGGGATGCCCCTCACCGGCTGTAATGAGGGATGCCCCTCACCGGCTGTAATGAAGGATGCCCCTCACTGGCTGTAATGAGGGATGCCGCTCACTGGCTGTAATGAGGGATGCCGCTCACTGGCTAGGTAACCCTATGTAAGCTCTCTCCATATTACTATTTGGCATTGTGTTAGTATTCGTTCTCCATAGTAATATATATACAGTGGACATCTAACCCTTCACAGGAATATATGGCAGGTTGTGATGTCATTTACCCTTAGTTACATTTTCAACAACATGTGGATTATGGTGCATGTGCTTTGGGACAGTCCCTCTAAATCAGGGACAACTGGGGGGTATGTATATAGAGTGTTGTGGTGTTATTCACACCGTAGGGGGGTTATTCAAAAAGGGATAGCGCCTGGTAGCGCCTCATAGCGCCAGGCAGCGTCTGGTGAACCCCGGGCGCTGTACACAAAACCACATTTAAGAAAGAGAATCTGCTGAGCGCAGATATGTATTATTACATATAACAGCGCCATGTAGCGTCATGTATTATTACATATAACAGCGCCATGTAGCGTCACATGTATTATTACATATAACAGCGCCATGTAGCGTCACATGTATTATTACATATAACAGCGTCATGTAGCGTCACATGTATTATTACATATAACAGCGCCATGTAGCGTCACATGTATTATTACATATAACAGCACCATGTAGCGTCACATGTATTATTACATATAACAGCGCCATGTAGCGTCACATGTATTATTACATATAACAGCGCCATGTAGCGTCACATGTATTATTACATATAACAGCGCCATGTAGCCTCACATGTATTATTACATATAACAGCGCCATGTAGCGTCACATGTATTATTACATATAACAGCGCCATGTAGCGTCACATGTATTATTACATATAACAGCGCCATGTAGCGTCACATGTATTATTACATATAACAGCGCCATGTAGCGTCACATGTATTATTACATATAACAGCGCCATGTAGCGTCATGTATTATTACATATAACAGCGCCATGTAGCGTCACATGTATTATTACATATAACAGCGTCATGTAGCGTCACATGTGTTATTACATATAACAGCGCCATGTAGCGTCACATGTATTATTACATATAACAGCGCCATGTAGCCTCACATGTGTTATTACATATAACAGCGCCATGTAGCGTCACATGTGTTATTACATATAACAGCGCCATGTAGCGTCACATGTATTACATATAACAGCGCCATGTAGCGTCACATGTATTATTACATATAACAGCGCCATGTAGCGTCACATGTATTATTACATATAACAGCGCCATGTAGCGTCACATGTATTATTACAGGCGGCTCAGTGTATAGCGCCGGCGCTCTAGCTTCCAGAGCCTGGTATCACCTGTCGCTCTCCCACACATTTCAATGGCCGTTACATTAATGTTACAACAATGTCATTACATGTGGTGGATATGCGTTCAAAACAGACTTTAATCACACAACGTCTGGCGCTCTAAGCTATAGCGCCCAGATTTAGAGCGCCCACACTGTGTGAGTAGTTTTTTTGATAAGTATGGTGTGGAGCGCCGAGTGCCGGGTGCACTGAGCTGGCGCTCCCTGCAGCGCTGTACTGGTGTTAGAGCGCCCAACACACATCACATTCATCAATGTCGGCTAGGTTACTACAGCGACTGAGCGCCCGATACCCGATTACAGCGTCTACTAGCGGTCGCTGTAAGAGCAGCGTCGCTATACAGGCGCTCATCAGCCTGTCGTATCTCCATAGAAATATATGGAGGATTAGGATGTCGCTACTCTACTTACCTTACATTATAAATATATATATGTCACTTCCTGCCTAATAGCGCGTGCTCTATATGAAGATGACGGTGCTTTATAATTAAATAATATCATCTAAAGCTATATGGTGTTACAAACTGCTCATTAAAGTCTTTAAAGTGGACCAAAACCCAGGATCTGGACTATCTTATAGATTCCCGGGCCCATCTCCGTGGGTTTTGGTCCACTTTAAGATTATAAACTCTAGGCTGTAAATAGCGCCCTAATAGGCGATCCAAAGGGCAACCTCTAGGACTAATGACGAGCCCAACACTGAGCGACAGTATTGTAAGTAGCCATAATGTAAGTGGTATCATTGCAGCCAGGAGATGTCACTGTTGTACTGCGCCACACCCCCCGCCAGCGCTACACAACTAGTGTTTGCTCTCCATAGGAACATATGGCGTGTAACCTCTCTCCAGAATATATGGAGTGTGGCACTGTACAGCGCTGTGGTGTATGTCAGCGCTATATAAATGTATAATAACAGTGTGTGAGTGCGGAGGAGCGCTGACATATACCACAGCGCTGTACATAGAAGCAGTCACATGACCTCCTGTCCCTCAGAGCTCACACTCTAATGTCTCCTCCGCACTCACACACTGTTATTATACATTATATAGCGCTGACATATACCACAGCGCTGTACATAGAAGCAGTCACATGACCTCCTGTCCCTCAGAGCTCACACTCTAATGTCTCCCCCACACTCACACACTGTTATTATACATTATATAGCGCCGACATATACCACAGCGCTGTACATAGAAGCAGTCACATGACCTCCTGTCCCTCAGAGCTCACACTCTAATGTCTCCCCCACACTCACACACTGTTATTATACATTATATAGCGCTGACATATACCACAGCGCTGTACGGTCATGCCATCGCCGCTCTATTGGGGATATCGGCGACAGCAGGATGCAGGAGGGTGATGAACATACTCTCTGGGTAGGATGTCTCATACAAGCCAAGCTGAAGGAGGAGTTCCCCTTTAGCTTCCTGTTGGCGCCTATGAGGCTCCCGTTCTGGTTATCAGACGGTCCGTGGGCTGCGGCTGGCGGCAGAGAACATTTCCTCGGCACTGGCTGTTCCCGGCACGCGGCGCTCGCGGCGTGCGCCTTGTTAATGCCGCTGGCGGTACGTGTCCGGGAAAATAAATGTCACCGCGGGAAAAGAGAGAGAGATGCCCGGCTGCCCTATGACTCTAGAGACTAAAAGATTTCCAGGCTGGGCTGCAGCATACCTCCCAGGTGTCCCTGATTTGGAGGGACTGTCCCTCTTTTGAGTCCATGTCCCCCTGTCCCACGTTGTTCCCATTTGTCCCTCTTTGAGGTGTAACATGCAGATCTGCAGCAATAAATCATTCGTTTGCCTATTCAAAGTGTTTCTATTGTAACTGTTACAATGTATCTCCTATCCATCCCTCAATGAGGGGGCGTGGCTTCATCCATCCCTCAATGAGGGGGCGTGGCTTCAAACATCCTTCAATGAGGGATCATCTCTCATTGAGGGATGGATCCATCCCTCAATGAGGGATCATCTATAATTTACATATTGTCCCTCTTTTGAGGTGTAACATGCAGATCTACAGCAATAAATGATTCATTTGCCTATTCAAAGTGTTTCTATTGTTGTAACTGTTACAATGTATCTCCTATCCATCCCTCAATAAGGGGGCGTGGCTTCATCCATCCCTCAACGAGGGGGCGTGGCTTCATCCATCTCTCAATGAGGGGGCGTGGCATCACTTACATATGGTCCCTCTTTGAGGTGTAACATGCAGATCTGCAGCAGTAAATGATTCGTTATCCTATTCAAAGTGTTTATATTGTTGTAACTGTTACATTATATCTCCTATCCATCCCTCAATGAGGGGGCGTGGCTTCATCTATCCCTCAATGAGGGGCGTGGCTTAATCTATCCCCCAATGAGGGGGCGTGGCTTCATATATCACTCAATGAGGGGGTGTGGCTTCATCTATCCCTCAATGAGGGGCGTGGCTTCATCCATCCCTCAATGAGGGGGTGTGGCATCATTTACATATGGTCCCTCTTTGAGGTGTAACATGCAGATCTGCAGCAATAAATGATTCATTTGCCTATTCAAAGTGTTTCTATTGTTGTAACTGTTACAATGTATCTCCTATCTACCCTTCAATGAGGGGGCGTGGCTTCATCCATCCCTCAATGGGAGGCGCGGCTTCATCCATTCCTCAATGAGGGGGCGTGGCATCATTTACATATTGTCCCTCTTTGAGGTGTAACATGCAGATCTGCAGCAATAAAAGATTCCTTCTCCTATTCAAAGTCTCTCTATTGTTGTAACTGTTACATCCTATCTCCTATCTGTCAACCAATGAGGGGGCGGGGCTTAATTTAACTATTGTCCCTCTTTCCCACACTGAAAAGTTGAAAGGTATGGTTACAGTTTGCTCCCAGGGTATCCCGATTCTGAATGCCCTGCTGTGTGAAACGCTCACCTGCGGCAGAATCCCTGACACCCCTCCGGCTCCTGCGGGTGTATCTGCATGGCTAATGGCGGGCGCGTGCAGCAGAGAGGAGCAGTCAGCGCGGCAATCGGTTCCATTCAGAACCAGAACCTGGCATCATTACGCACAACGGTGAGTTCTGATTGGATAAGAGCCTGCGCATGCATTGAGGTGAGTAAATGGCTGATCCCTGGGGTTTCAAGCACAGGGGCATCCCACGTTACTGTTAACCTGCTTTCCCACTCGCATCCGAATGAGCAGCTAAGGAGCTCGGACACTTTCCAGGCTGATTAAAGTGGACCAAAACCCAGTGTTCTGACTATCCTGGGTTTTGGTTCTTTTCTCCGGGGGCATCCCGATCGAAGAAACTCACCTCTTCCCAGTCCTACGGTGCATGCGCGGCCACTCGGCCAATCAGCAAGCACAGAGCCGCTGACGTCACGCCATCTAAAGCCAGCGGCTCAGAGCCCCCGCTTCCCTCTAACAGGGGCCGGCCATTCACAAATGCCTGGTGCGGGCGCGCGCCCTGCTAGAGGGATGGCGGCTGCAGCTCGCACATGCGCCGTTGGACCGGGAAGAAAGGTAAGTGAATGGGGCGACCTGAGGGGGTTCCACACAGAATTCGAATGCCCAGGGGGAGGAAATCGATCGACTCCCGGGCTGGTTGAGCTGGGATTTGGTGCACTTTAAAGTGGACCAAAACCCACCTTGGAGTCTGACACTCCAGGGCAGGCATACCCGCTCCCCCCCGGGCATCCAGATTCGGGATGCCCAGCTGTGCGAACGCCCCCCCCAGGTCACCCAGAGACTCACCTCTTTCCTGGCCCAACGGCACATGTGCGAGCAGCGCCCGCATCCCCGCTATCCCTCTAGTAGGGCGCACTGACTGTTAGAGGGAAGCGGGGGATGCGGCCGCCAGCGTGCTCGGAGCCGCTGGTTTTAGACGCGGTCTTAGATGGCGTGACGTCAGCGCGCTGATTGGATGAGCAGCCGCGCATACGCCGTAGGCCCGGGAAGAGGTGAGTTGGACACACCGATTGGGGATGCCCTCGCTGTGTGAAAACCCCCCCTCGGTCTCACTCACCCTTCCCCAGTCCTACAGCGCATGCGCAGCCTCTCGTCCAGTCAGAACGCTCGGATCCGCTCCTGCCCCTTCGTCTAAGGCGAGCGGATCCCCCTCTACCCTTTAACAGGGTAACAATGGAAGTGAATGGCAGTTTTCTCTCCTAAAAAGAGGAGTGAGTTTTCTCCCCTGGCTCTGAATCGACCGCAGTGCACCCAGCACAACAGGTATGGCAGCCAAAGGGTTAATATGAGCGCAGCATGGGAAGATGGCAACATGGTATCGCATCAGAAAGACGCCCAAAGGCAAGCAGGATAGGTGAAAGCATATTGTTGCAGGGTCATGAAAAGAAAGGTTTATTACGGTCAAATACACAGTTCACAAGACGAACAAACTTCCATCGCTTGTAGAAAAGCAAACACAGGCACACTTGGTTTATAAGGACGTTTCAGTAAAAGGGTTAAAGTGGACTAAAACCCACCTTGGAGTCTATGAGACTTCAGGGCAGGCATACCCACTCCCCCCTCCCCCCCCAAAGGGACATCCAGAATCCGGATGCCCCGCAGTGTGAAACCCCCTGGGTCACCCCCCAAAAACTCACCATCGCGGTGCCCCGGGGGTAAGGACCAAAACCCAGGATAGTAAAAATCCTGGGTTTGGATCCACTTTAAAGTCAACCAACACCCAGGATTTTCACTATCCTGGGTTTTGGTCCACTTCCGCGGGGCACCCCGATCGCTGTGTGAAATCCCCCAGAATGGCAGGAAAAACTCACCTCACCCCGCTGCTATGGCGCATGCGTGGGCCTCGTCCAATCAGCGTGCTCAGAGCCGTACGAGGGACGGACGACCACAGCGGCTCCGAGCGCGCTGGCGGGCGCATCTCGCGCTTCCCTCTAACAAGGAGCGCGCCCGCGCCGGCCATTTACAAACGTGCCCTGCTAGAGAGAAGCCCGAGATGCGGCTGCGGCCCGCGCATGCGCCGTTGGAACGGGGATAAGGTAAGGTGAATGGGGCGTCCTGGGGGGTTTCACACACCCGATTTCGGATGCCCCGCGGGGAGGGATCTGATCGGCCCGGGAATCTTATAGATGATCCCCCCTGGGTGTTGGTCCACTTTAAGTGCTGCAGGACCAGGAGCGAAAGTCTGCGTGGGAGAAAAGGTGAGTATTAGATTTGTTTTTTGGGTGAAAATTGTCTGTAAGAGTTCACATGCTGAACCCAAACTCTGGTGGACCTACTGTTCGGCATCACCAAATTCCCACCCTATTTCTCATCAAAATAGTAATAATTTTTTTTTACTATGTTACTGTTATGTTACTGTTTCTGTCATTTACTTCCTCACCCGCTTTATTAGTGTTACTGAAACGTGACCCGAAAAGCACGGCGCTATGGCTGTGCTCACCTGAAGCCGATGTGTTGGGTGAGAGTCTGGGATGACACAGCATCTGTGTTTCCATGTGCTTCCAGATTAAACCAGCGCGTGTGTCATTATATCCAGCACAACCGACTTCATGTCTCTCCCTCCGAGTGTCTGTACAAATTGTTTCCTTTTCTGTATCAATCGATCACAGTGACTAAATGTAGGTGTAAAATATCTCAAATGAGCCGTCACAGTATATGTGACCTGTCCCTCCTGTAACATATAACTTATATCTGGAGAGTGGCCGTGTCCCTCCTGTAACATATAACTTATATCTGGAGAGTGGCCGTGTCCCTCCTGTAACATATAACTTATATCTGGAGAGTGGCCGTGTCTCTCCTGTAACATATAACTTATATCTGGAGAGTGGCCGTGTCTCTCCTGTAACATATAACTTATATCTGGAGAGTGGCCGTGTCCCTCCTGTAACATATAACTTATATCTGGAGAGCGGCCGTGTCCCTCCTGTAACATATAACTTATATCTGGAGAGTGGCCGTGTCCCTCCTGTAACATATAACTTATATCTGGAGAGCGGCCGTGTCCCTCCTGTAACATATAACTTATATCTGGAGAGTGGCCGTGTCTCTCCTGTAACATATAACTTATATCTGGAGAGTGGCCGTGTCTCTCCTGTAACATATAACTTATATCTGGAGAGTGGCCGTGTCCCTCCTGTAACATATAACTTATATCTGGAGAGTGGCCGTGTCCCTCCTGTAACATATAACTTATATCTGGAGAGCGGCCGTGTCCCTCCTGTAACATATAACTTATATCTGGAGAGTGGCCGTGTCTCTCCTGTAACATATAACTTATATCTGGAGAGCGGCCGTGTCCCTCCTGTAACATATAACTTATATCTGGAGAGTGGCCGTGTCTCTCCTGTAACATATAACTTATATCTGGAGAGCGGCCGTGTCCCTCCTGTAACATATAACTTATATCTGGAGAGCGGCCGTGTCCCTCCTGTAACATATAAGTTATATCTGGAGAGCGGCTGTGTCTCTCCTGTAACATATAACTTATATCTGGAGAGCGGCCGTGTCCCTCCTGTAACATATAACTTATATCTGGAGAGCGGCTGTGTCTCTCCTGTAACATATAACTTATATCTGGAGAGCGGCCGTGTCCCTCCTGTAACATATAACTTATATCTGGAGAGCGGCCGTGTCCCTCCTGTAACATATAACTTATATCTGGAGAGCGGCCGTGTCCCTCCTGTAACATATAACTTATATCTGGAGAGCGGCCGTGTCCCTCCTGTAACATATAACTTATATCTGGAGAGCGGCCGTGTCCCTCCTGTAACATATAACTTATATCTGGAGAGCGGCCGTGTCCCTCCTGTAACATATAACTTATATCTGGAGAGCGGCTGTGTCTCTCCTGTAACATATAACTTATATCTGGAGAGCGGCCGTGTCCCTCCTGTTACAGGATATATGTTGGGATGGAGCAGCAGACAAGACACATGCCATGCCGGGCCGTGACAGGAGACATGCCCCCCCGGGTTATAATGAACACAGATCCCCCGTCTGCTGTAATCACAGATGTCTGTTCTTAGAGAGGCTGAGTGCAGCCAATCACTGTCCCCTATTAGCCATGTCCTCGGCTCCTCTTTATTTGGCTCGTCACCCGAAGCCTGGTGCCCGAGTAGCACACAAATCACATGAACACCATACACGTGTACTGCGATTATTCTGTACCAAACTGTGTCCCCTCTCCAGCTGTTCCTGCCTGTTTCCTTGTCCCCTCTTGGGCTGTTCCTGTCTGTCCCCTCTCCAGCTGTTCCTTCCTGTCTCCTTGCCTCCTCTCCAGCTGTTCCTGCCTGTCTCCTCTCCGGCTGTTCCTGCCTGTCTCCTCTGCAGCTCTTCCTGGCTGTCTCCTTGTCCCCTCTCCTGCTGTTCCTGCCTGTCTCCTTGTCTCCTCTGCAGCTCTTCCTGGCTGTCTCCTTGTCCCCTCTCCTGCTGTTCCTGCCTGTCTCCTTGTCTCCTCTGCGGCTGTTCCTGCCTGTCTCCTTGTCCCCTCTCCAGCTGTTCCTGCCTGTCTCCTTGTCTCCTCTGCAGCTCTTCCTGGCTGTCTCCTTGTGCCCTCTCCTGCTGTTCCTGCCTGTCTCCTTGTCTCCTCTGCGGCTGTTCCTGCCTGTCTCCTTGTCCCCTCTCCAGCTGTTCCTGCCTGTCTCCTTGTCTCCTCTGCAGCTCTTCCTGGCTGTCTCCTTGTCCCCTCTCCTGCTGTTCCTGCCTGTCTCCTTGTCTCCTCTGCAGCTCTTCCTGGCTGTCTCCTTGTCCCCTCTCCTGCTGTTCCTGCCTGTCTCCTTGTCTCCTCTGCGGCTGTTCCTGCCTGTCTCCTTGTCCCCTCTCCAGCTGTTCCTGCCTGTCTCCTTGCCTTCTCTCCAGCTGTATCTGCCTGTCTCCTTGTCGCCCTTTTGGGCTGCTCCTGCCTGTCTCTTTTTCTCCTCTCCGGCTGTTCCTGCCTGTCTCTTTTTCTCCTCTCCGGCTGTTCCTGCCTGTTTCCTTCCGGCTGTTCCTGCCTGTCTCCTTGTCTCCTCTTCGACTGTTCCCGCCTGTCTCCTCTCCGGCTGTTCCTGCCTTTCTCCTTGTCCCCCTCTTGGGCTTTTCCTGTCTATCACTTTGTCCCCTCTCCAGATGTATCTGCCTGTCTCTTTGCCCCCTCTTGGGCTGTTCCTGCCTGTTTCCTTGTCCCCTCTTGGGCTGTTTCTGCCTGTCTCTTTGTCCCCTCTGTGGATCTGCCTGTAAATATTGAGATATTGAGATACAGCAGAGCAGATCACGGACTCCCTGCTGATTTTCTCACACCTCCAGCCGGAGAAGGCTCCAGTGGGTCTGGAGGTGGTAGGACCCCTGGCCGTTAAACAGTCACATTAAAAGATGAGAGCCGCAGACAAGCGGCACCAACACAAATCGGACCATAGCTGCGCCACCATGTGTCCCAGCACCAAGCCAGGTACAGAACCAGAACCGGCTCTTAAAACCGCACGCGAAGATAGGTTTCTCCGGGCTCTGCAACAAAGGAAATCTAGAGAAATGGGGATCTAAGGTTCTGACCCATGTAGGGACCCCATTTTTGGACTCATCAGATGCCCGGCATCCTGCCCAATCTTTTGGTGCCGTATCCAAAGCCATACAACCCCCCTGCTCAAAGTTATAACCCCAAAGTTTTAGGGGCTAAAGCATGCTCCAGAACAGTGGGAGGTGGCAATCCGTCCCACAGAAGGGAGGAAGTGAAAGGAACCCCAGGCATAAAAGGGACGACCCTGGGCCAGGCTTTTGTCACTCCTGGAGAGGTCGCGGTTCCCGCGTGCCGGAGGTGTCCATCCACAAGCTTGCCACTTACCTCTTGTGGGAGCTCTCCATCACCACTACTCTGCAACTGCATGATAAGGTAACTGACCATTGTCTCTCTGTGTAACTCTGTAACCTGTAACCCTCTCAGAACAGCATTTGTATTATTTCATATTCCATCATAGCCAAATGTCTGTTATCACTGCCTAGTGTGCTATAGCATTAAAACGTCTATTTAACTTGAGCGATCTGTTTGCCTTAGCCAAGAATCTGTGTGTCCGCAGGCTTTGGGCCTGGTATTCCTGATAGGAGGGCTCGGACAGGGGTTCTTGGGAACGTGGTCCGTGTTCCCTGGTTTATAGTTGGACCACGTGACCCATGGTTCCCTGACACTTTCTATTTCCAGTTGATGTTTTTTTTCTGATTGAAAGCCAGTTGCCATGTGTCTGTCCAGAAATAAACCTGAACAATCGATATAAAAAAGAGAAAAAAAATCGATCAAATGAAATGAATCTGTCCATGTGTGTTTATGTTTAAGCTGTCCCACCGCATGTGTGTGTGATACGACCATTGATGAGAACATGCATTATTTTCTGGCGATCACATGATCACTCCCAACAAATGATGAGGAGCGTGAGCAGCGCACACACAGCGCACCGTGCGCATGCACCTGAAATAGTAGCTGCAACAATAGAGGCGCCTACCCCAGACAATGGCGAGCCGGCATGTGACCGAACATGAACGATTGATCGGACGCCATAATTGTCCTGCCGGCAACTTAGGCGCACAGCTGGGGGTCCACACGTTCCATAGCCAGCCGCTCGTCTCTTACATAACCCCGAGAACTTACTACACGTTACACCCCCCAACTACTACACCGGCTTTTCTCTATCTGTATCCTCCCTCATACCCTAATAGATTGTAAGCTCTTCTCCTTCTGTATCCTCCCTTATACCCTAATAGATTGTAAGCTCTTCTCCTTCTGTATCCTTCCTTATACCCTAATAGAGTGTAAGCTCTTCCCCATCTGTATCCTCCCTTATACCCTAATAGATTGTAAGCTCTTCTCCTCCTGTATCCGCTCTTATACCCTAATAGAGTGTAAGCTCTTCTTCTCCTTTATCCTCCCTTATACCCTAATAGAATGTAAGCTCTTCTCCTTCTGTATCCTCCCTTATACCCTAATAGAGTGTAAGCTCTTCTCCTCCTGTATCCTCCCTTATACCCTAATACAGTGTAAGCTCTTCTCCTCCTGTATCCTTCCTTATACCCTAATAGAGTGTAAGCTCTTCTCCTCCTGTATCCTCCCTTATACCCTAATAGAGTGTAAGCTCTTCTCCTCCTGTATCCTCCCTTATACCCTAATAGATGGTTAAGGTGGGAGGAGGTGTGTGAGTGAGCTCTGCAGGTGCTGTGAATGTCTGGCTCTAGCCCAGGGCCTGGCTGCCTTGGGTGGGGTCGCTCCCCAGGTGAGCTCCAGGCTTCTGGGTCTGAATCTGGAGTCCATGTTAGAGACCCTCTGGCTACTGAATATGCTGCTGACCGGCTGACCGCGGTGGATTACAATGAAGGTGGAAGAGTCTTTATGGAAGAAAGTTACAGTAAAGTAAGTGAAGCTGGAATGGAAGTGGTGGATAATAATGATGGGCCGTGTAGCAGTGTCTGTGTGCAGCATGTAATGGAGGGAGGGCGGCAGCCCCAGCAAAGTGACTGTGCTGATCCAGGCAGGGAGATCCAACAACCTGTTGTGATGGACACTCAGCAGCCAGCTCAGGCCGGCAGTGGGAAGCAGCACAAGCTGAGGAGGACATCTTTAGAAAGACTGACAATGCAGGAAAACCTGCAGCAGAATGTGTGTGTGAGCCGAGAGTCCCGAGCCCTGCGATCCAAGACCCAGCCGGCCACCGGTGACCCCATAACTGGGGGGAAATCTGCTAAATCTGCCACTGGACATAAATCTGGGAAGTTATCAGACAATGCAAATGCTGAGCTGGGGGCAAATAGCCACAAGTCTCCCAGGACTGAGGCAGCAGAGACATTCAAAGACCCAGCAGGAAAGCCAAGGCGCAAGGCAAGTCTTAAAGAGACAGAGCGCGCACCAGAGCTGCAGCTTGCAGACAAGATTCCAGATTTAGTCAATAAAATGAACAGCTTAAGAGCATCCAGGGCAGAGCTTCAAGGACACATAGAGAAATTGAATGAACTAAAGGCAGCAAACCCCCAGAACGCAGCCATCTATGATGGGCTGTTACAGACTTTCCGCACACAGCTTGCTATAGTTGTTAGAGGCATTGAGACACTTGAGAAACAAATGGGGCCCATGGCAGAGAGATACAAGAACCTGGATCGGTTTGAGGAGTCTCAGAAACTCCTAAAACACAGACAGATACCTGAACCCAGCTCAGCCACCCCCTCACCATCAGATCAGGAGATATCCTCACAGGAGCTGCTGTACAGGACCCCAGTGCTGCAAGATTCTGCCCCTTTTCATGATACCAGCCAAGTAAGCCAACCACCCCCAGGGGGCAGCAGTGAGCAATCCCTGAAAGGCTCCAGCAATGGACTCTGTGTATCACAAGGTGCCCTCCCCCAGCCTGAGAATGGATGTGATGCAGCCAGTGACACTATGTGTAAGGACTGTACCGGACACCAGTCTGTCTTGAGCTGATAATCCCCAATCTCCACCGCCTCTTCTGCCTATAGACAAGTCCCCGCTTGTAGGAGATGCGGGTTATGCCTCTCCTACTCGGTTACCCCCAGGACTTATAGGGCGCAAAGATTACCAGCTTAAGGTGGAGATGAACGGCAGGGAGTCCCAAGTGAGGATGCCGGATGGCGGAAGTCCGATTACAAGCCGAGGTCGGGGGCCGGGAGGTCACGGGGTGAGGTATCCAATGGGAGGAACAGAGAGTAGTCAAACAAGCTGAGGTCAAATCCAGAAGGTCACAGAGCGAGGTATCAGAGAGGTCAGGCGGAATCGTGGTCAGGCAGGCAAAAGGTCGGTTCAATCACTAGAGACAAGCTAGACAACTAAGTACTAGGCGCTATAACAGGCAATGACACACTGCAGTGGAAATCCCTTTATAGTGGGAAAACCGGCAGGATTGGACAGGGAGACAGTGGCTGGGATTGGTGCACTTAGGATCTGACGGCAGATTGGAGCACTGGCCCTGTGGTCTGATTGGTGAGCTCTGGGCTGATTGCTCCAGCTGAGCTTCCCAGGCAAACTGCTCAGAGCTGCACCTTCTAGACTTCGTTCTTTTAAACAGCCTCCGGTGGCCATTCTGAGTATTGCACCACCGGAGGACATGAGCTGATTGTATAGGCCAGCAAGCACAAACTGAGTGACAATGGGTAAGGGGGGAGGACTTACTCGGCGACACACGCGCCGCTGGGGATGGCACCGGAGACAGAGGCGGCTGCTGGGCAGGAGAAACCCTGGCCAGTTGCCTAGGGACACCACGGGCACGGACTGAAGGCAAGTCATTCATGACACTATGGAAGTTGGAGAGACCCCCCAAATTGCAAGTTTGGGGTCACAGCCGGGAGATAGTGAAACCTCTGAACTGTCCCCCACATTGTTGGACATCGATCGAGGAAACAAGCAAGCAAGTCTCAATGCATTACAATCTGTTTGGGACAATGAACAGCCTGCGGTCCCTGATAGTAATGAGACTGAATCGTCTGCATGTACTAATAATGTTTTTACTCCCATAGGTGTTCAGCCACAGGTAGCGGGTCCCCCGCAATCCAGACCCCGCAGTGATAATACTGGCAATGCATCTGGCCACACCACTCCTCCTCAGAATGCCTGGAGCCACGGTGCTCCATCTTTTAGCTCCGGCTTACATTACACCAGTCAGGCATTTAAGAGGAGGAATGTGGTAAGATTTAAGAATAAGGGGGCAAAGGAAGATCTGCCAGACAGGAGACATGTGATCCGGGAGCTCCTGTGTAACCAGAAGGGGTTCACACCCGCAGAAATTTTGGCCGTCATAAACCTCCCGGACAGGCAGGGATACGATATAAGCTTCAAGCTCATGGCCAGCTTGGACAGGTTCTGGGCTGGTGTGACAAAGTTTAGGGGTGCTGAGGGATGGGACCAGTTTATCCTGATCCCGGTATCAAAGCCGGGCACTGTGAGCGTTAATATCTTGTTCTGGAATGAGTCCGTCCTCCCACAGGATATTGTGATATGGCTGAGGAGACATTGTGATATGGTGTCTGACCTGACAAAGTGTCTTGATGATGATGGGATCTGGACGGGAGGCTGGAGGGTGCTGGTGAAGCTCAGGCAGCACAGTAATGTTACCTTACATTTGCCCAACTCCTTCTTTATCGGCCGTGAGAGGGGGGTGTGCTTCTATGCCGGTCAGCCACGCTTGTGCTTTAAGTGTGGGAAGGCCGGTCATGTGGCCGGAGTGTGTACTGTAGTGAAGTGTAACCTGTGTGGGGAGATTGGTCACACCAGCGCCATGTGCACAAATGTCCGGTGTAACTTGTGTGGTCAGATGGGTCATTACCATATCTATTAGGGTATAAGGGAGGATAAAGGTGAGGTTACAGAGGAGGAGGCTCTGATGTCTGGGCAGATAATAACAAGGCCAGGGTCTGAGACAACTGAGATAAGAGATCAGACAGGTGTAACCCCACAGCCTGTGGCCACCATCCCACGGCCAGCACCGGAGCAAGCTGATAGCCCATCTTCCCCTGTAGCCCCTTCCCCTGCTATGGCCCATTGCCCTGCTCCAGCCTCTTCTGTAGATAATAAAGTCCCTGGTGATAAGAGAGGAAAAAAAAGACAAGTCCACCCGCAGACCGGAGGGTGCATAGTCCTTAGTCCAAAAGCCAGGGAAAAAGCCCAAGGGCAGAACAGATACAGAAGTGACAGTTACATCAAACTGATATAACATACTGTCTGAGTCAGGTGCAGATCTTTCTGGGCACGATACTATGGAGCTGGAGCAAGAGTTAAAGCGTATAGCCAGAGAATGTGACTCAGGGTCAGAGGAGGACCCACCGACTAAGAGAAAGTCACCAGCAGCTATAGACCCGATAGACTCTGATATGGAAGTGACTGGCAGGCAGGACGACTCTGATGATTCAGATCTATGATGGTGTTTAATGTGTTACTGCTCTACATAATGATGGCACCTAACCCCTGATCTGTAAACTGATGTATCTTCACTGATTAACCATTAAGAGTATAGACACGATAGATAATGTATAGTATGTAGTATTCTGCTGTGTTATGTTTATTGTATACAAGTATACGTTATCTTTATATTATGTATTAATGCTGATTAGCTGAGGTTTGTTTGTTTGTTTACCAATAAAAATTCCCTTATACCCTAATAGAGTGTAAGCTCTTCTCCTTCTGTATCCTCCCTTATACCCTAATAGAGTGTAAGCTCTTCTCCTCCTGTATCCTCCCTTATACCCTAATGGAGTGTAAGCTCTTCTCCTTCTGTATCCCCTCTTATACCCTAATAGAGTGTAAGCTCTTCTCCTCCTGTATCTTCCCTTATACCCTAATAGAGTGTAAGCTCTTCTCCTCCTGTATCCTCCCTTATTCCCTAATAGATTGTAAGCTCTTCTTCTTCTGTATCCTCCCTTATACCCTAATAGAGTGTAAGCTCTTCTCCTTCTGTATCCTCCCTTATACCCTAATAGAGTGTAAGCTCTTCTCCTCCTGTATCCTCCCTTATACCCTAATAGAGTGTAAGCTCTTCTCCTCCTGTATCCTCCCTTATACCCTAATAGAGTGTAAGCTCTTCTCCTCCTGTATCCTCCCTTATACCCTAATAGAGTGTAAGCTCTTCTCCTCCTGTATCCTCCCTTATACCCTAATAGATCGTTAAGGTGGGAGGAGGTGTGTGAGTGAGCTCTGCAGGTGCTGTGAATGTCTGGCTCTAGCCCAGGGCCTGGCTGCCTTGGGTGGGGTCGCTCCCCAGGTGAGCTCCAGGCTTCTGGGTCTGAATCTGGAGTCCATGTTAGAGACCCTCTGGCTACTGAATATGCTGCTGACCGGCTGACAGCGGTGGATTACAATGAAGGTGGAAGAGTCTTAATGGAAGAAAGTTACAGTAAAGTAAGTGAAGCTGGAATGGAAGTGGTGGATAATAATGACGGGCCGTGTAGCAGTGTCTGTGTGCAGCATGTAATGGAGGGAGGGCGGCAGCCCCAGCAAAGTGACTGTGCTGATCCAGGCAGGGAGATCCAACAACCTGTTGTGATGGACACTCAGCAGCCAGCTCAGGCCGGCAGTGGGAAGCAGCACAAGCTGAGGAGGACATCTTTGGAAAGACTGACAATGCAGGAAAACCTGCAGCAGAATGTGTGTGTGAGCCGAGGGTCCCGGGCCCGGCGATCCAAGACCCAGCCGGCCACCGGTGACCCCATAACTGGGGGGAAATCTGCTAAATCTGCCACTGGACATAAATCTGGGAAGTTATCAGACAATGTAAATGCAGAGCTGGGGGCAAATGGCCACAAGTCTCCCAGGACTGAGGCAGCAGAGACATTCAAAGATACCTGAACCCAGCTCAGCCACCCCCTCACTATCAGATCAGGAGATATCCTCACAAGAGCTGCTGTACAGGACCCCAGTGCTGCAAGGTTCTGCCCCTTTTCCTGATGCCAGACAAGTAAGCCAACCACCCCCAGGGGCCAGCAGTGAGCAACCCCTGAAAGGCTCCAGCAATGGACTCTGTGTATCACAAGGCACCCTCCCCCAGTCTGAGAATGGATGTGATGCAACCAATGACACTATGGAAGTTGGAGAGACCCCCCAAATTGTAATCCTGGGGTCACATCCGGGACATAGTGACACCTCTGCACTGTCCCCCACATTGTTGGACATCGATCGAGGAAACAAGCAAGCAAGTTCCAATGCATTACAATCTGTTTGGGACAATGAACAGCCTGCGGTCCCTGATAGTAATGGGACTGAATCGTCTGCATGTACTAATAATGTTTTTCCTCCCACAGGTGTTCAGCCACAGGTAGCGGGTCCCCCTCAATCCAAACCCCGCAGTGATAATACTGGCAATGCATCTGGCCACGCTCCTCCTCAGAATGCCTGGAGCCGCGGTGCCCCATCTTTTAGCCCCGGCTTACATTACACCGGTCAGGCATTTAAGAGGAGGAACGTGGTAAGATTTAAGAATAAGGGGCAAAGGAAGATCTGCCAGACAGGAGAAATGTGATCCGGGAGCTTCTGCGTAACCAGATGGGGTTCACACCCGCAGATATATTGGCCGTCATAAACCTCCCGGACAGGCAGGGCTACGATATAAGCTTCAAGCTCATGGCCAGCTTGGACAGGTTCTGGGCAAGTGTGACAAAGTTTAGGGGCGCTGAGGGATGGGACCAGTTTATCCTTATCCCGGTATCAAAGCCGGGCACTGTGAGCGTTAATATCTTGTTCTGGAATTAGTCCGTCCCCCCGCAGGATTGAGTGTAGAGTGTAAGCTCTTCTCCTCCTGTATCCTCCCTTATACACTAATAGAGTGTAAGCTCTTCTCCTCCTGTATCCTCCCTTATACCCTAATAGAGTGTAAGCTCTTCTCCTTCTGTATCCTCCCTCATACCCTAATAGAGTGTAAGCTCTTCTCCTTCTGTATCCTCCCTCATACCCTAACCATCCATTATTCGGGTGAATAACCCACTGATCGTTATTCAGAACGACATGTTTTTGGGCGGAGCGTCTCAGGCTATTTTATCAATTACATTAGGCAAACTAAGCAGCTAATAGATGGGCTGCAGTGGCCAGGCATCTCCCTATGATCTCATATAGGGATCACTGGTGTCTGACCCTTGGAGCGTGCCTGCAACCCATTCAAACCAATCCGATGGCGAGTCATGGTGTCCTTTAGGTGACGCCCAACCCTCCATGTCCAAAGTTTGACATTCCGGCTCCGGCCATTCCTTGAGTTCCACACATTCCTTATATGCATGAATGACCTCACAATGCTGAGCATGAGGTCACACTCATTTACCTACTCACCGGCCAACCCAATGGCAGACCCCCTGGAAGCAATATAATATGGTGAGCACTCCAGCCCATGTCAGGGACCTTCCCGCTTTATACAGTGAGTGCACCATCTCAGGTTTGGGAATCTCTACAGCCTGACACATAATAAAGTGCAAAACAAATATATATATATTTTAATTAATTAAAATCACCTGATTGGGTTTTGGAGTAAAGGGGTTCTCCAATGGGGTTCAAATGTTTCCAGTAAAGGGTAAGCATTCCTATGTGGTATTAACTAGCTGGCCACATAAGGCATCACACAAGCTCCTCCCCTTTTTTTTCTCCCCTTATATCCTAATAGATTGTAAGCTCTTCTCCTTCTGTATCCTCCCTTATACCCTAATAGAGTGTAAGCTCTTCTCTTCCTGTATCCTCCCTTATACCCTAATAGAGTGTAAGCTCTTCTCCTCCTGTATCCTCCCTTATACCCTAATAGAGTGTAAGCTCTTCTCCTCCTGTATCCTCCCTTATACCCTAATAGAGTGTAAGCTCTTCTCCTCCTGTATCCTCCCTTATACCCTAATAGAGTGTAAGCTCCTCTCCTCCTGTATCCTCCCTTATACCCTAATAGAGTGTAAGCTCTTCTCCCCCTGTATCCTCCCTTATACCCTAATAGAGTGTAAGCTCTTCTCCTCCTGTATCCTCCTGTATACCCTAATAGAGTGTAAGCTCTTCTCCTCCTGTATCCTCCCTTATACCCTAATAGAGTGTAAGCTCTTCTCCTCCTGTATCCTCCCTTATACCCTAATAGAGTGTAAGCTCTTCTCCTCCTGTATCCTCCCTTATACCCTAATAGATTGTAAGCTCTTCTCCTTCTGTATCCTCCCTTATACCCTAATAGAGTGTAAGCTCTTCTCCTTCTGTATCCTCCCTTATACCCTAATAGAGTGTAAGCTCTTCTCCTCCTGTATCCTCCCTTATACCCTAATAGAGTGTAAGCTCTTCTCCTTCTGTATCCTCCCTTATACCCCAGTTTGGAGCATGGCCTTGTTGCTATGGGTCAGTTACCGCTCTGATTTTAGTCAATAACTGGCAGCGTTAGTTTCCCGGCAGCGCTTTGATATCAGCGATGGCGTTGGGGTGGGGGCGAGGTGCGATCGGAGGCAATTACGGGAAGCGCTGAAGGGCCTGTTCTCCGCATCTCGCTCTTCAGCACAAATCTTTTTAACGTAATCGCTCTATTGTTTAGTCACCGCGGTGAAGAAGTCGCCAATTACCGGTCAGGCGGCGCTCTTCCCCCATCCCTGTGTGCTCAATGCTTGGCTACATAGTGACAGATCAGGGTCTGTACAATCCTTTAATTTTCTGGTCTTAGCTCTTTCCACCCGCTCCAGCTTTTTATAAAATCTACCAGGTTGATTGATCACTAACGCCAGGTAGCGACAGATGAGCGTCTGTAGCGGCATTTTCAGAGCGCCCGCTAGTAGTCGCTGTGCTCGGCCGTGGGTCGCTAGTTCAGAGTGCCTCGGCCACTGTGCAGTAATGATGAATAAATTGTGGGGAGTCACTATATGACCAGTACAGCGCTGTATGGGAGCGCATGTTAGCGACTGCTCATAGCGACCGACTCACACCATATTCAGCAAAAAAACAGCCTCACAAATCTCTGGCGCTGAAAAATGCTTCTCTGAAGCCCAGAGCGCAGGAGGCGGTGTGATTAAAGTCTGTTTTTCAGCATCTATCCACCAGTAACAAAGCGACAACATATGGAATTACATTGTAACAACATTGTAACATGACACTTTAATGGCAGAGCTGTGATGTCATTTCTGAGGAAATATATAAAACATGAATAATATTGGGAAAACTGCTATTTCAATCAGGAGAGGTCACAACATTATTTGAGATAAAAAAAAAAAAATACTAATAAATAAAAGCCCTGTTTAAAGAGAAGAAAAGATCATCGATAGAAATGTATGGGAGAGCGACAGGTAGCGAGAGGTAAGACGTGGCGCTGTGCAAGGCTGAACGCCGGCACTGTTCGCTGAGGCTGGGATAATGATGAATCAGACGCTACATGGCGCTATCCCAGTCGCTAAACAGATTCTGCTTGATAAATGTGTAATTGCTGCCGTGTCCGGCGTTCACCTGTCGCTACCTGGCGCTAGAGCTTCATGAATAAGGCCCTAAATGTTTAATGCTGACTTCCAGTGACCTGTTCTGGGGGATTATGACGGGATCATTATGTCCCTATGTTAGACTTGTCACCATCAGCTCGCCGGATATAATCGGATGGCGCTGAGTAATAACGCTGCCCACCGCGTCTCGTGGAGCGCTCCGGGGGAGGACATTCCCTCTAAGCAGGTGGAGGTATGGGAGCTTGTTTACTCCCTGGTGGCTCCTTGCGGGAGGGGGGTTAATGATTAGAGGACCCCGTGCGGTGCTGGAGAAACACATCTAGGAAACAATGACAGACCGACTCGCCTGGGTGCACTTATCTGACAGCCTGAAAGCTGCCCATAGTCTTATATGTTCCCCCCCCCCTGTACATACAGATTGCCCACATTAATCCGGACCCTCACCCTGAATAAGAGCCTATCTTATATGTTTCCCACACCCTGTACATACAGATTGCTCACATTAATCCAGACCTTCACCCTGAATAAGAGCCTATCTTATATGTTTCCCCCACCCTGTACATACAGATTGCTCACATTATTCCGGACCTTCACCCTGAATAAGAGCCTATCTTATATGTTTCCCACACCCTGTACATACAGATTGCTCACATTAATCCGGACCCTCACCCTGAATAAGAGCCTATCTTATATGTTTCCCACACCCTGTACATACAGATTGCCCACATTAATCCGGGCCCTCACCCTGAATAAGAGCCTATCTTATACATTTCCCCCCTGTACATACAGATTGCTCACATTAATCTGGACCTTCACCCTGAATAAGAGCCTATCTTATATGTTTCCCCCCCGTACATACAGATTGCACACATTAATCCGGACCTTCACCCTGAATAAGAGCCTATCTTATATGTTTCCCACACCCTGTACATACAGATTGCCCACATTAATCCGGACCCTCACCCTGAATAAGAGCCTATCTTATATGTCTCCCACACCCTGTACATACAGATTGCTCACATTAATCCGGACCTTCACCCTGAATAAGAGCCTATCTTATATGTTTCCCACACCCTGTACATACAGATTGCTCACATTAATCAGGAAAGAATAATAAGTAAGTGAGTAAAAACTTAAAATATATTAATTTTAGATGCTGGGGAATCGTTTTATAAGGGTTTGGGCTTTTCATTAAATCATGGTGAAGGTCCGGTTTAAGCAGACAAAGGAAAGGCTGTATGAGTCACAGGGGGGCATCCCGAATCGTGATTCCCTCAGGGGCACCTGATTGGTCAACTTTAAAAGGCCCCTCAATCAATAAGAGACCCCTCAGCCAAATGAGCCCCCTGTAAATCCAAAAAAGACTTCAAATAGAAGCCGTATTCTGAGATGTATTTCTATCTCCGCGTCCCCCCCCCTCCATTCTGCCACTTACTGCGGAGCTCCAGATTCTGACCCACATCCAGGTCCGCGCTATTGTCTGAGTGTGATATATATATATCTATAGCGCCACATGTCTCGCCACACCCCCAACTCATCCCTCCCCATCTCCTGATTGATTTCTGCCACCTGATACTGAGATAAAAATATTCTGCTCTGCCAATTACAGATCATCATCCGCAATGCATGCTGGGAGGAGATGGGAGGGAGCGATGCTCTGCAGATCTCTAGAGAGGTGAGTAATAATCTGCAGAATATAGCAATATGGATCTGTCAGGAGGGAGATGGGAGGGAGCGATGCTCTGCAGATCTCTAGAGAGGTGAGTAATAATCTGCAGAATATAGCAATATGGATCTGTCAGGGGGGAGATGGGAGGGAGCGATGCTCTGCAGATCTCTAGAGAGGTGAGTAATAATCTGCAGAATATAGCAATATGGATCTGTCAGGAGGGAGATGGGAGGGAGCAATGCTCTGCAGATCTCTAGAGAGGTGAGTAATAATCTGCAGAATATAGCAATATGGATCTGTCAGGGGGGAGATGGGATGGAGCGATGCTCTGCAGGTCTCTAGAGAGGTGAGTAATAATCTGCAGAATATAGCAATATGGATCTGTCAGGGGGGAGATGGGAGGGAGCGATGCTCTGCAGATCTCTGGAGAGGTGAGTAATAATCTGCAGAATAAATCAGTGGAAATGGATGTTGTAGAAATGATTTAGAGTTGTCTTTCTGGATCTTTCTATGTAAGGCCTCTGCACAGGTGAACGCGAATAAGAAGAAGGCAGTTGGGGTGATAGGAACACGGCGCTAAATGTCATTTCAATTTGGGAATTTTCCTATAGCCTACAGCGCCACACGGACTCATGGGAAAACCAGCCGCCGATAAGTTAGTGACTTTGGACTTTTCCATTGCTTGTTGCTTATAAAGGTGATAATATAACAGGAAGGATTAAACGACTCTCATTTCCCTTCTTCCTCACCAACACCATGCGAATAATGTGCCGGTTACAGTGTGATACGCAGAGCAGAGCTCCCTCCTGTAACATATAACTTATATCTGGAGAGCGGCCGTGTCCCTCCTGTAACATATAACTTATATCTGGAGAGCGGCCGTGTCCCTCCTGTAACATATAACTTATATCTGGAAAGCGGCCGTGTCCCTCCTGTAACATATAACTTATATCCGGAGAGCGGCCGTGTCTCTCCTGTAACATATAACTTATATCTGGAGAGCGGCCGTGTCCTTCCTGTAACATATAACTTATATCTGGAGAGCGGCCGTGTCCCTCCTGTAACATATAACTTATATCTGGAGCGCGGCCGTGTCCCTCCTGTAACATATAACTTATATCTGGAGAGCGGCCGTGTCCCTCCTGTAACATATAACATATCTGGAGAGCGGCCGTGTCCCTCCTGTAACATATAACTTATATCTGGAGAGCGGCCGTGTCCCTCCTGTAACATATAACTTATATCTGGAGAGCGGCCGTGTCCCTCCTGTAACATATAACTTATATCTGGAGAGCGGCCGTGTCTCTCCTGTAACATATAACTTATATCTGGAGAGCGGCCGTGTCCCTCCTGTAACATATAACTTATATCTGGAGAGCGGCCGTGTCCCTCCTGTAACATATAACTTATATCTGGAGAGCGGCCGTGTCTCTCCTGTAACATATAACTTATATCTGGAGAGCGGCCGTGTCCCTCCTGTAACATATAACTTATATCTGGAGAGCGGCCGTGTCCCTCCTGTAACATATAACTTATATCTGGAGAGCGGCCATGTCCCTCCTGTAACATATAACTTATATCTGGAGAGCGGCCGTGTCCCTCCTGTAACATATAACTTATATCTGGAGAGCGGCCGTGTCCCTCCTGTAACATATAACTTATATCTGGAGAGCGGCCATGTCTCTCCTGTAACATATAACTTATATCTGGAGAGCGGCCGTGTCCCTCCTGTAACATATAACTTATATCTGGAGAGCGGCCGTGTCCCTCCTGTAACATATAACTTATATCTGGAGAGAGGCCGTGTCTCTCCTGTAACATATAACTTATATCTGGAGAGCGGGCGTGTCCCTCCTGTAACATATAACTTATATCTGAAGAGCGGCCGTGTCCCTCCTGTAACATATAACTTATATCTGGAGAGCGGGCGTGTCCCTCCTGTAACATATAACTTATATCTGAAGAGCGGCCGTGTCCCTCCTGTAACATATAACTTATATCTGGAGAGCGGCCGTGTCCCTCCTGTAACATATAACTTATATCTGGAGAGCGGCCGTGTCCCTCCTGTAACATATAACTGATATCTGGAGAGCGGCCGTGTCCCTCCTGTAACATATAACTGATATCTGGAGAGCGGCCGTGTCCCTCCTGTAACATATAACTTATATCTGGAGAGCGGCCGTGTCCCTCCTGTAACATATAACTGATATCTGGAGAGCGGCCGTGTCCCTCCTGTAACATATAACTTATATCTGGAGAGCGGCCGTGTCCCTCCTGTAACATATAACTGATATCTGGAGAGCTGCCGTGTCCCTCCTGTAACATATAACTTATATCTGGAGAGCGGCCGTGTCCCTCCTGTAACATATAACTTATATCTGGAGAGCGGCCGTGTCCCTCCTGTAACATATAACTTATATCTGGAGAGCGGCCGTGTCCCTCCTGTAACATATAACTTATATCTGGAGAGCGGCCGTGTCTCTCCTGTAACATATAACTTATATCTGGAGAGCGGCCGTGTCCCTCCTGTAACATATAACTTATATCTGGAGAGCGGCCGTGTCCCTCCTGTAACATATAACTTATATCTGGAGAGCGGCCGTGTCCCTCCTGTAACATATAACTTATATCTGGAGAGCGGCCGTGTCTCTCCTGTAACATATAACTTATATCTGGAGAGCGGCCGTGTCCCTCCTGTAACATATAACTTATATCTGGAGAGCGGCCGTGTCTCTCCTGTAACATATAACTTATATCTGGAGAGCGGCCGTGTCCCTCCTGTAACATATAACTTATATCTGGAGAGCGGCCATGTCCCTCCTGTAACATATAACTTATATCTGGAGAGCGGCCGTGTCCCTCCTGTAACATCTGGTCAGTATGGTGTCAGTCAGTGATTAGTGAGGAGGGGGATAATCGCTCGGTACAGTGGCGCTGTGTACATGATGTGCCTTTGGATGAGATGATAGAGGTAATGGTGGTAATGACAGGTTGATGGAACACGCTGCGGGTAATGAGCGCGGGGGGGGGGGTGAGTGCGTTATACAGAACATGGGGGGTGTAGATGATAAGGGGGATCAGACCGAGGACATCTAGGTGGCCGAGTATTACGCACACCAAGCAACAAAATACAACCGTTATAACGGCGTCAGCAGCGCGGTCGTGTTTGCTGATTGCTGTAAACCAGACAGGAGTGTAAGTTCTGCTTACACCTCATATATTCCTATGGAGGGTCCAGTGACATCATAGCTATCCATTTATCCCTACTAGGGGGCCAGTGACATCATAGCTATCCATTTATTCCTACTAGGGGGCCAGTGACATCATAGCTATCCATTTATCCCTACTAGGGGGCCAGTGACATCATAGCTATCCATTTATTCCTACTAGGGGCCAGTGACATCATAGCTATCCATTTATCCCTACTAGGGGGCCAGTGACATCATAGCTATCCATTTATCCCTACTAGGGGGCCAGTGACATCATAGCTATCCATTTATCCCTACTAGGGGGCCAGTGACATCATAGCTATCCATATATCCCTACTAGGGGGCCAGTGACATCATAGCTATCCATTTATTCCTACTAGGGGCCAGTGACATCATAGCTATCCATTTATCCCTACTAGGGGGCCAGTGACATCATAGCTATCCATATATCCCTACTAGGGGGCCAGTGACATCATAGCTATCCATTTATTCCTACTAGGGGGGCAGTGACATCATAGCTATTTATCCCTACTAGGGGGCCAGTGACATCATAGCTATCCATTTATCCCTACTAGGGGGCCAGTGACATCATAGCTATCCATATATCCCTACTAGGGGGCCAGTGACATCATAGCTATCCATTTATTCCTACTAGGGGGGCAGTGACATCATAGCTATCCATTTATCCCTACTAGGGGGCCAGTGACATCATAGCTATCCATTTATTCCTACTAGGGGGCCAGTGACATCATAGCTATCCATATATCCCTACTAGGGGGCCAGTGACATCATAGCTATCCATTTATTCCTACTAGGGGGCCAGTGACATCATAGCTATCCATTTATCCCTACTAGGGGGCCAGTGACATCATAGCTATCCATATATCCCTACTAGGGGGCCAGTGACATCATAGCTATCCATTTATTCCTACTAGGGGGCCAGTGACATCATAGCTATCCATTTATCCCTACTAGGGGGCCAGTGACATCATAGCTATCCATTTATCCCTACTAGGGGGCCAGTGACATCATAGCTATCCATATATCCCTACTAGGGGGCCAGTGACATCATAGCTATCCATATATCCCTACTAGGGGGCCAGTGACATCATAGCTATCCATATATCCCTACTAGGGGGCCAGTGACATCATAGCTCTCCATATATCCCTATGAAGTGACTTCTAGGGACCATTAAAACCTAATGGTCAATACATTTCTATAGAGAGTCCACTAGGAGCCAGTGACATCATAGCGCTCCATATATCCCTACTAGGGGGTCAGTGACATCATATCTCTCCATATATCCCTATGAAGTGACTGCGGGGGACCATTAAAACCTAATGGTCAGTATATTTCTATAGAGAGTCCACCAGGGGGCAGTGACATTCTAATGCTCCAAATATTCCTATAGATAGTTCACTAGGGGGCCAGTGACATCATAGCGCTCCATATATCCCTATTAAGCGACTACTAGAGACCAGTAAAATCTAATGATCGATATATTTCTATGGAGAGTCCTCTAGGAGCCAGTGACATCATATATCTCCAGATATCCCTATGAAGTGACTGCTAGGGGCCAATGAAGTCTAATGGTCAATATATTTCTATAGAGTCCGCTAGGAGCCAGTGACATCATAGCTCTCATATATCCCTATGAAGTGACTGCTAGGGACCATTAAAACCTAATAGAGAGCCCACCAGGGGGCAGTGACATTATAATGCTCCGAATATTCCTATAGATAGTTCACTAGGAGCCAGTGACATCATAGCTCTCCATTTATCCCTATGAAGAGACTGCTAGGTAAATCTAATGGTCAGTATATTTATATAGCGCGTCCACTAGGTGGCCAGTGACATCATAGCTCTCCATTTATTCCTATGAAGAGACTGCTAGGTAAATCTAATGGTCAGTATATTTATATAGTGCGTTCACTAGGTGGCGAGTGACATCATAGCTCTCCATATATCCCTATGAAGTGACTGCGGGGGACCATTAAAACCTATAGAGAGTCCACCAGGGGGCAGTGACATTATAATGCTCCGAATATTCCTATAGATAGTTCACTAGGTGGCCAGTGACATCATAGCTCTCCATATATCCCTATGAAGAAGCTGCTAGGTAAATCTAATGGTCAGTATATTTATATAGCGCGTCCACTAGGAGCCAGTGACATCATAGCTCTCCATATATCCCTATGAAGAAGCTGCTAGGACCATTAAAACCTAATGGTCAATATATTTCTATAGAGAGTGACAGTGACATTATAATGCTCCAAATATTCCTATATAGAATCCGCTAGGGGACCAGTGATGTCATATCTCTTCATATATCCCTAAGAAGAATTAGCTAGAGACAAGAGAGACCCTAACTGTTAATTTATTACAGTAAGAGGGAGCAGTGACATCATAATGCTCCAAATATTCCTATAGAGCGTCCCCTAGGGGGCCAATGACATCATAGTTCTTGTGAAGAGTCTGCTAGCGACCAATCCTACCTTTCTCCCATTCCTCCAGGGAAATCGAGCCCCGCAATAGGGCCAGTGACAACTTATCTCCTCCTATATATACCTACAGTATGGAGAGTCCATTAGGGACCAGCGGGACTATAATGCCCCATATATTGCTATAGATAAGTGCACCTGGGGGGCAGTGACAGTATACCTCTATATATTGCCCTGATGCTCTATATATTGCTATAGAAAGTCCACTAGGGGGTCGGTGATGCTCCAAATATTTATTTAGAGACTCCGCTAGGGATTATAATGCCCCATATGTTGCTATATAGTATGGAGATACAATATATAGCAACTATAGTGTATATAACTATATATAGCTATATACACTAGGGACCAGTGGGACTATAATACTCTATATATTGCTATAGATAGTACACCAGGGGGGCAGTGACAGTATACCTCTATATATTCCTATGGAGAGTCCACTCAGGACCAGTTACACCATAATGCTCAGCATATTCCTATGAAGAGTCCATTGGGGCAAGTGACCCTATAAGTGCTGGATGCCCCAGGGCAGGAGCTCCATTGTATAATCTGGCCCTGATGCTCTATTTATTGCTATAGAAAGTTCACAGGGGGGTTCAGTGACACCATAATGCTCCAAATATTTTTTGGGAGACTCCATTAGGGATTATAATGCCCCATATGCTGATATATATAGTATGGAGAGTCCACTAGGGACCAGTGGGTCTCTAATGCTCTATATATTGCTATAGATAGTGCACCAGGGGGCATTATACCTCTATATATTCCTAAGAAGTGACACCCTAATGTTCAGCATATTCCCAATAGAGAGTCCACTAGGGGGCAGTGATGCCCTAACTCTCCATATAGTACCATAGAGAATAAACCTCCAGGGTGTCAGGGGCTTCTCTCTTACAAGTGACCCTTTATGAAGACTTTCTATTATGAGGTTGTATTTTTTAGGCTAGTGTTTGGTCTTATGTTCTTATGAGCGCACGGCTCCTCTTCCAGGACTCGCCGGTGACTTTTGTGTAGCGAGATTTTGTAACACAACCTTGTGCCATGTCACCTTTTGCTGTTGTATTGTTGTCGCTCTCCCATCATGCCCCGGGGCCCACTTCACACAATTCCCTAGATTTGCTTTTTTTTCTCTTGAAAGCGCCATCAGCCATTGTGCCTATGAGCCGCCTGGTGTCACCTTGCCCCAAGTCTAGTGCTCGTGTTTCGTAACGCAGGTCCCTGACCTACTTTATTCTTTTATATAAAAAAGAAAAAGATTCTGGTGATATGATATAACTAAGCCAGCTTCAGCATCCAATATCATCCCAGGCCACATATCAACTCTATACCATAAGGACTGCGAAGGAAGCCTAACTCCAGGAACACAGTCCAGTGTAGTTGCTGGTTGGACTCATATGACATCACAACAAACCATTATTTGGATGTTCTTCATTTAAGGGGTTTTATTTATAGGTGTAGGAACCCACAAGGATCATGGTTGGTCATCATTGGTTGGGTACCCTCACTGATCATGGCTGGTCATTGTTAATCAGGAACCACCAATGATCATCGCTGGTCATTGTTAATCAGGAACCACCAATGATCATGGCTGGTCATTTTTGATTGGGACCCTCCATTGTTCATGGTTGGTCATCGTTGGTTAGGAACCACCACAGATCATGAATGGTCATCATTGGTTGGGACCCTCCATTGTTCATGGTTGGTCATCGTTGGTTAGGAACCACCTCTGATCATGACTGGTCATCATTGGTTGGGACCCTCCATTGTTCATGGCTGGTCATCGTTAGTCAGGAACCACCACTGATCATGACTAGTCATCATTGGTTGGGACCCTCCATTGTTCATGGTTGGTCATCGTTGGTTAGGAACCACCACTGATCATGACTGGTCATCATTGGTTGGGACCCTCCATTGTTCATGGCTGGTCATCGTTGGTCAGGAACCACCACTGATCATGACTAGTCATCATTGGTTGGGAACCCCACTGATCATGGTTAGTCATCTTTGGTCAGGAACCACCACTGATCATGGCCGGTCATTGTTGGCCAGCAACCCGCACTGATCATGGTTGGTTGCTGTTGGTCAGGAAACCATTGATCATGATTGATTAGGAACTCCACTGATCATGGTTGGTCATCGTTGGTCGGGACCCCTACTGACCATGGTTGGTCATGGTTGGCCAGCAACCTGCACTGATCATGGTTGGTCGCTGTTGGTCAGGAACCACCACTGATCATGACTGGTCATCATTGGTTGGGAACTCAACTGATCATGACAGGTCATCGTTGGTCAGGACCCCAACTGATCGGAACCCAACTTCCCTTGGTAGGTTTATTGGTCATCATTGGTCAGGGGCCCCCACTGATAATTGTTATTCGTCATTGGTTGGGAACCCCCACTGATCATGGTTGGTCATCTTTGGTCAGGAACCACCACTGATCATGGCCGGTCATTGTTGGCCAGCAACCCGCACTGATCATGGTTGGTCGCTGTTGGTCAGAAAACCATTGGTCATGACTGATTAGGAACCCCACTGATCATGGTTGGTCATCGTTGGTCGGGACCCCACTGACCATGGTTGGTCATTGCTGGCCAGCAACCTGCACTGATCATGGTTGGTCACTGTTGGTCAGGAAACCATTGATCATGATTGATTAGGAACTCCACTGATCATGGTTGGTGGTCATTGGTCAGAACTCCACTGACCTTGGTAGGTAATCATGGGTCATGGGAACCCCCATGGTCATCATTGGTTGGGAACCCCACTGATCATGGTTGGTCATCGTTGGTCAGGAACCACCACTGATCATGACTGGTCATCATTGGTTGGGAACCCCACTGATCATGACTGGTCATCGTTGGTCAGGACCCCCACTGATCGGAACCCCAATTCCCTTGGTAGGTTCATTGGTCATCATTGGTCAGGGGCCCCCACTGATAATTGTTATTCATCATTGGTTGGGAACCCCCACTGATCATGGTTGGTCATCGTTGGTCAGGACCCCCACTGATCATGGTTGGTCATTGTTGGCCAGCAACCCGCACTGATCATGGTTGGTCGCTGTTGGTCAGAAAACCATTGGTCATATTAGGAACCCCACTGATCATGGTTGGTGATCGTTGGTCGGAACCCCCCTGACCTTGGTAGGTAATCATTTATTAGGGACCCCCACTGATAATGGTTGTTCATCATTGCTTGGGAAACCCCCTCTGATCATGCTTGGTCATTGGTCAGGAACCCCAATTGACCAAGGTTGGTTATTTTTCATTGAAAACTCCACTGATCATGATTGGTCATTGTTGGTTGAAAACCCATTTATCATGATTGGTCATCATTGCACGGAAACCCCACATCATGGTTGGTGATCATTGGTCAGGAACCCACAATCACCATGGTTGGTATTGTTGGTCAGGGAGCCTCACTGATTATGGTTGGAAATCGTTAATCAGGGTCCACCACTGATCATGGCTGGTCATTGTTAATCAGCAACCACCACTAATCATGGCTGGTCATTGTTAATCAGGAACCACCACTGATCATGGCTGGTCATCATTAATCAGGGTCCACCTCTGATCATGGCTTGTCATTGTTAATCAGGAACCACCACTGATCATGGCTGGTCATCATTAATCAGGGTCCACCACTGATCATGGCTTGTCATTGTTAATCAGAAACCACCACTGATCATGGCTGGTCATCATTAATCAGGAACCACCACTGATCATGGCTGGTCATCATTAATCAGGGTCCACCACTGATCATGGCTTGTCATTGTTAATCAGAAACCACCACTGATCATGGCTTGTCATTGTTAATCAGAAACCACCACTGATCATGGCTGGTCATTGTTAATCAGGAACCACCACTGATCATGGCTGGTCTTTGTTAATCAGCAACCACCACTGATCATGGCTGGTCATTGTTAATCAGGAACCACCACTGATCATGGCTGGTCATCATTAATCAGGGTCCACCACTGATCATGTCTGGTCATTGTTAATCAGCAACCACCACTGATCTATTCTGGTCCTCATTGATCAGGAACCCCACTGACCATGGTTGGTAATCATTGGTCATCATTGGTCAGGGACCCCCACTGATTATGGTTGGTCATCATTGGTCGGGAACCCCCACTGATCATGGTTGGTCATCATTGGTCAGGAACCCCAATTGACCAAGGTTGTTAATTTTTCATTGATAACCCCACTAATCGTAGTTTGTTATTGCTGGTTGTGAACCCATTTATCATGATTGGTCATCATTGGTTGGGACCCCCATTGTTCATGGTTAGTTTTCACTGGAAGAAAACCCCACATCATGGTTGGTGATCATTGGTCAGAAACCCAAAATCACCACGGTTGGTTACTATTGGTCAGGGAGCCCCACTGATTGGTCAGGAACCACCACTGATCATGGTTTGTCATCATTGCTCGGAACCCCACTCATCATGGTTGGTCATCATTTCTGGGTGAACGTGTGGGCAATCTGTATGTACGGGGAGGGGGGGAAACATACAAGATAGGCTCTTATTCAGGGTGAGGGTCCGGATTAATGTGGGCAATCTGCATGTACAATGGGGAAACATACAAGATAGGCTCTTAGTAAGGGTGAAGGCTCATATTAATGCGGGCAATTTGTATGTACGTGGGGGAAACATACAAGATAGGCTCTTATTCAGGGTGAGGGTTTGGATTAATGTGGGCAATCTGCATGTACAGGGGGGAAACATACAAGATAGGCTCTTATTCAGGGTGAGGGTCCGGATTAATGTGGGCAATCTGTATGTAAATATTTAAATTACCATCAACATCATCTGATGTCATTTCCCTCAGCTTCCCCTGTGTCTGTGGAGCAAGACTGACAAACCCCGACAGGTGGTTATTCTCCCCCCCTTCCCCAAGAGATGGTCATTTTAGCTTGTATCTCAAAGCAACAAGATCTTGGCCTGGGGCATACCTCCCGAGTGTCCCTGATTTGGAGGGACTGTCCCTCTTTTGAGTCCATGTCCCCCTGTCCCTCGTTGATCTCATTTGTCCCTCTTTGAGGTGTAACATGCAGCAATAAATGATTAATTTGCCTATTCCAAGTTATATTGTTTTTACAATATTGTTGTTTTATATATATAATATATATATATACTAATGATTTCGCATCCGCCTGAGGATCCGCCTTTGAGTGGCATTAGAGATTTCCTTACTGTGTAAGTTCCGGTATATATAATATATATATATATATATATATATATATATATATCCCTCAATTAGGGGGCGTGGCCTAATTTAACACCCTGAAAAGTTGGAAGCTATGGCCCAGGGCCCCCCAAAAAATGTTTTGTAGCCAAGAACGATTCCCGGGCATTAAAGGGATTTTTAACAAGAACATGAAGCTGCTCAGACTTTCGGGCACACATAGTCCTTCCTATGGAGCCACATGCTAATGCAGGAGGAAACAAAACACCACACACACCCGAAAGGTAAAAGACAAAGGCCACCCGATCTGCAAACAATGCGCCCGCTGGCTTTTCCGCAGGGTGACTCCTTCCGGTGGCAGGTCCATGTCTTCTGATCCAGGTGCGAATGTGTCCTGGAGATTCCCACAGGGTGGAACCTTCTACCAAGCTCCTTCGAAGGGGAGACATATTTTAAAGCGGACCTTCACCCTGATTAAGAGCCTATCTTATATGTTTCCCACACCCTGTACATACAGATTGCCCACATTAATCTGGACCCTCACCCTGAATAAGAGCCTATCTTATATGTTGCCCACACCCTGTACATACAGATTGCTCACATTAATCCGGACCTTCACCCTGATTAAGAGCCTATCTTATATGTTTCCCACACCCTGTACATACAGATTGCCCACATTAATCCGGACCCTCATCCTGAATAAGAGTCTATCTTATATGTTTCCCACACCCTGTACATACAGATTGCCCACATTAAAAATCATCCTACCTGTATCTATTGTAATTTCTGAGACTTTAAACTTCCAAGATGGCAGCCCATGGAGGTGGCAGGCTGCCTGAAAACAGGAAGTGTCTTCTGACTGTGTCGCTCTGCATTCTGGGATTGCTGCCATTTCCCGGACCCCAGCTCTGCTCTGTCTGAGCAAAGCACAGCTGTAACCCCGCCCCCTGCACTTTAGCCTCCTCTCCTCAGTAAGTGTGATGCTTCTGAGGCATGATGGCGGGGCCCGCATCCTAGAGTCCTGAACAGAGTTGCAGCCCGGTGGGGGAAAGAATAAAAAGTAAATGATTAAAAATGTTAAAATATATTAATTTTAGATGCTGGGAATAGTTTTATAAGGGTTTGGGCTTTTCATTAAATCCTGGTGAAGGTCCGGTTTAACTGCCCCACAGAAAACACACGGAATGACATTGTTGTAACATTGTAACATGAACACATTAATACCAGACATGTAAGGACAATTCTGCATAAAAATATTATTAATACAAAACGTTTTCAAAAATTACATTTTCTAGGGCAGGAAACATCTCAGAAAGTTTTGAGATTCAAAAAAAAAAAAAAAAATTGGGATCAGGAAAGGGATTTAAGGATCGTTCATAGAAATGTATGGGAGACGCCAGGTAGCGACAGGTAAGACGCGGCGCTCTTAAAGGCTGAACGCCGGCGCTGTACGCTGAGCCTGGGATAATGATGAATCGGACGCTACATGGCGCTGTTCCAGTCGGCTTCATAAATGTGTAATTGCTGCCGTGTCCGGTGTTCACCTGACGCTACCTGGCGCTATCCCTTCATGAATAAAGCCCTAAGTCTCTAAGTGAGAACATTACACATGGCTTTCGTTCAGTATTGGAGCGGTCACATGATTCAGAGCCTTCATCGGGAGCGTTTCATACTGTTTCCGTAGGACGCCGTACGTATTGCTCTCAAGGCCTTTATCACAGACAACGCTCTCATGTAACTTGATGTGAAACTCTCGTCTCGCAGCATTTTTAGAGCTTTTTCACCTGCCTTGCAACAAAATGTTTGAGTGTCTAATGAGATCCTCCTCGTTCCTATGGGAAAAATCCAGTTTTTACTTTAGCCGCCTATAACCCCTTTAGCCCCTGCATCTAGCGTGCCTCTGAAGGCAGCGGCGACAACCAAAAGGTAAGTAGGGGGTCGATGAAGGTCCGATGTTCCTCTTTAAACATTCCATCAGAAAGTACCTTCTACCAACTGTTTTTCCTCTCATCTAGATTTGGGAGGACCTCTGGCCCCCCAGAGAAGAGAAGAAGACTTCCAATGCAGGTGCAGGTCTTCCAATCTAAGTTTGGGAACACATCCACCTGCAGAGAGTAGAAGACAATCTGCAACCAATGTGTCCTTAATCTCACAACGCAGCACCTACAATGATGAGCCACAAGCTTGCCATTAAAGTCCCATAGAGTGGGCGCCTTCCACCAAGCTCCTCCCTAATGCCAAGGCATAGGTCTTCAGATCTAAGCTTAGGGGAACCTCAAGCTCCAGAGATGAGAAGACAAGCTGCAACCAATGTGCCCTTAATCTCACAATGCAGCACCTTCTACCAAATCCATCCTCCTAATAGCAGGCATGTGTCTTCAGATCTAGGTTAATGAGGACCTCAAGCTCTTGGGAGAAGACAGTCTACAACCAATGCACCCTTAAGATTCCCACAGGTGGCACCTTCCACCGAGCTCCTCCTAATAGCAGGCGTATGGTCTCCTCTGATCTAGGTTTGGGATGGCATCAAGTTCTATAGAAGTGAACACGATTTGCCACCAGCTTGCCATTAAAGTCCCATAGAGGGGGGGCGCCTTCCACCAAGCTCCTCCTTAATTCCAAGCCATAGGTCTTCAGATCTAAGATCTAAAGGGGACCTAAGGAATAGGTCTTCAGATATAAGCTTAAGGGGACCTCAAGCTCCAGAGAGGAGAAGACAAACTGCAACCAATGTGCCCTTAATCTCACCATGCAGCACCTTCTAGCAAAATCCATCCTCCTATTAGCAGGCATGTGTCTTCAGATCTAGGTTAATGAGGACCTCAAGCTCTTGAGAGAAGATAGTCTACAACCAATGCACCCTTAAGATTCCCACAAGGTGGCACCTTTTATCGAGCTCTTCCTAATAGCAGGCGTATGGTCTCCTCTGATCTAGGTTTGGGATGACATCACGAAAACGATGTGCCACCAGTTTGCTATTAAAGTCCCATAGAGGGACTTCCGCCAAGCTCCTTCCTAATGGCAAGGCATATGTCTTCAGATCTAAGGGGTACCTCAAGCTTCAGAGAGGAGAAGACAAGCTACAACCAATGTGTCCCTAATCTTACAATGCAGCACCTTCTACCAAATCCATCATCCTCCTAATAGCAGGCATGTGTCTTCAGATCTAGGTTAATGAGGACCTCAAGCTCTTGGGAGAAGACAGTCTACAACCAATGCACCCTTAAGATTCCCACAGGTGGCACCTTCCACCGAGCTCCTCCTAATAGCAGGCGTATGGTCTCCTCTGATCTAGGTTTGGGATGGCATCAACTTCTATAGAAGTGAACACGATTTGCCACCAGCTTGCCATTACAGTCCCACAGAGGGGGGGGGGCGCCTTCCACCAAGCACCTCCTTAATGCCAAGCCATAGGTCTTCAGATCTAATATCTAAAGGGGACCTAAGGAATAGGTCTTCAGATATAAGCTTAGGGGGACCTCAAGCTCCAGAGAGGAGAAAACAAGCTGCAACCAATGTGCCCTTAATCTCACAATGCAGCACCTTCTAGCAAAATCCATCCTCCTATTAGCAGGCATGTGTCTTCAAATCTAGGTTAATGAGGACCTCAAGCTCTTGAGAGAAGATAGTATACAACCAATGCACCCTTAAGATTCCCACAGGGTGGCACCTTTTACCGAGCTCCTCCTAATAGTAGGCGTATGGTCTCCTCTGATCTAGGTTTGGGATGACATCACGAAAACGATGTGCCACCAGCTTGCTATTAAAGTCCCATAGAGGGGGGCACCTTCCACCAAGCTCCTCCGTAATGGCAAAGCATAGGCCTTCAGGTCTAAGATCTAAGGGGGACCTCAAGCTCCAGAGATGAGAAGACAACCAATGTGCCCTTAATCTCACAATACAGCACCTTCTACCAAATCCATCCTCCTAGATCTAGGTTAATGAGGACCTCAAGCTCTTGAGAGAAAGCAATCTATAACCAATGCACCCTTAAGATTCCCACAGGGTGGCACCTTCTACCGAGCTCCTCCTAATAGCAGGCGTATGGTCTCCTCTGATCTAGGTTTAGGATGACATCAAGCTCTATAGAAGTGAAAACGATGTGCCACCAGCTTGCTATTAAAGTCCCATAGAGGGGGGCGCCTTCCACCAAGCTCCTCCCTAATGACAAGATCTAAGATCTAAGGGGGACCTCGAACTCCAGAGAGGAGAAGACAAGCTACAACCAATGTGTCCTTAATCTCACAATGCAGCACCTTCTACCAAATCCTTCCTCCTAATAGCAGGCATGTGTCTTCAAATCTAGGTTAATGAGAACCTCAAGCTCTTGAGAGAAGACAGTCTACAACCAATGCACCCTTAAGATTCCCACAGGGTGGCACCTTCTACCGAGCTCCTCCTAATAGCAGGCGTATGGTCTCCTCTGATCTATGTTTGGGATGACATCTAGCTCTATAGAAGTGAACACAATGTGCCACCAGCTTGCCATTAAAGTCCAATAGAGCGGGCGCCTTCCACCAAGTTCCTCCCTAATGCCAAGATATAGGTCTTCAGATCTAAGATCTAAGGGGGACCTAAGGCCTAGGTCTTCAGATATAAGCTTAGGGGGACCTCAAGCTCCAGAGAGGAGAAGACAAGCTGCAACCAATGTGCCCTTAATCTCACCATGCAGCACCTTCTAGCAAAATCCATCCTCCTATTAGCAGGCATGTGTCTTCAGATCTAGGTTAATGAGGACCTCAAGCTCTTGGGAGAAGACAGTCTACAACCAATGCACCCTTAAGATTCCCACAGGTGGCACCTTCCACCGAGCTCCTCCTAATAGCAGGCGTATGGTTTCCTCTGATCTAGGTTTGGGATGGCATCAAGTTCTATAGAAGTGAACACGATTTGCCACCAGCTTGCCATTAAAGTCCCATAGAGGGGGGCGCCTTCCACCAAGCTCCTCCTTAATTCCAAGCCATAGGTCTTCAGATCTAAGATCTAAAGGGGACCTAAGGAATAGGTCTTCAGATATAAGCTTAGGGGGACCTCAAGCTCCAGAGAGGAGAAGACAAGCTGCAACCAATGTGCCCTTAATCTCACAATGCAGCACCTTCTAGCAAAATCCATCCTCCTATTAGCAGGCATGTGTCTTCAGATCTAGGTTAATGAGGACCTCAAGCTCTTGAGAGAAGATAGTCTTCAACCAATGCACCCTTAAGATTCCCACAGGGTGGCACCTTTTACCGAGCTCTTCCTAATAGCAGGCGTATGGTCTCCTCTGATCTAGGTTTGGGATGACATCACGAAAACGATGTGCCACCAGCTTGCTATTAAAGTCCCATAGAGGGACTTCCGCCAAGCTCCTTCCTAATGGCAAGGTATATGTCTTCAGATCTAAGGGGTACCTCAAGCTTCAGCGAGGAGAAGACAAGCTACAACCAATGTGCCCTTAATCTCACAATGCAGCACCTTCTACCAAATCCATCCTCCTAATAGCAGGCATGTGTCTTGAGGTCTAGGTTAATGAGGACCTCAAGCTCTTGGGAGAAGACAGTCTACAACCAATGCACCCTTAAGATTCCCGCAGGTGGCACCTTCCACCGAGCTCCTCCTAATAGCAGGCGTATGGTCTCCTCTGATCTAGGTTTGGGATGACATCATGAAAACGATGTGCCACCAGCTTGCTATTAAAGTCCCATAGAAGGACTCCTCCCTAATGGCAAGGCATAGGTCTTCAGATCTAAGAAGGACCTCAAGCTCCAGAGAGGAGAAGACAAGCGGCAACCAATGTGCCCAAAATCTCACAATGCAGCACCTTCTACCGAATCCATCCTCCTAGTAGCAGACATGTGTCTTCAGATCTAGGTTAATGAGGAACTTAAGCTCCTGAGAGAAGACAGTCTACAACCAATGTGCTAGTTAAAAATGTGGGTTTTGGTCTGCTTTAATCTCACAATGCAGGATCTACCAAATCCATCCTGCTAGTAGCAGACATTGTCTTCAGATCTAGGTTAATGGGGACCTCAAGCTCTTGAGAGAGGTCTACAACCAATGCACCCTTAAGATTCCCACAGGGTGGCCCCTTCTACCGAGCTCCTCCTAAAAGCAGGTGTATGGTCTCCTCTAAACTAGGTTTGGGATGACATCAAGCTCTATAGAAGTGAACACGATGTGCCACCAGCTTGCCATTAAAGTCCCATAGAGGGGGGCCCCTTCCACCGAGCTTGGTGGAAGGCTCCCCCCTCTATGGGACTTTAATGGAAAGCTGGTGGCACATCGTGTTCACTTCTATACATCACTGCCTTATTATGGCAAGGCATAGACCTTCAGATCTAAGATCTAAGGGGGACCTCAAGCTCCAGAGAAGAGAAGACAAGTTTTTACTTTAACTTCCCATAAGTAATTCCTCCTTCCTTAAAATGATAGTCCAGAGGTATCGGATCTTTCCCACCACCCAACAAATCCCGTCTCACTCACACATTCTAGTTGGGTTAGAGCTTGAATAACCTGAAAAACCTAAGGTATGATTTCTGAGGAAGCTCCGAGAGAGGAGTGAAACACGTCAAAGTCATGATTAAGGTTTTAACAGTTAGTAAAAACTGGAAAGGCTGTAAAATGTAATGGAGTGCTTTATAAATATGCTCTTTAAGGCTTCTCTTACAGTCATCCATTGTGTCTGCTTCTTCCTACCCCTGTACTTCCCATAGGATTTCCTGTGTGTGCAATGAATAGAAGCTCCTCCTAAAGCTGCATTCAGATAAAAGGATGTGCTGCAATTGTTTCCTATACACGTGCTAATGACAACCCCTCCTCTCCACGCATGGCGAGTAATAGCTTCCTCCAGCGGCCATAGATAACAGTGCCCCCTACATACCTGCGTAGATTAAAGCTCCTCCTGAGCTTACAATCTATTAAGCTGGAAAAAGATTAGAGGATAGAAAGAAAATAGGACAATGTCATGTATAGCGGAGGATAACCGCAGACTGATATGATCCACCAGGAGCAAAAATAACCCCTCCCGTCCCTTTAGTCTATAAATAGCACATTTAAATGGATAAAATTACCCCAAATCATTGGGGACTTGCGTTTCTTGTATTGGTTGGATGGGAATTATGTGGCTCGGCAGGTATTAATTGCATTCTGGAGACGACCTGCGATGAAAGGTAATGATCAAATAATGGCGCTGCGTGGCGTGCCACAACCTTGGGAGGGAGACACGTGGGATGTACATGTGATCGTGCTTATCGAAAGGGAACCTGTCATATGGAAAGTAATAGGGCTTCCCGAAGGGTCATTGGACATGGTCTTGAAATGCGGGTCATAAATAGATGGTGGGTTGCAGAAAGGAGGGGACGTACATGTAAATCTTAAGCTTGTATCAGCTTTCTGTATCCTTTTTTGCACCCTAATAGAGTGTAAGCTCTTCTCCTCCTGTATCTTCCATTATACCCTAATAGAGTGTAAGCTCTTCTCCTCCTGTATCTTCCATTATACCCTAATAGAGTGTAAGCTCTTCTCCTCCTGTATCTTCCATTATACCCTAATAGAGTGTAAGCTCTTCTCCTCCTGTATCCTCCCTTATACCCTAATAGAGTGTAAGCTCTTCTCCTCCTGTATCTTCCCTTACACCCTAACAGAGTGTAAGCTCTTCTCCTCCTGTATCTTCCCTTATACCCTAATAGAGTGTAAGCTCTTCTCCTCCTGTATCTTCCCTTATACCCTAATAGATTGTAAGCTCTTCTCCATCCGAATCCTACCTTATATTCCAATAGATTGTAAGCTCTTCTCCTCCTGTATCCTCCCTTATACCCTAATAGAGTGTAAGCTCTTCTCCTCCTGTATCCTCCCTTATACCCTAATAGAATGTAAGCTCTTCTGTATCCTCCCTTATACCCTAATAGAGTGTAAGCTCTTCTCCTCCTGTATCCTCCCTTATACCCTAATAGAGTGTAAGCTCTTCTCCTCCTGTATCCTCCCTTATACCCTAATAGAGTGTAAGCTCTTCTCCTCCTGTATCCTCCCTTATACCCTAATAGAGTGTAAGCTCTTCTCCTCCTGTATCCTCCCTTATACCCTAATAGAGTGTAAGCTCTTCTCCTCCTGTATCCTCCCTTATACCCTAATAGAGTGTAAGCTCTTCTCCTCCTGTATCCTCCCTTATACCCTAATCAAGTGTAAGCTCTTCTCTTTCTGTAATCGCCATAAGAATCAAAAACACGCTATGCACAAAGTTTCTTTTTTTTAAGTGGAATATTTTTATTTCATGAAAATAACACTTAGGAAAAAATCCATAAAAATAAATATGCGTCCCCAGGATGTAAACAACAACTCCCTGCCCTGTATAGAAAGGGATTATATACACATGTGCAATGGCTGCACGCGGTCACACCCAGCGCCAGCCTCTCAGCCATAATATAATAGGGCAACAGCCTACAGCAGCCAAATCAAATTTCTGTTTAAAGTGAAATAAGTTAGGTGAATTCTGATTGGTTGATGCAGGCCGATGCCCTTTGCTATATTCAGTTATTAAATAGTAAACTCGTACCCCAGCCAAAACGTTAAGAGGAGTTAAGGGTTAAAGCCAACGTGTTCCAGATAGAACATTCATCTAATAGATAAATTGTGGGCGTCACTGGGATAGGAACCCCATATATTGTGCCTTTATCATCTTTCTTTGGACCCGATAAAGGTCATCTCCTCAATAGGGTAAAAAAAAAAAAAAAAAAAACCTTCCTCTCTCTTTCTAAAGTTGAGCTGGAGTAATGTTTAATACAGAAGTTATTCAAGTGCCAAAATCAAGTTAAAAGGGTAAAAGCAACGAATAGTAGCTGCCAATTTAAGGCTTATGTACTAACCCCCATCTGAGGACACTGCATCAAAACTTAGCTCTTCCCATCCAAAAACTCCCAAAGTCATAACTAATGGTGGAGAGGACCTGGTATAGAAACACTGAGCTCCATCTTGGGTCCTAACATACCCTAATCCTGAGCCAGGGGGTCTAACCAAACAATAAGCCTAGACCATGAGGTTCCCACCTAAGCCTAGGTCAGGGGGTCCCACCAAACCATACCCTAACCCTAGGTCAGGGGGTTCCACCAAACCATACCCTAGGTCAGGGGGTCCCAAACAAACCATACCCTAGCCCTAGGTCAGGGGGTCCCAAACAAACCATACCCTAACCCTAGGTCAGGGGTCCCAAACAAACCATACCCTAACCCTAGGTCAGGGGGTCCCAAACAAACCATACCCTAACCCTAGGTCAGGGGGTCCCACCAAACCATACCCTAGGTCAGGGGTTCCCAAACAAGCCATACCCTAACCCTAGGTCAGGGGGCCCAACCAAACCATACCTCAAGCTAGGCCAGGGAGTTCAACCAAACTCTACCCCAAAGCCTAGGCCATGGAGTCCCACCAAACCATACCCTAACCTTAGACCAAGGCTTCCAGCCAAACCATACCCTAACCCTAGGTCAAGGAGAACTTTGAGTACCCTAACTTTAGGACAAAATGACCTTCCAAAATAGAGTCACCCCTTGCAACTACACTTTATTGTAAGTCAGACCTGGAACCAGCAGAATGGATGCGCTCACCTTCCAGGTCTGTGGGTTTAGGGAGTGAGTCTGTGTTTAAGGGTATTGAAGCCCTTTGCCAGGCTTGGGTGTAACCATTCAGTAATATGAGGGGAGGGAAATGTAGAAAATACAGGAAGAACAAGTCCATCCAATACACCGTCCCCCCATTTAGTGCAAATTATCACTGCAATAACCAACAGTGAACTAGCCCTTTAAGAGTCTTTGCCCTGTCCCATTGCATGATGGGACTGGGCCATGTGGTTGAGTCCGATGTGCCTCTGAACAGTGCGAATGCTACACAGCATTGGGTCTTGCCAAGCTGCCAATAAGAAGAGCCGGTAGTTCCGAGACACTGCTCGAAGCCCAATAAGTCAGTCATTCAAAGTCTGAAGTCCAACTTTCCTCCCAACCAGTCCACGACCAAGTGCGCCGATATCTCAACGACCACCCAGAACCGCCAAAGCGAATTGGTCGGCATCACAAAAAGCCCTGCCGAGCTTAGTGGTCCATACAGTTCAACCGATAGGCCAAAGCCGCTGTAGACGAGAGTTGCGTAGGAGGCTTCACTCTGTTCTTTTCCGGCTAAACACGGCCGACATGCTCCGGACGATGCCCTTAATGCCGGTGTTCTTCTTGCTGGAGCTGCGGTTCTCCCGTACGCTCTCCAAGAGCTGGTGGAAGACCACCAGGGAGCCATGGTAGGTCTCCGCTGCAGAGATCTCGAAGAAGCTACAGTCTGAGCCGATGGCCAACAAACGTCCCTCCTCGCTGGAGACCTTACGTCGGTGCTGGAGGTCCCGCTTGTTCCCCACGATGGTGACGGGGGCAGAGCCGCCGTGACGTTTCTTTATCTGGCGGATCCTTTGCAGCTGTTGGCGCACCACGTTGAAGCTGTCACGGTCACAGATGCTGTAGACCAGTATGAAGCCGTCGGCCCACCTTAGCTGCTCTTCGCTGATGCAGGTCTGGAGGCTCGGATTCTACGCAGAAAAAAAGAAAAAAAAGTTGCGTTAGTACTGTGGACCTCAACATTGAGGATCTAGAATCTCAGGCCCTCTTGAGGACCAGCATCGGCCTGGCTCTGGAATCACCAGCCCACTGTGGCCCATAACTGCTTCAGAACTACCAACCCATTGCAGCTCCAGGATGGTCATCCCATTGGCCTGGCCTATTGAAGCTCCAGAACCACCAGCTCATTGTGGTACCATAGTGGCCTGGCCCATACTGATTCAGAACTACCAGCCCATTGTAGCTCCAGAATGGCCATCCCATTGGCCTGGCCTATTGAAGCTCCAGAACCACCAGCTCATTGTGGTACCACAGTGGCCTGGCCCATACTGATTCAGAACTACCAGCCCATTGTAGCTCCAGAATGGCCATCCCATTGCGGTACCACAGTAGCTTGGCCCATTACGGCTTAGAAACCACCAGCCCATTGGAGCATCACATTGGCCAAGACAAGTGCGGCTTTAGAACCACCAGCAATACATCAATTGTACCTCTGGAACCAGCAGATCTATCCAGGATGACCCAAGCCCATTGTGGCCCCTTGTTGGCCTGGCCGATGCAGCTCCAGAACCACCAGATCATTGTGGCACCTCATGGGGAACCAGCAGATCTTCTTAGGATGACCCCAAGCCCCTTGTTGGCTTAATTGTGGCACCTCATGGGCCTGGCCTATTACTACTTCAGAACTACCAGCCCATTTCAGCTCCAGGATGGCCATCCCATCAATGTGACCCTAGAAGCACCAGCCATGACAGATCCAGAACCACCACTAGTCTACCACAGAATAAGACAAGCCAACCCACTGCTCCAAAGCAAAAAGCCCACTTACAGGTAAAACTTTTTAAATGCCACCTGGCTGTGACCCACTGGGGAGATTTTGATTCTGCACGGCCTTCTAACAGGAACATGCAATGCTATGGGTGTCCCTTAGACCGGAGAGGTGTCAGTGGTGCAAGAACCCAATATTAGCTGCTGGACAATGCTCTCTTGGCCCTTATGACCTACATGAACCTTGTCCTCCAAGCATTGCTCCAATTGGATCTGTTCGATCAACTGCCCCATGTGACATCAGCAGATGCCATCTAACTCTTCCTCTGTCTATTCAAAAGCCTAAAATCTATTGCTGTAGATCATCTTAGTGAAAAATTATTGGCAGTCTGAAAACTGGACTCACCTGAGGGCAAACCGAGTCCCAGATGCTGAAGAAGGTCTCTCGCCCGTCCACCATGACATTGTGGGTATAGATGGATTCTGTAAGGAAAGAAGGGAAAGAGCGACATTAGTGACCGGTCCAGAATCCCCCACATGACCCACCAGCACCCAGGAAATTCTACAAGCAGAGGCCTCATAAAAGTCAAAGAAGGGGGGTCTCACCTGTGCCCACGTATTCGCCGATAAACCTTCGTGTCAGAAACCGCACGGTCAGCGCTGAATAAAGAAAGAAAGAGGAGATTTAGGATTCAGAAAACAAATTACAAAATAATTAAATACGATACAAAAAGCAAGCTAAAAATACATATAAAACTATACTAGGAAGTAAACTATAAAATGTCTATTAAAATATTGAAAAAATCTAAATATAATGCATTAAACAAAATATAAATACAATTATACTAGGAAGTACAATATGCCTAAAGTAATAATTTAGAAAATGTATAGCAAAAATATAATTATACTAGTAGGTAAAATAAAATAAATATTGCAAAAAAATTTTGATTACACTAGTAAATAAAAATACATCAAGTAATATTATTTAAAAACTATTACTGTATACTAGTAAATAAAATAAAAAACTACATCATAAATATAATTATATATATATATATATATATATATATTTTACACTAGGAAGTTAAAAAAAGTAAATAAAGTTTGAATTTAACAAAATCCTAATTATACTAGGATAAATAAAGAATAATAATTAATAAGATAATAAAATAATAAAACTAACTAAAGAAAAATCAAATATATGATAAAAAATTATGGCTATTTTATACTACTGTATATTGAATATCCCAAAAATATTACACATTATACTAGGAAGTAAACTAGTAATAAATATTACTAATTATACTAGAACAGGTAAGTACAAAATAAAAATCTAGTAAGAATATAAAATATATTGTTAATTCTACAAGTAAAATTTAAAATACATCTTATAATTTAAAGTATTACTAATTACACTAATATAAAAGATAGAAATAATATATATTGAATAAAAGAATAAAGAATACATAATAAGTTACACAAACTATATATATAACACCTAGAAAACAATATGTATATACCGTATATTTTTTCTTCTTTCTAGATGTTATGTATTTATATAGATATTTAAATATAATACATAATAACATCTAGAAAAAAAATTATAAATATATATATATATATATATATATATATATATATATATATATATATATCCAAAATAATAGAGAAATACAATTAAAAAAAATAAATCAGTATGTCGGGGGCTCTAGGCTGTGTCCAGCGACAGCCTTGGCAGTTGGTTCACCTGCAGAGCGCAGTCAGTTAGAAAACCTTGTTTGGTCAGCGCCATGTTAGCGAGCCCAGCGTCCCGTTAAGGTACGCTTGGGTGACCATCTCTGTTTAGGTAATTGTCATTAGCCGCACTGTTTGAAGAGTGCTTTTGATAAATACATTTAAAATATAGAAAAAAAAAATCTTGGCGCGCAGAGCTAGCAATCAAAAAAAAATATTAATTGGCCAATAAAAAAAGTCCAGTGATCGAAGTGTCGTCTGAGGCGGCTGCCTCACATAGCCTCATTATAGGTGCACCCCTGGCAGAGGTAGGTATATAAAGGCACTTACCGGATTTGCCCACGTTCTCTGCCCCCAGCACCAGGATATTCGCCTCCACCTTCTGCTGCTGTTGCCCGAGCTCGCTCATCCTGGCCGGCTGCTGCTGGTGACCCGATCGGATTTGAACAACCATTTGCGATAACAACCCGAAACGAACAAACGAAGCGCGATCAGGAGTCTGAGCTCCGACCCTCCGCCGGCCGCTCTTATACTGCACAGGCGGGGAGGGCGGGGCTTAGCGCGGTGAGTGACAGCTGCCGCGGCCGTTCACAGGAGACCTCTGCTGGAGGTGGGGGCGGGGCTTAGCGCGGTGAGTGACAGCCGCGGCGGCCGTTCACAGGAGACCTCTGCGGTGAGGGCGGGGCTTAGCGCGGTGAGTGACAGAAGACCTCTGCTGGAGGTGGGGGGGCGGGGCGACATCGGTCTCCTTTGATCTCTAACGCAATCAATCATGGCCCCGCCCCCTCGACTCCCGCTGAGTCCGCGGCGGCCAGACTGCGCTACTGTATAGGTGGGCGCTTTACCCATCAAACGTCACGGTGCTATTTTCAAAACAAGAAGCCGGTTAATGATAATCATATTGGTCGTGGCGAAGGCGATTGAAGTGAGTGTGCTGCGCCTCTGTATAGGTTGGCGCTTTTTTAATTTTTTGTATACATCAAACGTCTTGGAACAATATTCAAAACAAGAAAAGCCGGTCATTGGTGTTATTGGCGATTGTACTGCGCTACTTCGTCTGTTGGTGCTTTACCAGGATGATCATAGCAAGATATCAAGAAATTATAATACTTTAAAGCTGACTTACAGTCTCCCTTTGAAGCCTGTCCTATGTAAGACAGGGTTCAGAAGGAGACTGTAAATCAGCTTTCAAGTATTATGGTATTATCATTTATTGATATCAGATATCGATAAATTATAATACTTGAAAGCTGACTTACAGTAAATATAAGCTTCAAGTATTATAATTTATTGATATCTTGCTATGATCATCCTGGTCATATACATCATTGTTATAATACAAGTATAATACAAGAATATATTAATAAATAATATTATTATTAAATTAAAGTTATATATATATATTACTTGTATTATTATTACTAATATTATAATTATTAGTCTCAGCCTTAATTTGTGAAAGCAAACATATGATGTGGCGTGTGGTGCAGTAATGGATTTTTTTTTTAAAGGGGACCTATAGCACGGGGATAGGGTAGGGCTGCTTTAACATATATATATATATTTAATCATAATAATATTACATTAAATATTAATGTTAAATATTAAATCATTATTAGTGCCAGTAGAATTTTTGTTATATAATATGACTTTAATATAATAATAATTTTCATTAATAGTGCAGGCTGTATTATTATCTAAACAATATGTTTTATTAGTCTTAAAGTGGACCAACACCCAGGATTTTCACTATCCTGGGTATTGGTCCACTTCGGTGGAGCATCCCGATCGGGTGTGCCCCGCTGTGTGAAACCCCCCAGAAAGCCCCAAAAACTCACCTCACCCTGCTCCTACGGGGCATGCGCAAGCGCTCCTCCAATCACCGGCGACGGACAAGCTGAGCGAGCCCGCCGTCCCTCTTACAGGGAGCGCGCCCGCGCCAGCCATTCACGAACGGCCGGCCTGCTAGAGGGAAGCGCGAGAGGCGGCGGCGACCTGCGCATGCGCCGTTGGAACGAGGAGAAGGTAGGATTTGTGGGCGTCCTGCGGGGTTTCACACAGCGGGGCATGCCGATTTCGGATGCCCCGCGGGGAGGGAGCTGATCGGCCGATCAGCGGTGGGTGTTGGTCCGCTTTAACCTTTACTTGTGAAGTGCTAATTATACAATGCAGTGCGGTACATCAATAAGCAGCAATGCATTCTTAGAAAAGGGGTTAGGTCCACTTTAACATATAGATTACTCTAGTATTAATATAATAATTAGCATTATTATTATTAGTAGTAGTATTAATATTATCTTAATAATATATTTATTAGCCTAAACTTTTCTCATTCACATTATTTTTAAGCGCTAACAGATAATGTGGTGCAGTACATCAATAGGCAGTAATATATTCTTAAAGGGGACCCACAGTCCGCTTGGAAAAGCACTCCAGACGTGGGTGGGGGCTGCTTTAAAGTGGACCAAAACCCAGGATTTTGACTATCCCGGGTCTTGGTCCCTGCCCCCCAATCCGGGCGCCCCATTGTGTGAAACCCCCCAGGTCGCCTAGTCCAACTCTCCTTTCTCCAGTCCTTCGGCGTGTGCGCGGCCCCTTGTCCAATCAGCACTCTCGGATCTGCTCACGTCAGCTTATCTAAGCCGAACACGCTGGCGGTCGCATCCCCCCCCCCTCTAATCCTAGAGGTAAAGCAGGCGCATGCACTGCTGAATCAGGGGAGAAGGGGTATCACACAGCGGGGCATCCCGAATCTGGATGCCCGGGGGGGGGGGAATCAGTGGGTCCTGGAATCTTATAGATTACAGGGCCGTCGGCCGTGGGTTTTGGTCCTCTTTATCATTATTAATATATTAGTTTAGCAATCAAAAATTTGTTAAACATAATAGTAATATGAATTATTATTAATATTATTATTATTAGTAGTATTGTAAGTGTTATTATCTAAAACAAATACTAGTCTCAGCTTTTAATGGTAAAGCACGGGCAGGCTGATTCATCATTAGCGCCATGTAGCGACAGATGAGCGTCTGTAGCGGCATTTTTATAGCGCCCGCTAGTAGTCGCTGTGCTCGGCCGTGGGTCGCTAGTTTATAGCGACGGGCAGGCTGATTCATCACTAACGCCAGGTAGCGTCAGATGAGCGTCTGTAGCAGGCATTTTCAGAGCGCCCCCTAGTAGTCGCTGTGCTCGGCCGTGGGTCGCTAGTTTATAGCGACGGGCAGGCTGATTCATCACTAACGCCAGGTAGCGTCAGATGAGCGTCTGTAGCAGGCATTTTCAGAGCGCCCCCTAGTAGTCGCTGTGCTCGGCCGTGGGTCGCTAGTTTATAGCGACGGGCAGGCTGATTCATCACTAACGCCAGGTAGCGACAGATGAGCGTCTGTAGCGGCATTTTCAGAGCGCCCGCTAGTAGTCGCTGTGCTCGGCCGTGGATCACTAGTTTATAGCGACAGGCAGGCTGATTCATCACTAACGCCAGGTAGCGACAGATGAGCGTCTGTAGCGGCATTTTAGCGACTCGCTGTTCAGTAATGTTGAATACATTGTGAGGAGTCGCTATTTGACCAGTACAGCGCTGTATGGGAGCGCATGTTAGCGACTGCTCATAGCGACCGACTCACACCATATTCAGCAAAAAAACAGCCTCACCAATCTCTGGCGCTGAAAAATGCTTCTCTGAAGCCCAGAGCGCAGGAGGCTGTGTGATTAAAGTCTGTTTTTCAGCATCTATCCACCAGTAACAAAGCGAAAACATATGGAATTACATTGTAACAACATTGTAACATGACACTTTAATGGCAGAGCTGTGATGTCATTTCTGAAGAAATATATAAAACATTAAACATTTGTGAAAAAAACTGCTTATTCAATGTCAGGAGAGGTCACAACGTTATTTGAGATGTAAAAAAAAGCAAAAAAAACAAAAACCCTGTTTAAAGAGAAGAAAAGGATCGTCCATTGAAATGTATGGGAGAGCGACAGGTAGCGAGAGGTCATACCTGGCGCTGTGCAAGGCTGAACGCCGACGCTGTACACTGAGGCTGGGATAATGATGAATCGGACGCTACATGGCGCTATCCCAGTCGCTAAACAGATTCTGCTTAATAAATGCGTAATTGCTGCCGTGTCCGGCGTTCACCAGTCGCTACCTGTCGCTACCTCTCATTAACCAGCCGCTACCTGACGCTATCCCTTCTTAAATAAGGGCCTAAGAATACAATATGGTGCAGTACATCAATAGGGAGTAATGAATTCTTAAAGGGGAACTCCCTGTGAGCAAATCTTCCACTCATGGGTAGGGCTGCTTTAACAAATGTGTTACTGTAGTATTATTTTTAATAATAATAATAATAATAATAATAATCATCATGATATTATAATAATGTAATGATTGCTATTATGTTTCCTACAGTCTCCTTGGGAAGTGCTGCTATAATAGATAATAGTTGCTGTAGTGTTATTATCATAATAACTCTTTTACCTCTGTTACATATTATTATAATCATATTATTATTAATATTCAAATAATACTTTTATTCCTCTCAGCTTTTTTTTTTTTTGTAAAGTGGCAACATGTGATGTAGTGTAGTACATCAATAAGCAGTAAGGCCTTCTTAAAGGGAACCTACAGTCTCTTTGGAAAGCCTGTACATGAAGGACAAGCTTCCCCTTGCGGGAGGAAATAATGTTTTTATTAATATTGGCATATTATTATTATTATTAATAATAATAATAATAATAATAACAATAATAATAATATATTGTTATCATTATTATTATTTAAGACATAGGCCCTTATTTTAGAAGGGATAGCGTCAGGTAGCGGCTGGTTGATGAGAGGTAGCAACAGGTGAACGCCGGACACGGCAGCAATTACACATTTATCAAGCAGAATCTGTTTAGCGACTGGGATAGCGCAATGTAGCGTCTGATTCATCATTTTCACAGCCTCAGCGAACAGCGCCGGTGTTCAGCCTTGCACAGCGCCAGGTATGACCTCTCGCTACCTGTCGCTCTCCCATACATTTCAATGGACGATCCTTTTCTTCTCTTTAAACAGGTTTTTTTTTTTTTTCTAATAATCACAAATAATTCTGTGACCTCTCCTGACATTGAATAAGCAGTTTTTTCAAATTTTTTTCATGTTTTATATATTTCCTCAGAAATGACATCACAGCTCTGCCATTAAAGTGTTCATGTTACAATGTTGTTACAATGTAATTCCATATGTTTTCGCTTTGTTACTGGTGGATAGATGCTGAAAAACAGACTTTAATCACACCGCCTCCTGCGCTCTGGGCTTCAGAGAAGCATTTTTCAGCGCCAGAGATTTGTGAGGCTGTTTTTTTGCTGAATATGGTGTGAGTCGGTCGCTATGAGCAGTCGCTAACATGCGCTCCCATACAGCGCTGTACTGGTCAAATAGCGACTCCTCACAATGTATTCATCATTACTGAACAGCGACTGAGTCACTATAAAGTAGCGACCCACGGGCGAGCACAGCGACTACTAGCGGGCGCTCTGAAAATGCCGCTACAGACGCTCATCTGTCGCTACCTGGCGTTAGTGATGAATCAGCCTGCCCGTCGCTATAAACTAGCGACCCACGGCCGAGCACAGCGACTACTAGCGGGCGCTCTGAAATCCTCGCTACAGACGCTCATCTGTCGCTACCTGGCGTTAGTGATGAATCAGCCTGCCCCTCGCTATAAACTAGCGACCCACGGCCGAGCACAGCAACTACTAGCGGGCGCTCTGAAATGCCGCTACAGACGCTCATCTGTCGCTACCTGGCGTTAGTGATGAATCAGCCTGCCCCTCGCTATAAACTAGCGACCCACGGCCGAGCACAGCGACTACTAGCGGGCGCTCTGAAAATGCCGCTACAGACGCTCATCTGTCGCTACCTGGCGTTAGTGATGAATCAGCCTGCCCGTCGCTATAAACTAGCGACCCACGGCCGAGCACAGCGACTACTAGCGGGCGCTCTGAAAATGCCGCTACAGACGCTCATCTGTCGCTACCTGGCGTTAGTGATGAATCAGCCTGCCCGTCGCTATAAACTAGCGACCCACGGCCGAGCACAGCGACTACTAGCGGGCGCTCTGAAAATGCCGCTACAGACGCTCATCTGTCGCTACCTGGCGTTAGTGATGAATCAGCCTGCCCGACGCTATAAACTAGCGACCCACAGCCGAGCACAGCGACTACTAGCGGGCGCTCTGAAAATGCCGCTACAGACGCTCATCTGTCGCTACCTGGCGTTAGTGATGAATCAGCCTGCCCTTCGCTATAAACTAGCGACCCACGGTCGAGCACAGCGACTACTAGCGGGCGCTCTGAAAATGCCGCTACAGACGCTCATCTGTCGCTACCTGGCGTTATTGATGAATCAGCCTGCCCGTCGCTATAAACTAGCGACCCACGGCCGAGCACAGCGACTACTAGGGGGCGCTCTGAAACTGCCGCTACAGACGCTCATCTGTCGCTACCTGGCGTTAGTGATGAATCAGCCTGCTCGTCACTATAAACTAGCGACCCACGGCCGAGCACAGCGACTACTAGCGGGCGCTCTGAAAATGCCGCTACAGACGCTCATCTGTCGCTACCTGGCGTTAGTGATGAATCAGCCTGCCCGTCGCTATAAACTAGCGACCCACGGCCGAGCACAGCGACTACTAGTGGGCGCTCATATGCTGAAGTCTAGTACTTAAACAGGCACTATAGTGTTCTTAAAGGGCACCTGCACCCATGTGGTGCTGAAGGGAAGCCTGTTTGAGGGACACAGTGAACCCATTTGTTGCTCACCCCAGGCACCAAACTATTGTCTACTTACGTGTCAAGGGCCCGAGTCTTCATGTGACAGGGGACCGGAAGCTGCAGCACACACCAGCCTCATGTGTTGAGGTTTATGGTCCCCCTGATCCACAGATGCCGAGCTTTAGGTCAGGTGAGTATGTATAATGGTGGGGCGGAGGGGAAGCCAGTCTTGCAGGGACAGGCCCTCCCTGGGCGGGTGGAGGTCCGCTTAACAGTAAGCCCTCTCTCTTATTGGATCCTGTTTTCATATTTTTTATTGTAATAGTCTACGTACTGTATGTTTTACCCTGTCTGTAATGACTACTTTGTACTGCGCTTCGGAATAAGATGCCGCTACTGTATATGAATAAACAATGTCATTCCAGGGCTGTTATTCCAGGGCTGTCATTAGGGCAGGACAGCCAGGACTCCAGTATGGGGCCCTAGGGACCCAGAGGGCTTGCCCCCCGAGCCCTGCATTCATGGCTTATAGTCAAGGTCAAACTAGCGATCACATTATAGATTATAGGAGCCAGGAAAAAATATGGTGTCAGAGTCAGACTGGCCCACCAGAGGATTCTCCGGTGGGCTACAAGCATTGACACCTCAGGGCAGCAGGAAATCTCGGGCTAAAGCAGTGTCTGACTCGCCTGGACTGTTCTGTGAGCTTGTTATTCCGTCAGATTTTATATGGTTACAATCTATCTGTGATGAGTCCCTCTGATGGGGGGGCCCCAAGGATGAGTCCCTCTGGTGGGGGGGCCCCAAGAACGAGTCCCTCTGGTGGGGGGCCCCAAGGACGAGTCCCTCTGGTGGGGGGCCCCAAGGATGAGTCCCTCTGGTGGGGGGGCCCCAAGAACGAGTCCCTCTGGTGGGGGGCCCCAAGGACGAGTCCCTCTGGTGGGGGGCCCCAAGGATGAGTCCCTCTGGTGGGGGGCCCCAAGGACGAGTCCCTCTGGGGGGTCCCAAGGACAATTCCCTCTGGTGGGTCCCAAGGACAATTCCCTCTGGTGGGCCCCAAGGACAATTCCCTCTGGTGGGGGGCCCCAAGTACAATTCCCTCTGGTGGGCCCCAAGTACAATTCCCTCTGGTGGCCCTAAGGACGAAAACCTCTCGTGGGCCCCAAGGACGAGTCCCTCTGGTGACCCCAAGGATGATTTCCACTGATGGGCCCACAGTGCTCTAGTCCGACTCATGCAGTACCCAGGGCTGCCACCAAAAATGTTTGGGCCCTATACAACCACAATATCTGGGCCCCGATTTCCTACAGGGATGGGCCTGGTTGTCTTGGGCCTAGTTCAAATAGGAAACTAAAGTTTAATCTAGAGATTCATCCATTATACATACCAGGCCCCACCCACCCCTATATTCACACTTGTTGCCACTTATTTTATAGTTATTTAAAAAAAAAAAAATATATATATATATACACATATACACACACACATTATACAATACATTATATTGTATTATTATATAATCCTGTACAGCAGTATAATAATATAAATCCACATCATATGTAGGTGCTTTACAGGATGAGAATAAAAACATAAGCAAATAAAATATTATTTTATTTTGGTAATTAATACAATGTAATAATAATGCCAACTTTGAGATCTTGTGTAGTGTTTACTGTTTTTTTTTTATTAGATCATTATATATAATAATAATAATAATAATAATAAATAAATAAAAATAAAAGCTATTATTATTATTATTATTATTATTATTATTATTAATAATAATAATAATAATAATAATAATGTTAATAATAATAAATAAATAAAAATAATAAAAACAATTCCTATTAATAATAATAATAATAATAATAATAATAATAATAATGTTAATAATAATAAATACATAAAAATAATTAAAACAATTATTATTGTTATTAATAACAATAATAATATTAAAAATATAAATAATAACTATTATTATTACTAAAAACACGACACAAGATCACAAAGTTGCATTCGGATTATATTTTATTATTTAAAAAATAAAAAAATATATTATATTTTATCATTAATATTTTATTTGCTCGTGTTATTATAGAGCACCAACATGCCAACATATATGATGTGGTGTAGTATATAGCCACTAATGTTATGTAATGTGTTATTATTATTCAATTCATTATTATAGCCACTAATGTTATCTAATGTGTTATTATTATTTAATTCATTATTATAGCCACTAATGTTATCTAATGTGTTATTATTATTTAATTCATTATTATAGCCACTAATGTTATCTAATGTGTTATTATTATTTAATTCATTATTATAGCCACTAATGTTATCTAATATGTTATTATTATTCAATTCATTATTATAGCCACTAATGTTATATAATGTGTTATTATTATTTAATTCGTTATTATAGCCACTAATGTTATCTAATGTGTTATTATTATTTAATTCATTATTATAGCCACTAATGTTATCTAATGTGTTATTATTATTCTGAAACAGTAAAAATGTATCTAATATTTTCCCTCGCTCATTGTGGATCCTCTATAACTAAAGGAGCACTATCATGAAATTGTGTAATATTAAAAATACATATTATTATTATTATTATTTATTTATATAGCGCCATCATCTTCCGTAGCGCTTTACAAAGTAGAAATTACAGACGGGGTAGAAACATACGGTACATATACTATTTCATATAAACACGTCGGCTAATGAGAGGACACACCAACTGAATATAACTCCTGCCAAGCTTGCGGTTTATTCTCTCATGGTAAGAATAAAATCAAGGGGTGACAGGTTTAGTCTATCCTGGGTGACGGAGCCTGTCACCCTGGATGTCCTTTTTCCTTTTATTGAAAGAAATAACAACAAGCCTAGTGCTCCTTTAATGATAAATCCCACAACTGACTTGCGTACCGCAGAATATGGTGTGAAATGCGGTGACACCCACGGCTTTTCTGTTAGATGAACTTCCTGTCTGGTCAGTGCAAATTTATCTTACAGTCTAAACTTTCTCCGCACGCCAAAAAGTAAACTAAAAAAAATAATGCCCGGAGCTGTCCTTTAATCATCATTCATCATCAAGCTATAAATCATCATTCAGGCCGGACGACGGCCTCCAATCCGCTCCCCGGCCGCCATTGTATGCTAATGAAGTGAACGCTGAATCAGAGCTGATTGGCCATTCCGCCGCTCATCGGTCTTGACGTCGTCACGGAACGCCCCCCCCCCCCCCGCGTGACGCGCAGATCAAAGCCGTTGGGGCGCCGCCGCTTTTGATCATTGGCTCATTACCACTAATCCCAAACGAGAAGCGTTGCGCCATTGTGACCCAATCCACAAACCCCCCCAAAAGGATCAATGGACATGAAAGGCATTAAAGGGGGCCCCCGCCCCTCAGCAATCCAACCCGGTCCGGGCCTTGGTCTTCTTATGACAGAAAGATAAAAGGAAAGCAAGGCCCTTATTTATGAAGGGATAGCGTCAGGTAGCGGCTTGTAAATGAGAGGTAGCGACAGGTAGCGACTGGTGAACGCCGGACACGGCAGCAATTACACATTTATCAAGCAGAATCTGTTTAGCGACTGGGATAGCGCCATGTAGCGTCTGATTCATCACTCAGCGGACAGCGCCGGCGTTCAGCCTTGCACAGCGCCAGGTATGACCTCTCGCTACCTGTCGCTCTCCCATATATTTCAATGGACGAACCTTTTCTTCTCTTTAAACGGGTTTTTTTTAATTTTTTAAAAAAAATCTCAAATAATTCTGTGACCTCTCCTGGCATTGAAAAAGCAGTTTTTTCAAAACATTTTCATGTTTTATATATTTCTTCAGAAATGACATCACAGCTCTGCCATTAAAGTGTCATGTGACAATGTTGTTACAATGTAATTCCATATGTTTTCGCTTTGTTACTGGTGGATAGATGCTGAAAAACAGACTTTAATCACACAGCCTCCTGCGCTCTGGGCTTCAGAGAAGCATTTTTCAGCGCCAGAGATTTGTGAGGCTGTTTTTTTAATGAATATGTTGTGAGTCGGTCGCACTGACCAGTCGCTAACATGCGCTCCCATACAGCGCTGTACTGGTCATATAGCGACTCCCCACAATGTATTCATTATTGCTGCACAGCGACTATTTGATCTTGTAATGGATTTGTAGCATCAGTTGCCTCTTCCTACAGATCTAGCCTTGCCGGTCTCGGCACACTCAGACAGGCTGATTCATTACTAGCGCCAGGTATCGGCAGATGAGCGTCTGTACAGAGGCCGTAAGAGCGACCGCTAATATAAGCTGTGATCGGCTATCGGGCGCTGTAGTAGCCTGGCCGGCAATGATGAATGTGATGTGTGTTGGGCGCTCTAACACCAGTACAGCGCTGCAGGGAGCGAGAGGTAGCGCCAGCTCAGTGCGACCGACTCTCACTCACACCATATTCAACAACAAAAAACACGCACAGCGGAGGTGCTCTGGATCTGGGCGCTGTAGCATAAATGTGTATATTTTATATTTTTATTATATTTATTATTATTATTATTATTATTATTATTACTACTAGTTCATATATTTGATTTTTATAAATGGTTGTATATTACAATATATATATATATATATATATATATATATATATATATATATATATATATATATATATATATATATATATATATTTATACAATAAATATATATTTATACATTTATTATCTTTTATATTATTATTTATTATTATTTATAATTATTTTATATATTTTATTATTAACTATGATCATTATTATATGTTGTATTTCCATGTTTTTGTATTTTATATTGTATTATTCTTATTCTAATGTTGTGATTTGTTATATTTTGTATTATTTTACATATATTTTATTATATTTATTATTTTTACTACTATTTCATATATTTGATTTTTGTCAATTGTTGTATATTACAATATATATAATATATATATATCTTATATTATTATTTTATTATTATTATTATTATTATTTATAATTATTTTATTTATTTAATACTTATGAGATATTATATAGTTTATCATTTTTTTTTTATGTATTGTATTTATATTATTATTATTAGCATTCTTATTGTTGTCATCATTATTACTATTATGAATTCTTATGAATAAATATTCAAATGATTTTTTCAGGTAGTCCGATCAGAGGATGGAGCAGCGTTGGTTGATCCTATAATATATACATATATATGTACAGAAATATATCTATATATCGGGTATCTCTCTATATCTATATATAAATATATATATATATATATATATATATATATATATATATATATATATATATTATAATTATTTTATATATTGTATTTTTATGAGATATTATATAGTTTATTATATAGTTTATTATTTATGTATTGTATTGTTATCATCATTATTATTATTATGATATGCCAAAATATTCAAATGATTTTTTTCAGGTAGCCTGATCAGAGGATGGAGCAGTGTTGGTCGATCCTTTGATCCTCCTCACATGGACTCAGGGTTGTGGATTGAGTCGGGAAGGTTATGGGCGATGTTTTGCTGATCAGGTGCGATTGATGTTTAGTCGATCTAAAAGATCTGATTGAAACGATGAATTGAAGAATAAATTGATGGGAGTGTGGCCTGGTGACAGATGGCTGCTTGTCATGCGCAGCCCCTGATGAAGTGTCCATTGTCATGCGAGAGGCGTGTGCCGCTGCCGGCAGGGGGTCAGTCCACCGGGTCCCCCACCGCACGCCTTAGAAGCCATTATTACCCCTTCTGCCCCAACCAGTCTACTGTATTAATGGGATCCATTCAACCCTGAGGAGGGGCAGATGCCCGACAGGTGTCAATTCTGACAGATCCTCCTATAGAAGAGAGTTACCCCCTACTGTGCAGAACATCGCGCGCACCCCGAGTGTCACCGGCTATCAAGAGAGTCACAAGACCCATTACCATCAATTATCACCATGCTTCTGTATCCTGCAGAGCATCGCACCACCCTGTCTCCCCCCTGACAGATCCATATTGCTATATTCTGCAGATTATTACTCACCTCTCTAGAGATCTGCAGAGCATCGCTCCATCCCATCTCCCCCTGACAGATCCATATTGCTATATTCTGCGGATTATTACTCACCTCTCTAGAGATCTGCAGAGCATCGCTCCATCCCATCTCCCCCTGACAGATCCATATTGCTATATTCTGCAGATTATTACTCACCTCTCTATAGAGATCTGCAGAGCATCGCTCCCTCCCATCTCCCCCCTGACAGATCCATGTTGCTATATTCTGCAGATTATTACTCACCTCTCTCTAGAGATCTGCAGAGCATCGCTCCCTCCCATCTCCCCCCTGACAGATCCATATTGCTATATTCTGCGGATTATTACTCACCTCTCTAGAGATCTGCAGAGCATCGCTCCATCCCATCTCCCCCCTGACAGATCCATATTGCTATATTCTGCGGATTATTACTCACCTCTCTAGAGATCTGCAGAGCATCGCTCCCTCCCATCTCCCCCCTGACAGATCCATGTTGCTATATTCTGCAGATTATTACTCACCTCTCTCTAGAGATCTGCAGAGCATCGCTCCCTCCCATCTCCCCCCTGACAGATCCATATTGCTATATTCTGCGGATTATTACTCACCTCTCTAGAGATCTGCAGAGCATCGCTCCCTCCCATCTCCCCCCTGACAGATCCATATTGCTATATTCTGCAGATTATTACTCACCTCTCTAGAGATCTGCAGAGCATCGCTCCCTCCCATCTCCCTCCTGACAGATCCATATTGCTATATTCTGCAGATTATTACTCACCCCTCTCTAGAGATCTGCAGAGCATCGCTCCATCCCATCTCCCCCCTGACAGATCCATATTGCTATATTCTGCAGATTATTACTCACCTCTCTAGAGATCTGCAGAGCATCGCTCCCTCCCATCTCCCCCCCGACAGATCCATATTGCTATATTCTGCAGATTATTACTCACCTCTCTCTAGAGATCTGCAGAGCATCGCTCCCTCCCATCTCCCCCCTGACAGATCCATATTGCTATATTCTGCAGATTATTACTCACCTCTCTCTAGAGATCTGCAGAGCATCGCTCCCTCCCATCTCCCCCCTGACAGATCCATATTGCTATATTCTGCAGATTATTACTCACCTCTCTAGAGATCTGCAGAGCATCGCTCCCTCCCATCTCCCCCGACAGATCCATATTGTTATATTCTGCAGATTATTACTCCCCTCTCTAGAGATCTGCAGAGCATCGCTCCCTCCCATCTCCCCCCTGACAGATCCATATTGTTATATTCTGCAGATTATTACTCACCTCTCTAGAGATCTGCAGAGCATCGCTCCCTCCCATCTCCCCCGACAGATCCATATTGTTATATTCTGCAGATTATTACTCCCCTCTCTAGAGATCTGCAGAGCATCGCTCCCTCCCATCTCCCTCCTGACAGATCCATATTGCTATATTCTGCAGATTATTACTCACCTCTCTATAGAGATCTGCAGAGCATCGCTCCCTCCCATCTCCCCCGACAGATCCATATTGTTATATTCTGCAGATTATTACTCACCTCTCTAGAGATCTGCAGAGCATCGCTCCCTCCCATCTCCCCCCTGACAGATCCATATTGCTATATTCTGCAGATTATTACTCACCTCTCTAGAGATCTGCAGAGCATCGCTCCCTCCCATCTCCCTCCTGACAGATCCATATTGCTATATTCTGCAGATTATTACTCACCTCTCTAGAGATCTGCAGAGCATCTCCCCATTTTGTCTTTATTACTATCTTGTGTTATATTGATATTTATTTTAGCAGTGGGGGGTTTAGCCTGGTTTACATTTGACATAAGTGTCTCAGTGACATAGTGACCTCATTGTGCAGTATTCTCTATACTCTATGAGCAGCGGGACCCCCTAATCCCCCCGCACGTGTGCAGCAATGCGGGTCAGTGGAGCGCCGAAACGCGCCTGCCACGCTTACCTCCGCTGTCACAGGAAATACACCTATAAATATAATGAAGCCGACATGCTGATCCTGCCATAGGGGGGATGCTGGGAATAGCTGGGTGTCCTTAAAATGTTTACATGACATTTAATTATATTATTACTTTTATATATTTTATTTTTACTATATTTAAATATATTTGTAATTATTTTATATATATTTTTTATATTTTATTATCGCTATTTTCTAGTATTGTTATTTTTGTTTAATTTTTCTTTGTGATGTGTATTATTATTATTATTGTTTTATTTACCGGTAGTTTATTTGTATGATTTCTAAAATATATTTATATATTTTATGATATATTTTTTATTTCTATATTTAAATGATTATTATTTTACACATTTTTTATTTCCAATGTGTGCTTGATTTTAATGTGTGTTTTTCTCATATCTAGTAATTTTCTTATCCTTTTTAAATCATTTTATATATTTTAATTATCAAACATATTTTAATGTTTTATATATTGTATTTCTAAATGTATAATATAATCATTATCATCAATCTATACATTTTATTTTTATTTGTTATACATTTTATATATTGTATTTTAATATGTATAACATTATTGTTATTATATTTTATTTTTGTGATGCATTATATATTATATCACAATATAAATAGTGTTATTACTATTATAATAAAAAATAAATATATATATATATATATATATATATATATATATATATATATATTCATAATATTATTTTGAAATGTTTCATAATTTGTACTAATATTATTATTCTTATCCGTTTAATCATCTTGGTATTTTTACCATTTGTTACATATTTCATTTAATATATATATCTATATATATATATATCTATATATATATATATATATATATATATATATATATATATATATATATATATATATCATGTGCAATTGTTACATTACTGCCTGCCACACTGCCTGTTAAAGGGGGATTCTGCACACTGCCTTTTATAGGGGATTGTGGGCACTGCCTTATAAAGGGGGATTGGTGGCGATTCTGCACACTGCCTGTTAGATGGGATTGGGGGGGGGGGGTTCTGCACACCTCTTTTTTAGGGGATAAGGGGGATTCTGCCACAGTGCCTGTTACAGAGGACTTGGGGGATTGCATGCACTGGTAATGGGGGATTGGGAGAATCTGCACAGTGCCTGTTATGGGGCAGTTGGGGGATTCTGTCATACTTCCTGTTATTGGGGGGGATTTTGCGCACTGCCTGTTAAAAGGGAATTGGGGGAAGATTATGTACTTCAATTGGGGGGGGGGGGGGGGGTTCTTTCACACTCTCTGCGATAGTGGGATTGGGGGGATTGTGCACATTGCCTTGTAATATGGGATTTCGGGGAATCTGCACACTGATTGTTATAGGTGGATTGGGTGGGATTCTGCCACGCTGCCTGTTATAGGGGGCTTGGGGGAGATTCTTCCACACTGCCTGTTATGGAGGGATTGGGTGGGATTCTGCACACCGCCTGTTATGGAGGGATTGGGTGGGATTCTGCACACTGCCTGTTATGGAGGGATTGGGTGGGATTCTGCGCACTGCCTGTTATGGAGGGATTGGGTGGGATTCTGCACACTGCCTGTTATGGAGGGATTGGGTGGGATTCTGCGCACTGCCTGTTATGGAGGGATTGGATGGGATTCTACACACTGCCTGTTATGGAGGGATTGGATGGGATTCTACACACTGCCTGTTATGGAGGGATTGGATGGGATTTTGCACACTGCCTGTTATGGAGGGATTGGGTGGGATTCTGCACACCGCCTGTTATGGAGGGATTGGGTGGGATTCTGCACACCGCCTGTTATGGAGGGATTGGGTGGGATTTTGCACACCACCTGTCATGGAGGGATTGGGTGGGATTCTGCACACTGCCTGTTATGGAGGGATTGGGTGGGATTCTGCACACTGCCTGTTATGGAGGGATTGGGTGGGATTCTGCGCACTGCCTGTTATGGAGGGATTGGGTGGGATTCTGCACACCGCCTGTTATGGAGGGATTGGATGGGATTCTACACACTGCCTGTTATGGAGGGATTGGGTGGGATTTTGCACACCACCTGTCATGGAGGGATTGGGTGGGATTCTGCACACTGCCTGTTATGGAGGGATTGGGTGGGATTCTGCACACTGCCTGTTATGGAGGGATTGGGTGGGATTCTGCGCACTGCCTGTTATGGAGGGATTGGGTGGGATTCTGCACACCGCCTGTTATGGAGGGATTGGATGGGATTCTACACACTGCCTGTTATGGAGGGATTGGATGGGATTTTGCACACTGCCTGTTATGGAGGGATTGGGTGGGATTCTGCACACCGCCTGTTATGGAGGGATTGGGTGGGATTCTGCACACCGCCTGTTATGGAGGGATTGGGTGGGATTTTGCACACCACCTGTCATGGAGGGATTGGGTGGGATTCTGCACACTGCCTGTTATGGAGGGATTGGGTGGGATTCTGCACACTGCCTGTTATGGAGGGATTGGATGGGATTCTGCACACTGCCTGTTATGGAGGGATTGGATGGGATTCTGCACACTGCCTGTTATGGAGGGATTGGATGGGATTCTGCACACTGCCTGTTATGGAGGGATTGGGTGGGATTCTGCACACTGCCTGTTATGGAGGGATTGGATGGGATTCTGCACACTGCCTGTTATGGAGGGATTGGGTGGGATTCTGCACACTGCCTGTTATGGAGGGATTGGGTGGGATTCTGCACACCGCCTGTTATGGAGGGATTGGGTGGGATTCTGCCACACTGCCTGTTATGGAGGGATTGGATGGGATTCTGCACACCACCTGTTATGGAGGGATTGGGTGGGATTCTGCCACACTGCCTGTTATGGAGGGATTGGGTGGGATTCTGCACACCGCCTGTTATGGAGGGATTGGGTGGGATTCTGCACACTGCCTGTTATGGAGGGATTGGGTGGAATTCTGCCACACTGCCTGTTATGGAGGGATTGGGTGGGATTCTGCACACCGCCTGTTATGGAGGGATTGGGTGGGATTCTGCCACACTGCCTGTTATGGAGGGATTGGGTGGGATTCTGCACACTGCCTGTTATGGAGGGATTGGGTGGGATTCTGCACACCGCCTGTTATGGAGGGATTGGGTAGGATTCTGCACACCGCCTGTTATGGAGGGATTGGGTGGGATTCTGCACACTGCCTGTTATGGAGGGATTGGGTGGGATTCTGCACACTGCCTGTTATGGAGGGATTGGGTGGAATTCTGCCACACTGCCTGTTATGGAGGGATTGGGTGGGATTCTGCCACACTGCCTGTTATGGAGGGATTGGATGGAATTCTGCCACACTGCCTGTTATGGAGGGATTGGGTGGGATTCTGCCACACTGCCTGTTATGGAGGGATTGGGTGGGATTCTGCCACACTGCCTGTTATGGAGGGATTGGATGGGATTCTGCCACACTGCCTGTTATGGAGGGATTGGGTGGGATTCTGCACACTGCCTGTTATGGAGGGATTGGGTGGAATTCTGCACACCGCCTGTTATGGAGGGATTGGATGGGATTCTGTACACTGCCTGTTATGGAGGGATTGGGTGGAATTCTGCCACACTGCCTGTTATGGAGGGATTGGGTGGGATTCTGCCACACTGCCTGTTATGGAGGGATTGGGTGGGATTCTGCCACACTGCCTGTTATTAGGTTCTTGGAAGGGTTTCAGGACATTTTTTTTCTTTTTTTTCTCCCCCAGATTGTGGAGTTCTGCTCTTACTCTGAAGAATGGCGACCAGGTGAACAGAAAAGCCATGGGTGTCCCTAGCGGAGCTTCTGTCCCTTATGTGGAAGCTGCACAGACAGCGCAGGGTCGCCCTCTGCTGGATGTCATCGGAATTTCATTCCAGATTTAATTTGTGATGAATAAGAGACCCATGTATAGTTTCTGGCCCTTATTTAAGAAGGGATAGCGCCAGGTAGTGGCTGGTGAACGCCGGACACGGCAGCAATTACACATTTATCAAGCAGAATCTGTTTAGCGACTGGGATAGCGCCATGTAGCGTCCGATTCATCATTTTCCCAGCCTCAGCGAACAGCGCCGGCGTTCAGCCTTGCACAGCGCCAGGTATGACCTCTCGCTACCTGTCGCTCTCCCATACATTTCAATGGACGATCCTTTTCTTCTCTTTAAACGGGGTTTTGTTTTTGTTTTTTTTTTTTACAAAAAAATCACAAATAATTCTGTGACCTCTCCTGACATTGAATAAGCAGTTTTTTCATAATTTTTTCATGTTTTATATATTTCTTCAGAAATGACATCACAGCTCTGCCATTAAAGTGTCATGTTACAATGTTGTTACAATGTAATTCCATATGTTGTCGCTTTGTTACTGGTGGATAGATGCTGAAAAACAGACTTTAATCACACAGCCTCCTGCGCTCTGGGATTCAGAGAAGCATTTTTCAGCGCCGGAGATTTGTGAGGCTGTGTTTTTTGATGAATATGGTGTGAGTCGGTCGCTATGAGCAGTCGCTAACATGCGCTCCCATACAGCGCTGTACTGGTCAAATAGCGACTCCTCACAATGTATTCATCATTACTGAACAGCGACTGAGTCGCTATGAAGTAGCGACCCACGGCTGAGCAAAGCGACTACTAGCGGGCGCTCTGAAAATGCCGCTACAGACGCTTATCTGTCGCTACCTGGCGTTAGTGATGAATCAGCCTGCCCGGCGCTATAAACTAGCGACCCACGGCCGAGCACAGCGACTACTAGCGGGCGCTCTGAAAATGCCGCTACAGACGCTCATCTGTCGCTACCTGGCGCTAATGATGAATCAGCCTGCTCCATTTTGCTGTAATTGTGACATCATACATCTAATTTAGTGTATTTATGATACTGTAAAAAACAAAAAAGGAGCTGCTGTTGAATGATTTTAGCACATTAGCAGCTTATAATATATAATCCAGCCGCTCTGGGTGAATCCAAGCCATTCTTGGCTTTGTAGTGCACCTGTGATGGATGTGTTATTGTATGGAAGACGGTCGGAGTAAATGACATTTCTATTGACAAACATTCCAGGGAAATTCCAATTAAAATGTTCATTTCCTCTCATCCATCGCTCTGATTGGACGAAGCCATCGCTCTGATTGGACGAAGCCATCGCTCTGATTGGACGGATAATTGCGGCCTAACAGAAATGAATCTTCCGCTAATTGCCGGAGGCTCTTCTGTGAATCCTCCTCTCGCTAATTGTTTCCTAGGAACAGACATCTGATTGTCTTCCCAGTAACACGCTCCTGCTCAATTGCACCCTGTCATCCACATATATAGCGCTGACATATACCACAGCGCTGTACATAGAAGCAGTCACATGACCTCCTGTCCCTCAGAGCTCACACTCTGTCTCCCCCACACTCACACACTGTTATTATACATTTATATAGCGCTGACATATACCACAGCGCTGTACATAGAAGCAGTCACATGACCCCCCTGTCCCTCAGAGCTCACACTCTAATGTCTCCTCTGCACTCACACACTGTTATTATACATTATATAGCGCTGACATATACCACAGCGCTGTACATAGAAGCAGTCACATGACCTCCTGTCCCTCAGAGCTCACACTCTAATGTCTCCTCCACACTCACACACTGTTATTATACATTATATAGCGCTGACATATACCACAGCGCTGTACATGGAAGCAGTCACATGACCTCCTGTCCCTCAGAGCTCACACTCTAATGTCTCCTCCACACTCACACACTGTTATTATACATTATATAGCGCTGACATATACCAAAGCGCTGTACATAGAAGCAGTCACATGACCTCCTGTCCCTCAGAGCTCACACTCTAATGTCTCCCCCACACTCACACACTGTTATTATACATTATATAGCGCTGACATATACCACAGCGCTGTACATAGAAGCAGTCACATGACCTCCTGTCCCTCAGAGCTCACACTCTAATGTCTCCCCCGCACTCACACACTGTTATTATACATTTATATAGCGCTGACATATACCACAGCGCTGTACATAGAAGCAGTCACATGACCTCCTGTCCCTCAGAGCTCACACTCTAATGTCTCCTCCACACTCACACACTGTTATTATACATTTATATAGCGCTGACATATACCACAGCGCTGTAAAAAGCACATTAAATAGTAACCAGTGACAATGCAGTACCAGATTATTACCACTGGATGGCAGCAGACCGCCATGTACTTCTATGCACATGATAATAGACATCATATGTCTGGGCTGGGCGCTGTACGTGAGCGACTCTAACAGCGTCATGTAGCGTCACATGTATTATTACAGGCAGGTCAGTGTATAGCGCCTCTAACAGCGTCATGTAGCGTCACATGTATTATTACAGGCAGGTCAGTGTATAGCGCCTCTAACAGCGTCATGTAGTGTCACATGTATTATTACAGGCAGCTCAGTGTATAGCGCCTCTAACAGCGCCATGTAGCGCCACATGTATTATTACATATTACAGAGCCATGTAGCGTCACATGTATTATTACAGGCACCTCAGTGTATAGCGCCGGCGCTCTAGCTTCCAGAGCCAGGTATTACCTTTCACTCATTGTCGCTCTCCCATACATTACAATGGGGTTTATTAGTTGTGTATAATCAGCGTGTTTGGCAATATTTATTTTTTTTGCTCCAATCATTGTGTGACGTCTCCCGGCTGCAAACAAACATTTTTAGAAACGTTTTTGATTTTTTATATTTTTATGCAGAATTGTCATTACAGGTCTGGCGCTAAAGTGTTATTGTCACAGTGTTATAACAATGTCATTCCGTGTGTTTTCGCTTTGTTACTGGTGGATATGTGTTCAAAAACGGACTTTAATCACACAGCGTCTTGCGCTCTATGTTATAGCGCCCAGATTTAGAGCGCCCACGCTGTGTGTTTGTCCTTTTTTGAAGTATGGTGTGGAGCGCCGAGTGCCGAATGCACTGAACTGGCGCTACCTCTCGCTCCCTGCAGCGCTGTACTGGTGTTACAGTGCCCAACATACATCATATTCATCAATGCCGGCCAGGTTACTACAGCAACTGAGACGCTCTGTTACAGCGCCCGATACCCGCTTACAGACGCTTTCGGGATATTGTGAATTGACTGTGAATTGAACACAAGGTAATTAGAGATAGTTCTGATTATTCTCACCAATCTATGTGTCACCTATTATCAGTGATATTGATTTATAGTATAACATGTTCTGCTTATCTACTTAAACTGCACTAAACCTTAAATTACTTGCTACTACTTATGTTATTTGTATGTAAATGTTAATAGCGTTAATTGTTGCCAAAAACATATATATATATATATAGTCTGTGCATTATCCTGTGCATGGAAGTACATGGTGGCCTGCTGCCATCCAGTGGTGATAATCTGGTACTGCATTGTCTATAACACTGTTGTCTTTTGCATTGGAATTGATGTGCACACCAGAGCCATAATCCTACACCAGAAACTGCCGCAGGTTTATGTGGGCCCTTGGGCGGCATGGTCTCACTGGGCCCCTTTGTGGTGAAGAGTGGCGTCACATCATCAAGAGCCGTCCCAAATCTGGATGCCCCCTAAGGCTCATGCTATTTGGACCAAAACTCTAGTTTAGGTCTACTTTGCAGTGCACCAAACCCCTTCAAACCTGACTTCGGAGTCGAAATGAATCTAGATCCTCCTGATTTTGGATGCCCCTGTGTGTGATCTCCCCTTTGGTCATTACTTTCCTGGAACTGGTCAATGCACTGTGTCGCCAAATTGAGAAAACGGCCAAACCAGGGGAATCTTTCACAAACAGGGGCATCCCAAATTGAGGTCCCCCTACAAAGAGGACCAAAACTCAGGGGTGGAATTGCTTGCATAGTGGGTATGCCAGCGATCCTAGGGGGTATCACACAGTAGGGTATCACAGATTGGGGTGCTCCAGGGATAGGAAATCAGCTGGGGTGGGCAACTTAAACCCAGCACTTCCTCCCCTGGAATCTAAATCGAGATGCCCCGCTGTGTGGAACCCGCCAATCGAGGCAATGTGGGCCAATTTGGGATGCCCCATAAAGAGGTAGACCACCTCTCCAACCCAGGACAGCTTACTCCAAGGTGAGGAACCTCCTCTGAGGTGAGGACACCAAGCTAATCAGTGGTGGGAAGCTGAAGCTCCTCAAGGGCGGAGCCACAAGCTACTTAGGGGTGAGAAGTGGAAGCAAAGTCTAGTCCTCTGGGGTGGGAAGTTAAAGCTCCTCTTGGGAGGGGACACAAGCTACCCTGACGTGAGGCGTGGAAGCTTCTCTGAGCTACTCCAAGGTGAGGAGGTTAACCTTCTCTGAGTTATGGACACCAAGCTAATCAGTGGTGGGGAGAGCAAGTTCCTCAATGGTGGAGCCACAAGCTACGTAGGGGTGAGGAGTGGAAGCAAAGTCTACTGCTCTGGGGTGGGAAGTGGAAGCTCCTCTTGGGAGGACACAAGCTACATTGGGGTGAGGCGTGGAAGCTTCTCTGAGCTACTCCAAGGTGAGGAACCTCCTCTGAGGTGAGGACACCAAGCTCATCAGTGGTGGGAAGCTGAAGCTCTTCAGAGGCGGAGCCACAAGCTAATTAGTGGTGAGGAGTGGAAGCAAATTCTAGTCCTCTGGAGTGGGAAGTGGAAGCTCCTCTTGGGAGGGGACACAAGCTACACTGGGGTGAGGTCTGCAAGCTTCTCTGAGCTACTCCAAGTTCAGGAACCTCCTCTGAGGTCAGGAGACCAAGCTAATCAGTGGTGGGGAGTGGAAGCTCCTCAAGGGTGGAGCCACAAGCTACTTAGGGGTGATGAGTAGAAGCAAAGTCTACTCCTCTGAGGTGGGAAGTGATGCTCCTCTTGGGAGGAGACACAAGCTACACTGGGGTGAGGCCTGGAAGCTTCTCTGAGCTACTCCAAGTTCAGAAACCTCCTCTGAGGTCAGGACGCTAAGCTAATCAGTGGTTGGGAGTGGAAGCTCCTCAAGGGTGGAGCCACAAGCTACTTAGGGGTGATGAGTGGAAGCAAAGTCTACTCCTCTGGGGTGGGAAGTGATGCTCCTCTTAGGAGGAGACACAAGCTACACTGGGTTGAGGCGTGGAAGCTTCTCTGAGCTACTCCAAGGTGAGGAACCTCCTCTGAGGTGAGGACACCAAGCTAATCAGTGGTTGGGAGAGGAAGCTCCTCAAGGGCGGAGCCACAAGCTACTTAGTGGTGAGAAGTAGAAGCAAAGTCTTGTCCTCTGGGGTGGGAAATAGAAGCTGCTCTTGGGAGGGGACACAAGCTACACTGGGGTGAGGCCTGGAAGCTTCTCTGAGCTACTCCAAGGTGAGGAGGTTAACCTTCTCTGAGGTGAGAACACCAAGCTGTTCAGTGGTGGTAAGCTGAAGCTCCTAAAGGGCGGAGCCACAAGCTACTTAGGGAGTGGAAGCAAAGTCTAGTCCTCTGGGGTGGGATGTGGAAGCTCCTCTTGGGAGGGACCTGAGCTGCTCCAAGAGCGTAAGCTCCTCTGAGACAGGAACACTCAGCGGTGGGGAGTGGAAGCTCCTCAGGGGCGGAGCCACAAGCTACTTAGGGGTGAGGAGTGGAAGCAAAGTCTAGTCCTGAGAAGTGGAAGCTCCTCCTGGGAGGGACCTTAGCTGCTCCAAGAGCGTAAGCTCCTCTGAGACAGGAACACTCAGCTGTGGGGAGTGGAAGATCCTCAGGGGCGGAGCCACAAGCTACTTAGGGGAGATATGGAAGCTCCTCTGGGGCGGGTAAAAGTCTTCTGCTTAGGAAATGTCCTGGTTTTTCAAGGTGGGTATGGGGTGGGCGGGAGGTTCCAAGGGGAAGTCGGTCCTGTGGTTCTGCTCTGTACCTACCAGGGTTTAGGTCTGCTTGCTTGGAGATTTAAAGCAATAGGAGCTTTTAATAGCCTCCCCAGGACATTGCTGTGCATGATGGGTAAGTAACCATACTGTTTGTTTCTAGGAACCATCACAACACGCTGACCTAAATTGTTTGGACACCTTCCCGCAGCAGCGCCTGAAGAACAATAGTGGGCGTGGCCGGCCGCATTGTTGCAGCACTCGGCGGAGTGACATGTCAGCCATGCGGGAGGACCGGTTTGCAGCTATGTGTTGTTGGTCATGCCTCGCTGCCGCGCGCGCCACTGTCACTGTTGCCGCTTCCTCAGATGTCACCCTAAGGAAGAAGAGAAAGGTCAGTAAACATGTCACCGCAGTACGCGCTTCTGCCGCAAGCGCTTTCTATTTTCACATAGGCGTTGCTAACATACCTGCCTGTACCTATCTACATTATATACAGCTGTGCTCTATGAAAAATGGGGTCACTGCCCCCTAGAGGGCTCTCTATAGGAATGTATGGAGCTTTAGTCTGTCACTGCCCCCTAGTGGTCTCTCTATAGGAATGTATGGAGCATTAGTATGTCACTGCCCCCTAGTGGTCTCTCTATAGGAATGTATAGAGCATTAGTATGTCACTGCCCCCTAGTGGTCTCTCTATAGGAATGTATAGAGCATTAGTATGTCACTGCCCCCTAGTGGTCTCTCTATAGGAATGTATGGAGCATTAGTATGTCACTGCCCCTTAGTGGTCTCTCTATAGGAATGTATGGAGCTTTAGTCTGTCACTGCCCTCTAGAGGGCTCTCTATAGGAATGTATAGAGCATTAGTATGTCACTGCCCCCTAGAGGGCTCTCTATAGGAATGTATGGAGCATTAGTATGGCACTGCCCCCTAGTGGTCTCTCTATAGGAATGTATGGAGCATTAGTATGTCACTGCCCCCCTAGAGGGCTCTCTATAGGAATGTATGGAGCATTCGTATGTCGCTGCCCCCCTAGAGGGCTCTCTATAGGAATGTATGGAGCATTCGTATGTCGCTGCCCCCCTAGAGGGCTCTCTATAGGAATGTATGGAGTATTGGTATGTCACTGCCCCCTAGTGGTCTCTCTATAGGAATGTATGAAGTATTAGTATGTCACTGCCCCCTAGAGGGCTCTCTATAGGAATGTATGGAGCATTCGTATGTCGCTGCCCCCCTAGAGGGCTCTCTATAGGAATGTATGGAGTATTAGTATGTCACTGCCCCCTAGTGGTCTCTCTATAGGAATGTATGGAGCATTAGTATGTCACTGCCCCCTAGTGGTCTCTCTATAGGAATGTATGGAGTATTAGTATGTCACTGCCCCCTAGTGGTCTCTCTATAGGAATGTATGGAGTATTAGTATGTCACTGCCCCCTAGTGGTCTCTCTATAGGAATGTATGGAGCATTAGTATGTCACTGCCCCCTAGTGGTCTCTCTATAGGAATGTATGGAGCATTAGTATGTCACTGCCCCCTAGTGGTCTCTCTATAGGAATGTATGGAGCATTAGTATGTCACTGCCCCCTAGTGGTCTCTCTATAGGAATGTATGGAGCATTAGTATGTCACTGCCCCCTAGTGGTCTCTCTATAGGAATATATGGAGCATTAGTATGTCACTGCCCCCTAGTGGTCTCTCTATAGGAATGTATGGAGCATTAGTATGTCAATGCCCCCTAGTGGTCTCTCTATAGGAATGTATGGAGCATTAGTATGTCACTGCCCCCTAGTGGTCTCTCTATAGGAATGTATGGAGTATTGGTATGTCACTGCCCCCTAGTGGTCTCTCTATAGGAATGTATGGAGCATTAGTATGTCACTGCCCCCTAGTGGTCTCTCTATAGGAATGTATGGAGCATTAGTATGTCACTGCCCCCTAGTGGTCTCTCTATAGGAATATATGGAGCATTAGTATGTCACTGCCCCCTAGTGGTCTCTCTATAGGAATGTATGGAGCATTAGTATGTCACTGCCCCCTAGTGGTCTCTCTATAGGAATGTATGGAGTATTGGTATGTCACTGCCCCCTAGTGGTCTCTCTATAGGAATGTATGGAGCATTAGTATGTCACTGCCCCCTAGTGGTCTCTCTATAGGAATGTATGGAGCATTAGTATGTCACTGCCCCCTAGTGGTCTCTCTATAGGAATGTATGGAGTATTAGTATGTCACTGCCCCCTAGTGGTCTCTCTATAGGAATGTATGGAGCATTAGTATGTCACTGCCCCCTAGTGGTCTCTCTATAGGAAAGTATGGAGCATTAGTATGTCACTGCCTCCCCTCTGCAGCATCTCTCACCCCCTTTTTCTGATCACACTATGTGCTGGCAGGCTGGAGACGCTCTTAGCCTGCATCATCTCTCACCCCCTTTTTCTGATCATACTATGTGCTGGCAGGCTGGAGACACTCTTAGCCTGCAGCATCTCTCACCCACTTTTTCTGATCACACTATGTGCTGGCAGGCTGGAGACGCTTTTAGCCTGCAGCATCTCTTGCCCCCCTTTTCTGGTCACAATATATATATATGATAGATAAATAGAGAGATATGGGATAGATAGATAAATAGATAGATATGGGATAGATAGATAGATAGATAGATAGATAGATAGATAGATAGATAGATATGGGATAGATAGATAGATAGATAGATAGATAGATAGATAGATAGATATGAGATAGATAGATAGATAGATAGATAGATAGATAGATAGATATGGGATAGATAGATAGATAGATAGATAGATAGATAGATATGGGATAGATAGATAGATAGATATGGGATAGATAGATAGATAGATAGATAGATAGATAGATAGATAGATAGATAGATATGGGATAGATAGATATGGGATAGATAGATATGGGATAGATAGATAGATAGATAGATAGATAGATAGATAGATAGATAGATATGGGATAGATAGATAGATAGATAGATAGATAGATAGATAGATAGATATGGGATAGATAGATAGATAGATATGAGATAGATAGATATGAGATAGATAGATAGATAGATAGATAGATATGGGATAGATAGATAGATAGATAGATAGATAGATATGGGATAGATAGATAGATAGATAGATAGATATGAGATAGATAGATAGATAGATGGATAGATATGGGATAGATAGATAGATAGATAGATAGATAGATAGATATGGGATAGATAGATAGATAGATATGAGATAGATAGATAGATGGATAGATATGGGATAGATAGATAGATAGATAGATAGATATGGGATAGATAGATAGATAGATAGATATGAGATAGATAGATAGATAGATAGATATGGGATAGATGGATAGATAGATAGATATGGGATAGATAGATAGATAGATAGATAGATAGATAGATAGATAGATAGATATGGGATAGATAGATTAGATAGATAGATGGATAGATATGAGATAGATAGATAGATAGATATGGGATAGATAGATAGATAGATAGATAGATAGATAGATAGATATGGGATAGATAGATAGATAGATAGATAGATAGATAGATAGATATGGGATAGATAGATAGATATGGGATAGATACATAGATAGATAGATAGATAGATAGATAGATAGATAGATAGATAGATATGGGATAGATAGATTAGATAGATAGATAGATAGATAGATAGATAGATAGATAGATAGATATGGGATAGATAGATAGATAGATAGATAGATAGATAGATAGATAGATATGGGATAGATAGATAGATAGATAGATATGGGATAGATAGATAGATAGATAGATATGGGATAGATAGATAGATAGATAGATAGATAGATAGATAGATAGATAGATATGGGATAGATAGATAGATAGATAGATAGATAGATATGGGATAGATAGATAGATATGGGATAGATAGATAGATAGATTAGATAGAGAGGAAACTCCACATCCTGCTGGGAGAAGAGGAGCCCACCCTGCAAATAGCCGCCCAATATGTCTCCACCTGCCACCAACTGAGAGGAACATAAGAGACCATGGACTGATATACCCCTATACTGCCCCCTGTACCCCACGTACATACTGCTCCAACTAAAAGGACAATTAGAATCTATGGATTTCAAACCCATAATCCCGCCCAACCCCCTACTGCCTCTATACCTCTCCACCTGCCACCATCACTGCACCCCCCCCCCCCCCCCCCCCATTTGTTATTCTCTTTTGCTTTGGCAATGCTAAATGTTTTTTTGGACCTGCCAATAAAGCTCTTTTGAATTGAATTGAATTGAATTGAATTGATATGGGATAGATAGATAGATAGATAGATAGATAGATATGGGATATATAGATAGATAGATATGAGATAGATAGATAGATAGATAGATAGATAGATAGATAGATATGAGATAGATAGATAGATAGATATGAGATAGATAGATAGATATGAGATAGATAGATAGATATGCGATAGATAGATAGATAGATATGAGATAGATAGATAGATAGATAGATAGATAGATAGATAGATAGATAGATATGCGATAGATAGATAGATAGATAGATAGATATGAGATAGATAGATATGCGATAGATAGATAGATAGATAGATAGATAGATAGATAGATATGAGATAGATAGATAGATAGATAGGAGATAGATAGATAGATAGATATGAGATAGATAGATAGATAGATAGATAGATAGATAGATAGATAGATAGATAGATATGGGATAGATAGATAGATATGGGATAGATAGATAGATATGGGATAGATAGATCCCACCCAGACACCGAGGAGTAAGCAGCACTGAAGATGAGCTCCTGAGCTAACATAAGATTATACCTTGTAATGAGCACTTTGGAGGACATATCTAAGGAAAATACAATATAGCAATACAAGATAAGACCTACTGCCTTAGGATTTAAAGGAGTTAAAGGACTTTTTAAGCTAAAACAAGAAAACAATCAAAGAAAAGACAAAATCTGGAATCACATCCCAGGACTACACAGAAGGTTACACAGTGGACAAGCAGCAGAGGCAAAGCCCGGCCACACCTGAGAGGAGCCCAGATACACAGAACCTCAAGGTAAGAGCCTCTCACCATCACATCACAAGATTTGAATAGACTGGATAAAACTTATAGATAACTAAAGATTGAAGTATTTTATAAACGGAATTGAGTGTATAACATTATAACTATTCCCAAGTATTGTGGATAGCAGGACATTGGAATGGCCGGCACAGCCAGCATGGGGTCACAGGCCATAAAGATAACATTCCCGGAGACGGCCAGATCTAAGGAGGCCAGAAAGGCCATAAAAAAGGCCCAGATAACGCAAAGCCCCGAGCAGCTGTTTGTGGACATTGACAATCAGAGCGTGAAGACTAATTTACTATTTTATACAACACGACATAGTGCCTGGTCTGACGCTCTATGTGATCACTATAAGAACATCACCAAATGTGGCATTAATAGTGGGAAACAGATCAGAGTAAAAGATCACGATGGAGAAACCTCCCTCACCATCAATATCTACAACAATGGGATGATTATGGTCCAAGCGATAGAATCTAAACTGGAAGAATTCCAGCAGATCTTCCCCCACATAAAGCAGCAAGTGAAGCCTATAGACTCTGCTCAAGTAAAGGCTGTCAGATCCATAAATAATCCTGCCAGGGAGACCACCGAAGCCCTAACTCCTACCCCACAGGTCTCCAGAGACACCTCGGACTCAGGCCCAAGTACCTCACACCCCTCTCTGCAAACACTCACAGATTGCCTGTCAGTACTAGAAAGAGACTTTCATAAATTCAGGGAAGAAATCCTAAATAGCCAAAGGGTCACACATGCCAGTGACCATCTCAGGGAAGAGATAACCAGGCTGAAATGTGAGCACAGTGCAGCCTTGCATGAAATTCAAGTGGCCCTAAACTCACTCAAACAGGAAAATGGCCAACTCAGAGAGGAAATAAGCAAACTGAAAAGACTATATGTGCCCCCAAATCATCTAGAGGAGGAACCAATAAATGCAGCCATCATCCCTAATATTGTGCAGGCATCTAACATAACCAACAACACAGTCCCCATAAGGAATCCAACAGAATCCAGTGACAGACACAGGGACCCCACCTCCAAACAAGCTGGCAAATTACAAAGAGCCCCCCTAATAGAGGAGAACAATCCAACCAACCCCCCAGAAACCACTGTCAAAACTCATGACATCAATAAACTGCCATGCCCAGAAATTGTGCTCATCATAGACTCAAATGGAAAGTATCTCAACACAAAGAGACTCTTCCCAGGGAAACAGGTCACAAAAATCCGCTGCTCAACAATAGCACAAGCAGCAGAAGTGATCAATAATCCATATTTTACAGACCCGAAACACCTCATCCTGCACACCGGCACAAATGACTTGCAGCAAGAGGGGGCAGCAGAAAGAATATCACAATTAGCTAAAGCCACACATCAAAGATTCCCTAGGACAAAAATAATCGTATCTGCCCTGCTCCCAAGAAAAGACATATCCCTCCGTATAACCGAGCAGATCAATGCAGAGCTGGCAGCCAATATCCCCTCAATACCCCACACAAAACTGGCCCTACACCGAGAAATTACTCTCCAACACCTGTATGATGCCAAGCACCTGGATAAACAAGGAGTAAGCATGCTGGCAAAAGAACTTAAGGACATGGTTCTAGAGAGACCCCAGATACCCCGACCCCAAATAAGCCCAACAAATAGACTGCAAATCCCAGACAGCAATTTCTCCAGACCCAGTCCACAGCGATGGCAGAGGTGGAGAGTACCACCAGTCCCACAATGGAAACACCCCACAGCAGAGGGCAGCAGCATGGAAGAAATAAGAAACCTGCTAAAGACACTCTGTAACAAACTAATGTGACCCCTCTAAATGAAAGTCCGAGGAAAAAGCAGCTCATTACAAGGTATACCGACTCACAATGACATCCCTTATCATCAGCAGCTGGAATATCCAAGGGCTGAATTCTTCAGCTTTTGGATCCAAATCAAATGATCCAGACTTTAAAGAAAAAGTAAAAACTGTAGATATACAAATCCTCATGGAGACATGGACTAGAGCAGAGGATGAATCCCTAGCACCCATGGGCTACAGGGAATTTTCTGTGTCTGCCCAGAAAAACAAAACTGCCAAACAGGGCCGTCGCTCGGGTGGCATATTAATCTGGTACAGGGAGGCGCTTAAAAATCGGTCAAATGAGGAGACAATCACATCTGGATTAAAATAAGCAGCTCCATCCTCACCTCTCAATATGACATCTACCTGTGTGCAGCATATATCCCTCCAGCCGAGTCCCCCTACTACAACCCAGACATATATGAGGTCCTACAAAATGAGGCTGCCCAATTCCAGTGTCAGGGCAGGGTGCTGATCTGTGGAGACCTCAATGCCAGGACAGGTACAGAGAAGGACTATCTCACCTCTGATGGCAATGCCTATATCCTAGGAGGTGACACCTACTTCTCAGACTCTATACAGACACTAAGAAACAGCTACGACAGGACTATAAACAAAAGCGGGAAAAGGCTGTTGAACCTGTGCCGGAGCCTGGGACTGTACATAATGAATGGGCGTATCCGGGGTGACTGTCTAGGACGATTCACGCTAAACTCCCATGTGGGCAGCAGTGTGGTGGACTATGCCATCACAGACGCAGACCCCGCGAGTATCAACGCCTTCATAGTCACTCCTGACACGCACCTCTCAGACCACAACCAGATCCTGCTGTACATGAGATCCACCGAGCGCCCATCCACACAGCAGCCCCACCAGACTGGTCTCTACAACCTGCCACCATCCTTCAAGTGGCTCAGACAATCCGCCAATGAGTACAACAATGTGACCAACCGAGTGGAAATCATAGAAATGCTCATAAACTTTCACACCAACCTCTATGAGCCAAACCAACAAGGAGTCACCCTGGCAGTGAAGGACTTTAATACCATCCTGCACACCATGGCAGAACTAGCAGGCCTCAAACGGACCAACCTCAAGAGACCTTCTAATAAACAGCCTGAGAAATGGTTTGACAAGGAATGCAGGGCTCTACGTCATTCCCTAAGGGCAGCCTCGAACAAAAAACACAGAGACCCCAATGACAAGGATGTGAGGGAAACCTATGACACCCTACGGAGGCAATACAAGCGCACCCTCAGAGAGAAAAAACAAAGGCATCTCTCCCACAAAATCCAACAGCTCGAGGACTCCATCCAGGACAACTCATTCTGGGAGACCTGGCACCATATCGACACAAAGCCAAAGAAAAACTCCCTCCACATCCAAAATGGCAACATCTGGCTCAGCTACTTCAGGGACCTCTACAAAAACCTCCCTGAAGAAGAGCAAACCCCGGAACAACAACAAATAACCACAAAACTGAGGGACATGGAGGAGGCAATCAAGGACTTCCAAACCCCCTAGACTGGCCAATCACCGTGCAAGAAATCCAGGAAAACATCTCCCTGCTGAAATGCAGAAAGGCCAGCGGCCCTGACGGCATCCTGCCAGAGATGATCAAATACAGCTCCCCAGACATACACGCTGCACTGGCAAAACTATTCACCCTGGTCCTGAGCTCCGGACACTTCCCTCAAGACTGGAACCGAGGCCTCATAACACCTATCTACAAAAATGGGGACCAATATGACCCAGCGAACTACCGAGGGATCTGTGTCAGCAGCACTCTGGGGAAGCTATTCAGCAGCACCATCAACAGAAGGGTCCTCACCTTCCTCACAGAGCAAGAGGTTCTCAGTAAAAGCCAAGCCGGGTTCATGCCAAAACATCGCACCACTGACCACATCTACACCCTGCACAGCCTTATCAAGACTCACGTCCACAACACCAAACAGGGGAAGATCTTCTCCTGTTTTGTGGACTTCAAGAAGGCGTTTGACTCAGTGTGGCACCCGGGCCTGTTCCTGAAACTCCTGCAGAGCGGAATAGGGGGGAGAACATATGATGTCATCAAGAGCTCATACACTGGGAACCAATGCAGTGTGAAGGTGAATGGCAAGAGGACGGCATACTTCCACCAGGGCAGAGGAGTCAGACAGGGATGCAGCCTGAGCCCAACGCTCTTCAACATCTACATCAATGAACTGGCTGCAGCTCTGGAGGCTTCCTCAGCACCAGGCCTCCTCCTGCATGACCGCAAGGTGAAGTTCCTGCTGTACGCCGATGACCTCCTGCTGCTGTCCCCGACAGAGACAGGCCTCCAAGACAGCTTGGCAGTACTGGAGAAATTCAGCACCACATGGGCACTACCCATCAATTCTAAGAAGACCAAAGTCATGGTGTTCCAGAAGAGGGGTCAGAATAAAGCCTCCATTCCCTCCTTCACATTAAACGGGTCTACACTGGAGAAAACCAACAGCTACACTTACCTGGGGCTGGAGCTTAACCAATCAGGGAGCTTTAAGCCAGCAATAGAGGCCCTGAAAGGAAAAGCCTGCAGAGCTTTCTACGCCATCAGAAAGCGTCTGTACCACCTCAAACCACCAGTGAGGGTCTGGATGAAGATCTTTGATGGGGTCATTGCCCCAATCCTACTTTATGGCAGTGAGGTTTGGGGCCCAATCACCTACCCAGACCAGTCCAAATGGGACCCAAGCCCAACAGAGACCTTTCATCTGGAGTTCTGCAAGTACCTCCTCCAGGTCCATCGCAGCACCTCCAACATGGCGTGCCGGGCAGAGCTGGGCAGGTTCCCTCTATGGTTCCAGGTGCAGAAGAGGGCGCTGTCATTCTGGGGGCACATACAGAGCAGCAGCCCCGACTCCTACCACCACAAAGCCTCCCTGAGCCATGGGGCCCAGAACAAACCCTGTGCCCTCCAACTGAGTGTCAGTCACCTGTCCAGCCAAAACCCCCGACATGCCCTGACAAAAGCCCAAATAAAGGGGGCGATAGAGAGCTGCCAGGAGCAATATATAGAGGATTGGAAGAAAGAAATAAGCAACTCCCAGAAACTTACCACCTACCAATCACTAAAGAGGAACTACACCATGGCCCCATACCTGGAGGGGCTGCACCATGGCCCCATACCTGGAGAGGCTGCACCATGGCCCCATACCTGGAGAGGCTGCACCATGGCCCCATACCTGGAGAAGCTGCACCATGGCCCCATACCTGGAGAGGCTGCACCATGGCCCCATACCTGGAGAGGCTGCACCATGGCCCCATACCTGGAGAGGCTGCACCATGACCCCATACCTGGAGAGGCTGCACCATGGCCCCATACCTGGAGAGGCTGCACCATGGCCCCATACCTGGAGAGGCTGCACCATGGCCCCATACCTGGAGAGGCTGCACCATGGCCCCATACCTGGAGAGGCTGCACCATGACCCCATACCTGGAGAGGCTGCACCATGGCCCCATACCTGGAGAGGCTGCACCATGACCCCATACCTGGAGAGGCTGCACCATGGCCCCATACCTGGAGAGGCTGCACCATGGCCCCATACCTGGAGAGGCTGCACCATGGCCCCATACCTGGAGAGGCGGCACCATGGCCCCATACCTGGAGAGGCTGCACCATGGCCCCAAACCTGGAGCGGCTGCACCATGTCCCCATACCTGGAGAGGCTGCACCATGACCCCATACCTGGAGAGGCCGCACCATGGCCCCATACCTGGAGAGGCTGCACCATGGCCCCATACCTGGAGAGGCTGCACCATGGCCCCATACCTGGAGAGGCCGCACCATGGCCCCATACCTGGAGAGGCAGCACCATGGCCCCATACCTGGAGAGGCAGCACCATGGCCCCATACCTGGAGAGGCTGCACCATGGCCCCAAACCTGGAGAGGCTGCACCATGGCCCCAAACCTGGAGCGGCTGCACCATGTCCCCATACCTGGAGAGGGTACACCATGGCCCCATACCTGGAGAGGCTGCACCATGACCCCATACCTGGAGAGGCTGCACCATGGCCCCAAACCTGGAGCGGCTGCACCATGGCCCCAAACCTGGAGCGGCTGCACCATGTCCCCATACCTGGAGAGGCTGCACCATGACCCCATACCTGGAGAGGCTGCACCATGGCCCCATACCTGGAGAGGCTGCACCATGGCCCCATACCTGGAGAGGCTGCACCACCCCAAACACAGGCAGACCCTGAGTCTCTATAGACTGAGCGCCCACAGCCTGGAGATGGAGACAGGCCGGCACAGGCAGACATACAAGCCACGGGAGAGCCGACTGTGCCGGCACTGTGAGCAGGGGGCCCTGGAGGATGAGGCCCACTTCCTGCTACACTGCAGCAAATATTCATCCACCAGGGACGCTTACTTCCAGAGACTCTCCACCCTCATCCCGGACTTCACCTCCATAGATGATGAGAGGAAACTCCACATCCTGCTGGGAGAAGAGGAGCCCACCCTGCAAATAGCCGCCCAATATGTCTCCACCTGCCACCAACTGAGAGGAACATAAGAGACCATGGACTGATATACCCCTATACTGCCCCTATACCCCACGTATATACTGCTCCAACTAAAAGGACTATTAGAATCTATGGATTTCAAACCCATATACTGCCCCTTAATCCTACACAACCCCCTACTGCCTCTATACCTCTCCACCTGCCATCATCACTGGACCAATGTACACGCAATCCTGCCCCTATAACCCAACACCCCCCCCCCCCCCCCCCCCCCCCCCCATTTGTTATTCCCTTTTGCTTTGGCAATGCTAAATGTTATTTTGGACCTGCCAATAAAGCTCTTTTGAATTGAATTGAATTGAATAGATAGATATGAGATAGATAGATAGATAGATAGATAGATAGATAGATAGATAGATAGATATGGGATAGATAGATAGATAGATAGATAGATAGATAGATAGATAGATAGATATGAGATAGATGGACAGATTGATAGATAGATATATATGTGGCAAATTGACAGTTATTGGATATATGGATATATAATTATGGGATAAATAGATAAAGAATGAATAGAAAGACATAGGCCCTTATTTAAGAAGGGATAGCGTCAGGTAGTGGCTGGTTAATGAGAGGCAGCGACAGGTAGCGACAGGTGAACGCCGGACACGGCAGCAATTACACATTTATCAAGCAGAATCTGTTTAGCGGCTGGGATAGCGCCATGTAGCGTCCGATTCATCATTTTTACAGCCTCAGCGAACAGCGCCGGCGTTCAGCCTTGCACAGCGCCAGGTATGACCTCTCGCTACCTGTCGCTCTCCCATACATTTCAATGGACGATTCTTTTCTTCTCTTTAAACGGGGTTTTTGATTTTTATTTTTTTTCAAAAATCTCAAATAATGTTGTGACCTCTCCTGGCATTGAATAAGCAGTTTTTTGACCAATTTTTCATGTTTCAGATATTTCCTCAGAAATGACATCACAGCTCTGCCATTAAAGTGTCATGTTACAATGTTGTTACAATGTAATTCCATATGTTTTCGCTTTGTTACTGGTGGATAGATGCTGAAAAACAGACTTTAATCACACAGCCTCCTGCGCTCTGGGCTTCAGAGAAGCATTTTTCAGCGCCAGAGATTTGTGAGGCTGTTTTATTGCTGAATATGGTGTGAGTCTGTCGCTATGAGCAGTCGCTAACATGCGCTCCCATACAGCGCTGTACTGGTCAAATAGCGACTCCTCACAATGCATTCAACATTACTGAACAGCGACTGAGTCGCTACGAACTAGCGACCCACGGCCAAGCACAGTGACTACTAGCGGGCGCTCTGAAAATGCCGCTACAGGCGCTCATCTGTCGCTACCTGGCGTTAGTGATGAATCAGCCTGACAGATAAATAGATATGAGATGGATAGATATGGGATAGATTTCCACATTCCCTCCTTCTCTCGCTCTTTTCCACATTCCCTCCCTGTCTCTCTCTTTTCCACATTCCCTCCTTCTCTCGCTCTTTCCCACATTCCTTCCCTCTCTCTCTCTTTTCCACATTCCCTCCATCTCTCTCTCTTTCCCACATTCCCTCCCTCTCTCTCTCTTTTCCACATTCCCTCCATCTCTCTCTCTTTCCCACATTCCTTCCCTCTCTCGCTCTTTTCCACATTCCCTCCATCTCTCTCTCTTTCCCACATTCCTTCCCTCTCTCGCTCTTTTCCACATTCCCTCCATCTCTCTCTCTTTCCCACATTCCTTCCCTCTCTCGCTCTTTTCCACATTCCCTCCATCTCTCTCTCTTTTCCACATTCCTCCCTCTCTCGCTCTTTTACCCTTCCTTCCATCTCTGTCTCTCCTGCATTCCCCTGACCCTCTCTTTTCTTTTTCTTTTTTTTGGCATTCCCTCCATCTCTTGCCTGGGCCCCGGTGAGGCTGCTGTGGCTTTTCCCCTTTAATAGCGCCTCTTTTACAGCGGATGCTGCAGTAATGATTGCTCACACATGTGTCGGTCATCCTCCAGCTGCCGGGTGTGAGGAATGCTGGGAAATAGAGCGGGGGCGCGCGCCTCACCACACTCGTATATATTTAGGAATTTCAGAAGCCAGTTACAGTTTATTAACATATAAAGGGGAACTCCGGGCCGCTGTGAGTCCGCACTGCCCCCCCTAGTGTCCAAAATCCAAGAAAATCAATGAAAATGACACAAATTATAGTTTTTTCTTAAATTTGTATTACAAAAAATTGGGCCATCCCCTGACCCAGGCACCAGAAACAGGGTCTGCTAACCATTACCAACACCTATTGCTCTTTAGTATGGTGCTGGGGCATCCCTGGAAGAACACCCGGCCTATGCCAACGGGCACAGGGCTCTTCTGCACCCGCAGGACAGAGTGCAGGTAATTACACGGCGCTATCGGCATGTTACTCACTGCTCCCGGCCTAAGACTGTGCTGGCCCACCTACTGGACTGGAGTTCCTTGGCTTGTGGGTACAGTGGGGCTGGGTACAGGGGGCTGGGGCCCCTTGGCTTGTGGGTACAGTGGGGCTGGGTATAGGGTGCTGGGGTTCCTTGGCATGTGGGTACAGTGGGGTTGGGAATAGGGGGCTGGGGCCCCTTGGCTTGTGGGTACAGTGGGGCTGGGTATAGGGTGCTGGGGTTTCTTGGCATGTGGGTACAGTGGGGCTGGGTACAGGGGGCTGGGGCCCCTTGGCTTGTGGGTACAGTGGGGCTGGGTATAGGGGGCTGGGGTTCCTTGGATTGTGGGTACAGTGGGGCTGGGTACAGGGGGCTGGGGCCCCTTGGCTTGTGGGTACAGTGGGGCTGGGTACAGGGGGCTGGGGCCCCTTGGCTTGTGGGTACAGTGGGGCTGGGTATAGGGGGCTGGGGTTCCTTGGATTGTGGGTACAGTGGGGCTGGGTATAGGGTGCTGGGGTTTCTTGGCATGTGGGTACAGTGGGGCTGGGTATAGGGTGCTGGGGTTCCTTGGCATGTGGGTACAGTGGGGTTGGGAATAGGGGGCTGGGGCCCCTTGGCTTGTGGGTACAGTGGGGCTGGGTATAGGGTGCTGGGGTTTCTTGGCATGTGGGTACAGTGGGGCTGGGTACAGGGGGCTGGGGCCCCTTGGCTTGTGGGTACAGTGGGGCTGGGTATAGGGGGCTGGGGTTCCTTGGATTGTGGGTACAGTGGGGCTGGGTATAGGGTGCTGGGGTTCCTTGGCATGTGGGTACAGTGGGGCTGGGTACAGGGGGCTGGGGCCCCTTGGCTTGTGGGTACAGGGGGCTGGGGTTCCTTGGATTGTGGGTACAGTGGGGCTGGGTACAGGGGGCTGGGGTTCCTTGGCTTGTGGGTACAGTGGGGCTGGGTATAGGGGCTGGGGTTCCTTGGATTGTGGGTACAGTGGGGCTGGGAATAGGGGGCTGGGGTTCCTTGGCTTGTGGGTACAGTGGGGCTGGGAATAGGGGGCTGGGGTTCCTTGGCTTGTGGGTACAGTGGGGCTGGGTACAGGAGGCTGGGGTTCCTTGGCTTGTGGGTACAGGGGGGCTGGGTATAGGGGGCTGGGGTTCCTTGGATTGTGGGTACAGTGGGGCTGGGTACAGGGGGCTGGGGCCCCTTGGCTTGTGGGTACAGTGGGGCTGGGTACAGGGGGCTGGGGCCCCTTGGCTTGTGGGTACAGTGGGGCTGGGTATAGGGGGCTGGGGTTCCTTGGATTGTGGGTACAGTGGGGCTGGGTATAGGGTGCTGGGGTTTCTTGGCATGTGGGTACAGTGGGGCTGGGTACAGGGGGCTGGGGCCCCTTGGCTTGTGGGTACAGTGGGGCTGGGTACAGGGGGCTGGGGCCCCTTGGCTTGTGGGTACAGTGGGGCTGGGTATAGGGGGCTGGGGTTCCTTGGCTTGTGGGTACAGTGGGGCTGGGAATAGGGGGCTGGGGTTCCTTGGCTTGTGGGTACAGTGGGGCTGGGTATAGGGTGCTGGGGTTCCTTGGCATGTGGGTACAGTGGGGCTGGGAATAGGGGGCTGGGGCCCCTTGGCTTGTGGGTACAGTGGGGCTGGGTATAGGGTGCTGGGGTTCCTTGGCATGTGGGTACAGTGGGGCTGGGTACAGGGGGCTGGGGCCCCTTGGCTTGTGGGTACAGGGGGCTGGGGTTCCTTGGATTGTGGGTACAGTGGGGCTGGGTACAGGGGGCTGGGGTTCCTTGGCTTGTGGGTACAGTGGGGCTGGGAATAGGGGGCTGGGGTTCCTTGGCTTGTGGGTACAGTGGGGCTGGGAATAGGGGGCTGGGGTTCCTTGGCTTGTGGGTACAGTGGGGCTGGGTACAGGAGGCTGGGGTTCCTTGGCTTGTGGGTACAGGGGGCTGGGGTTCCTTGGCTTGTATAATAATAATAATAATAAGTTAAAATAAACAGACAATTTTGCCTGGAGTTAGGTGGTCAATACACATTACTGTCCCTTTAAGAAAAAAAAATCAGGACGTAAACAGATGATCTAATTTATTATTTATTTATTTATTATTATTATTAATAATAATAATAATAATAATAATAAGTTAAAATAGAGAATTTTGCCTGGAGTTAGGCGGTCAATACACATTACTGTCCCTTTAAGAAGAAAAAAAATCAGGAAGCAAACAGGTGATCTAATTGCTCAAAAATAGACCTGTGCTTCACAGATTGATTAATATTATTATTATTATTATTATTAATAATAATAATAATAATAATAATAAATTAAAATAAACAGACAATTTTGCCTGGAGTTAGGCTGTTAATACACATTACTGTCCCTTTAAGAAAAAAAAAATCAGGACGCAAACAGATGATCTAATTTATTATTTATTTATTATTATTAATATTTTATTATTATTATTATTATTAATAATAATAATAATAATAATAATAAGTTAAAATAGAGAATTTTGCCTGGAGTTAGGCTGTCAATACACATTACTGTCCCTTTAAGAACCGGTGTCCTATATTGTTTGTTGGGGATGGTGAAGCGTTTTTCGGAAAACAATCCGACTCGGTGACCGTCCTCGCCTGAGGCAGCGGTGAAAGTGTTAAAAGGACAGGGGCGGGGGCGGGGGGGGGGGGCGTGGCTCCTCCCCCCTCCTGTTATGCATCCAGCCAGAACTACTACTGACACATAGCAGAGAGAGAGCAGACCAGGCGGAGAGACAGAGGAGGGCAGGTAAGTGGCCTGTGCTGCCTGGCTGCAGATACCTACGCCTTTCACATTCCCCTGATAAAGTAGCAGGGAGATTTCTTACTTCCAGAGTGCGTTCATGCTCAGAGCAACAATCTCCGGCTTATTGGACTTACTTACCTCTCGGCACCACTGTGAAGGTTCTCATTCATCCAGGTCATGGTGTATCTGTAGTAATAGATCAAGGCAACTGGACTTTTATTTATTATTTTACAATTTATTGTTTGGTTTATTGTTTATATAGTTGATTGTTTATATAGTATTTAGTCATTTCCCTTTCTTGTTGGTGGGAAAAGTTTCCACTTTCCCTCATGTGGCCAATCAGATATGAGGCACGAATAAAGACATGACCGCATTCCCTGTAATCATAAATCAAGGCAACAGGACTTTTATTTATCATTTGTTTAGTAGTAGTATTGTGTAGTATTTATTGTTTTGTTTATTGATTAGTAGTTTAGTCATTTCCCATTCTTTTTGCTTATTGGTGGAAAAAGTTTCCCCAAAGAAGCCAATCGGATGTGACTTTGCATTCCCTGTAATGATGAATCGAGGTAACTGGACTTTCAGTTGTTTAGTATGTTGTAATTGTTTATTGTTTAGTGATCTATTTCTATTAGCTTATTGGTGGAAAAAGTTTCCACTTTGCCCTGATAGGCCAATCAGGTGTAAGAGATTCCTAAAAAGTATTTTACATTCCTTCAGGACATGACATATCTGTAATGATGAATCAAGGCAACTGTAAGGCTATTGTATTATTTGTGTTTGTTTTAGTATAGTAGTAACACCAACAGGTGTGAGGGATAATAATAATAATAATAATAATTAATAATGAATCAAGGCAGCGGGACATCTTGTTTTATTTATTATTATTATCAATATTAATATTATTATTTAAAATATTATTAATAGTATTATTTGTGTTTATTTTAGTATAGTAGTAACACCAACAGGTGTGAGGGATAATAATAATAAAAATAATAATAATGATGAATCACGGCAACGGGACATCTTGTTTTATTTATTATTATTATCAATATTAATATTATTATTTAAAATATTATTAATAGTATTATTTGTGTTTATTTTAGTATAGTAGTAACACCAACAGGTGTGAGGGATAATAATATAATAATAATAATAATGATGAATCAAGGCAACGGGACATCTTGTTTTATTTATTATTATTATTATCAATATTAATATTTTATTATTATTTAAAATATTATTAATAGTATTATTTGTGTTTATTTTAGTATAGTAGTAACACCAACAGGTGTGAGGGATAATAATAATATAATAATAATAATAATTAATAATGATGAATCAAGGCAACGGGACATCTTGTTTTATTTATTATTATTATTATCAATATTAATATTTTATTATTATTTAAAATATTATTAATAGTATTATTTGTGTTTATTTTAGTATAGTAGTAACACCAACAGGTGTGAGGGATTCCTAGAAAAAATGTTTTATTTATTATTATTATCAATATTAATATTTTATTATTATTTAAAATATTATTAATAGTATTATTTGTGTTTATTTTAGTATAGTAGTAACACCAACAGGTGTGAGGGATAATAATATAATAATAATAATAATTAATAATGATGAATCAAGGCAACGGGACATCTTGTTTTATTTATTATTATTATTATCAATATTAATATTTTATTATTATTTAAAATATTATTAATAGTATTATTTGTGTTTATTTTAGTATAGTAGTAACACCAACAGGTGTGAGGGATTCCTAGAAAAAATGTTTTATTTATTATTATTATTATTATCATCAATATTAATATTTTATTTTATATTATTTAAAATATTATTAATAGTATTATCTGTTATAATAATAATAATATAATATAGTATAATTATTAATATATAACATAATTAAATTATTAATACATCATTATTAATATAGGATAATACATATTTATAATAATTTATTTTTAGATTTTTGTCTATTGTTTACTATTGAAAAAAAAAAATACTTTTCTATGGGGCTATTTTGCTTATTTGTGGAAAAAAGTTTTCACTTTCTCCAGAGAGGCCAATCAGGTGTAAGGGATTACTAAATGGGGAGGCTGATTCATCATTAGCGACAGATTCAGAGCGCCCGCTAGTAGTCGCTGTGCTCGGCCGTGGGTCGCTAGTTTATAGCGACGGGAAGGCTGATTCATTACTAACGCCAGGTAGCGACAGATGAGCGTCTGTAGCGGCATTTTCAGAGCGCCCGCTAGTAGTCGCTGTGCTCAAGCCGTGGGTCGCTAGTTTATAGCGACGGGAAGGCTGATTCATCACTAACGCCAGGTAGCGACAGATGAGCGTCTGTAGCGGCATTTTCAGAGCGCCCGCTAGTAGTCGCAGTGCTCGGCCGTGGGTCGCTACTTCATAGCGACTCAGTCGCTGTTCAGTAATGTTGAATACATTGTGAGGAGTCGCTATTTGACCAGTACAGCGCTGTATGGGAGCGCATGTTAGCGACTGCTCATAGCGACCGACTCACACCATATTCAGCAAAAAAACAGCCTCACAAATCTCTGGCGCTGAAAAATGCTTCTCTGAAGCCCAGAGCGCAGGAGGCTGTGTGATTAAAGTCTGTTTTTCAGCATCTATCCACCAGTAACAAAGCGAAAACATATGGAATTACATTGTAACAACATTGTAACATGACACTTTAATGGCAGAGCTGTGATGTCATTTCTGAGGAAATATATAAAAAATGAAAAATTATGAAAAAACTGCTTATTCAATGTCAGGAGAGGTCACAGAATTATTTGTGATTTTTTTAGAAAAAAAAAAAAGTTTAAAGAGAAGAAAAGGATCGTCCATAGAAATGTATGGGAGAGCAACAGGTAGCGAGAGGTCATACCTGGCGCTGTGCAAGGCTGAACACCGGCGCTGTTCGCTGAGGCTGTGAAATTGATGAATCGGACGCTACATGGCGCTATCCCAGTAGCTAAACAGATTCTGCTTGATAAATGTGTAATTGCTGCCGTGTCCGGCGTTCACCAGCCGCTACCTGTCGCTACCTCTCATTAACCAGCCGCTACCTGACGCTATCCCTTCTTAAATAAGGGCCATAGTATTATATAATATAGTATTTTGAATTTCTCCAGGACATGGTGTATCTCTCAAATCATTGTGTGACGTCTCCTGGCCTAGAAAGAGTCATTTTTTAAAACATTTTTGATTTTTATGCAGAATTGTCATTACAGGTCTGGCGCTAAAGTGTTATTGTCACGGTGTTATAACAATGCCATTCCGTGTGTTTTCGCTTTGTTACTGGTGGATATGTGTTCAAAAACAGACTTTAATCACACAGCGTCTGGCGCTCTATGCTACAGCGCCCAGATCCAGAGCGCCGACGCTGCTTTTGAAAACTATGGCGTGAGTCTCTGAGAGTCAGCGGCACTGAGCTGGCGCTATCTTTCTGCAACGCTGTACTGGTGTTAGAGCGCCCAACACACATCGCATTCATCAATGCTGGCCAGGTTACTACAGCGACTGAGGCGCTCTGTTACAGCGCCCGAGAACCGCTTACAGCGTCTACTAGCGGTCACTATACAGACACTCGCATGCCTAAACATGGTCGTAGTAATGAATCAGCCTGTCCATCTGTACTGATGAATCAAGGCAACTGGACTTATTGTATTGTTTGTGTTTGTTTTAAAATACTAAATACCAGTTTTATGGGGTCATTTAATTATTGACGGTAAAAGTTTCCACCTGAGGGGCCAATCAGGTTGCAGGATTCCTAGAAAAAATGTTGTTGCATTCTCTGTAATAGTGAATCAAGGCAACTGTAGTATTATGATTATTATTATCATTATTATTATATAATATTTACAAGATGTATAATGCAGAATAACTATTAATATTACATTATTAATATATAATATAAATTTATTATAATATTATTAATATTAAAATAGTATAAAACACATTTTATTAAAATATTAATATATAATATAAAACGAAATATTAATTACATTATTAATGGTAATAATATAGTATAATAAATATTTATAATAATGTATTATTAGGTTTTTGTCTATTGTTTACTACAAAAAAAAAAATACCTTTTAATATGGGGCTATTTGCTTATTGGTGGAAAATGTTTCTTCCTTCCCCTGAGGAGCCAATCAGATGTAAGGGATTCCTAGAAAAAATGTTGTTGCATTCTCTGTAATAGTGAATCAAGGCAACTGGGCATCTTGTAGTATTATTATTATTATTATTATATTTATAAGATGTATAATGTAGAATAACGATTAATATTACATTATTAATATATAATATAAATTTATTATAATATTATTAATATTAAAATAGTACAATACATATTTTATAAAAAAATAATAAATAATATAACATTAAATATTAATTACATTATTAATGGTAATAATATAGTATAATAAATATTTATAATAATGTATTATTAGGTTTTTGTCTATTGTTTACTACTGAAAAAAATACCTTTTAATATGGGGCTATTTGCTTATTGGTGGAAAATGTTTCTTCCTTCCCCTGAGGAGCCAATCAGATGTAAGGGATTCCTAGAAAAAATGTTGTTGCATTCTCTGTAATAGTGAATCAAGGCAACTGGGCATCTTGTAGTATTATTATTATTATTATTATATTTATAAGATGTATAATGTAGAATAACGATTAATATTACATTATTAATATATAATATAAATTTATTATAATATTATTAATATTAAAATAGTACAATACATATTTTATTAAAATATTAATAAATAATATAACATTAAATATTAATTACATTATTAATGGTAATAATATAGTATAATAAATATTGGGGCTATTTGCTTATTGGTGGGAAAAGTTTCCGCCTCCCCTTGAGGGGCCAATCAGATGTAAGGGATTCCTAGAAAAAATGTTGTTGCATTCTCTGTAATAGTGAATCAAGGCAACTGGACATCTTGTAGTATTATTATTATTAGCATCATTATTATTATTATTATTATTTTATTATATTTATAAGACGTATAATGTAGAATAACTATTAATATTACATTATTAATATATAATATAAATTTATTATAATATTATTAATATTAAAATAGTATAATACATATTTTATTAAAATATTAATATATAATATAAAATGAAATATTAATTACATTATTAATGGTAATAATATAGTATAATAAATATTTATAATAATGTATTATTAGGTTTTTGTCTATTGTTTACTACTGAAAAAAATACCTTTTTAATATGGGGCTCTTTGCTTATTGGTGGGAAAAGTTTCCGCCTCCCCTTGAGGGGCCAATCAGATGTAAGGGATTCCTAAAATGTTTTTGCATTCCTCCAGGTCAGGGTATAGCTGTAATGAAAAAAATCAAGGCAACTGGACTTCTTGTATTTTTAAAGTTGCTTATTGGTGGAAAAAGCTTTCGGCTCCCCTGAGTGGCCAATCAGATGTGAGGGATGCCCACAAATGTTTTTGCATTCCTCCAGGTCATGGTATAGCTGTAATAATGAATCAAGGCAACTGGACATCTTGTATTATTTATTAAAATTAATATTTTGTATTAGGTTTTTGTCTATTGTTTACTACTGAAAAAATACCTTGGGGGCTATTTGCTTATTGGTGGAAAATGTTTCTGCCTTCCCCTGAGGGGCCAATCAGGTGTAAGGGATTCCTAAAATGTCTTTGCATTCCTCCAGGTCAAGGTATAGCTGTAATAGTGAATCAAGGCAACTAGACATCTTGTATTATTTATTATTATTAATAATAATAATAATAATTAATAATAATGTATTATTGGGGTTTTGTCTATTGTTTACTACTAAAAAAAATACCCTTTCTACGGGACTATTTGCTTATTGGTGGAAGAAGTTTTCTGCCCTCCTGACTGGCCAATCAGATGTGAAGGATCCCTACAATGTCTTTGCCTTCCTCCAGCTCATGGTGTAGCTGTAATGATGAACCAAGGCAACTGGGCTTCGTGTATTATTTGTATTGTTTTGTCTATTGTTTAGTATTTAGCAAATACCAGTTATTTGCTTCTTGGTGGAAAAAGTTTCCACGTCCCCTGAACAGGCCAATCGGATGCGAGGACAGAAATGTTTTTGTAGCCTCTGTAAATAATGAATCAAGGCAACCGGACGCCTTGTATTGTATTCTTCCAGTTTGTTTAGTATTTAGTCCATTTTTTTTTCCATTGTTTTGCCTGTCGTTTAATTTCCCTTGCTTATTGGTGGAAACGCTTTCCGCCTTCCGTTGAGGGGCCAATCAGAAGCGAGGGATTCCTAAAAATGATAAATGATGATAATGCTAAATCAGGGCAACTGGACTTCTATTATTATTTCAAGTTTTTGGTATTTTTTATTATTATTTTTCTATTGTTTAGTATTTAATATTTCTATTGGTGGAAAAAGTTTCCGCCTCCGTTGAGGGGCCAATCAGAAGCGAGGGATTCCTAAAAATGATAAATGATGATAAAGATAAATCAGGGCAACCGGACTTTAATTTTAGTATTTTAAGTTTAGTATTTTTTTTAATTATTTTTCTATTTTTTATTATTTAATACATTTATTTCTATTTGCTTATTGGTGGAAAAAGTTTCTGCCTCCATTGAAGGGCCAATCAGAAGTGAGGGATTCCTAAAAAAAAAAATGTTTAATAAGGAATCAAGGCAACTGGGCTATTTTTTTCAAGTTTTATTTAGTAGCTTTTTTTTTTCTTTTATTGTTTTGCTTATTGTTTAGTATTGAAAAAAATACCCTTTCTATTGGGCTTTTTGCTTATTGGTGGAAAAAAAAGGTTCTGCCTCCCCTTTAAGGGCCAATCAGGTGTTTGTGTGTGTGTGTGTAAGGTGTAGTGATAAATCAAGGCAACTGGACTTGTATTTTTTAACCCAAGTCCCCTCTGTATCTTCCTAGAGCTGGGCACGCCATGCATTCTGGGATATAGCCTATTGGGAGTTCCCAATCCTCTGGTCTGTCTCTTTCTGGAGGTGACAATTGCTCCAGAGGGGCAGATCATATGATGCCTCTGCTGCACATGGCCATCGTTCTGGGTGGCTTAATGCAGAGAATCTAAGAGGATCCGACGCGCTTCGCTTCAGGTTACTTTCTCAGGAGATGGAGAAAAATGTGGTTAAGTAAGAATGTGACGGTAAATAACTGAAACCGGGAGGAGTGACGCCTCAACAGCCCCTCCCCCAATGCATACCATCCAAATACTGAAGATGGGAAAGAGGGGCGACTCAACGGATCCGCTCCTGCTCCATACCACCCAGGTATCCAGCCTGCAGGCGCTCCCTCTGGCCCCGGGTGCACCACATGCTTCTTGCACTTGTGTGTTCAACGGAAGAGCTCTTCAGACATTCTTGAATGTCGCCCAACTAAGATTAAGAGCTCTCCACGTGTTATATCATTATTATATAACGGCTCCCTAACCCGAAAACTCCTTCCCACTCACGAAAGGTTGCCGGCACCCAGAGCATGATGGGAAATCACTAGAATTAGAGTCTGCCCATACATATAGATTGTAAGCTCTTCTCCTCCTGTATCCTTCCTTATACCCTAATAGAGTGTAAGCTCTTCTCCTCCTGTATCCTTCCTTATACCCTAATAGAGTGTAAGCTCTTCTCCTCCTGTATCCTTCCTTATACCCTAATAGAGTGTAAGCTCTTCTCCTCCTGTATCCTCCCTTATACCCTAATAGAGTGTAAGCTCTTCTCCTCCTGTATCCTCCCTTATACCCTAATAGAGTGTAAGCTCTTCTCCTGTATCCTCCCTTATACCCTAATAGAGTGTAAGCTCTTCTCCTCCTGTATCCTCCCTTATACCCTAATAGAGTGTAAGCTCTTCTCCTCCTGTATCCTCCCTTATACCCTAATAGAGTGTAAGCTCTTCTCCTCCTGTATCCTCCCTTATACCCTAATAGAGTGTAAGCTCTTCTCCTTCTGTATCCTCCCTTATACCCTAATAGAGTGTAAGCTCTTCTCCTTCTGTGAGATATATGATAGAGAAATGGAGGCTGCAGGGAGGTCAGTGGTGAGTCTCTGGTGGTGGTTGTCGGCGTCCCGTCCTCTCAGGAGTCTTGTGTCTCCAGTAGAACTGGCCGGTCTGGTTGTCTTTCTTCTCCCTTTAGAAGTTACACCTGTGAAGGGCCCCGGGGCCGGGACGTGCTATGCCTCCCTGGCCCCTCCCCTGTTAATAATGTAAAGCGGACCTACACCTTCCAGGGAAGCCTGTGGCTGTGGGACAGACCTCACCTATTGCACTGGAATTCATACCACCCCTCCTCCAGGCTCCCATCTCCATATGCTGGGGGACTAGAATTTGCAGCCATTATTGCTATACTATGACTTACTATTAGAGGTGTTGCCAACTGGCAATGTGTGCTGTGGCTTCTAGTCCCCCAGTTATGGAGATCTGATGCTGGAGGAGGTGAGTGTGTTGCATTGGAGGAGACTTAGGGTGTGGGTAGCAGTTTGCATTTTTTAGTAGTAATAATACATATATTAACAATATGGAACTAGGTTAATATTAGTATGAGCAAAGTGATATAGTGCTATCAGCATCTGTAGAGCTGTACAAACATGAGCAGATTAAAATGACATAACATTGTGCAACACTAAATTTATAATAGTAATATAGTAGTAGTAGTAATGTAATGTAATATCATAATAATAATTAATTTATTAGAGCAGACATTGTTAATATTAACATTGTGTGAGCATTCATATAATTGTTATTATTATTATTAGTGTGAGCATTCATATAATTGATATTATTATTAATATTAGTGTGAGCATTCATATAATTGTTATTATTATTATTAGTGTGAGCATTCATATAATTGTTATTATTATTATTAGTGTGAGCATTCATATAATTGTTATTATTATTAATATTAGTGTAAGCATTCATATAATTGTTATTATTAATATTAGTGTGAGCATTTATATAATTGTTATTATTATTAATATTAGTGTGAGCATTCATATAATTGTTATTATTATTAATATTAGTGTGAGCATTCATATAATTGTTATTATTATTAATATTAGTGTGAGCATTCATATAATTGATATTATTATTATTATTAGTGTGAGCATTCATATAATTGTTATTATTATTATTAGTGTGAGCATTCATATAATTGTTATTATTATTAATATTAGTGTGAGCATTCATATAATTGATATTATTATTAATATTAGTGTGAGCATTCATATAATTGATATTATTATTAATATTAGTGTGAGCATTCATATAATTGTTATTATTATTAATATTAGTGTGAGCATTCATATAATTGATATTATTATTAATATTAGTGTGAGCATTCATATAATTGTTATTATTATTAATATTAGTGTGAGCATTCATATAATTGTTATTATTATTAGTGTGAGCATTCATATAATTGATATTATTATTTATATTAGTGTGAGCATTCATATAATTATTATTATTAATATTAGTGTGAGCATTCATATAATTGTTATTATTATTATTAGTGTGAGCATTCATATAATTGTTATTATTATTAGTGTGAGCATTCATATAATTGATATTATTATTAATATTAGTGTGAGCATTCATATAATTGTTATTATTATTATTATTATTAGTGTGAGCATTCATATAATTGATATTATTATTAATATTAGTGTGAGCATTCATATAATTGTTATTATTATTAGTGTGAGCATTCAAATCATTGTTATTATTATTATTATGGTTTTTTTTTAATACTTTTAGCATGAACATTAATTTTAATTGGTATAGTGCTGTCAGCATCTGTAGAGCTGTACAAATATGTAATTACAAACATGTGCAGATGAAAATGAAATAACATTTACGTTTGCGTAGTGCTGTCGGCATCTGTAGCGCTGTACAAAAACATGCAACTCATACAGATGACAATGAAAGAACATTGTGCAACAATTTAAATATTATATAATAATAATAATAATCAATCCTTATCGTCCTCATAACGATTGTGTTAATAATATTATTGTGACCAATAATTCTTTTTAGTATGGTCAGTGTTTGTAGCAATGTACAAAGACATAATGACAAACATATGCAGATGAGAATAAAATAGCATTGGACAACAAGTAAATACAAATTATTAATATTTTTATTACTATTTATTCTTAATACAGGGGGTGTTGTTAATATGAGAGAGTGAGCATTATTATTTTTAATGGTGGGGTTTGTTAATATTATTAATATGAGCAATAATTTCAATTATTATTGGTGCTCAGCAGCTGTAGCGCTGTACAAAAACCTAATGATGAACGCATGAAGATGAAAAAAAAAAAAACATTTTGGAGCATGTTAATATTATTATTAGTAATTTCAATTATTATTGGTGCTCAGCAGCTGTAGCGCTGTACAAAAACCTAATGATGAACGCATGAAGATGAAAAAAAAACCATTTTGGAGCATGTTAATATTATTATTATTATTAGTAATTTCAATTATTATTGGTGCTCAGCAGCTGTAGCGCTGTACAAAAACCTAATGATGAACGCAGGAAGATGAAAAAAAAAAACATTTTGGAGCATGTTAATATTATTATTATTAGTAATTTCAATTATTATTGGTGCTCAGCAGCTGTAGCGCTGTACAAAAATCTAATGATGAACGCATGAAGATGAAAAAAAAACCATTTCGGAGCATGTTAATATTATTATTATTATTATTATTATTATTATTAGTAGTAGTAATTTCAATTATTATTGGTGCTCACCAGCTGTAGCGCTGTACAAAAAGCTAATGATGAACGCATGAAGATGAAGAAAAAAACATTTTGGAGCATGTTAATATTATTATTATTATTATTATTAGTAATTTCAATTATTATTGGTGCTCAGCAGCTGTAGCGCTGTACAAAAACCTAATGATGAACGCATGAAGATGAAAAAAAAACATTTTGGAGCATGTTAATAATATTATTATTATTATTATTATTAATAATTTCAATTATTATTGGTGCTCAGCAGCTGTAGTGCTGTACAAAAACCTAATGATGAACGCATGAAGATGAAAAAAAAAAACATTTTGGAGCATGTTAATATTATTATTATTATTATTATTTATTATTAGTAATAATAAAATGATAAATATATATTAATAATATATATAATATATTTAATTGTACAGATGCTGACAGCACCATTATTGGTCACACTAATATTAACAATAATAATAATAAAATAAATAATAATAATAATACAATAATAGAATAATAAAATAATATAATGACAATGATAACAATAATAGAATAATAATACAACAACAATAATAATATAATAATACATCAATAATAATATAATAATAATTATTTTAACTATGTTGCATGTTTCTTATATCTATTAGCGTGAGCAATAATTCTAATGGCATGTTGCTGTCAGCATCTGTAGTGCCGTACAAACGCATAATGGCAAACACATGTAGATAAAAATAACGTGCAACACATGAATATTACTATTATTATCAATAATAATTAATAATAATTAAATAAAAAAATAGGTTTGTTAATATTTGTGTGGCCAGTCATTCTAATTAATACGAGGCTGTCATTGTCTGTAGCTCTGTACAAAGACATAATGAGGGTCATTGTAAAGACCCAGTGCACATTGCGGTTCCTATAAATTCTGTTTTTTTTTTTTTTTATGTGAACCCACAAATTCTGAAAAACACTTGAGCACAAGTGAAAATAAGGTCTAAAAATCATAAATCGCTTATACTAAGGCTCTGCTAAGGGGCGCAGGCAGTGGCAGAACTAAATGTGACGGGGCCCCGGTGCAAACATTAAATGGGGCCTTTCCAAGGCTCATACAGTAAACTTTGTTTCTATCTTATAACTCAATTGGATGCAGCTGGACAACTAAAGGCTGAAACAGCAGAGACGAATGGTGCTTCCTTTCTCTAAATGATGCCAAGTCGGCACACGGTGGAGGAGCAACAATGATGGGGCCCCTCTCTGGGCCCGGTGCAGTCGCACCCCTTCAAGTTACGCCCCTGGGTTTTAGATTATCAGTGGGAGGCTGAATTTCCTGGGGCACTAAATGTGGCCGGAGATCGGCGTTTATCATGCGTACGCAGGCGGCAATGCGGACCGGATGTTAGTCACATGGTAATTAGCGGCCTCTGCTTACTAGGCATGCTCAGAAGTCACATGGTAATTGGCCATCTCTGTCTGCTCAGACTGGCCCATAGGTTTACCAGGGAATCCCCCGGTGGGCGCCTGGACTCAGATGCCCCTTTAATTATCTCCATCACCAAATCCGTGGTCGGCAGGGGGCAAATGCCCGGTAGGCCATCACCTACCTGCTGATCCAGTAGGTTATCGGCTCCGGCAATGCTTCTTGCAGCGGGTTGGGTGAATGGGAGCCGTCCGGTGGCCCCCGGCGGCTCCCATTCACTCGGCCTGCCGCAAAAAGTTCAAGGTCAGCAGGTGCAAGTGCAGGGCTCCGAGAATGGGGGTCCGGAATCAGCCCACCCCAATGGCAGAGAGAAAGGTAAGCACTTTATTCTAAGTATACAGCACGTCCTGTTCCAGAATATTCCTTACACATGGGTATTACATCCACAAGGTGGCGCTGGACTGCAGAAAACAGCTTGTGGCTCCTCCCGGCCCCATATAAGTCAGGGACCGCCCGCAGTCCCTGGTAGGCGGTATTGGCCTGTGGTGAGCCTTGTGGGATGCGCCCTCCCGCTCCCGGGGTTCCCCGTTAATCCCTATTCCCCTTAGGTGTCTACCCCCTCCTCTCCTTTTTATTTCACTTTGGGAGTTATGTGACTAAACTCTGCTGCTCGCCTCATCCCCCTCTCCTCTCGCTTCTCCAGAGCTGCCCCCCCCCCCCCCTTTGTCAATCTCTCCACTGGTTACCTGTCTCCCATAGAGTTCAGTTCAAACTTCTAACACTAACCTACAAAGCTCTCTCTAACCAGGCCCCTCCCTACATCTCATCTCTGATCCAGCGTTACCAACCCTCCGCTCTGCCTCTGACATTCTCCTGTCCTCCTCCTTGGTTACCTCCCGCCTTCAAGACTTCTCCCGTGCCTCCCCACTTCTCTGGAATGCTCTCCCCCGCTTAATCCGCCACTCCCCATCACTCCAAGCCTTTAAAAGCGCCCTCAGAACTCACTTCTTCAGACGAGCACATGACCTGGTGTAAGCAACTCCTATTACCTTCAATGTCACATGCAGCCATACTCAAGCCCCACCACTTGTGACCCCGCCCCTTTGTCTCCACCCCCATCCTTTCAAGCTCTACCACTTGTGACCCCGCCCCTTTGTCTCCACCCCCATCCTTTCAAGCTCTACCACTTGTGACCCCGCCCCCTTTGTCTCCACCCCCATCCTTTCAAGCTCTACCACTTGTGACCCCGCCCCCTTTGTCTCCACCCCCATCCTTTCAAGCTCTACCACTTGTGACCCCGCCCCTTTGTCTCCACCCCCATCCTTTAGACTGTAAGCTCCCAGGGGCAGGCCACTCCTCCCTATTGTCTCCTGTGCTCACAACACTTGGTTTTAATCTGTGGCATCTAATTTTGTGTTGTGCTCTGTGTACTATATGTTTTACCCTGTCTGTAATCACACCTTGTACAGCGCTACGGAAGTTGATGGCGCTACATAAATAAACATTTATAATTATAATAATGCTGCTCCCTTGCCTCGATCTCCCTGGGGAGATCTCGGGGGGGGGGGGGGGTGCGGTATGTCAAGCAGCCTGAATTATTTACTTTACTTGTGCCTAATGTGTTTTACTGTTAGCCGCCGCCGCCGCCGCCGCGCGCTCGTACAGCGCTCCGCGGACGGCGGGCGACATTACCGTCATTGGACGGCCGGATCACGTGGGCGCGTTCCGCGCTCTTCGGTGGGGGCGGGCTCTGCAAATGACGCTTTCTGCAGACCCATCCTGGATTTAAAGCGTCTCAACAAATTTGTCAGATTCAAACACTGTCGCATGGAGACTCATGTGACTGTCCTACGCCCGGGCGACTTCATGACCTCTGTAGACATCAAGGACGCTTACCTTCATGTACCAATCTTTCCAGGTCATCAGAGGTTCCTCAGGTTCGCTCTGGAGGATCAGCACTACCAATTTGTGGCTTTGCCTTTCGGTATCACCTCGGCTCCCAGGGTATTCACCAAGGTGCTGGCGGGCGTACTGGCTCTGCTAAGATCTCAGGGTATTCGCATCCTTCCTTACTTGGACGACATTCTCATCACGTCTCAGTCCCTCCAGCAGGCCGAGCTGGATACCCAGCTGGTGGTGTCCACACTGGAGTCTTTCGGCTGGGTGATCAACCGCCCCAAGTCTTCTCTGTCCCCGTCCTTGGTGAGGTCCTTTCTGGGCATGACTCTGGATACTTCTCAGGTCAAGATTTTTCTCCCTCAGCAGAAGGTGGAGAGTCTTCAAGCTCAAGCCAGGCTTCTTCTGTCTTGTCCTCATCCCTCCATTCAGCAGGGGATGCAGCTGGTGGGACTGATGGTGTCTTGCTTCAAGGCGGTTCCATACGCTCAGTTTCACATGAGACCTCTTCAACTTCACCTCTTGTCGGTATGGGATCGGGACCCTGTGTCCCTGGATCAGGTGTTTGTTCTGTCCCCTCTGGCCAGGCGGTCTCTCTCGTGGTGGCTGGACTCAAGAAACCTGTTGGTGGGCAGATCTTTTCTGGCCCCGTGCTGGGAGACGGTCACCACAGATGCCAGTCTGACAGGTTGGGGGGGCTTCTGGAAATCCCTGAAATTCCAGGGTCAGTGGGGCCCTCAGGAGACCCATACCCCTATCAACATTCTGGAACTGAGGGCGATTAAGGTTGGTTCTCGCCCAATTGACTCCACACCTTCGGGGTCGGGGCGGTTCAGGTCCGCTCGGACAACCAGACGGCGGTTGCCTACATCAATCATCAGGGAGGAACCTGGAGCAAGGGGGCCCTCAAGGAAGTGTCCCTGATACTGTCTTGGGCGGAGGAGAATGTTCCCTGCATCTCAGTTGTGTACATACCGGGGGTGGAGAATCTGGAGGCAGACTCCCTGAGCAGGGGGACTTCTCATCTGGAAGAATGGTCCCTCAGCAGCAGGATGTTTCGCTCCCTGTGCCACCGCTGGGGTCAGCCGGATGTGGATCTGTTTGCGTTTCGTCACAATCACAAGCTTCCAGTCTTTGTCTCTCTGGTCTTGGCCATGGATGCACTAGCAATATCTTGGAAGAGCTTTCAGCTCCTCTGTGTTCCCTCCTTTTCCTCTGCTGGGCAGGGTGCTGCGCAAGATAGCTCAGGAGGGGGTACCAGCCATTCTGGTGGCCCCCTGTTGGCCAAGAAGAGTGTGGTTCGCAGACGTCGTGCAGTTGGCAGTAGATCAGTATGTTCTGCCCAAGGATCCAGACCTGCTCACTCAGGGGCAGCAACGCCATCCCAATTTACAAACGCTGGCTTTAACGGCCTGGCTGCTGAAACCTCCATCTTGATGGATAAGGGGCTGCCTGCCTCTGTTGTTAATACCATGATTAGGGCTAGGAAGAAGTCCTCGTCATCCATCTACTATAGGGTCTGGCATGCTTATATTGCCTGGTGTGAGTCCAAGTCTTTTCCTTGTCAGGTGTTTTCTATCCCCAGGATTCTGGAATTCCTGCAACATGGTTTGGATTTGGGTCTTCAACGGGGAGGCCGATTCATTAATAGCGCCAGGTAGCGCCAGATGAGCGACTGTAGCGTGATTTTTTTCAGCGCAAGCCAGTATTCGCTGTGCTTGGCCGGCGTTAGCTTGATGACAGCGACTCAGTCGGTGTGCGGTAATGTTGAATACGGGCTGGGGGGTCGCTGTTTCACAGGTTCAGCGTTGTATGTGAGCGCCTGACAACGAATGGCCAGAGCGAACGGCTAGCTTCATATTCATTAACAAATCACGCTCCGAATTTGCTTTCGCTGTCCATTCCTTGTTTAAACCCCAGAGCGCTGGCGGCGATGGGTGTTAACTAGTTTTTAACCCCTAAACAACCATATTTTTGGATTGTAACATTATACATGTTTTTTAGAATCATTTTGTAATATGAATACATTAATATCAGACCTGTTAGATCAATTCTGCACAAATTTTTAAAAAAATGTTTTTTCACTTAAAAATAAATCCTAACATTGCAGAAGTGTTCTCCGAATTTTTGACATTAAAAAAAAAAAAAAAAAAATTTAATACCAATTAATTATGAATAATTATAGATTGCTCCATTGAAATGCATTGGACATCGCCAGGGAGCGACAGCTCATACCTGACGCTGTGAAGGAATTTGCAGCGGCGCTGTTCGGTCCAGGCGGCTTCATGATGAATGGCGCGCTAGCCTCATTTAGCGTGATAAATGCGTCATTGTGACCGCTGCCGGGCGTACTTGAGTCGGTAGCCGCCGATAGCTGGCGGTACCTGGCGCTCGTCAGACACTACCTGGCGCTAGCCCGTGATAAATAAGGCCCACAGTACCCTCAAAGGTCATGTTTCTGCTTTGGCCATTTTCTTCCAAAGATCCTTTGCTCACCATCGTCTGGTTTACTCACCTGTAGAATTGGTATTATATGTATACAGCACGTCCTGCTCCATCCCACCTTTGTTATCATTATTCTTAGTTACCTCTGTATTATTGTTCTCCCGGCTTCCTCGGTAACTGCTTGTCAATACTGGGGAATTTGTGGGAGGTCCCTGGTATATATGGGGCCGGGAGGAGCCACAAGCTGTTTTCTGCAGTCCAGCGCCATCTTGTGGATGTATTACCCATGTGTAAGGAATATTCTGGAACAGGACGTGCTGTATACATATAATACCAATTCTACAGGTGAGTAATCACAGAATTGTATTTTTTTTCTTGTGCCAGCAAAGCATGTATTGGGGACCTTGCCAAGACATTCTATGCAATCTGGGATGCCCCGGGGGGAAGGCTAGCGTCCGGCCATGGAATCCTTTAGATTCCAGGGCTGGCCATAGTGGGGTTTTGTTCCACTTTAATGTAGAACAAAATCCAGGAATTTGTCTTTCCCGGGTTTTGTTCCATGCCCCGTATCGGGAGCCCCGAGGGAAAGTGGGGCGGCCGCTGGTGGATTTAGTTCTGCTTTAAAGTGGACCAAAACCCAAGATCTTGACTATCCTGGGTTTTGGTCCTTTCCCCCTGATCGGTGGTGCCCCGCTGTGTGAAACCCCCAGATCGCCTTGAACCAGACAGATCTATACCAATTAGAATAATTGCTTATACTAATAATAATTGGCCTAGTGCTGCTAGGTTATAGGCAAATGGGGAGAGGTGACGAGTATGATTATTGTTCATATTAAAAAGATTTTTATTAATATTAGTGTGAACAATCATTTGAATTGATATAGTGCTGTCAGTGTCTGTAGTGCTGCACAAGTGTAAACTGAAGAACGTGCAGATGAAAATGAAATGACCACGTGCAGCAAGTAATATCAGAGCATTATTATTATTATTATTATTAATAATAATAATAGTACAAATATTTTTTATTATTAATTTACAGAACAATGTCATTTTCTCTTCACTTGTCCCTATTTGGCAAATAGGGGGAGGTGACCAGTATAATTATCATTGTTCAGATTAAAAAAAAATGTTTATTAATATTAATGTGAGCAATCATTTGAATTGATATAGTGCTGTCAGTGTCTGTAGCGCTGCACAAGTGTAAACTGAAGAACGTGCAGATGAAAATGAAATGACTACGTGCAGCAAGTAATATCAGAGCATTATTATTATTATTATTATTATTAATAATTCATATTTGTACTTACAGATCAATGTCATTTTTTCTTCACTCGTTCCTATTTGCCTTGAACCTGACAGCTCTATACCAATTAGAATCATTGCTCACATTAATATTAATAAAAATATTTTTAATATGAAGAATAATAATTATACTCGTTACCTCTCCCTATTTGCCTTGAACCTAACAACACTATACCAATTCAAAATGATTGATCACACTAATATTAATAAAAATATTTTACATACAAATATGATTATTAATAATAATTATTATTATTATCATAATTATAAATAATAAATCATATTTGTACTTACAGATTTTTTCTTCACTCGTCCCTATTTGCCTTGAACCTGACAGCTCTATACCAATTAGAATCATTGCTCATATTAATAATAATTGGCATTGTGCTGTTAGGTTCAAGGCAAATAGGGAGAGGCGACTTGTATAATTATTATTGTTCATATTAAAAATAATTTTTATTAATATTAGTGTGATCAATCATTTTGAATTGGTATAGTGTTGTTAGGTTCAAGGCAAATAGGGAGAGGTAACGAGTATAATTATTATTCTTCATATTAAAAAATATTTTTATTAATGTGAGCAATCATTTGAATTGATATAGTGCTGTCAGTGTCCGTAGTGCTGCACAAGTGTAAATTGAAGAACGTGCAGATGAAAATGAAATAACAACATGCAGCAAGTAATTATTATTATTAATATTATTACTGACAGGCTGATTCATTACTAACGCCAGGTATCGGCAGATGAGCGTCTGTACAGAGGCGCAAAGAGCGACTGCTAGTAGACGCTGTGATCGGCTATCGGGCGCTGTAACAGAGCGCCTCAGTCGCTGTAGTAACCTGTCCGGCATTGATGAATGTGATGTATGTTGGGCGCTCTAACACCAGCACAGCGCTGCAGGGAGTGAGAGGTAGTGCCAGCTCAGTGCGGCCGACTCTCAGCGCACAACCCCATACTTATCAAAAAAGGACACACACAGCATCGGCGCTCTGGATCTGGGCGCTGTAGCATAGAGCGCCAGATGCTGTGTGATTAAAGTCTGTTTTTGAACACATATCCACCAGTAACAAAGTGAAAACACATGGAATGACATTGTTATAACACTGTGACATTAATACTTTAATGCCAGACCTGTAATGACAATTCTGCATAAAAATATAAAAAAATCAAAAATGTTTTTAAAAATGACTCTTTCTAGGCCAGGAGACGTCACACAATGATTGGAGAGAAAAAAAAATATTAAAAACAAAAAACCCTGTTTAAACAGAAGAAAAGGAACGTCCACTGAAATGTATGGGAGAGCGATGGGTAGCGACAAGTAATACCTGGCGCCCTGGCTCTATACGCTGAGCCACCTGTAATGATGAATCGGACGCCACATGGCGCTGTTAGAGGCGCTCACCAGATTCAATTTCATTAATGTGGTATTGCGTACAGCGCCTGGCGGTCACCAGACGCTGTCTGACGCTACCTAGCGCTTACAAGACACTACCTGGCGCTATCCCTTCATGAATAAGGCCCTAAGTATTGTTCAGATAAAAAAATGTTTTATTAATGCGAGCAATCATTTGAATTGATATAGTGCTGTCAGTGTCTGTAGCGCTGCACAAGTGTAAATTGAAGAACGTGCAGATGAAACTGAAATAACAACATGCAGCAAGTAATATCGGAGCATTATTATTAATAATAATAATAATAATAATATTACTAAGAATACTACTACTAAGACTAATAATAAGGCTGGTGCTTTATAACGTTGTGGTGCAGTAGGAGATAATAATGCAGCACAGACACAACGACACCCGATTTAGAAAGTATTAGACAATCTATTGACTGTATTTCCATTATTGATCTAATGTAACAAGCACCACACTGCAACTCTTGCCACAAGAGCTTACACTCTATTTGTAAAGGGAGACTGCTGGGCGGCGTCCTTGGCTGGATGCCTGACGGTGAATAATTTAGAAGTAACACGGTCTCTCGCCTCCCGCAGACACCGCCAAGATGAGCCGGCCGCCATCCTCCAGCCGCCACCCTCTGGACAGCCCGCCGATCACCTAACAACAACCGCCCGGGGACCGGACGCCACTGGCGACTCTCTAGGATGAATTCTGTGGGGTAAGCCGACGCACGTTTTTTTTCTTGATTCTCAGGGCTCCGTCTTATTGTATGGTAAAGAGCCCCTTTAAATACAAACCAGGGGGTGTTGGGGGTTTGTTGAGCGTCTGCCCCTGGAGATTCCCTGCTTAGCTGGAGCTCGGAACCCGTATGATGCGCAGAGAAAGTTCATACAACAGCTTTCATCATACAGATTCCAGGTTTATTTCGGCGCGTAGAACTTAAAGTGGACCAACACCCACCGCTGATCGGCCCAGGAATCTATAAGAAGGCATCCTAAATCGGGATGTCCCGCGGGGTGAAACCCCCCAGGACGCCCAGAAACCTTACCTTAACCCCGCTCCAACGGTGCATGTGCGGGCCGCGGCCGCATCTCGCGCCTCCCTCTAGCAGGACGCGCACCCTGTAAGAGTGACGCGCGGGAGGCGGCGGCGGCGGCGGCGCTCTCTTGTCCGTCGCTGCCTCCCGCTTGTCCGTCGGCGGCGATTGGCAGCGGCTATCACGTGGGAGCGGGGAGAGGTGAGTTTTTCGGGGTTCCTGGGGGGTTTCACACAGCGGGGCACCCCCGATCGGGGTGCCCTACCGAAGTGGACCAAAACCCAGGACAGTCAAAATCCTGGGTGTTGGTCCACTTTAAATACAAACCAGGGGGTGTTGGGGGTTTGTTGCCCGTTGAGCGTCTGCCCCTGGAGAGTCCCTGCTTAGCTCGAGCTCGGAACCCGTATGATGCGCAGAGAAAGTTCATACAACAGCTTTCCTCATACAGATTCCAGGTTTATTTTGGAGCGTAGAACTTAAAGTGGACCAACACCCAACGCTGATCGGCCCGGGAATCTATAAGATTCTCGAGCCGATCAGCTCCCTCCCCGCGGAGCATCCGAAATCGGGGTGCCCCGCTGTGTGAAACCCCCCAGGACGCCCACAAACCTTACCTTCTCCCGTTCCAGCGGCGCATGCGTGGGCCGCCGCCTCTCGCGCGTCCCTCTAGCAGGGCGCACACCCGCACTGCGAGCGCGCTTCCTGTAAGAGGGACGCGCGAGAGGCGGCTGCTGCTGCGACTGCTGCCTCAGCTTGTCCGTCGGCGGTGAGGTAAGTTTTTTGGGCCTTTCTTTTAGGGGAGTTTTAACTATTTGATTATTTGGTGGAGTATTGGTCCAATAATGTGACTGAAGGAATAAGGAGAGGAGTTATTTTGAGCCACAGCCCTATATTCTATGGGTTATTGTTTAGAGGAATTATCCCGGGGTGAAAAGAGGGGGGGGGGGGGGGGGGGGTTAATGTGTCTTTAATGTGTTGTGATCGTTGTTTTTAAATGTTTGCGCCTTATGTGAATTTAATAAACTTTTGGTAAATGTATTGGTTGTGCTCCTCTTTGGTGAACCTTGGGGGAGTAGCGTACCCCTCATCTGGATTGTTTAGCTAAGCGAGTCAGTGAGCACGCCATAACTTTATGTTATTAGTGGTGCACCATTCGGTTGTAATTATATATAAGATGGGATTAAGGATTGTGTTTTCTTTTTTGGATACCAAGACACTTTAGAGTAATTGTATATATGGTATGTTTAGCACTAGTGCACTTTATATTGGTTGTATTTTATCAACATTTACTTTGTGCCGGCACAAACTACTCAGGGTGTGACATTATTTGGGATTATACAGCCCATGGTGTTCCCAATATATTATTTGTATTTATATTTATATATTTTATATAATATATAATATATATATATATTATAATATATATATATATATATATATATATTATATATATAATTATATTTATTATATATATTTATTATATATATTTATATTGTATTTATTTATATTTATTATACATATTTATATTTATTATATTATATATATTTATATTTATTATATTTATATTTATTATATATATTTATATTTATTTTATTATATATATTTATTATATATTTATATGTTTTTTATCATCCTATTGGATTGAGATCTGTCTGGTTCAAGGCAAATAGGGACAAGTGACGAGAAAATGACATTGTTCTGCTAGTAAAAATATTATTTATTATTATTATTATTATTATTATTATTAATAATAAAAAATAATAATAAATAATATTTTTACTGATTCGCCTTGAGCCTGACAGCTCTATACCAATTAGAATAATTGCTTATACTAATAACTGCCATAGTGCTAATAATGGGTTCAAGGCAAATAGGGAGAGGTGACGAGTATACGGTAATTATTATTGTTCATAGTAAAAAAAAAAAAAAAATTATTAATATTAATGTGAGCAATCGTTTGAATTGGTATAATGTTGTTATAAAGTGTAAATTGAATCCAATCCCATTGGATTGAGTAATTATTTTATTATTATTTTATTATTATTATTTTTTATTATTATTAATTTATTTTATTTTGTACTTCTGAGCAGAGAGGGGTCACTACAGCATATTTTTAACATGTCTTGTGGTTTATGTGTGTTTTTTTAAGTGATTTCTTGATTATTTACATTTTTTCTCTAATATTTTTTAATGTGTTGGTTCTCCTCTTTGGAGGAAGGTGCGCCTTGTGACATGTCCACTTCACTGTTTAGTAAAGATCCCCTTTCTTATAGTCTCCCCCCTCTGAACGATATGCAAACGCCCTCTATTCTATTTTTAGCTTTTATTATTATTGTTGTTGTTGTTGTTGTTTATAGTAAGCTGCTGAAACCCGTCGGGGCCGGGGGACTGAATAGGTTGAGCAAGAATAGGCTCTTGCCTAAGGGCTGCATTTATGGGAGGGCTGCCGGACCACAATCCTTAGTGAAAGGCTGCTAGCAGGTTACTACGTGCTCATTAGCATAGCAAGCTCCTCGCCTTGTCATTCATTGGCCAGAGAAGGAGTATCGCTTTAGGTTTTCCAAGGCCATTCCATCGGTCGTCAGGCTGGCGGAGGCTGGAGAGCTGCTTTCTGCAAATGACATTGGTAAGTGTTTATAGGGAGGGGAGTGGGGTGGAACTAAGAGGGTGGCAGGGGCTTCACCCAAAACTAAAGAGAAAGTTAGTAATGTTGTCTAATTTGGAGCATGTGTTAGCCAGGACCTCGGAGGAGAGAGATTTAGGGGTACTGATTACTGATAGCTGCAAGATGAGTGGACAGTGTAGCCAGGCAGTGGGAAAAGCAAGCAGGATGCTCAGCTGCATAGCTCGAGGCATCACCAGTAGAAAGAGGGAGGTTGTGATGCCGCTGTATAGAGCCCTGGTGAGGCCACAGCTAGAATACTGTGTGCAGTTCTGGAGACCTTACCTGCAAAAAGACATTATTCAAATAGAACGGGTCCAAAGGCCGGCAACGAAAATGGTGGAAGGACTTAAACTTAAAACTTATCAGGAGAGACTTAAAGAACTTAATTTGTACAGTCTGGAGGAAAGAAGGGAGAGGGGGGACATGATTGAGACCTTTAAATATGTGACAGGATTGAATAAGGTTCAGGAGGGAAGTGTTTTTAAGAAGAAACTTAACGATAGAACAAGGGGAACAACCTGAAGCTAGTCGGGGGGAAGATCAGGAGCAATGTTAGAAAATATTATTTTACAGAAAGAGTAGTAGATGCTTGGAACAAACTTCCAGCAGAGGTAGTTGAAAAATCAACAGTCACTGAATTTAAACATGCCTGGGATAAGCATACATCTATCCTAAGATAAAGAGTACATACAGTATACACATAAGATAAAGAGTACATACAGTATACACATAAGGGCAGACTAGATGGACCGTATGGTCTCCTTCTGCCGTCAACCTTCTATGTTTCTTCTATGTTTCATTTCCTGGGGTGAGGGGTTGCTCCCTCTAGTGGTCAGTGTGCAGTGTGATGGAGGGTGTAATACACACACTGACCACTAGAGGGAGCGCGCTCCTACATCACACTAAGCAGAAGGGGCTCATGATGGCAGTGTGCTCCCTCTAGTGGTCAGTGTGCAGTGTGATGGAGGGTGTAATACACACACTGACCACTAGAGGGAGCGCGCTCCTACATCACACTAAGCAGAAGGAGCTCATGATGGCAGTGCTCCCTCTAGTGGTCAGTATGCAGTGTGATGGAGGGTGTAATACACACACTGACCACTAGAGGGAGCGCGCTCCTACATCACACTAAGCAGAAGGAGCTCATGATGGCAGTGCTCCCTCTAGTGGTCAGTGTGCAGTGTGATGGGGGGTGTAATACACACACTGACCACTAGAGGGAGCGCTCCTACATCACACTAAGCAGAAGGAGCTCATGATGGCAGTGTGCTCCCTCTAGTGGTCAGTGTGCAGTGTGATGGGGGGTGTAATACACACACTGACCACTAGAGGGAGCACACTCCTACATCACACTAAGCAGAAGGAGCTCATGATGGCAGTGTGCTCCCTCTAGTGGTCAGTGTGCAGTGTGATGGAGGGTGTAATACACACACTGACCACTAGAGGGAGCGCGATCCTACATCACACTAAGCAGAAGGAGCTCATGATGGCAGTGTGCTCCCTCTAGTGGTCAGTGTGCAGTGTGATGGAGGGTGTAATACACACACTGACCACTAGAGGGAGCGCGCTCCTACATCACACTAAGCAGAAGGAGCTCATGATGGCAGTGCTCCCTCTAGTGGTCAGTGTGCAGTGTGATGGAGGGTGTAATACACACACTGACCACTAGAGGGAGCGCTCCTACATCATACTAAGCAGAAGGAGCTCATGATGGCAGTGCTCCCTCTAGTGGTCAGTTTGTGGAATTGCACCCCTCTTTATACTGTTAGGGGTCCTGCAGTTGGGCAGCAGATGAGCGTCTGTACTGCGGCGCTATGAGCGACCGCTAGTTGGCGCTGTGATCGGCTGTGAGTCGCTATTACAAAGCGCCTCAGTCGCTGTAGTAACATTGCTGGCGTTGATGAATTTGATGTGCGAGTCGCTCGAACACCAGCACAGAGCTATATGGGAGCGAACGGTCAGTGTGAGCGACTCAAACCATATTCATCAAAAAGACAGACACACACAATGTCGGCGCTCTGGATCTGGGCGCTGTAGCATAGAGCGCCAGACGCTGGGTGATTAAAGTCTGTTTTTGAACACATATCCACCAGTAACAAAGCGAGAACACATGGAATGACATTGTTGTAACACTGGGACATTAACACTTTAGTGCCCAGACCTGTAATGACAATTCTGCATAAAAATACAAAAAGTAAAAAAAGTTTTTAAAAATGACTCTTTCTAGGCCAGGAGACGTCACACAATGATTTGATAAAAAAAAAAAAAAAAATTAAAAGAAAACTTTAGGCCTTATTCATGAAGCTCTAGCGCCAGGTAGCGCCTGTACAACGCCATGTAGCGTCCGATTCATCATTGTCCCAGGCTCAGCGTACGCGTTCAGCCTATGGGCCTTATTCATGAAGGGTTAGCGCCAGGTAGCGCCTGTACAGCGCCATGTAGCGTCCGATTCATCATTATCCCAGGCTCAGCCTACAGCGCCTGCGTTCAGCCTATGGGCCTTATTCATGAAGGGTTAGCGCCAAGTAGCGCCTGTACAGCACCAGGTAGCGGCAGGTGAACGCCGGACACGGCAGCAATTACACATTTATGAAGCCGAATCTGGTGAGCGACTGGGATAGCGCCATGTAGCGCCCGATTCATCATTATCCCAGGCTCAGCGTACAGCGCCTGCGTTCAGCCTATGGGCCTTATTCATGAAGGGTTAGTGCCAGGTAGCGCCTGTACAGCGCCATGTAGCGTCCGATTCATCATTATCCCAGGCTCAGCATACAGCGCCTGCGTTCAGCCTATGGGCCTTATTCATGAAGGGTTAGCGGCAGGTAGCGCCTGTACAGCGCCAGGTAGCGTCAGGTGAACGCCGGACACGGCAGCAATTACACATTTATGAAGCCGAATCTGGTGAGCGACTAGAACAACGCCATGTAGCGTCCGATTCATCATTATCCCAGGCTCAACGTACAGCGCTGGCGTTCAGCCTATGGGCCTTATTCATGAAGGGTTAGCGCCTGTACAGCGCCAGGTAGCGTCAGGTGAACGCCGGACACGGCAGCAATTACACATTTATGAAGCCGAATCTGGTGAGCGACTAGAACAACGCCATGTAGCGTCCGATTCACCATTATTCCATGCTCAGCATACAGCGCCTGCGTTCAGCCTATGGGCCTTATTCATGAAGGGTTAGCGCCAGGTAGCGCCTGTACAGCACCAGGTAGCGGCAGGTGAACGCCGGACACGGCAGCAATTACACATTTATGAAGCCGAATCTGGTGAGCGATTGTAACAACGCCATGTAGCGTCCGATTCATCATTATCCCAGGCTCAGCGTACAGCGCCTGCGTTCAGCCTATGGGGCTTATTCATGAAGGGTTAGCGCCAGGTAGCGCCTGTACAGCACCAGGTAGCGTCAGGTGAACGCCGGACACGGCAGCAATTACACATTTATGAAGCCAAATCTGGTGAGCGACTAGAACAGCGCCATGTAGCGTCCGATTCATCATTATCCCAGGCTCAGCGTACAGCGCCGGCGTTCAGCCTTGCAGAGCGCCATGTCTTACCTGTCGCTACCTGGCGTCTCCCATACATTTCTATGGACGATCCTTAAATCCCTTTCCTGATCCCAATTTTCTTTTTCCTTAAAAAAAATCTCAAATCTTTCTGACACGTTTCCTGGGCAAGAAAATGACGTTTGTGAAAACTTTTTGGATTATTAATAATTTTATGCAGAATTGTCCTGACATGTCTGATATTAGTGTTACAATGTTATAACAATGTCATTCCATGTGTTTTCACTTTGTTACTGGTGGATACATGTTCAGAAACAGCCTTTAATCACACAGCCTCTGGCGCTATGGGCTACAATTACATGATTTTGAGCGCTGGCGATGTTTGTGGCTATTTTTTTTTTATGAATGTGGTTTGAATCGGTCGCACTGAGCTGGCGATACCGTTCTCTCCCATAGAGCGTAGTACTGCGACTCACACATCATATTCATCAATGAGACGCTCTGAAACAATGATCCATGGCCAAGCACAGCTCACGGGCGCTCTAAAATCCGCTCTACAGATGCTCATCTGTCGCTACCTGGCGTTAGTAATGAATCAGCCTACCCGTTTAAAGAGAAGCAAAGGAAGGTCTATTGAAATGTATGGGAGAGCGTCAGGTAACGCTACATGGCGCTGTTAGAGGTGCTATACACTGACCTGCCTGTAATAATACATGTGACGCTACATGACGCTGTTAGAGGCGCTATACACTGACCTGCCTGTAATAATACATGTGACGCTACATAGCGCTGTTAGAGGTGCTATACACTGACCTGCCTGTAATAATACATGTGACGCTACATGACGCTGTTAGAGGCGCTATACACTGACCTGCCTGTAATAATACATGTGACGCTACATGACGCTGTTAGAGGCGCTATACACTGACCTGCCTGTAATAATATATGTGACGCTACATGACGCTGTTAGAGACGCTATACACTGACCTGCCTGTAATAATACATGTGACGCTACATGACGCTGTTAGAGGCGCTATACACTGACCTGCCTGTAATAATACATGTGACGCTACATGACGCTGTTAGAGGCGCTATACACTGACCTGCCTGTAATAATACATGTGACGCTACATGGCGCTGTTAGAGGTGCTATACACTGACCTGCCTGTAATAATACATGTGACGCTACATGACGCTGTTAGAGACGCTATACACTGACCTGCCTGTAATAATACATGTGACGCTACATGGCGCTGTTAGAGGTGCTATACACTGACCTGCCTGTAATAATACATGTGACACTACATGGCGCTGTTAGAGGCGCTATACACTGAGCTGCCTGTAATAATACATGTGACGCTACATGGCGCTGTTAGAGGCGCTATACACTGATCTGCCTGTAATAATACATGTGACACTACATGACGCTGTTAGAGACGCTATACACTGATCTGCCTGTAATAATACATGTGACACTACATGGCGCTGTTAGAGGTGCTATACACTGACCTGCCTGTAATAATACATGTGACGCTACATGGCGCTGTTAGAGGCGCTATACACTGACCTGCCTGTAATAATACATGTGACGCTACATGGCGCTGTTAGAGGCGCTATACACTGAGCTGCCTGTAATAATACATGTGACACTACATGACGCTGTTAGAGACGCTATACACTGATCTGCCTGTAATAATACATGTGACACTACATGGCGCTGTTAGAGGCGCTATACACTGACCTGCCTGTAATAATACATGTGACGCTACATGGCGCTGTTAGAGGCGCTATACACTGAGCTGCCTGTAATAATACATGTGACACTACATGACGCTGTTAGAGACGCTATACACTGATCTGCCTGTAATAATACATGTGACGCTACATGACGCTGTTAGAGACGCTATACACTGATCTGCCTGTAATAATACATGTGACACTACATGACGCTGTTAGAGACGCTATACACTGAGCTGCCTGTAATAATACATGTGACACTACATGACGCTGTTAGAGACGCTATACACTGATCTGCCTGTAATAATACATGTGACACTACATGACGCTGTTAGAGGCGCTATACACTGAGCTGCCTGTAATAATACATGTGACACTACATGGCGCTGTTAGAGGCGCTATACACTGACCTGCCTGTAATAATACATGTGACGCTACATGGCGCTGTTAGAGGCGCTATACACTGAGCTGCCTGTAATAATACATGTGACACTACATGACGCTGTTAGAGACGCTATACACTGATCTGCCTGTAATAATACATGTGACGCTACATGACGCTGTTAGAGACGCTATACACTGATCTGCCTGTAATAATACATGTGACACTACATGACGCTGTTAGAGACGCTATACACTGATCTGCCTGTAATAATACATGTGACACTACATGACGCTGTTAGAGGCGCTATACACTGAGCTGCCTGTAATAATACATGTGACGCTACATGACGCTGTTAGAGACGCTATACACTGATCTGCCTGTAATAATACATGTGACGCTACATGACGCTGTTAGAGGTGCTATACACTGACCTGCCTGTAATAATACATGTGACACTACATGACGCTGTTAGAGACGCTATACACTGATCTGCCTGTAATAATACATGTGACACTACATGGCGCTGTTAGAGTCGCTATACACTGACCTGCCTGTAATAATACATGTGACACTACATGGCGCTGTTAGAGGCGCTATACACTGACCTGCCTGTAATAATACATGTGACACTACATGGCGCTGTTAGAGGCGCTATACACTGACCTGCCTGTAATAATACATGTGACGCTACATGGCGCTGTTAGAGGCGCTATACACTGACCTGCCTGTAATAATACATGTGACACTACATGACGCTGTTAGAGGTGCTATACACTGACCTGCCTGTAATAATACATGTGACGCTACATGGCGCTGTTAGAGGCGCTATACACTGAGCTGCCTGTAATAATACATGTGACACTACATGACGCTGTTAGAGACGCTATACACTGATCTGCCTGTAATAATACATGTGACACTACATGACGCTGTTAGAGGCGCTATACACTGAGCTGCCTGTAATAATACATGTGACACTACATGACGCTGTTAGAGACGCTATACACTGATCTGCCTGTAATAATACATGTGACGCTACATGACGCTGTTAGAGACGCTATACACTGATCTGCCTGTAATAATACATGTGACGCTACATGACGCTGTTAGAGGCGCTATACACTGACCTGCCTGTAATAATACATGTGACACTACATGGCGCTGTTAGAGTCGCTATACACTGACCTGCCTGTAATAATATATGTGACGCTACATGACGCTGTTAGAGACGCTATACACTGATCTGCCTGTAATAATACATGTGACGCTACATGATGCTGTTAGAGGTGCTATACACTGACCTGCCTGTAATAATACATGTGACGCTACATGACGCTGTTAGAGGCGCTATACACTGACCTGCCTGTAATAATACATGTGACGCTACATGACGCTGTTAGAGGCGCTATACACTGACCTGCCTGTAATAATATATGTGACGCTACATGACGCTGTTAGAGACGCTATACACTGACCTGCCTGTAATAATACATGTGACGCTACATGACGCTGTTAGAGGCGCTATACACTGACCTGCCTGTAATAATACATGTGACGCTACATGGCGCTGTTAGAGGCGCTATACACTGACCTGCCTGTAATAATACATGTGACGCTACATGACGCTGTTAGAGGCGCTATACACTGACCTGCCTGTAATAATACATGTGACGCTACATGGCGCTGTTAGAGGTGCTATACACTGACCTGCCTGTAATAATACATGTGACGCTACATGACGCTGTTAGAGACGCTATACACTGACCTGCCTGTAATAATACATGTGACGCTACATGGCGCTGTTAGAGGTGCTATACACTGACCTGCCTGTAATAATACATGTGACACTACATGGCGCTGTTAGAGGCGCTATACACTGAGCTGCCTGTAATAATACATGTGACGCTACATGGCGCTGTTAGAGGCGCTATACACTGATCTGCCTGTAATAATACATGTGACGCTACATGACGCTGTTAGAGACGCTATACACTGATCTGCCTGTAATAATACATGTGACGCTACATGGCGCTGTTAGAGGTGCTATACACTGACCAGCCTGTAATAATACATGTGACGCTACATGACGCTGTTAGAGGCGCTATACACTGACCTGCCTGTAATAATACATGTGACGCTACATGGCGCTGTTAGAGGCGCTATACACTGACCTGCCTGTAATAATACATGTGACGCTACATGACGCTGTTAGAGGCGCTATACACTGACCTGTCTGTAATAATATATGTGACGCTACATGACGCTGTTAGAGGCGCTATACACTGACCTGCCTGTAATAATACATGTGACACTACATGGCGCTGTTAGAGGCGCTATACACTGACCTGCCTGTAATAATACATGTGACGCTACATGACGCTGTTAGAGGCGCTATACACTGACCTGTCTGTAATAATATATGTGACGCTACATGACGCTGTTAGAGACGCTATACACTGACCTGCCTGTAATAATACATGTGACGCTACATGACGCTGTTAGAGGCGCTATACACTGACCTGCCTGTAATAATATATGTGACGCTACATGACGCTGTTAGAGACGCTATACACTGACCTGCCTGTAATAATACATGTGACGCTACATGACGCTGTTAGAGGCGCTATACACTGACCTGCCTGTAATAATACATGTGACGCTACATGGCGCTGTTAGAGGCGCTATACACTGACCTGCCTGTAATAATACATGTGACGCTACATGACGCTGTTAGAGGCGCTATACACTGACCTGCCTGTAATAATACATGTGACGCTACATGGCGCTGTTAGAGGTGCTATACACTGACCTGCCTGTAATAATATATGTGACGCTACATGACGCTGTTAGAGTCGCTATACACTGACCTGCCTGTAATAATATATGTGACGCTACATGACGCTGTTAGAGACGCTATACACTGATCTGCCTGTAATAATACATGTGACGCTACATGACGCTGTTAGAGGCGCTATACACTGACCTGCCTGTAATAATACATGTGACGCTACATGGCGCTGTTAGAGGCGCTATACACTGACCTGCCTGTAATAATACATGTGACGCTACATGACGCTGTTAGAGGCGCTATACACTGACCTGTCTGTAATAATATATGTGACGCTACATGACGCTGTTAGAGGCGCTATACACTGACCTGCCTGTAATAATACATGTGACGCTACATGGCGCTGTTAGAGGCGCTATACACTGACCTGCCTGTAATAATACATGTGACGCTACATGACGCTGTTAGAGTCGCTATACACTGACCTGCCTGTAATAATATATGTGACGCTACATGACGCTGTTAGAGACGCTATACACTGATCTGCCTGTAATAATACATGTGACGCTACATGACGCTGTTAGAGGCGCTATACACTGACCTGCCTGTAATAATACATGTGACGCTACATGGCGCTGTTAGAGGCGCTATACACTGACCTGCCTGTAATAATACATGTGACGCTACATGACGCTGTTAGAGGCGCTATACACTGACCTGTCTGTAATAATATATGTGACGCTACATGACGCTGTTAGAGGCGCTATACACTGACCTGCCTGTAATAATACATGTGACGCTACATGGCGCTGTTAGAGGCGCTATACACTGACCTGCCTGTAATAATACATGTGATGCTACATGACGCTGTTAGAGGCGCTATACACTGACCTGTCTGTAATAATATATGTGACGCTACATGACGCTGTTAGAGACGCTATACACTGACCTGCCTGTAATAATACATGTGACGCTACATGGCGCTGTTAGAGGTGCTATACACTGACCTGCCTGTAATAATACATGTGACGCTACATGACGCTGTTAGAGACGCTATACACTGATCTGCCTGTAATAATACATGTGACGCTACATGGCGCTGTTAGAGGTGCTATACACTGACCTGCCTGTAATAATACATGTGACGCTACATGGCGCTGTTAGAGGCGCTATACACTGACCTGCCTGTAATAATACATGTGACGCTACATGGCGCTGTTAGAGGCGCTATACACTGAGCTGCCTGTAATAATACATGTGACACTACATGACGCTGTTAGAGACGCTATACACTGATCTGCCTGTAATAATACATGTGACGCTACATGACGCTGTTAGAGGCGCTATACACTGATCTGCCTGTAATAATACATGTGACACTACATGGCGCTGTTAGAGTCGCTATACACTGACCTGCCTGTAATAATATATGTGACGCTACATGACGCTGTTAGAGACGCTATACACTGATCTGCCTGTAATAATACATGTGACGCTACATGACGCTGTTAGAGGCGCTATACACTGACCTGCCTGTAATAATACATGTGACGCTACATGGCGCTGTTAGAGGTGCTATACACTGACCTGCCTGTAATAATACATGTGACGCTACATGGCGCTGTTAGAGGCGCTATACACTGACCTGCCTGTAATAATACATGTGACACTACATGGCGCTGTTAGAGGTGCTATACACTGACCTGCCTGTAATACATGTGACGCTACATGGCGCTATACACTGACCTGCCTGTAATAATACATGTGACGCTACATGGCGCTGTTAGAGGTGCTATACACTGACCTGCCTGTAATACATGTGACGCTACATGGCGCTGTTAGAGGCGCTATACACTGACCTGCCTGTAATAATACATGTGACGCTACATGGCGCTGTTAGAGGTGCTATACACTGACCTGCCTGTAATACATGTGACGCTACATGACGCTGTTAGAGGCGCTATACACTGACCTGCCTGTAATAATACATGTGACGCTACATGGCGCTGTTAGAGGCGCTATACACTGACCTGCCTGTAATAATACATGTGACGCTACATGGCGCTGTTAGAGGTGCTATACGCTGACCTGCCTGTAATAATACATGTGACGCTACATGGCGCTGTTAGAGGCGCTATACACTGACCTGCCTGTAATAATACATGTGACGCTACATGGCGCTGTTAGAGGTGCTATACACTGACCTGCCTGTAATAATACATGTGACGCTACATGGCGCTGTTAGAGGCGCTATACACTGACCTGCCTGTAATAATACATGTGACGCTACATGACGCTGTTAGAGGTGCTATACACTGAGCTGCCTGTAATAATACATGTGACGCTACGTGACGCTGTTAGAGGCGCTATACACTGACCTGCCTGTAATAATACATGTGACGCTACATGACGCTGTTAGAGGCGCTATACACTGACCTGCCTGTAATAATACATGTGACACTACATGACGCTGTTAGAGGCGCTATACACTGACCTGCCTGTAATAATACATGTGACGCTACATGACGCTGTTAGAGGCGCTATACACTGACCTGCCTGTAATAATACATGTGACACTACATGACGCTGTTAGAGGCGCTATACACTGACCTGCCTGTAATAATACATGTGACACTACATGGCGCTGTTAGAGGTGCTATACACTGACCTGCCTGTAATAATACATGTGACGCTACATGGCGCTGTTAGAGGCGCTATACACTGAGCTGCCTGTAATAATACATGTGACACTACATGGCGCTGTCAGAGGCGCTATACACTGAGCTGCCTGTAATAATACATGTGACACTACATGGCGCTGTTAGAGTCGCTATACACTGACCTGCCTGTAATAATATATGTGACGCTACATGACGCTGTTAGAGACGCTATACACTGATCTGCCTGTAATAATACATGTGACGCTACATGACGCTGTTAGAGGCGCTATACACTGACCTGCCTGTAATAATACATGTGACGCTACATGGCGCTGTTAGAGGTGCTATACACTGACCTGCCTGTAATAATACATGTGACGCTACATGGCGCTGTTAGAGGCGCTATACACTGACCTGCCTGTAATAATACATGTGACACTACATGGCGCTGTTAGAGGTGCTATACACTGACCTGCCTGTAATACATGTGACGCTACATGGCGCTATACACTGACCTGCCTGTAATAATACATGTGACGCTACATGGCGCTGTTAGAGGTGCTATACACTGACCTGCCTGTAATACATGTGACGCTACATGACGCTGTTAGAGGCGCTATACACTGACCTGCCTGTAATAATACATGTGACGCTACATGACGCTGTTAGAGGCGCTATACACTGACCTGCCTGTAATAATACATGTGACGCTACATGGCGCTGTTAGAGGTGCTATACACTGACCTGCCTGTAATACATGTGACGCTACATGGCGCTGTTAGAGGCGCTATACACTGACCTGCCTGTAATAATACATGTGACACTACATGGCGCTGTTAGAGGCGCTATACACTGAGCCGCCTGTGATGATGAATCGGATGCTACATGGTGCTGTTAGTCGCTCACCAGAATCGTCTTCATAAATGTGGTTTTGTGTACAGCGCCCGGCGTTCACCAGACACTGCCTGGCGCTGTCCCTTGATGAATAGAGCTCGAAGTCTGTAGCCAATTGGTGAATGGGATTATTGGATGGCAGCGCTGACCTGGAACAGGTGAGGTCAGGGCAGGTAATGGGAGGCCGCACAGGTGAGCAGAGGCTGCTGGGAGGGATCAGCTTTAATAAGCAGACGAAATCCTTGTAAGAGCCTCTTGTTTCCCGTCACACGCAGGGGCCCCGAGGCGGAGCCTTGCTATTGGCCGGCTCAGGACCCGGGGAATCGGGCCGCGTCTTCCAACATCCTGGAAAATCTGTCAGCGCTGTCAGAGGCGCGTTCCCCCGCCGCAGGGGAGCACAGAGGTGAGACTCATGAGAATAAATCAGAAGGGACAGCCTGTATCTGCACAGGAGAGGCGTCACTGGAGAGCTCTCAGCATAGACAGGTGAATGTGAGCTGACAGCCTGTATCTGCACAGGAGAGGCGTCACTGGAGAGCTCTCAGGATAGACAGGTGAATGTGAGCTGACAGCCTGTATCTGCACAGGAGAGGCGTCACTGGAGAGCTCTCAGGATAAGCAGGTGAATGTGAGCTGACAGCCTGTATCTGCACAGGAGAGGCGTCACTGGAGAGCTCTCAGGATAAGCAGGTGAATGTGAGCTGACAGCCTGTATCTGCACAGGAGAGGCGTCACTGGAGAGCTCTCAGGATAAGCAGGTGAATGTGAGCTGACAGCCTGTATCTGCACAGGAGAGGCGTCACTGGAGAGCTCTCAGCATAGACAGGTGAATGTGAGCTGACAGCCTGTATCTGCACAGGAGAGGCGTCACTGGAGAGCTCTCAGGATAGACAGGTGAATGTGAGCTGACAGCCTGTATCTGCACAGGAGAGGCGTCACTGGAGAGCTCTCAGGATAAGCAGGTGAATGTGAGCTGACGGCCTGTATCTGCACAGGAGAGGCGTCACTGGAGAGCTCTCAGGATAAGCAGGTGAATGTGAGCTGACAGCCTGTATCTGCACAGGAGAGGCGTCACTGGAGAGCTCTCAGCATAGACAGGTGAATGTGAGCTGACAGCCTGTATCTGCACAGGAGAGGCGTCACTGGAGAGCTCCCAGGATAAGCAGGTGAATGTGGGCTGACAGCCTGTATCTGCACAGGAGAGGCGTCACTGGAGAGCTCTCAGGATAAGCAGGTGAATGTGAGCTGACGGCCTGTATCTGCACAGGAGAGGCGTCACTGGAGAGCTCTCAGGATAAGCAGGTGAATGTGAGCTGACAGCCTGTATCTGCACAGGAGAGGCGTCACTGGAGAGCTCTCAGCATAGACAGGTGAATGTGAGCTGACAGCCTGTATCTGCACAGGAGAGGCGTCACTGGAGAGCTCCCAGGATAAGCAGGTGAATGTGGGCTGACAGCCTGTATCTGCACAGGAGAGGCGTCACTGGAGAGCTCTCAGGATAGACAGGTGAATGTGAGCTGACAGCCTGTATCTGCACAGGAGAGGCGTCACTGGAGAGCTCTCAGGATAAGCAGGTGAATGTGAGCTGACAGCCTGTATCTGCACAGGAGAGGCGTCACTGGAGAGCTCTCAGGATAAGCAGGTGAATGTGAGCTGACGGCCTGTATCTGCACAGGAGAGGCGTCACTGGAGAGCTCTCAGGATAAGCAGGTGAATGTGAGCTGACAGCCTGTATCTGCACAGGAGAGGCGTCACTGGAGAGCTCTCAGGATAGGCAGGTGAATGTGAGCTGACAGCCTGTATCTGCACAGGAGAGGCGTCACTGGAGAGCTCCCAGGATAAGCAGGTGAATGTGAGCTGACAGCCTGTATCTGCACAGGAGAGGCGTCACTGGAGAGCTCCCAGGATAAGCAGGTGAATGTGGGCTGACAGCCTGTATCTGCACAGGAGAGGCGTCACTGGAGAGCTCTCAGGATAAGCAGGTGAATGTGAGCTGACAGCCTGTATCTGCACAGGAGAGGCGTCACTGGAGAGCTCTCAGGATAAGCAGGTGAATGTGAGCTGACAGCCTGTATCTGCACAGGAGAGGCGTCACTGGAGAGCTCTCAGGATAGACAGGTGAATGTGAGCTGACAGCCTGTATCTGCACAGGAGAGGCGTCACTGGAGAGCTCTCAGGATAAGCAGGTGAATGTGGGCTGACAGCCTGTATCTGCACAGGAGAGGCGTCACTGGAGAGCTCTCAGGATAAGCAGGTGAATGTGAGCTGACAGCCTGTATCTGCACAGGAGAGGCGTCACTGGAGAGCTCTCAGGATAAGCAGGTGAATGTGAGCTGACAGCCTGTATCTGCACAGGAGAGGCGTCACTGGAGAGCTCTCAGGATAAGCAGGTGAATGTGAGCTGACAGCCTGTATCTGCACAGGAGAGGCGTCACTGGAGAGCTCTCAGGATAGACAGGTGAATGTGAGCTGACAGCCTGTATCTGCACAGGAGAGGCGTCACTGGAGAGCTCTCAGGATAAGCAGGTGAATGTGAGCTGACAGCCTGTATCTGCACAGGAGAGGCGTCACTGGAGAGCTCTCAGGATAAGCAGGTGAATGTGAGCTGACAGCCTGTATCTGCACAGGAGAGGCGTCACTGGAGAGCTCTCAGGAGAAGCAGGTAAATGTGAGCTGACAGCCTGTATCTGCACAGGAGAGGCGTCACTGGAGAGCTCTCAGGAGAAGCAGGTGAATGTGAGCTGACAGCCTGTATCTGCACAGGAGAGGCGTCACTGGAGAGCTCTCAGGATAGACAGGTGAATGTGGGCTGACAGCCTGTATCTGCACAGGAGAGGCGTCACTGGAGAGCTCTCAGGATAGACAGGTGAATGTGGGCTGACAGCCTGTATCTGCACAGGAGAGGCGTCACTGGAGAGCTCTCAGGATAAGCAGGTGAATGTGGGCTGACAGCCTGTATCTGCACAGGAGAGGCGTAACTGGAGAGCTCTCAGGATAAGCAGGTGAATGTGAGCTGACAGCCTGTATCTGCACAGGAGAGGCGTCACTGGAGAGCTCTCAGGATAAGCAGGTGAATGTGAGCTGACAGCCTGTATCTGCACAGGAGAGGCGTCACTGGAGAGCTCTCAGGATAAGCAGGTGAATGTGAGCTGACAGCCTGTATCTGCACAGGAGAGGCGTCACTGGAGAGCTCTCAGGATAGACAGGTGAATGTGAGCTGACAGCCTGTATCTGCACAGGAGAGGCGTCACTGGAGAGCTCTCAGGATAAGCAGGTGAATGTGAGCTGACAGCCTGTATCTGCACAGGAGAGGCGTCACTGGAGAGCTCTCAGGATAAGCAGGTGAATGTGAGCTGACAGCCTGTATCTGCACAGGAGAGGCGTCACTGGAGAGCTCTCAGGAGAAGCAGGTAAATGTGAGCTGACAGCCTGTATCTGCACAGGAGAGGCGTCACTGGAGAGCTCTCAGGAGAAGCAGGTGAATGTGAGCTGACAGCCTGTATCTGCACAGGAGAGGCGTCACTGGAGAGCTCTCAGGATAGACAGGTGAATGTGGGCTGACAGCCTGTATCTGCACAGGAGAGGCGTCACTGGAGAGCTCTCAGGATAGACAGGTGAATGTGGGCTGACAGCCTGTATCTGCACAGGAGAGGCGTAACTGTATTTACAGGGGGGGAAACATATAAGATAGACTCTTATTCAGGGTGAGGGTCCGGATTAATGTGGGGAATCTGTATGTACAGGGGGGAAACATATAAGATAGACTCTTATTCAGGGTGAGGGTCCGGATTAATGTGAGCAATCTGTATGTACAGGGTGTGGGAAACATATAAGATAGGCTCTTATTCAGGATGAGGGTCCGGATTAATGTTGGCAATCTGTATGTACAGGGTGTGGGAAACATATAAGATAGGCTCTTATTCAGGATGAGGGTCCGGATTAATGTGGGCAATCTGTATGTACAGGAGGGAAACATATAAGATAGGCTCTTATTCAGGGTGAAGGTCCGGATTAATGTGGGCAATCTGTATGTACAGGGTGTGGGAAACATATAAGATAGGCTCTTATTCAGGATGAGGGTCCGGATTAATGTGGGCAATCTGTATGTACAGGGTGTGGGAAACATATAAGATAGGCTCTTATTCAGGATGAGGGTCCGGATTAATGTGGGCAATCTGTATGTACAGGGTGTGGGAAACATATAAGATAGGCTCTTATTCAGGATGAGGGTCCGGATTAATGTGGGCAATCTGTATGTACAGGAGGGAAACATATAAGATAGGCTCTTATTCAGGGTGAAGGTCCGGATTAATGTGGGCAATCTGTATGTACAGGGTGTGGGAAACATATAAGATAGACTCTTATTCAGGGTGAGGGTCCGGATTAATGTGAGCAATCTGTATGTACAGGGTGTGGGAAACATATAAGATAGGCTCTTATTCAGGGTGAGGGTCCGGATTAATGTGAGCAATCTGTATGTACAGGGTGTGGGAAACATATAAGATAGACTCTTATTCAGGGTTAGGGTCCGGATTAATGTGGGCAATCTGTATGTACAGGGGGAAACATATAAGATAGGCTCTTATTCAGGGTGAAGGTCCGGATTAAAGCCCAGAGGACTTACCTTTCCAGCGCAGTCGGGGGTAAATATTAGACTTGCCTTAAGGCGGACCAAAACCCACTGAACTTAGCAAATGCATTTGTCCGTAGCCCCTGCCGATGCTCCTTCTCAGGGTGTAGAGCTAGAAATGGATCATTTTGTTTTTCGAATTGTCCCGGAACAATTTATTTGTTGCTGTCCCTCTCTGTAAGACGTCAGGTGATCAGTCATTACATCGGTGTAGCGATGACATCATCGCCACAGGCAACAATGGCAATGAATGTAGGAGGCGGAGCTTTACAGCTAAGACGGGCGCCATTATCTGGGATTAGAGTGAAGCGGAGCCAATAAAGATTAGCAATAGGTTCTCTTCACAGAGGGATTCTAGATAAAAATGTGGGTTTTGCTCTGCTTTAAAGAGGAGGAGCTCTGTGGGCTGCGCAATGCGATGTGCAGCAAATTGTCCAATTATCCCAAACAATCTTATCCTCCTCCTCCTTAATATTCCTCCTCCCCCCTAATCTCCTTCTTTATCCTCCTCATCCTCCTCTTCAGTCCTTCTCTTTATTCTTCTCTTTATCTTTCTTCATCTTCACCCTCCTTCTTTTTCTTAATCCTCACCCTTATCTTCTTCTTAATCTTCCTCCTTCTCCTCTGTCTTCCTGCTCCTCCTCCATCTCCATCTTCGTCTTCCTTCTCCTCCTCCTTCATCGTCTTCCTTCTCCTCCTCCTCCTTCGTCTTCCTTCTCCTCCTCCTCCTTCATCATCTTCCTTCTCCTCCTCCTCCTTCATCATCTTCCTTCTCCTCCTCCTCCTTCATCATCTTCCTTCTCTTCCTCCTCCTTCATCATCTTCCTTCTCCTCCTCCTCCTTCATCATCTTCCTTCTCCTCCTCCTCCTTCATCATCTTCCTTCTCTTCCTCCTCCTTCATCATCTTCCTTCTCCTCCTCCTCCTTCATCATCTTCCTTCTCCTCCTCCTCCTTCATCGTCTTCCTTCTCCTCCTCCTCCTTCATCGTCTTCCTTCTCCTCCTCCTCCTTCATCGTCTTCCTTCTCCTCCTCTTCCTTCATCGTCTTCCTTCTCCTCCTCTTCCTTCATCGTCTTCCTTCTCCTCCTCTTCCTTCATCGTCTTCCTTCTCCTCCTCCTCCTTCATCGTCTTCCTTCTCCTCCTCCTTCATTGTCTTCCTTCTCCTCCTCCTCCTTCATCGTCTTCCTTCTCCTTCGTCTTCCTTCTCCTCCTCCTCCTTCATCATCTTCCTTCTCCTCCTCCTCCTTCATCATCTTCCTTCTCCTCCTCCTCCTTCATCATCTTCCTTCTCCTCCTCCTCCTTCATCGTCTTCCTTCTCCTCCTCCTCCTTCATCGTCTTCCTTCTCCTCCTCCTCCTTCATCGTCTTCCTTCTCCTCCTCCTCCTTCATCGTCTTCCTTCTCCTCCTCCTCCTTCATTGTCTTCCTTCTCCTCCTCCTCCTTCATCGTCTTCCTTCTCCTCCTCCTCCTTCATCGTCTTCCTTCTCCTCCTCCTCCTTCATCGTCTTCCTTCTCCTCCTCCTCCTTCATCGTCTTCCTTCTCCTCCTCCTCCTTCATCGTCTTCCTTCTCCTCCTCCTCCTTCATCATCTTCCTTCTCCTCCTCCTCCTTCATCAACTTCCTTCTCCTCCTCCTTCATCATCTTCCTTCTCCTCCTCCTCCTTCATCGTCTTCCTTCTCCTCCTCCTCCTTCATCCATCTTCCTTCTCCTCCTCCTTCATCTTCCTTCTCCTCCTCCTTTGTCTTCCTTCTCCTCCTCCTTCATTCATCTTCCTTCTCCTCCTCCTTCATCTTCCTTCTCCTCCTCCTCCTCCTTTGTCTTCCTTCTCCTCCTCCTCCTCCTTTGTCTTCCTTCTCCTCCTCCTCCTTCGTCTTCTTTCTCCTCCTCCTCCTCCTCCTCCCCCTCTTCCTCCTTCATCGTCTTCCTTCTCCTCCTCCTTCATCGTCTTCCTTCTCCTCCTCCTTTATCATCTTCCTTCTCCTCTTCCTCCTTCATCATCTTCCTTCTCTTCCTCCTCCTTCATTATCTTCCTTCTCCTCCTCCTCCTCCTTCATCATCTTCCTTCTCCTCCTCCTTCGTCTTCCTTCTCCTCCTTCTTCATCATCTTCCTTCTCCTCCTACTCCATCATCTTCCTTCTCCTCCAACTCCTTCATCATCTTCCTACTCCTCCTCCTTCTCCATCTTCCTTCTCCTCCTCCTCCTTCATCATCTTCCTTCTCTTCCTCCTCCTTCATTATCTTCCTTCTCCTCCTCCTCCTCCTTCATCATCTTCCTTCTCCTCCTCCTTCGTCTTCCTTCTCCTCCTTCTTCATCATCTTCCTTCTCCTCCTACTCCATCATCTTCCTTCTCCTCCAACTCCTTCATCATCTTCCTACTCCTCCTCCTTCATCGTCTTCCTTCTCCTCCTCCTCCTCCTCCTTCATCGTCTTCCTTCTCCTCCTCCTCCTTCATCGTCTTCCTTCTCCTCCTCCTCCTTCATCGTCTTCCTTCTCCTCCTCCTCCTTCATCGTCTTCCTTCTCCTCCTCCTCCTCCTTCATCGTCTTCCTTCTCCTCCTCCTCCTCCTTCATCGTCTTCCTCCTCCTCCTCCTTCGTCTTCCTTCTCCTCCTTCGTCTTCCTTCTCCTCCTCCTCCTTCGTCTTCCTTCTCCTCCTCCTCCTTCATCCATCTTCCTTCTCCTCCTCCTTCGTCTTCCTTCTCCTCCTCCTCCTTTGTCTTCCTTCTCCTCCTCCTCCTTTGTCTTCCTTCTCCTCCTCCTCCTTTGTCTTCCTTCTCCTCCTCCTCCTTTGTCTTCCTTCTCCTCCTCCTCCTTTGTCTTCCTTCTCCTCCTCCTCCTTCGTCTTCCTTCTCCTCCTCCTCCTTCCTTGTCTTCCTTCTCCTCCTCCTCCTCCTTTGTCTTCCTTCTCCTCCTCCTCCTTCGTCTTCCTTCTCCTCCTCCTCCTTCATCGTCTTCCTCCTCCTCCTCCTCCTCCTCCTCCTCCTCCTTTGTCTTCCTTCTCCTCCTCCTCCTTTGTCTTCCTTCTCCTCCTCCTCCTTCGTCTTCCTTCTCCTCCTCCTCCTCCCCCTCCTCCTCCTTCATCGTCTTCCTTCTCCTCCTCCTTCATCATCTTCCTTCTCCTCCTCCTTCATCATCTTCCTTCTCCTCCTCCTCCTCCTTCATCATCTTCCTTCTCCTCCTCCTCCTCCCCCTCCTCCTCCTCCTCCTTCATCGTCTTCCTTCTCCTCCTCCTTCATCGTCTTCCTTCTCCTCCTCCTTCATCGTCTTCCTTCTCCTCCTCCTTCATCATCTTCCTTCTCCTCCTCCTTCGACTTCCTTCTCCTCCTCCTCCTCCTTCATCATCTTCCTTCTCCTCCTACTCCTTCATCATCTTCCTTCTCCTCCTACTCCTTCATCATCTTCCTTCTCCTCCTTCATCATCTTCCTTCTCCTCCTTCATCATCTTCCTTCTCCTCCTCCTCCTCCTTCATCATCTTCCTTCTCCTCCTCCTCCTTCATCATCTTCCTTCTCCTCCTCCTTCTCCATCTTCCTTCTCCTCCTCCTCCTCCTCCTTCATCGTCTTCCTTCTCCTCCTCCTCCTCCTTCATTATCTTCCTTCTCCTCCTCCTTCATAGTCCTCCTTCTCCTCCTCCTTCTTCGTCTTCCTTCTCCTCCTCATCCTTCATCATCTTCCTTCTCCTCCTCCTCCTTCATCATCTTCCTTCTCCTCCTCCTCCTTCATCATCTTCCTTCTCCTCCTCCTTCGTCTTCCTTCTCCTCCTCCTCCTCCTTTGTCTTCCTTCTCCTCCTCCTCCTTCGTCTTCTTTCTCCTCCTCCTCCTCCTCCTCCCCCTCTTCCTCCTTCATCGTCTTCCTTCTCCTCCTCCTTCATCGTCTTCCTTCTCCTCCTCCTTTATCATCTTCCTTCTCCTCCTCCTCCTTCATCATCTTCCTTCTCTTCCTCCTCCTTCATTATCTTCCTTCTCCTCCTCCTCCTCCTTCATCATCTTCCTTCTCCTCCTCCTTCGTCTTCCTTCTCCTCCTTCTTCATCATCTTCCTTCTCCTCCTACTCCATCATCTTCCTTCTCCTCCAACTCCTTCATCATCTTCCTACTCCTCCTCCTTCTCCATCTTCCTTCTCCTCCTCCTCCTTCATCATCTTCCTTCTCTTCCTCCTCCTTCATTATCTTCCTTCTCCTCCTCCTCCTCCTTCATCATCTTCCTTCTCCTCCTCCTTCCTCCTCCTTCATTATCTTCCTTCTCCTCCTCCTCCTCCTTCATCATCTTCCTTCTCCTCCTCCTTCGTCTTCCTTCTCCTCCTTCTTCATCATCTTCCTTCTCCTCCTACTCCATCATCTTCCTTCTCCTCCAACTCCTTCATCATCTTCCTACTCCTCCTCCTTCATCGTCTTCCTTCTCCTCCTCCTCCTCCTCCTTCATCGTCTTCCTTCTCCTCCTCCTCCTTCATCGTCTTTCTTCTCCTCCTCCTCCTTCATCGTCTTCCTTCTCCTCCTCCTCCTTCATCGTCTTCCTTCTCCTCCTCCTCCTCCTTCATCGTCTTCCTTCTCCTCCTCCTCCTCCTTCATCGTCTTCCTCCTCCTCCTCCTTCGTCTTCCTTCTCCTCCTTCGTCTTCCTTCTCCTCCTCCTCCTTCGTCTTCCTTCTCCTCCTCCTCCTTCATCCATCTTCCTTCTCCTCCTCCTTCGTCTTCCTTCTCCTCCTCCTCCTTTGTCTTCCTTCTCCTCCTCCTCCTTTGTCTTCCTTCTCCTCCTCCTCCTTTGTCTTCCTTCTCCTCCTCCTCCTTCGTCTTCCTTCTCCTCCTCCTCCTTCCTTGTCTTCCTTCTCCTCCTCCTCCTCCTTTGTCTTCCTTCTCCTCCTCCTCCTTCGTCTTCCTTCTCCTCCTCCTCCTTCATCGTCTTCCTCCTCCTCCTCCTCCTCCTCCTCCTCCTTTGTCTTCCTTCTCCTCCTCCTCCTTTGTCTTCCTTCTCCTCCTCCTCCTTCGTCTTCCTTCTCCTCCTCCTCCTCCCCCTCCTCCTCCTTCATCGTCTTCCTTCTCCTCCTCCTTCATCATCTTCCTTCTCCTCCTCCTTCATCATCTTCCTTCTCCTCCTCCTCCTCCTTCATCATCTTCCTTCTCCTCCTCCTCCTCCCCCCTCCTCCTCCTCCTTCATCGTCTTCACTCCCTCCTCCTTCATCGTCTCCTTCTCCTCACCTCCTCTCTCCTTCTCCTCCTCCTTCATCATCTTCCTTCTCCTCCTCCTCCTCCTTCATCATCTTCCTTCTCCTCCTCCTTCGACTTCCTTCTCCTCCTCCTCCTCCTTCATCATCTTCCTTCTCCTCCTACTCCTTCATCATCTTCCTTCTCCTCCTACTCCTTCATCATCTTCCTTCTCCTCCTTCATCATCTTCCTTCTCCTCCTTCATCATCTTCCTTCTCCTCCTCCTCCTCCTTCATCATCTTCCTTCTCCTCCTCCTCTCATCTCTCCTTCTCCTCCTCCTTCTCCATCTCCTTCTCCTCCTCCTCCTCCTCCTTCATCGTCTTCCTTCTCCTCCTCCTCCTCCTTCATTATCTTCCTTCTCCTCCTCCTTCATAGTCCTCCTTCTCCTCCTCCTTCTTCGTCTTCCTTCTCCTCCTCATCCTTCATCATCTTCCTTCTCCTCCTCCTCCTTCATCATCTTCCTTCTCCTCCTCCTTCGTCTTCCTTCTCCTCCTCCTCCTCCTTTGTCTTCCTTCTCCTCCTCCTCCTCCTTTGTCTTCCTTCTCCTCCTCCTTCATCATCTTCCTTCTCCTCCTCCTCCTTCATCATCTTCCTTCTCCTCCTCCTCCTCCTCCTTCGTCTTCCTTCTCCTCCTCCTCCTCCTTTGTCTTCCTTCTCCTCCTTCGTCTTCCTTCTCCTCCTCCTCCTCCTACATCGTCTTCCTTCTCCTCCTCCTCCTTCATCATCTTCCTTCTCCTCCTCCTCCTCCTTCATCATCTTCCTTCTCCTCCTCCTCCTTCATCATCTTCCTTCTCCTCCTCCTCCTTCATCATCTTCCTTCTCCTCCTCCTCCTTCATCATCTTCCTTCTCCTCCTCCTCCTTCATCATCTTCCTTCTCCTCCTCCTTCATCATCTTCCTTCTCCTCCTCCTCCTCCTCCTCCTTCATCATCTTACTTCTCCTCCTCCTCCTTCATCATCTTACTTCTCCTCCTCCTCCTCCTCCTTCATCATCTTCCTTCTCCTCCTCCTCCTTCATCATCTTCCTTCTCCTCCTCCTCCTTCATCATCTTCTTCTCCTCCTCCTTCATCATCTTCCTTCTCCTCCTCCTCCTCCTTCATCATCTTCCTTCTCCTCCTCCTCCTCCTTCATCGTCTTCCTTCTCCTCCTCCTCCATCGTCTTCCTTCTCCTCCTCCTCCTTCATCGTCTTCCTTCTCCTCCTCCTCCTTCGTCTTCCTTCTCCTCCTCCTTCGTCTTCCTTCTCCTCTTCCTCCTTCGTCTTCCTTCTCCTCTTCCTCCTTCGTCTTCCTTCTCTCTTCCTCCTTCGTCTTCCTTCTCCTCCTCCTCCTTCGTCTTCCTTCTCCTCCTCCTCCTTCGTCTTCCTTCTCCTCCTCCTCCTTCATCCATCTTCCTTCTCCTCCTCCTCCTTCGTCTTCCTTCTCCTCCTCCTCCTTCGTCTTCCTTCTCCTCCTCCTCCTCCTTCATCGTCTTCCTTCTCCTCCTCCTTCATCGTCTTCCTTCTCCTCCTCCTTCATCGTCTTCCTTCTCCTCCTCCTCCTCCTCCTCCTTCATCATCTTCCTTCTCCTCCTCCTCCTCCTCCTTCATCATCTTCCTTCTCCTCCTCCTTCGTCTTCCTTCTCCTCCTCCTCCTTCATCCATCTTCCTTCTCCTCCTCCTTCATCTTCCTTCTCCTCCTCCTCCTCCTTTGTCTTCCTTCTCCTCCTCCTCCTTCGTCTTCCTTCTCCTCCTCCTCCTCCTCCTCCTCCTCGTCTTCCTTCTCCTCCTCCTTCATCATCTTCCTTCTCCTCCTCCTCCTCCTTCATCATCTTCCTTCTCCTCCTACTCCTTCATCATCTTCCTTCTCCTCCTACTCCTTCATCATCTTCCTTCTCCTCCTTCATCATCTTCCTTCTCCTCCTTCATCATCTTCCTTCTCCTCCTCCTCCTTCATCCTCTTCCTACTCCTCCTCCTTCTCCATCTTCCTTCTCCTCCTCCTCCTTCATCATCTTCCTTCTCCTCCTCCTTCTCCATCTTCCTTCTCCTCCTCCTTTATCATCTTCCTTCTCCTCCTCCTTCATAGTCCTCCTTCTCCTCCTCCTTCGTCTTCCTTCTCCTCCTCGTCCTTCATCATCTTCCTTCTCCTCCTCCTCCTTCATAATCCTCCTTCTCCTCCTCCTTCGTCTTCCTTCTCCTCCTCCTCCTTTGTCTTCCTTCTCCTCCTCCTCCTCCTTCATCGTCTTCCTTCTCCTTCTCCTCCTCCTCCTTCATCATCTTCCTTCTCCTCCTCCTTCGTCTTCCTTCTCCTCCTCCTCCTCCTTTGTCTTCCTTCTCCTTCTCCTCCTTCGTCTTCCTTCTCCTCCTCCTCCTCCTACATCGTCTTCCTTCTCCTCCTCCTACATCGTCTTCCTTCTCCTCCTCCTACATCGTCTTCCTTCTCCTCCTCCTCCTCCTTCATCATCTTCCTCCTCCTCCTCCTCCTTCATCATCTTCCATCTCCTCCTCCTCCTTCATCATCTTCCATCTCCTCCTCCTCCTTCATCATCTTCCATCTCCTCCTCCTCCTTCATCATCTTCCTCCTCCTCCTCCTTCATCATCTTCCTTCTCCTCCTCCTCCTTCATCATCTTCCTTCTCCTCCTCCTCCTTCATCATCTTCCTTCTCCTCCTCCTCCTTCATCATCTTCCTTCTCCTCCTCCTCCTTCATCATCTTCCTTCTCCTCCTCCTCCTCCTTCATCATCTTCCTTCTCCTCCTCCTCCTCCTCCTCCTTCATCATCTTCCTTCAACTCCTCCTCCTCCTCCTTCATCATCTTCCTTCAACTCCTCCTTCATCATCTTCCTTCTCCTCCTCCTTCATCATCTTCCTTCTCCTCCTCCTTCATCATCTTCCTTCTCCTCCTTCATCATCTTCCTTCTCCTCCTCCTGCTCCATCTTCCTTCTCCTCCTCCTTCTCCATCTTCCTTCTCCTCCTCCTCCTCCTTCATCGTCTTCCTTCTCCTCCTCCTCCTCCTTCATCATCTTCCTTCTCCTCCTCCTTCATAGTCCTCCTTCTCCTCCTCCTTCGTCTTCCTTCTCCTCCTCATCCTTCATCATCTTCCTTCTCCTCCTCCTCCTTCATCATCTTCCTTCTCCTCCTCCTTCATCATCTTCCTTCTCCTCCTCCTCCTTCATCTTCCTTCTCCTCCTCCTCCTCCTTTGTCTTCCTTCTCCTCCTCCTCCTCCTTTGTCTTCCTTCTCCTCCTCCTCCTCCTTTGTCTTCCTTCTCCTCCTCCTCCTCCTTTGTCTTCCTTCTCCTCCTCCTCCTCCTTCATCGTCTTCCTTCTCCTTCTCCTCCTTCGTCTTCCTTCTCCTCCTCCTCCTCCTACATCGTCTTCCTTCTCCTCCTCCTCCTCCTTCATCATCTTCCTTCTCCTCCTCCTCCTACTTCATCATCTTCCTTCTCCTCCTTCATCATCTTCCTTCTCCTCCTCCTCCTCCTTCATCATCTTCCTTCTCCTCCTCCTCCTCCTTCATCATGATCTTCCTTCTCCTCCTCCTTCGTCTTCCTTCTCCTCCTCCTCCTTCATCCATCTTCCTTCTCCTCCTCCTTCATCTTCCTTCTCCTCCTCCTCCTCCTTTGTCTTCCTTCTCCTCCTCCTTCTCCCCCTCCTCCTCCTTCATCGTCTTCCTTCTCCTCCTCCTCCTTCATCATCTTCCTTCTCCTCCTCCTCCTTCATCATCTTCCTTCTCTTCCTCCTCCTTCATCATCTTCCTTCTCCTCCTCCTCCTCCTTCATCATCTTCCTTCTCCTCCTCCTCCTCCTTCATCATCTTCCTTCTCCTCCTCCTTCGTCTTCCTTCTCCTCCTCCTTCATCATCTTCCTTCTCCTCCTACTCCTTCATCATCTTCCTTATCCTCCTCCTCCTTCATCCTCTTCCTACTCCTCCTTCATCCTCTTCCTACTCCTCCTCCTTCTCCATCTTCCTTCTCCTCCTCCTCCTTCATCATCTTCCTTCTCCTCCTCCTCCTTCATCATCTTCCTTCTCCTCCTCCTTCATCATCTTCCTTCTCCTCCTCCTTCATCATCTTCCTTCTCCTCCTCCTTCATCATCTTCCTTCTCCTCCTCCTTCATCATCTTCCTTCTCCTCCTCCTTCATCATCTTCCTTCTCCTCCTCCTTCATCATCTTCATTCTCCTCCTTCATCATCGTCTTCCTTCTCCCCCTCTTTCTCAGTCATTATCTTCCTCCTCCTCTGTCTTCCTCCTCATCCTCCTCTGTCTTCCTCCTTCTCCTTCATCATCTTCCTCCTCCTTCATCGTCTTCCCCTTCCTTCATCATCTTCCTCATTCATCTCTCATTCTCCCCTTTCATTATTCTTCCAATGGCCACTTTTAGTATGGGAAAATGGCATAAGTTAGCCCTAGAGAAGAATGGGACAACCCAACTACCAACGGACACTTCTAGTATGGTTGAATAGCGTTAGCCCTAGGTTTAAATGGGGCCACCTATCCACCAATGGCCACTTCTAGTATAGGAGAATGGCGTAAGTTAGGCCTAAGGAATAATAGAGCAACCCATCCACCAATGGACACTTCTTAGTATGGAGGAACAGTGTAAGTTATCCATAGAGAAGAATGGGACAACCTAACCACCAATGTATACTTCTAGTATAGGAGAATAGTCTAAGTTAGCGTTAGGGAAGAATGGGGGCAATCTGTCCACCAGTGGACACTTCTAGTATGAGAGGAAGGCGAAAATTGTCCATATAGTTTTAGTTGTCTTGATGCCCCTCCACCCACCATTAGTATGAGTAAATGGTCATCAGACATAGAGGAGGTAGGTAATGTCTCATTTCTCTGTCTGATTCGGTAAAGTATCTCCAATGGTCAAAGATGCTGGAGCCCCTCTCGTAGAGGTCTTAGGATCAAGTAGTTCCATGTTGCTTTGAAGACGTCTCTATTCTGTTGTGTGTCTCTAACAGGACTGGATTAAGTGTGGGCAGAAGCCCCATGGCAAAAAGTATAGTTGAGGTCCCCCATATGTAACTGTAGATTAATGGCTGCCCTTGTGATGTAGGCCCCAAGCCCGGTTTGCCCTTAATTAATCCGGCCCTGGTTGCCAAAGAAAAAATGTTTTTGAAAATGACTAATGTCTAATGATAAGTGAGGTGCATCTAGTAACCTTGTGTCCCTTTTGTTTTTTGAAAATGACCAATGTCTAATGATAAGTGAGGTGCATCTAGTAACTTTGTGTCTCCTATTTTTCAGAAGATGCAGATCGCTTAGATATGCTGCTGCCCAGTGCGAGATACCTCCTCCTTCTCTTGATCGGTGGCCTTGGAGTCCTGCCGTGGTGCTTATCAGCCTGCACCCCCAGCAACCACGGCAGATACGTCACTTGCAAAGGAGAAAATCTCATTGAGGTCCCTCAGAACCTTTCCAAGGACCTGGAGTACCTGGACCTATCCTACAACAAGATCTCAGAACTAAGTGCCGTGAACTTTTCTCAATACCTCAACCTAAGAACCTTAAATTTGAGCTTCAATAACATTTCTTACATCGAGAACAAGACTTTTCAGTTTAATTTGTTGTTGAGAAACTTGAGTTTATTCAATAACTGTCTGTCGGAGATCCCTGCTTCTTCTCTGGAAAATCTGGAATTCTTGCAGGTCCTTGACTTGTCCAACAACTGCTACAACAATACCACCCTTGGGGATGTCTTCTCCAATCTAATCAGCCTACAAGATTTATCTATAGGAAGTCCTCTGGTCTCGAGCATCTTCAGGGATGACTTTGCTGCAATCCAGAATATTACCCTTCAAAAGTTTAGCTTAAAATCAAAGTCTGGCTTGGACAATTATGAACCTGGGGCCTTCTCCAGGCTCAATACTGAGATTCTGTGGCTGGACATAGCTATTGACACAAATCCAACGCTACTGTCGGAAATGCTGAAGGATCTTGAAGGTAAATTTCTCAGTAGCCTCCGTTTCAGAAACTTGTTTGAGCGGTCGTTTTACAGCGAGGAGGATGATATCTTTTTTAACCTCCGGTATATCGGTCTAAGTGACTTGGTCTTCTATCGAGGGAAGTTCAATGAGAACCTTCTGCGCCTGGTCCTTCAAAATGCACAGGAATCTCCTATACAGAATCTTTATCTCTACTCTATAGACTTTGCCCGTTCTACCAGTGATAACTCAAACGTCTCCATTAACAACTTAACGTTGCAAAACCTAGTGATACAAGATGTCACCAACCCCGACATACTACGATTTGACTGGACGTTCACCTGGTTTAGCAAGGTCTCGAACCTCGTTATCCGTAACGTGAACTTCAACTTCGTCCCCTGTGATGCCTGGGGCCAGATGTCCAATGTCGTAAACCTGGACATATCTGGCAACCGGCTTTTAGCTACGTACCTCTACAACCTGCTGTGCCAGGACATTTCATTGCCAAACATTGAGATCTTTAACGCCAGCAACAATGAGATGCGTAGTTTAAAGACCATCTCTTTGTTGACAGCCCAATGGCCAAGACTTACTCAGCTTGACCTCACGTCGAACAACCTCGGGAGCCGCAATGAGAACTGCGAGTGGAAAGCCAACATCCGAGTTCTAATTTTAAAGGACAATTTGCTGACGTATGATCTGTTTAATTGCTTGCCCACGACCTTAGAACTTTTGGATATGTCCTGTTCCAATCTCGATCGACTGGATATGAGTTACTTTAAAAAGGCCTCAAATTTAAGTCGGCTGATTCTCAGTGACAATAAAATCAAGTTCATCCCATCGGGGTGGTACAGTCCCAACCTTCAGGTGCTGGCACTGGAAGGTAATTCTTTTGGGGTCATCGATAAGGGTTCTTTCGAAAATTTGCACAATCTGACAACGTTGACAGCGGGAAACAATCCTTACCACTGTACGTGTGACCTCTATGCCTTCTTTACAGACACGTTATCACAAGGGTCCTTGGCTCTTCCCGATTGGCCTCAAAATTATTACTGCTACCACCCCCAACAGCTTCTGGACACTCAAATTCAAGCGTTCAAGCCTGGATTGCTGGCGTGCAACGTCAGTTTGGTGGTGGCCATTTCTGTGTCCATAACCGCATTTGTCGTCATTGTCTGCTCGTTGCTTTGCTGGAGGTACGACGCCCCTTGGTACATCAGGGCCACCTGTCAAATAATCCGAACAAAATATCGCTCCAAGAAAGCCATGCCAGACAAGGCGTATGCCTATCACGCCTTCGTTTCCTACAGCTACTTCGACGCTGAATGGGTGAGAGGTGTTCTACTTCCTCACCTGGAGAACTCCAACCCACCCTACAGGATATGCATCCACGAAAGAGACTTTTTACCCGGAAGATGGATTATCGACAACATCATAGAGAACATCGAGAACAGCCGGAAGATCATTTTTGTTTTGTCCCACAACTTCATCAACAGCGAGTGGTGTAACTACGAGCTTTACTTTGCCCACCAAAGGGCCATCGGTCATGCATTTGAGGACGTCATCCTGGTGGTCAAGGAGAGCGTCACTATGGAAGACTTACCCAAAAGATTCCACAGGCTACGCAAGATGCTTAGGACCAAAACCTACTTGGAATGGCCTCTAGAGGAGAATAGGCAGCTGTTCTTCTGGATACAACTTAAAAACATCTTGGGGAATGAAAGTTTAGGGGTTTCGGGGCAGGAGAACTTTTCTCTAGCAGGCGCAGATGAAGCTATTTCACCAAACTCAGAGGAAGTGATCACCTCCTTGTAGATGGCTGCATTAAGGAACATTAATGTGAATATCCCCCAAATGTAGATATAAACCTGCACTGGACATATATGAAGGAATTTTTGGGTTCTATTACTATTGTTTATTTATAAAGTGCATCAAACGTACCCAAAAGATTTTACAGGCTATGCAAGATGCTTGAGACCCAAACTTACCTGAAGTGGCCTCTAGAGGAGAACAGGCAACCCTTCCGGTTTAAACTTCTTTGGAAAGGAATGTTTAGGGGTTTCGGGGCAGGAGAACTTTTTTCTAGCAGGCGGAGATGAAGCTATTTCACCAAAGGAGGGCAGCTCCGAGGAAGTGACCACCTCCTTGTAGATGGCTGCATTAAGGAACATTAATGTGAATATCCCCCAAATGTAGATATAAACCTGCACTGTACAAATATGAAGGAATTTTTGGGGTCTATTACTATTGTTTATTTATAAAGTGCATCAAACGTACCCAAAAGATTTTACAGGCTATGCAAGATGCTTGAGACCCAACCTTTCTTGGAGAGGCCTCTAGAGGAGAATAGGCAACCCTTTGGGTTTAAACATTTAGGGGTTTCAGGGCAGGTGACAAAGCTCTTTCATCAAAGCAGAACAGCTTCAAGGAAGTGACCACCTCATTGTGGATGACCATGGACACTAATGTGAATCTGCCCAAAATGTAGATATAGAACGCGCACTGAACCTATTACCTCCAAGCTTGTCTTTGATGCTTAATGTGAAGGACTTTTTGAGTCCATCAGGCCAAAGCCAGGAAGAAAAAGCCTGACTCTGTTTTGTGTTGCTACCTCTTCTGTATCTGTTTTTGGATGATGCTTCAGTATCCGTGTGTGTTTGATCTTCTCATGCATCCATACCCATAACCTCACCAACCCCATGTAACATGAATGTAAACCTTTGCACCTCAATCCTTGTTGGGGGCTGCATTTTATACTGGCCCTCCACCCAGGGGTGTAGCTATGGAGGGGCACATACCCCGGGTGCAGCAGGTCAGGGGGCGCAAAAAGGGGCCCCGAGTACCATAAAGCCTAGCTACATCCTTGACTCCACCTTATCAAATTTTCAAAAGACTGTCATGAAGACCATCATGTCATCTGTAACATTTCAGATCCCTTTAAGGATCCCTCTACCATGGAACAATCTACTCCATGATAAAACAGGTTCCTCCATGGTGGAATAGATGGTTGTGTATGGTTCCTTCGCAAAGGGGTAACCTACCCTCTAACACCTAAAGCCAACTTCCTCCAACCAGGTAAATACCACCTCAGTCCAAGACAGGCCCCCAACTATCCTGCAGGTCCATAAAGCCCCCCTAAACAGAAGAATACCTCCTACAGGTAGACTGCTATTGGACAGTGACACCGCAGCAATCTATATATTCCTATAAAGTGTCCACTAGGGGCAGGGATGGTAACTCAAAAAGGGATTAGGGGCTTGGTTGCAAGGCCATGTTGGGTGTACTAGGTAGTTGGTAGGCAGGAGAGGACTGGCCATACTGCTTTGAGGCCGTTTGGGCTGCTTAACACCCAAAGCAGTGTGGCATTGTCCTGGGTCTCCCTATGGCCAGTAAATCCATATTTAACACCCACAATCAATCCTTGCCCCTTTATTCTCCCTCTGAGGCCCCTGAACCAAGCCCCATTGTACCCACAAGCCAAGAAACCCCAGCCCCCTGTACCCACAAGCCAAGGAACCCCAGACCCCTGTACCCAGCCCCACTGTACCCACAAGCCAAGGAACCTCAGCCCCCTATACCCAGCCCCACTGTACCCACAAGCCAAGGAACCCCAGCCCCCTGTACCCAGCCCCATTGTACCCACAAGCCAAGGAACCCCAGCCCCCTGTACTCAGCCCCCTGTACCCACAAGCCAAGGAACTCCAGCCCCCTATACCCAGCCCCACTGTACCCACAAGCCAAGGTACCCCAGCCCCCTGTACCCAGCCCCACTGTACCCACAAGCCAAGGAACCCCAGCCCCCTGTACCCACAAACCAAGGAAAAGCCAGCCTCTGATGCTATAGGCATCATGGTTGAAGGGCTAAAGCATGGAGGTCTCGGGCCGGGGATAATCCAGGGCTGATGTTTGACCCCACTGATAGTAGGTGTATCTTTATCTAATGGACACTTTACAGCTGCCTAAGAGCAATCCGTCACTGCCAGTGATTCTTGGCTACCTCAATCCCTTACACACAGCTCCTGCTCTTTAAAGGACAACTATCATTGAACACCCATGAAAACTAAATGCTATTATATGATCAGCTACAGCGCAAAAAAAAAAAATATATATATATAAAAAACTAAAAACTAAAAAAAAAAAAAAAAAAAAAAAAAAAATAATATATATATATATATATATATATATATATATATATATATATATATATTTTTGTTTTTTTTTTTAGTTTTTTTATCACATATATGTAAAAAAAAATATATATATGTATATATATATATATAATATTACATTTTTCAAAAGTATATTCAAATATTTCTTTTTTTATATAATAGCCTTTTATTTTCACAGGTATTTAATGATAGTTGTCCTGGGAACATCATCCATTGTAATGCTGAATGTATGTTACGGACAATTGTGAATGTATTCTGCATCTATATCTCTATTTAAAGAGGAACATCGGAGACCCTGGAATCTAAAAGACTCCAGGGTCTTCCTAGTTCCAGTCCGTGGGGCATCCCGAATTAGGAGATGTGAAACCCCCCGATCGCTAGGTTCATTCACCTTCTCCCGGAGCCCTTAAGCCGCCTCGGCCGCATCCCCGCTGACCTCTAGCCGTGCCCATTCAAAAAGGCTGGGCATGGCTAAGAGGTTAGTGGGGGATGCGGCCGGCGGCACACTTGGCTCTCTTCATCACCGTCCAGGCGGATTAGCGGTCAGCGGAAAGAAAGCGAGCGTGCTGATTGGCTGAACGTGCCGCTCAGCCGAAAGGCGCGCTCCCTCTCAGCTTGAGCCTGAGCCGTGGGAGCGAGTGGAAGGTGAGTGTATGGCGCGACCTGGGGGGATACACACAGCCGGGCATCACACGGGAAAGTGAAATTTCTGCGTGTTGTTCCTCTTTAAAGTGGACCAAAACCAAAGATTTTGACTATCCTGGGTTTTGGTTCTTGCCTCCAGAGCACCCCAATTGGGGATGCCCCACCGTGTCAAACCCCCCCAGATCGCCTGAACGAACTCGCCTCTTCCCGGTCCTACGGCGCATGCGCGGGCGCTCATCCAATCAGCGCACTGGCGGCCGCATCCCCCGCAATAGCGAGTGTGCCCCCGCCGGCTATTCACAAATGCCTGGCGCGGGGACACGCCCTTCTAAAGGGATAGCGGGGATGAGGCCACTGCTCACGCATGCGCTGTTGGACCGGGAACGAAGGTGAGTTTTTGGGCGACCTGGTGGGGCAACCCGCGAACGAGGTGCCCCGGGGGGAATCAAGTATGCCTGCCCTGGAGTCTCATAGACTCCAGGGGGGATTTTGTTCCTCTTTAAATATATACATCCTATGCCTGTATAGCTTTTTTTTTTTTTCCTGGGTCTTACCTTAAAAGGAAGGTCACGATTGAAGGTCAAAAAAGGAGTGTCCCTAAAATTCTTAAAGTGGACCAAACCCTACTGCGATCTCGCGGGCCGACCAATTCCCTTCCCCCTGGGGCATCCAAAATCGGGATACCCCCCAGGTCGCCCCCATACACTTACCTTGCTTCCCAGTCCAACGGCGCATGCGCAAGCCATTTGCGAATGGCCGGCGTGGGCACGCTCCCTGTTAGAGGGAAGCAGGGGATGAGGCCGCCACCGCGCTCGGAGACACTGGGCTTAGACACCATGACATCAGCGGCTCCGAGCTCGCTGATTGGACGAGCGCCCGCGCATGCGCCGTAGGACCGGGAAGAGGTGAGTTTCTTCAGGCGATCTGGGGGGTTTCACACAGCGGGGCATCCCCGATCGGGGGCAAAGATAGTCAAAATCCTGGGTTTTGGTCCACTTTAAAGGAGCACCATTGTAAAAAAAATGGTTTACTGTAATGTTTTATGGCCACTCGCCTTTTCTTCTGTCTCAACCAGACTCTTGTGGTGTAATGAAGCACTCCATTTCCTTTCTGATTACTTTGTAAAAAAAATCTGTCCAGAGAAGTTTTTCCTTTATTTATTTATGTTTTATAAAGAAATTAAAAAAAATGATATAAGAGCCGTGTTTTATTCTATCTCTGGGCAGCAGAGGGTTAATGCTAAATTTTGGGTCTCCCTGGTGCTCCATTGATCCCTATGGTAAGTAGTTAGTGGCGCAATTTCATCATGTTTTATTAAGCAGGAAATCCAAGGTTAAGGTAATACCATTTATTGGCTGATTCATCACAAACGCCAGGTAGCGACAGATGATCGTCTGTAGTGGCATTTTCAGAGCGCCCGCTAGTAGTCGCTGTGCTCGGCCGTGGGTCGCTAGTTTATAGCGACGGGCAGGCTGATTCATCACTAACGCCAGGTAGCGACAGATGAGCGTCTGTAGCGGCATTTTCAGAGCGCCCGCTAGTAGTCGCTGTGCTCGGCCGTGGGTCGCTAGTTTATAGCGACGGGCAGGCTGATTCATCACTAACGCCAGGTAGCGACAGATGAGCGTCTGTAGCGGCATTTTCAGAGCGCCCGCTAGTAGTCGCAGTGCTAAGCCGTGGGTCACTAGTTCATAGCGACTCAGTCGCTGTGCAGTAATGGTGAATACATTGTGAGGAGTCGCTATTTGACCAGTACAGCGCTGTATGGGAGCGCATGGTAGCGACTGGTCATAGCGACCGACTCACACCATATTCATCAAAAAAACAGCCTCACAAAACTCTGGCGCTGAAAAATGCTTCTCTGAAGCCCAGAGCGCCGGAGGCGGTGTGATTAAAGTCTGTTTTTCAGCATCTATCCACCAGTAACAAAGCGAAAACATATGGAATTACATTGTAACATGAACACTTTAATGGCAGAGCTGTGATGTCGTTTCTGAGGAAATATATAAAAAATGAAAAATTTGGCAAAAAACTGCTTATTCAATGTCAGGAGAGGCCACAGAATTATTTGTGATTTTTAGAAAAAAAACAAAACAAAACAAAAAGCCCGTTTAAAGAGAAGAAAAGGATCGTCCATTGAAATGTATGGGAGAGCGACAGGTAGCGAGAGGTCATACCTGGCGCTGTGCAAGGCTGAACGCCGGTGCTGTACGCTGAGGCTGTGAAAATGATGAATCAGACGCTACATGGTGCTATCCCAGTCGCTCAACAGATTCTGCTTGATAAATGTGTAATTGCTGCCATGTCCGGCGTTCACCTGTCGCTACCTGTCATTAACCAGCCGCTACCTGACGCTATCCCTTCATAAATAAGGGCCTAAGATTCAAATACAAAGTATCTCTGTTGTGTAAACATGTCGGTACAGGAGGCAGACAAAATACAATATGTTATAATGCTGCTGGTTGTAATAGTTCCAGATTTATCTCTGAACTGCCTCCCTCCCTGCTCCCCCCGATCTGTTTGCCTGGCAGTGCTGTTAAAAAGTGAGTATAATTCATCTATTTATAATAGCTATGATAATAATCATAGAGGAAGGAAAATTTCTCCGTCTTATCTCTTACATTATAACTGTCATACCAATATAAAATGTATATCTCTTCATCTCTTATAATATCTATGATATTGATCATAGAGAAAGGAAAGTGTCCATTTTATTTTACATTATAACTGTCTTACTAATATAAAATGTATATCTCTTCATCTCTTATAATATCTATGATAATGATCATAGAGAAAGGAAAGTGTCCATTTTATTTTACATTATAACTGTCTTACTAATATAAAATGTATATCTCTTCATCTCTTATAATATCTATGATAATGATCCTAGAGGAAGGAATATTTCTCTGCTTTATCTCTTACGATATAAACGCCATACCAATGTAAACTGTATATCTCTTCATCTCTTATAATATCTATGATATTGATCATAGAGAAAGGGGAGTGTCTCCATTTTTATCTTACATTATAAATGTTATACCAATATAAAATGTATATCTCTTCATCTCTTATAATATCTATGATAATGATCATAGAGGAAAAAAAAATTCACAGTTATATCTCTTACATTATAAACGCCACACCAATATAAAACATATATATCTTCATCCCTTATAATATCTATGATAATGATCATAGAGGAAGGAATATTTCTCTGCTTTATCTCTTACGATATAAACACCATACCAATGTAAACTGTATATCTCTTCATCTCTTATAATATCTATGATATTGATCATAGAGAAAGGGGAGTGTCTCCATTTTTATCTTACATTATAAATGTTATACCAATATAAAATGTATATCTCTTCATCTCTTATAATATCTATGATAATGATCATAGAGGAAAAAAAAATTCACAGTTATATCTCTTACATTATAAACGCCACACCAATATAAAACATATATATCTTCATCCCTTATAATATCTATGATAATGATCATAGAGGAAGGGAAGTGTCTCCGTTTTATCTTACATTATAAATGTCACACCAATATAAAATGTATATATCTTCATCTCTTTTAATATGTGTGATATGGATCATAGAGAAAGGAAAGTGTCTCCATTTAATCTTACATTATAAACGTCATACCAATATAAAATGTATCTTCATCTCTTATAATATCTATGATATTGATCATAGAGGAAGGAATATTTACAGTTATATCTCTTACATTATAAATGCCACACCAATATAAAACATATATATCTTCATCTCTTATAATATCTATGATATTATTGATCATAGAGGAAGGGGCATTTCTCTGTATTATCTTTTACATATTTAATCCCACACCAATATAAAATGTATATGTATCTTCATCTATAAAAATATCTATGATATTAATCACAGAGGAAGGGAATGTATTACTCAGTCTTATCTCTTATATCATTTTCTATTGGTATGGCATTTATATAATGTGAGACTCCAACACCAGTACCAATGGGTCCAGGAAACCCTGTCGTTATATTAGGGGCCTCTCCAGACAAAGCTGATTGGTTGGTTGGAGGTGGGGCTATCTCTCACCTCCATTCACAAGTCTGGATGTACCTGTCCAGGCTGATGGGGATCAGCTCATTTGCTCCTCCCACTCACCTCTGGCCACGCCCCCCAGATTCTGGATATTCAAAGCATTGTCCGCTAGTTTTCCTACGGGGAACCCTAATTTGGGATGACACGCTGTATAAAACGAAACATAAATACGATTCTTAGGCTAAAATACTCACCTATTTCCCGGCTCTAGTGGCGTCTGCTGAGAAGGCCGGTATAGTTCATCTCTTATAATATCTAAAATGTTGGTCATAGAGGAATGAACATTAATATTTGCTTACATAATAAGCCTCATGTCACCCCAGACACCCATGTTTCAGTATAAAACGAAACATGAAGCCGTTTTTTAGGCTAAATTGCTCACCTCCTTCCAGGTTCTAGCTGGAAAGCCAGTACAGTTCATCTCTTATAACATCTAGAATGTTGGTCATAGAGGAATGGAAATTACTACTTGCTTACATCATGAGCCTCATGCCACCCCTGACACCCATTTCCCTAGGGTGTATAAAGGAAACATAAAGCAGATTACCAGGCTAAATTACTCACCTCCTTCCAGGTGGAAATCCAGTATAGTTCATCCCTTATAACATCTAGAATGTTAGTCATAGAGGAATGAAAATGACTATTTGCTTACATCATAAGCCTCATGCCACCCTAGAAACCCATTTCCCTCCTGCTGCTCGGTATAAAGGAAACATAAAGCCGATTATCAGGCTAAATACTCACCTCCTTCCAGGTTCTTGCTGGAAAGCCAGTACAGTTCATCTCCTATAACATCTAGAATGTTAGTCATAGAGGAATGAAAATGACTATTTGCTTACATCATAAGCCTCATGCCACCCTAGAAACCCATTTCCCTCCTGCTGCTTGGTATAAAGGAAACATAAAGCCGATTGTCAGGCTAAATTACTCACCTCCTTCCAGGTTCTTGCTGGAAAGCCAGTACAGTTCATCCCTTATAACATCTAGAATGTTGGTCATAGAGGAATGAAAATGACTATTTGCTTACATCATAAGCCTCATGCCACCCTAGAAACCCATTTCCCTCCTGCTGCTCGGTATAAAGAAAACATAAAGCCGATTATCAGGCTAAATACTCACCTCCTTCCAGGTTCTTGCTGGAAAGCCAGTACAGTTCATCTCCTATAACATCTAGAATGTTGGTCATAGAGGAATGAACATTACTATTTGCTTTCATCATAAGTCTCATGCCACCCTAGAAACCCATTTCCCTCCTGCTGCTCGGTATAAAGGAAACATAAAGCCGATTATCAGGCTAAATTACTCACCTCCTTCCAGGTTCTAGCTGGAAAGCCAGTATAGTTCATCTCTTATAACATCTAGAATGTTGGTCATAGAGTAATGGAAATTACTACTTGCTTACATCATAAGCCTCATGCCACCCCTGACACCCATTTTCCTAGGGTGTATAAAGGAAACATAAAGCCGATTATCAGGCTAAATACTCACCTCCTTCCAGGTTCTAGCTGGAAAGCCAGTACAGTTCATCTCCTATAACATCTAGAATGTTGGTCATAGAGGAATGAACATTACTATTTGCTTTCATCATAAGCCTCATGCCACCCTAGAAACCCATTTCCCTCCTGCTGCTCGGTATAAAGGAAACTGATTCTCAGGCTAAATTACTCACCTCCTTCCAGGTGGAAAGCCAGTATAGTTCATCTCTTATAACATCTAGAATGTTGGCCATAGAGTAATGGAAATTACTACTTGCTTACATCATGAGCCTCATGCCACCCCTGACACCCATTTTCCTAGGGTGTATAAAGGTAACATAAAGCCGATTATCAGGCTAAATTACTCACCTCCTTCCAGGTTCTAGCTGGAAATTCAGTATAGTTCATCTCCTATAACATCTAGAATGTTGGTCATAGAGTAATGGAAATTACTAGCTTACATCATAAGCCTCATGCCACCCCAGACACCCATTTCCCTAGGGTGTATAAAGGAAACATAAAGCGGATTATCAGGCTAAATTACTCACCTCCTTCCAGGTTCTAGCTGGAAAGCCAGTACAGTTCATCTCCTATAACATCTAGAATGTTGGTAATAGAGGAATAAAATGTATATATCTCATCTGTCAGTCAGAATTAAGGTCACAGATTATGAGGGTTCTGGGCCCGGGTGGAGATTTAATATTTAGACTTCCAATCAGAACGCTGGGCCCGGTTGTGAAAAACGTGGCTCCTGACCCGGTCCCCAGTACCATCGGGTCCAGGTCTCTTCTCTGATTGGTCGCGAGTGGGAGGCTATCCACGTCCATCCCCTCCCTAGACGGATGATTAGATGATAATTATAACACAGTAGTACAAACGTATCTCTTAGTGGCCTAATGGAGCCATTGTTCGTGGTGACGACAGTCGGCGCGCGTTTCGCCAGGACGTCGTTGTGTTTTCCTTGCACCGGTCCCCGCCGCAGCCTGCGCTTTGTTTTTCCGTGCTGCAGCATCTCCCAGAGCAAACACGCTTATCTACCTTTTTTTTTTTCCGAACATGCTGTAGCTATGTCACCCGGGGGGGGGGGGGGCGGGTGGGGGGGACAGCGTCTGTGCGCCAAGATAATTTTCTCAATTAAATTTCCTGCTTTGATTTGAAGAGTCACGTGACCAGGAGATGCGCCGGCTTTTTTTTTTTGGCGACCGGTAGTGTTGGCTCCAACCTTTCCATCGAGGGGTTAACGCAGCGGAGAAAAAGATTTAACCCCTTGAAGACTGGCAGCAAAAAGCAAGAGGCTGAAAGGGTTAATTTCTCCGCTTCGCCAGAGTAATCTCCTGCAAAAGGTGTCCCGAGAGACTTTAAAGCGGACCAAAACCCTATGCAGACTTTAATGTTGAGGGGAAAGGCCAATTCAGGATGCCCCGCTGTGAGACCTTCTGGCCATATACTCATACTCAAAAAGCAGAGGCTTGAAAGGGTTAATTTCTCCGCTTCGCCAGAGTAATCTCCTGCAAAAGGTGTCCCGAGAGACTTTAAAGCGGACCAAAACCCTATGCAGACTTCAGTGTCAGGGGGGAAAGCCCGATCCAGGATTCCCCCGCTGTGAGACCTTCTGGCCATATACTCATACTTAAAAAGCAGAGACTAAAAGGGTTAATTTCCCTGCTTCGCCAGAGTAATCTCCTGCAAAAGGTGTCGCGGGAGCCTGTAAAGCAGACCAAAACCCTATGCAGACTTTAATGTTGAGGGGAAAGGCCAATTCAGGATTCCCCGCTGTGAGACCTTCTGGCCATATACTCATACTCAAAAAGCAGAGGCTTGAAAGGGTTCATTTCTCTGCTTCGCCAGAGTAATCTGCTGCAAAAGGTCTCCCGAGAGCCTTTAAAGCAGACTAAAACCCTATGCAGACTTCAGTGCCGGGGGAAAGCCCAATTCAGGATGCCCCCGTTGTGAGACCTTCTGGCCATATACTCATACTCAAAAAGCAAGAGGCTGAAAGGGTTAATTTCCCTGCTTCGCCAGAGTAATCTCCTGAAAAAGGTGTCCCCAGAGCATTTAAAGCGGACCAAAACCCTATGCAGACTTCAGTGTCAGGGAGGAAAGCCCGATTCAGGATTCCCCGCTGTGAGACCTTCTGGCCATATACTCATACTCAAAAAGCAGAGGCTTGAAAGGGTTAATTTCTTTGCTTCGCCAGAGTAATCTCCTGCAAAAGGTGTCCCAAGAGCCTTTAAAGCAGACCAAAACCTATGCAGACTTCAGTTTTGAGGGGAAAGCCCAATTCAGGATGCCCCGCTGTGAGACCTTCTGGCCATATACTCATACTCAAAAAGCAAGAGGCTGAAAGGGTTTATTTCTCTGCTTCGCCAGAGTAATCTCCTGCAAAAGGTGTCCAGAGAGCCTTTAAAGCAGACCAAAACCCTATGCAGACTTCAGTGCCGGGGGAAAGCCTGATTCAGGATGCCCCGCTGTGAGACCTTCTGGCCATATACTCATACTCAAAAAGCAAGAGGCTGAAAGGGTTAATTTCTCTGCTTCGCCAGAGTAAGCTCCTGCAAAAGGTGTTTCGAGAGCCTTTAAAGCGGACCAAAACCCTATGCAGACTTCAGTGCCGACTATGTCTCTGTTTATCATTCTGAATGACTGCAGCTCCTCTTTGCCCTGGAGGGGCTGGAAGGGGTAAAAATTTTACCCCCCTTCTCTGTCTTCCATCTTAGCATTATACCCCCCTAGGTTAAAGCGGACCTACAACACCCCCCTGACAACTTTATACCGGGGTGGGTCCTGTTTCACAGGGACACTAAACTAACCTCACCCACCCCCTTGTGTCCTTAGAAATGCTGAACTCCTATAAACAATGGGCTGCGGTCTCACTGCACACAGGCAGCCATTGTTATTATTATTGTTTATTTATATAGCACCATCATCTTCCATAGCGCTGTACAAAGTAGGATCACTCATAACTCATTTAGGCTGGTCCCCCTGCAACAAGGACTCCCGGCTTGGGGAGGGGGGTAAGATTCCGGCGGGGGAAGTGGGAGGGGCATTCCTTCCAAAACAGAAGTAGGTCCACTTTAAGGCGCCTCCGCAGCCAGGTGAGTTCTCCTACTGGAATGTTTGCCTAGAACATTCCATCGCAGCGCGATAAGACACCAGAGCCCATCATGATAAGTATTGTTACCCAATACCTTGATAACAAGACAATGCCAGGCCGCCTCCTACTGCGACATTCCTTCTTTTATCAATAAGAATATGGCGTAGAAAATCGATACAAATATGGATCAGGCGGCCAGGACACTGCTGTGGAATAAAATAAAAATAAAACATGCCATGCGTGCCTTAGCGCCCACGATCGTGCGGAATCTGATGGCGAAAACCCCCCAAACAACAACCAAGAAGCCCACCCGGATCCAAAACTTTAAATGAAAATAAAACAAAAATAAATAAATAAAAATAAATAGATGAATAAATAGAATACAAAAATAAATAAATAGATGAATAAATAAATAAAAATAAAAAAAATAAAAATAAATAAAAATAAAACATGTAATGCGTGCCTTAGCGCCCACGATCATGCGGAATCTGATAGTCTCCGATGGCGAACAACCCCCAAACAACAACCAAGAAGCCCACCCGGATCCAAAACTTTCAATAAAAATAAAACAAAAATAAATAAATTAAAATAAATAAATTGATGAATAAATAAAAAAATTAAAAAAAATAAATTGATGAATAAATAGAATACAAATAAAAAATAAATAAATAAATAAATATAAATAAATAGATAAATAAATAAATAAAAATAAATAAATAGATGAATAAATAGAATACAAAAATAAATAAATAAATAAATAAATAGATGAATAAATAAATAAAAAAAATAAAGAGAAAATAAAAGATGTCATGCCTGCCTTAGCGCCCACGATTGTGCGGAATCTGATAGTCTCCGATGGCGAACAACCCCCAAACAACAACCAAGAAGCCCACCCGGATCCAAAACTTTAAATAACAATAAAACTAAAATAAATAAATAAAAATAAATAAATTGATGAATAAATAAATAAATAAATAAAAATAAATAGATGAATAAATAGAATGTAAAAATAAATAAATAGATGAATAAATAAATATAAATAAAAAAAAAAAAAATACCGTCATGCGTGCCTTAGCGCCCACGATTGTGTGGAATCTGATAGTCTCCGATGGCGAACAACCCCCAAACAACAACCAAGAAGCCCACCCGGATCCAAAACTTTAAATAAAAATAAAACAAAAATAAATAAATAAAAATAAATAAATTGATGAATAAATAAATAAATAAAAATAAATAAATAGATGAATAAATAGAATACAAATAAAAATTAATAAATAAATAAAAATAAATAGATGAATAAATAGAATGCAAAAATAAATAAATAGATGAATAAATAAATACAAATAAAAAAATAAAAAGAAATAAAAATAAAACGTCATGCGTGCCTTAGCGCCCACGATCGTGCGGAATCTGATAGCCTCCGATAGCCAACAACCCCCAAACAACAACCAAGAAGCCCACCCGGATCCAAAACTTTAAATAAAAATAAAACAAAAATAAATAAATAAAAATAAATAAATTGATGAATAAATAAATAAATAAAAATAAATAAATAGATGAATAAATAGAATACAAATAAAAATTAATAAATAAAAAAATAAATAAATATAAATAGATGAATAAATAGAATGCAAAAATAAATAAATAGATGAATAAATAAATAAGAATAAAAAAATAAAAATAAATAAAAATATACCGTCATGCGTGCCTTAGCGCCCACGATCGTGCGGAATCTGATAGTCTCCGATGGCGAACAACCCCCAAACAACAACCAAGAAACCCACCCGGATCCAAAACTTTAAATAAAAATAAAACAAAAATAAATAAATAAAAATAAATAAATTGATGAATAAATAAATAAAAATAAATAAATAGATGAATGAATAGAATACAAATAAAAATTAATAAATAAAAAAAATAAAATAAAAATAAATAGATGAATAAATAGAATGCAAAAATAAATAAATAGATGAATAAATAAATAAGAATAAAAAAATAAAAATAAATAAAAATATACCGTCATGCGTGCCTTAGCGCCCACGATCGTGCGGAATCTGATAGTCTCCGATGGCAAACATTCCCCAAACAACAACCAAGAAGCCCACCCGGATCCAAAACTTTAAATAAAAATAAAACAAAAATAAATAAATAAAAATAAATAAATTGATGAATAAATAAAAATAAATAAATAAATAGATGAATAAATAGAATACAAATAAAAATTAATAAATAAATAAATAAAAATAAATAGATGAATAAATAGAATGCAAAAATAAATAAATAGATGAATAAATAAATAAAAATAAAAAAAAATAAAAATATACCGTCATGCGTGCCTTAGCACCCACGATCGTGCGGAATCTGATATTCTCCGATGGCGAACAACCCCCAAACAACAACCAAGAAGCCCGCCCGGATCCAAAACTTTAAATAAAAATTTAAAAAAAAACAAAAAAAAACATGTCATGGGCGACTTAGCGCCCTCGCGCAGAATTCTGATCGTCCCTGATGGCGAACAATCCCCAAACAAGCCCGTCCTGGTCCAAAACTTTAAAGGGCTGTATTTTTGCAGTGGGCCTTTAGTGGCCTCTAGTGGTAAACCAAGAAAACAGCAGTTATTCTATGCAAATACATGCGCCTATAACTGGGTTAGTGGTTTACTTTAAAGTGGACTGAAACCGATCTGGATCAACCCGGGACCGATCCATTCCTTCCCCCCCGGGGCATCCAAAATCAGGATGCCCCACTGAATGAAACCCCCCAGGTCGCCCCATACACTTACCTTAGCGCCTCTGAGTGCGCTGGCAGGCGCATCTCGCGCTTCCCTCTAACCGGCCACTCACAAATGCTGCCCTGCTAGAGGGATGGCGGGGATGTGGCTGTGACTCACACATGGCTCGTTGGAAATGGAGGATAAGAGGATATATATATAGAAGAGAGAGAGAAAGGATAAAGGGATGGAGAGCGAAAGGGAGGATAAAGGGAAATGCGGTAGATAAGAGGATAAAGAGATGGAGAGAAAGGAACGGTAACAGGATAGAGAATCATGGAAATAGCGGATAAAGGGATATATATAGAGAGAGAGAGAGAAAGGATAAAGCGATGGAGAGCAAAAGGGAGAATAAAGGGATATATAGTAGATAAGAGAATAAAGGGATGGAGAGTCATGGAAATGGTGGATAAAGGATATATATATAGAAGAGAGAGAGAAAGGATAAAGGGATGGGGAGCGAAAGGGAGGATAATGGGATACAGTAGATAAGAGGATAAAGGGATGGAGAGAAAGGAATGGTAACAGGATAGAGAATCATGGAAATAGCGAATAAAGGGATATATATAAAAGAGAGAGAGAAAGGATAAAGGGATGGAGAGCGAAATGGAGAATAGGAATGGTAACAGGATAGAGAGTCGGGGGGTGGGGGATAAAGGGATATATATAGAAGTGATAGAGAGAAAGGATAAAGGGATGGAGAGCAAAAGGGAGGATAAAGGGATATACAGTAGATAATGGCATAAAGGGATGGAGAGAAAGGAATGGTAACAGGATAGAGAATCATGGAAATAGCGAATAAAGGGATATTTATAAAAGAGAGAGAGAAAGGATAAAGGGATGGAGAGTGAAATGGAGAATAGGAATGGTAACAGGATAGAGAGTCGGGGGATGGGGGATAAAGGGATATATATAGAAGTGATAGAGAGAAAGGATAAAGGGATGGAGAGCAAAAGGGAGGATAAAGGGATATACAGTAGATAATGGCATAAAGGGATGGAGAGCAAAAGGGAGGATAAAGGGATATACAGTAGATAATGGCATAAAGGGATGGAGAGAAAGGAATGGTAACAGGATAGAGAATCATGGAAATAGCGAATAAAGGGATATTTATAAAAGAGAGAGAGAAAGGATAAAGGGATGGAGAGTGAAATGGAGAATAGGAATGGTAACAGGATAGAGAGTCGGGGGATGGGGGATAAAGGGATATATATAGAAGTGATAGAGAGAAAGGATAAAGGGATGGAGAGCGAAAGGGAGGATAAAGGGATACAGTAGATAAGAGGATAAAGGGATGGAGAGAAAGGAATGGTAACAGGATAGAGAATCATGGAAATAGCGAATAAAGGGATATATATAGAAGTGATAGAGAGAAAGGATAAAGGGATGGAGAGCGAAAGGGATGATAACGGGATACAGTAGATAAGAGGATAAAGGGATGGAGAGAAAGGAATGGTAACAGGATAGAGGGTCATAGAAATGGGGGATAAAGGAATATATATAGAAGAGAGAGAGAAAGGATAAAGGGAAGGAGGGTGAAAGGGAAGATAAAGGGATATACAGCAGACAAGAGGATACGGGGATGGAGAGTCATGGAAATGGGGGATAAAGGGATATATATAGAAGTGATAGAGAGAAAGGATAAAGGGATACAGTAGATAATGGCATAAAGGGATGGAGAGAAAGGAATGGTAACAGGAAAGAGGGTCATAGAAATGGGGGATAAAGGGAAATATATAGAAGAGAGAGAGAGAAAGGATAAAGCGATGGAGAGCGAAAGGGAGAATAAAGGAATATACAAAGGGATGGAGAGTCATGGAAGTGGGGGATAAAGGGATATATATAGAAGTGATGGAGAGCGAAAGGGAGGATAAAGGGATATACAGTAGATAAGAAGATAATAGGATGGAGAGAAAAGAATTGGTAACAGGATAGAGAGTCATGGAAATGGGGGATAAAGGGAAATATATAGAAGAAAGAGAGAGAAAGGATAAAGGGATGGAGAGTCATGGAAATGGGGGATAAAGGGATATATATAGAAGTGATAGAGAGAAAGGATAAAGGGATGGAGAGTGAAAGGGAGGATAAAGGGATATATAGTAGATAAGAGGATAAAGGGATGGAGAGTCGTGGAAATGGGGGATAAAGGCATATATATATATATATATAGAAGAGAGAGAGAGAGAAACGATAAAGTGATGGAGAGCAAAAGGGAGGATAAAGGGATATACAGTAGATAAGAGGATAAAGGGATGGAGAGAAAGGAATGGTGACAGGATAGAGGGTCATAGAAATGGGGGATAAAGGGAAATATATAGAAGAGAGAGAGAAAGGATAAAGCGATGGAGACCGAAAGGGAGGATAAAGGGATGGAGAGAAAGGAAATGGTAACGGGGGAGTCGTGGGGAGCCGCTATATGACCAGTACAGCGCTGTATGGGAGCAAATGGTAGCGACTGGTCAGTGCGACTGACACCATATTCATCAAAAAAACAGCCTCACACACCACCGGCGCTCGAAAATGCTTCGCTGAAGCGCAGAGCGCAGGAGGCTGTGTGATTAAAGGCTGTTTTTTTAGCATGTATCCACCAGTAACAAAGCGAAAACATATGGAATTACATTGTAACAACATTGTAGGAACATCTTCTTATTCCTATGGATATATTCTATATAGTTATATGTATATAAGTAATCCATATACATGTATAAGTATTTGACTATTTTACCTTATAGTGAGCGGATCAGTGAATGCGATGGTCTTTGGCAGCAGGGTTTAGCTGTGATAGGAAAAAATAGTGCTTAAAGTGGACCAACACACAGGGGTGGATCTATAAGATTCCCGGGCCGATCAGATCCCTCCCCGCGGGGCATCCGAAATCGGGATGCCCCGCTGTGTGAAACCCCGCAGGAAGCCCAGAAACCTTACCTTATCCCCATTCCAACGGCGCATGCGCGAGCCGCAGCTGCATCTCGCGCTTCTTTCTAGCAGGGCGCGCACCCATTCACAAACGACCGGTGCGGGCGCGCTCCCTGTTAGAAGGAAGCGCGAGACGCAGCCTCCATCGCTCAGAGCCGCTGTGGTTGTCCGTCGCTTGTCCGTGCATACCACAGCGGCTCTGAGCACTCTGATTGGACGAGCGCTCGCGTAGGAGCGGGGTGAGGTGAGTAATTTAGGGCGATCGGAGGGGTTTCACGCAGCGATCGGGGTGCCCCATGGAAGTGGACCAAAACCCAGGATAGCGAGAATCATGGGTGTTGGTCCACTTTAACCCTGATCCTTAGGTTATCTGGTCGCCAAATGCAGGTTAGTTGGTGGAGAAAAGTGGCTGCTCCTTTAAAAGCTGAAATTAAGAATGCAGAGTGTCAGCGCATATTATAAACTATGTTTTTGCCTAGGGGAAGTAGAAAAGGGGGGAATGTCCCCGGAGCTGGCGGGGGGGGGGGGGTGAACCCCCCATTTAATCCTGAAACCAGGAGGGGTAGGCACACTGCGAACCCCTCAAGTTATAGTTATGTAGAATCGCCCGGGCCTCTATATGCAATATACGGGTCCCGTACATCTCCAGGGTGTCCAACGTGATCACCAGCAACACTTTTCTGTGGGTTCGAGAACCATATAGCGAAAAGATTTGGCCTGCTTTAAAGCAGACCAAAACCCAGAAGGGTGAAAATCCTAGCTTTTGGTCCTCTTTAAAGACAGAGCAGTGGCTAGCTTCCTTGCTGTAGCCCTGGTCTGATAATGCAAAGCTCTATCCCTAGAATGGAGTCACATGCATCAAGAAGAACATTAAACATTTCGGCCTCGATTCGATAAAGGTAGAAAAAAATTCTCATGGTAGTAAAAGATTCAATTCATGAGAAAAAAGCCTGAGAATGTCACTGTTACTGAATCATCAGCTAAGAAAACAATGAAAGTCAATGTCACTGTTACTGAATCACCAGATAAACAGGCAATGAAAGTCAATGGCAGCTTTTTACTTCTCAGAAAAGTAGAGAACACTGTAGTAAAAGCTGCCATTGACTTTCATTGTCTTTTTATCTAGTGATTCAGTAACAGTGACATTGACTTTCATTGTCTTTTTATCTAGTGATTCAGTAACAGTGACATTGACTTTCATTGTCTTTTTATCTAGTGATTCAGTAACAGTGACATTCTCAGGCTTTTTTTCTCATGAATTGAATCTTTTACTACCATGAGAATTTTTTTCTACCTTTATGGAATCGAGGCCTTCAAGTTCAATCTGAAACTAGAAGAAAAGTTTCACCCGGAGTTGGGCAATGAGTCGACTAACGCGGCGGACTGACATTGCGGTCGGACATCTGTTAGATTTTTTTTTTTTTTTTTTAGCAGTTTTTAGTTCCGCATTGTCCTGAGCGGGTTATGACACCACAATGCCTCATTTGTCCTTATGAAGAATCCACTATGTGCTTTACTGAACAGCGGTTACACGGGCAGGCTGATTCATCACTAACGCCAGGTAGCGACAGATGAGCGTCTGTAGCGGCATTTTCAGAGCGCCCGCTAGTAGTCGCTGTGCTCGGCCGTGGGTCGCTACTTTATAGCGACTCAGTCGCTGTTCAGTAATGTTGAATACATTGTGAGGAGTCGCTATTTGACCAGTACAGCGCTGTATGGGAGCGCATGTTAGCGACTGCTCATAGCGACCGACTCACACCATATTCAGCAAAAAAACAGCCTCACAAATCTCTGGCGCTGAAAAATGCTTCTCTGAAGCCCAGAGCGCAGGAGGCTGTGTGATTAAAGGCTGTTTTTCAGCATCTATCCACCAGTAACAAAGCGAAAACATATGGAATTACATTGTAACAACATTGTAACATGACACTTTAATGGCAGAGCTGTGATGTCATTTCTGAGGAAATATATAAAAAATGAAAAATTTTACAAAAATAAAAAATTTTCAAGGCCAGGAGAGGTCACAAAATTATTTGAGATTTTTTTGGGGAAAAAAAAACCCTGTTTAAAGAGAAAAAGAGGATCGTCCATTGAAATGTATGGGAGAGCGACAGGTAGCAAGAGGCCATATCTGGCGCTGTGCAAGGCTGAACGCCGGCGCTGTTCGCTGAGGCTGGGATAATGATGAATCAGACGCTACATGGCGCTATCCCAGTCGCTCAACAGATTCTGCTTGATAAATGTGTAATTGCTGCCGTGTCCGGCGTTCACCAGTCGCTACCTGACGCTACCTCTCATTAACCAGCCGCTACCTGACGCTATCCCTTCTTAAATCAGGGCCTAAGACTAAGACCAGTGAAACTGATGAGAAGGAACGCAGTCATCCCGTATGGGAGGGAGGGTCTGAGATGTAAAGGAAAATGACATCCATGATTGCTTCACACCCAGCAAATAAATAACAACTCAGAGCGATGGCAGCCAGTGCTGAGAAATCTGTGTAGCGGGGTTACTCCTTAAACCAAATCTTATGATAAGTAGATTATGTCATGGGCTCTATAGAGGACTCTCTATAGGAATCCATGAAGGTCTGTAATGTCATAGGCTCTATAGTGGACACTCAATAGGAATCCATGAAGGTTTGTTATGTCATAGGCTCTATAGTGGACTCTCTATAGGAACCCATGTAGGTTTGTAATGTTGTGGGCTCTATAGAGGACTCTCTATAGGAATCCATGAAGGTCTGTAATGTTGTGGGCTCTATAGTGGACTCTCTATAGGAATCCATGAAGGTCTGTTATGTTGTGGGCTCTATAGTGGACTCTCTATAGGAACCCATGAAGGTTTGTTATGTTGTGGGCTCTATAGAGGACTCTCTATAGGAATCCATGAAGGTCTGTAATGTCATGGGCTCTATAGTGGACTCTCTATAGGAATCCATGAAGGTCTGTGATGTTGTGAGCTCTATAGTGGACTCTCTATAGGAATCCATGAAGGTCTGTAATGTTATGGGCTCTATAGTGGACTCTCTATAGGAATCCATGAAGGTATGTTATGTCATGGGCTCTATAGTGGACTCTCTATAGGAATCCATGAAGGTATGTTATGTCATGGGCTCTATAGTGGACTCTCTATAGGAATCCATGAAGGTATGTTATGTCATGGGCTCTATAGTGGACTCTCTATAGGAATCCATGAAGGTCTGTAATGTTGTGGGCTCTATAGTGGACTCTCTATAGGAATCCATGAAGGTCTGTAATGTCATGGGCTCTATAGTGGACTCTCTATAGGAATCCATGAAGGTCTGTAATGTCATGGGCTCTATAGTGGACTCTCTATAGGAACCCATGAAGGTTTGTTATGTCATAGGCTCTATAGTGGACTCTCTATAGGAACCCATGAAGGTTTGTTATGTCATAGGCTCTATAGTGGACTCTCTATAGGAATACATGAAGGTCTGTTATGTTGTGGGCTCTATAGTGGACTCTCTATAGGAATCCATGAAGGTCTGTAATGTTGTGGGCTCTATAGTGGACTCTCTATAGGAATCCATGAAGGTCTGTGATGTTGTGGGCTCTATAGTGGACTCTCTATAGGAATCCATGAAGGTCTGTAATGTTATGGGCTCTATAGTGGACTCTCTATAGGAATCCATGAAGGTCTGTTATGTTGTGGGCTCTATAGAGGACTCTCTATAGCAATCCATGAAGGTCTGTTATGTCATGGGCTCTATAGTGGACTCTCTATAGGAATCCATGAAGGTCTGTAATGTTGTGGGCTCTATAGTGGACTCTCTATAGGAATCCATGAAGGTCTGTAATGTTGTGGGCTCTATAGTGGACTCTCTATAGGAATCCATGAAGGTATGTTATGTCATGGGCTCTATAGTGGACTCTCTATAGGAATCCATGAAGGTCTGTAATGTTGTGGGCTCTATAGTGGACTCTCTATAGGAATACATGAAGGTCTGTAATGTTGTGGGCTCTATAGTGGACTCTCTATAGGAATTCATGAAGGTCTGTAATGTTGTGGGCTCTATAGTGGACTCTCTATAGGAATCCATGAAGGTCTGTGATGTTGTGGGCTCTATAGTGGACTCTCTATAGGAATCCATGAAGGTTTGTAATGTTGTGGGCTCTATAGTGGACTCTCTATAGGAATCCATGAAGGTCTGTAATGTTGTGGGCTCTATAGTGGACTCTCTATAGGAATCCATGAAGGTCTGTGATGTTGTGGGCTCTATAGTGGACTCTCTATAGGAATCCATGAAGGTTTGTAATGTTGTGGGCTCTATAGTGGACTCTCTATAGGAATCCATGAAGGTTTGTAATGTTGTGGGCTCTATAGTGGACTCTCTATAGGAATCCATGAAGGTTTATTATGTCATGGGCTCTATAGTGGACTCTCTATAGGGATCCATGAAGGTTTGTAATGTTGTGGGCTCTATAGTGGACTCTCTATAGGAATCCATGAAGGTCTGTAATGTTGTGGGCTCTATATAGGACTCTCTATAGGAATCCATGAAGGTCTGTTATGTTGTGGGCTCTATAGTGGACTCTCTATAGGAATACATGAAGGTCTGTTATGTTGTGGGCTCTATAGTGGACTCTCTATAGGAATCCATGAAGGTTTGTTATGTCATAGGCTCTATAGTGGACTCTCTATAGGAATCTATGAAGGTTTGTTATGTCATAGGCTCTATAGTGGACACTCTATAGGAATCCATGAAGGTCTGTGATGTTGTGGGCTCTATAGTGGACTCTCTATAGGAATCTATGAAGGTTTGTTATGTCATAGGCTCTATAGTGGACACTCTATAGGAATCCATGAAGGTCTGTAATGTTGTGGGCTCTATATAGGACACTCTATAGGAATACATGAAGGTCTGTTATGTTGTGGGCTCTATAGTGGACTCTCTATAGGAATCCATGAAGGTCTGTTATGTCATAGGCTCTATAGTGGACTCTCTATAGGAATCTATGAAGGTCTGTAATGTTGTGGGCTTCATAGAGGACTCTCTATAGGAATCCATGAAGGTCTGTAATGTTGTGGGCTCTATAGTGGACACTCTATAGGAATCCATGAAGGTCTGTAATGTCATGGGCTCTATAGAGGACTCTCTATAGGAATCCATGAAGGTCTGTAATGTCATGGGCTCTATAGAGGACTCTCTATAGGAATCCATGAAGGTCTGTAATGTTGTGGGCTCTATAGTGGACTCTCTATAGGAATCTATGAAGGTCTGTAATGTTGTGGGCTCTATAGTGGACTCTCTATAGGAATCCATGAAGGTCTGTAATGTTGTGGGCTCTATAGTGGACTCTCTATAGGAATCCATGAAGGTTTGTTATGTCATGGGCTCTATACTTTCCATAGCAATATATGATGGTGTGTTATATCTCGGGTTCTATGGTGGACTCCGTATTGGAATAAATGAAGGTTTGTTAGGTCATGGGCTCTATAGTGGACTTTCCATAGCAATATATGATGGTGTGTTATATCTTGGGTTCTATAGTAGACTCTCCATAGGAATAAATGAATGTTTGTGGTGTCATAGGCTCTATAGTGGTCTCTCTATAGGAATCCATGAAGGTCTGTAATGTCATGGGCTCTATAGTGGACTCTCTATAGGAATCCATGAAGGTCTGTAATGTTGTGGGCTCTATAGTGGACTCTCTATAGGAATCTATGAAGGTTTGTTATGTCATAGGCTCTATAGTGGACTCATAGGAATCTATGAAGGTCTGTAATGTTGTGGGCTCTATAGTGGACTCTCTATAGGAATCCATGAAGGTTTGTTATGTTGTGGGCTCTATAGAGGACACTCTATAGGAATTCATGAAGATTTGTTATGTCATAGGCTCTATAGTGGACTTTCTATAGGAATCCATGAAGGTCTGTAATGTTGTGGGCTCTATAGTGGACTCGCTATAGGAATACATGAAGGTCTGTAATGTTGTGGGCTCTATAGTGGACTCTCTATAGTAATCCATGAAGGTCTGTAATGTTGTGGGCTCTATAGTGGACTCTCTATAGGAATCCATGAAGGTCTGTAATGTCATGGGCTCTATAGTGGACTCTCTATAGGAATCTATGAAGGTTTGTTATGTCATAGGCTCTATAGTGGACTCTCTATAGGAATCTATGAAGGTCTCTAATGTTGTGGGCTCCATAGAGGACTCTCTATAGGAATCCATGAAGGTCTGTAATGTTGTGGGCTCTATAGTGGACTCTCTATAGGAATCCATGAAGTTCTGTAATGTTGTGGGCTCTATAGTGGACTCTCTATAGGAATCCATGAAGGTCTGTAATGTTGTGGGCTCTATAGTGGACTCTCTATAGGAATCCATGAAGGTCTGTTACGTTGTGGGCTCTATAGAGGACACTCTATAGGAATTCATGAAGGTTTGTTATGTCATAGGCTCTATAGTGAACTCTCTATAGGAATCCATGAAGGTCTGTAATGTTGTGGGCTCTATAGAGGACTCTCTATAGGAATACATGAAGGTTTGTTATGTCATGGGCTCTATACTTTCCATAGCAATATATGATGGTGTGTTATATCTCGGGTTCTATGGTGGACTCCGTATTGGAATAAATGAAGGTTTGTTAGGTCATGGGCTCTATAGTGGACTTTCCATAGCAATATATGATGGTGTGTTATATCTTGGGTTCTATAGTAGACTCTCCATAGGAATAAATGAAGGTTTGTGGTGTCATGGGCTCTAGAGTGGACTCTCCATAACAATATACTATATGATGGTGTGTTATATGTTGGGTTCTATAGTGGACTATCCATAGGAATACATTAAGGTTTGTTATGTCATGGGCTCTATAGTGGACTTTCCATAGCAATATATGATGGTGTGTTATATCTCGGAGGTTCTATAGTGGACTCTCCATAGGAATTCATAAAGGTTTGTGGTGTCATGGGCTCTAGAATGGACTCTCCATAGCAATATACTGTATGATGGTGTGTTGGGCTCTGTTGTGGACTCTGTATTGGAATATATGAAGGTTTGTGGTGTCATGGGCTCTAGAGTGGACTCTCCGTAGGAATACATGAAGGTGTGCTAGTTCATGGGCTCTATAGTGGACTTCCCATAGCAATATATGATGGTGTGTTATATATTGGGCTCTATAGTGGACTTCCCATAGCAATATATGATGGTGTGTTATATATTGGGCTCTATAGTGGACTCTACATAGGAATACATGAAGGTTTGTGGTGTCATGGGCTCTATAGTGGAAGAGGGGTTGATTTGAATGCAGGTCTTTATTTCATGTGTAATGTTATGGTGTAGATCACTTCTTGTCGTATTTCACCCAGTAGGCAAACTTAGAGTTTAACAGCGATGTGTAGGATTTTATATTTTCACTTTGTAGACCTATGTGAACAGTTGTTGTGCTTCCTCAAACGATTCTGCAGAATCCGTCCTGCTTCCTGAAATCGCATCATGTCTATTGCTCACCATTCCCCCGTACGATTTGTTTCCCGAAATGTATTTTTATTGCCAGCTAAAGTAACAGTCTATTCAGACCACATTTACGGCACCACAAAGGGCTTCTTCAGCCAACCTGCGGTGGTCAATTTCGCCCAAAACCCATCTTCTAGATATGGCAGTTCAAGATTTTGAAGCCACAACGCCAAACAATTTCGAGGAGCCGTTACATTTGTGTTCCAACGCGGACAGCATTAGTTTTGGGGCTGTGGTCGTCCCCGTCTTCTACTACATGGTTTTCGCGGTCAGCTTGTGGGGTAACGGCCTCATTCTGTTCCTTCTCTTGAAATTCGAAAACATCAAGACGGTGACAAACGTCTTCATCTTCAACCTGGTGATATCTGACTTGCTTTTTACCGTCTCGCTCCAGTTTTGGGGTTACTACCACAACCACGAATGGATTTTTGGGGAAAGTCTATGCAAGGCGGTCTCCTCCATCTTCTACATTGGGTCCTACAGCAGCATCTTCTTCCTGACCATGATGACCGTCGACCGTTATGTGGCCGTCGTTCACGCCATCCAAGCCGCCAGGATGAGGAAACTCGTGTACGTCTATGTGGCGAGTGCTGTGATTTGGGTGATGAGCTTGTTCTCCACCATCCCCAAATTTGTCCTGTACGGAACTAGGAACGACCCTTTTGATGGGATGCTTTGCGAAGAAACTGGATATGAAGCTGAGAAGATCCAAAGGTGGAAAAAGGTTGGGCGCTATCAACAGCTCATCTTGTATTTCCTGCTCCCGCTTGTGGTCATCCTCTACTGCTACACCATGATCGTGTTCAAGCTCTACCGGACCAAAATCCACAACAAGGACAAGGCCATGAAGCTGATCCTCATGATCGTCGTCGTCTTCTTCATCTGCTGGACGCCCTACAACATTGTCATCTTGATGAAGGCCAAGAGGTTGGACCATAGCTCAGAGAGCGGAGAGTGCAATGATTCCATCGACTACGTCTTCTACATTTGCCGTAACATCGCCTATCTCCATTGTTGCACCAACCCCTTCTTCTACATCTTCGTCGGGACTAAATTCCGTCGGCACATGGCCCCATTGTTTGCGAACTGGACTTGGACTGGACGAACAAGCGCCCAGATCTCAGTAGCAAGACGAGCGGACATTCTGCCCAAACCATTTATGGATGATTACCAGGCTCGAATACATGTGGCAAGTGTGGTAACCCAAAGCAACCACACACATGCCAGGTTATCATGTGGTTGATGTAGCTGCCATGGGTTACAGCATGTTGCAGTCACTCTTTGCTACTGGGCCTGTGGGTAGATGCTCGTGAGTTAATAACTTTTTGCGCTTCAATTCTGGAACAAAGCTGGTGAGGGTTGTCCCCAGGAGAACTTAACCCGGAGCTTCAGCATCATTTAAGGTGGGCCAACACCCAGGATTTTGACTATCCTGGGTTTTGGTCCACTTCTGCGGGGCGCCCCGCTGTGTGAAACCCTCCAGAAAGCCCCAAAAACTCACCGGTCCCCGCTCCCACGTGACCGCTGCAGCCAATCCCCACCGACGGACAAGCGAGACCTGTCGCCGAACAAGCGAGCTCGCCCACCGCCGCCTCCCGCGCGTCACTCTTACAGGGAGCACGCCTGCGCCGGCCATTCACAAACGGCCGGCGCGGGTGCGCGCTCTGCTAGAGGTATGCGCGAGCGGTGGCGGCCGCTGAATCGAGGAGCAGGTAGGGATTTCTGGGCTTTCTGGGGGGTTTCACACAGCGGGCCACCCCCGATCAGCATCGGGTGTTGGTCCACTTTAATGAAAAACCTAAGTCCTTAAAATATAATATATGTTATGTTTTATTATTAATTAATTATTAATTAGTATTACTTATTATTATTAATGCATAGATCGCCATTGTATGCTTGCGCACACATAGGAGTTTGTACTCCGCATTTAACCCATCCTTGCAGTAAGTATACACATGCCTGGAGCGGTGGGCTGCCCTAATTACAAGAAGGAAAAAATGGGGACTTGCACTAGACCCTATTCAATCTGTAGGAGGTGCAGCTCCCAAGGCTGCAAAAGAGCTCAAACCAGGAACAAAAAAAAAGCTCTTAGGGAGGCAACTCTCAACTTATAAATTGATAAAAAAAATACATTTTTATTAATTACATATTTATAATCACTACATACAATACACTCAACATATCAAAATCCCTTAAAAAACACATAAATGGGACAATAACACACAGGACAAGACAACTGGCTGCTCCTGGTGTGGTAGGCGGTGGGGAGGCTTCACACATGTTATTTTCATGATACCTCGGCTTTATTTCTGGTGAGGTTTTTTTGTGATATTATTTTTTGATTGGTATTGTGATATATATCACTGGTTCCCCTTTGGGATGCCTAAATAATATATACAGGCGAATATAGTAGATTGATATGTTTGAGTTGTTATGGTTGGGAATATTCATTTTTTAATTGATTGTTTGACTAGTAGCACTTGCACTTTATAAGTGTATGGATTTTGCAGTGATCCGGATCATAGGCAGGATTTGCACATGTTTAGTACTTTATAAATATATAGGTTTTGTAGTGATCCGGATCATAGGCAGGATTCGCACATGCTCAGTTGCACTGTTGGAACACTATGTTGAATGATTTAGCACATATATATATTTAGCCATTTGATATCAATTAGTGTGGTGAGACTCTCCCTATCGCCTGCACACCTTCATGTTGGTTTGTCCTGTGTGTTATTGACTCATTTATGATTTTAATATGTTGAGTGTATTGTATGTAGCGATTATAAATATGTAATTAATAAAAATGTATTTTTTTTTATCAATTTATGAGTTGAGAGTTACTCCCTACGTGTTTTTTTTTTGCTGCCCTAATTTCAGCACCCGGGGAGCAGTTGGGGGGGTTAGGTGCCTTGCTCAAGAGCGCTTCAGTCATGTCCCAGGACCGGGATTCGAACCTACCAACCTCATGTCACAAATCCGCTCCCTTACCTCTAGGTCACAACTGTCCCGTTTTAGTATAATCAGCTTTTATTGGTTTTTCGGGAGCAGGGTACAGAAGAGCGGGGGGGCATAACAATTACATCATGTGGTATATAAATTCACAATTAGGAGCAGACATTCACTCAAAAAAGTACTAATACAAAGAGCTTGTGCTAGGAAGTAACCAACAATTCTAAACATTAGGCCTATGATGAAGCACCAGGCCCCGACGGAGCTCTTGGATAAGTAGTGCCTATCTGCATGCAAATTACGGGTTCCAACGGAAAGGGATTCCTTCGAGCTGTCTCAGGAAGCAAAAGGTGCAAGTCGAGGTATGAAGGTTTAATTAGATTATTAAAGTGGACCAACACCCAGGATTTTGACTATCCTGGGTTTTGGTCCACTTTGGTGGGGCACCCCGATCACCTCTCCCCGCTCCCACGTGACCGCGCCGTCCTATCCCCGCCGATGGACAAGCGGAGTGACAGCGACGGACAAGGGGCTCGTCCGCCGCTGCCTCCCGTGCGTCACTCTCGGCGTGCGCGCGCCCACGCCGGCCATTCACAGACGGCCGGCGCGTGCACGTCTAGAGGGGCGCGCGGGAGGCGGCGGAAGCGACGGCGGATGAGGTAAGGAGGTAAGGGTTTTTTGGGGGGGGTTTCACCCCGGGGGACATCCCGATCTCGGATGTCCCGTGGTGAGGGAGGTGATCACCCCTGGGTGTTAGTCCACTTTAATAATATTTATTAAGCCTCTTAACAGGGGGCAGTATGTAGTGATAGGAAGGGGGGAGGAAAGTGGGTGGGTATAGTGGGAGCTTAGGGGAGTTTAATTCCTTATCATTTGACCTTTTCCAAGGTACAAGGAGCTGGGCTGTGTTTACCATTAGGCAAACCTAGGCCTGTGCTTAGGGCAGCCACCTGGGGAGGGGGCGGATGTTACTGCTATTGTAAAGTGGGGAGTGGGGTAAAGTGGGGAGGAAAGTGGGTGGGTATAGTGGGAGCTTAGGGGAGTTTAATTTCTTTATCATTTGACCTTGTCCAAGGTACAAGGAGCTGGGCTGTATTTACCATTAGGCAAACCTAGGCCTGTGCCTAGGGCAGCCACCTTGGGAGGGGGCGGATGTTACTGCTATTGTAAAGTGGGGAGTGGGGTAAAGTGGGGAGGAAAGTGGGTGGGTATAGTGGGAGCTTAGGGGAGTTTAATTACTTATCATTTGACCTTGTCCAAGGTACAAGGAGCTGGGCTGTATTTACCATTAGGCAAACCTAGGCCTGTGCCTAGGGCAGCCACCTGGAGAGGGGGCGGATGTTACTGCTATTGTAAAGTGGGGAGTGGGGTAAAGTGGGGAGGAAAGTGGGTGGGTATAGTGGGAGCTTAGGGGAGTTTAATTACTTATCATTTGACCTAATTACTTATCATTTGACCTTGTCCAAGGTACAAGGAGCTGGGCTGTATTTAACATTTGGCAAACCTAGGCCTGTGCCTAGGGCAGCCACCTGGGGAGGGGGCGGATGCTACTGCTATTGTAAAGTGGGGAGTGGGGTAAAGTGGGGAGGAAAGTGGGTGGGTATAGTGGGAGCTTAGGGGAGTTTAATTCCTTATCATTTGACCTTGTCCAAGGTACAAGGAGCTGGGCTGTATTTACCATTAGGCAAACCTAGGCCTGTGCCTAGGGCAGCCACCTGGGGAGGGGGCGGATGCTACTGCTATTGTAAAGTGGGGAGTGGGGTAAAGTGGGGAGGAAAGTGGGTGGGTATAGTGGGAGCTTAGGGGAGTTTAATTCCTTATCATTTGACCTTGTCTAAGGTACAAGGAGCTGGGCTGTATTTACCATTAGGCAAACCTAGGCCTGTGCCTAGGGCAGCCACCTGGAGAGGGGGCGGATGTTACTGCTATTGTAAAAAAATATACAAATGCTCCCCCACAGTGTGTGTGTGTGTGTGTGTGTGTGTGTGTGTGTGTGTGTGTGTGTGTGTGTAGAGGGTGCAATGGGTTAAAGGCCTGCATCCTCATCCTCTCCCCTTTATTGCTGCGACCATGTGACTCCTGTGTGTCGGGGATCTATAATTCAAGTGCATGCTCAACCAGGGCCGCTGCACATTGGGAAGGGCCTAACTCATTCCCTCTTCCCTGGGCCGCCCCTATGCAGGGCTGTTCAGTAACCAGGACTAAGGAATATCAGCCAGGGGCAAATTGGCCATTGGGAGAGCCTCTCTTTCTTTGTCAGTTCTTCTATTCTTTGTTTCTTTTGTTCTTTTTATATTCTTTCCTTCTAGTCTTTTTCTTTCTTTCTTTCAATCTATTCTTTCTTTCTTTCTTTCTTTCTTTCATCTGTAACGCATTCCGTTTCTTTCCTTTTATTTTCTTCCTGTCAGTCCTTCTTTTCTTTCAGCTCTTTTTTTTTCTCCCATTTTCTCTCTCTAGCTTACCTGCTTTATTCCTGTTTTTCCGTTTATTCTTTCTTTGGGGGTTATTCATGAAGGGATAGCGCCAGGTAGCGCCTCGTAGCGGCAGGCAGCGTCTAGCGAACGCCGAGCGCTGTACGCAATACCACATTTATGAAGGTGATTCTTGTGAGCGACTCTAACAGCGCCATGTAGCGTCCGATTCATCATTACAGGCGGCTCAGTGTATAGCGCCGGCGCTCTAGCTTCCAGAGCGCCGGGAATTATCTGTCGCTACCTGTCGCTCTCCCATACATTTCAATGGACGTTCCTTTTCTTCTGTTTAATATTTTTTTATTATTTTTGTTTTCACTCCAATAATTGTGTCACCTCTCCTGGCCTAGAAAGAGTCATTTTTGAAAACTTTTTTGATTTTTTTTAATTTTTATGCAGAATTGTCATTACAGGTCTGGCACTAAAGTGTTATTGTCACAGTGTTATAACAATGTCATTCCATGTGTTTTCGCTTTGTTACTGGTGGATATGTGTTCAAAAACAGACTTTAATCACACAGCGCCTGGCGCTCTATGCTACAGCGCCCAGCTTTAGAGCGCTGACGCTGTGTGTATATTTTTCATAAGTATGGTGTGGAGCGCCGAGTGCCGGACGCACTGAGCTGGCGCTACCTCTCGCTCGCTGCAGCGCTGTACTGGTGTTAGAGCGCCCAACACACATCACATTCATGAATGCCGGCCAGGTTACTACAGCGACTGAGGCGCTCTGTTACAGCTCTAAGCGCCGCTATACAGACGCCCATCTGCCGATACCTGGCGTTAGTAATGAATCATATAACAATAAATAGGTAGGAGCACACCGTTTGTTTTTGGATTGCAAAAAAAGTTATATTTGATCAAAGAAGGTAAAAATATTTACATATATCAATAAACAATTGTATACATAATGAAGTATGTGGGGTGTACATTATTTCCATATAAAGATGTTGCAAGGATACAAATGGTATATATAGGAATCCAGGTATGTAGAACTGAGGGAGCTGTGTGCACCAAGACCCTGAGAGTAATGATAGAATAACCTTAACAGAGGCATGGAACTATATATCCTATATGGTAAAAGGTTACCTTTCTATGCATAAAGTATAGTCTGGTGCATCTACAGTGATCCTCAGGCTAGTCACATACAAGGTTAGGTTAGGTATATTTCCTGGGCAAAATAATTCTGCATCTGCCAATTTCCTGGGCAAAATAATTCTGCATCTGCATATTTCCTGGGCAAAATAATTCTGCATCTGCCAATTTCCTGGGCAAAATATTTCTGCATCTGCATATTTCCTGGGCAAAATAATTCTGCATCTGCATATTTCCTGGGCAAAATAATTCTGCATCTGCCAATTTCCTGGGCAAAAAATTTCTGCATCTGCATATTTCCTGGGCAAAATAATTCTGCATCTACATATTTCCTGGGCAAAACAATTCTGCATATTTCCTGGGCAAAATAATTCTACATCTGCACATTTCCTGGGCCGAATAATTCTGCACCTGCATATTTCCAAGGCAAAATAATTCTGCATATTTCCTGGGCAAAATAATTCTACATCTGCACATTTCCTGGGCCGAATAATTCTGCATCTGCATATTTCCTGGGCAAAATAATTCTGCATCTGCATATTTCCTGGGCAAAATAATTTGGGTCTGCATCTGTCTTGAGTGAAATGTTATGCCTATCCTGGGCAAGTTAATACTGCATCTGTCCTGGGCAAAATAATTCTGCGCCTGCATATTTCCTGGGCAAAATATATCTGCACCTGCATATTTCCTGGGCAAAATAATTCTGCACCTGCACATTTCCTGGGCAAAATAATTCTGCACCTGCATATTTCCTGGGCCAAATAATTATGCATCTGCATATTTCCTGGGCCAAATAATTATGCATCTGCATATTTCCTAGGCAAAATAATTCTGCATCTGCATATTTCCTGGGCAAAATAATTCTGTTTCTGCATATTTCCTGGGCAAAATATATCTGCACCTGCATATTTCCTGGGCAAAATAATTCTGCACCTGCATATTTCCTGGGCCAAATAATTCTGCATCTGCATATTTCCTGGGCAAAATAATTCTGCATCTGCAAATTTCCTGGGCAAAATAATTCTGTTTTTGCATATTTCCTGGGCAAAATAATGTGGGTTTGCATCTGTCTTGGGTGAAATGTTATGCCTATCCTGGGCAAGTTAATACTGCATCTGTCCTGGGCAAAATAATTCTGCATCTGTATATTTCCTGGGCAAAATAATTCTGCACCTGCACATTTCCTGGGCAAAATAATTCTGCACCTGCATATTTCCTGGGCAAAATAATTCAGCATCTGCATATTTCCTGGGCAAAATAATTCTGCACCTGTACATTTCCTGGGCAAAATAATTCTGCACCTGCATATTTCCTGGGCAAAATAATTCAGCATCTGCATATTTCCTGGGCCAAATAATTCTGCATCTGCATATTTCCTGGGCAAAATATTTCTGCACCTGCACATTTCCTGGGCAAAATAATTCTGCACCTGCATATTTCCTGGGCAAAATAATTCAGCATCTGCATATTTCCTGGGCCAAATAATTCTGCATCTGCATATTTCCTGGGCTAAATAATTCTGCATCTGCATATTTCCTGGGCAAAATAATTCTGCACCTGCATATTTCCTGGGCAAAATAATTCTGCACCTGCATATTTCCTGGGCAAAATAATTATGCATCTGCATATTTCCTGGCCAAAATATTTCTGCACCTGCATATTTTCTGGGCAGAATAATTCTGCACCTGCATTTTTCCTGGGCAAAATAATTTGGGTCTGCATCTGTCTTGGGTGAAATGTTATGCCTATCCTGGGCAAGTTAATACTGCATCTGTCCTGGGCAAAATAATTCTGCATCTGTATATTTCCTGGGCAAAATAATTCTGCATTTGCATATTTTCTGGGCAAAATAGTTCTGCATCTGTATATGTCCTGGGCAAAATAATTCTGCATCTGCATATTTCATGGGCAAAATAATTCTGCACCTGCATATTTCCTGGGCAAAATAGTTCTGCACCTGCATATGTCCTGGGCAAAATAATTCTGCATCTGTATATTTTCTGGGCAAAGTAATTCTGCATCTGCATATTTCCCAGGCAAAATAATTCTGCACCTGCATATGTCCTGGGCAAAATAATTCTGCACCTGCATATTTTCTGGGCAAAATATTTCTGCATCTGTATATTTCCTGGGCAAAATAATTCTGCACCTGCTTTTTTCTGGGCAAAATAATTCTGCATCTGCATATTTCCTGGGCAAAATAATTCTGCATCTGCATATTTCCTGGGCAAAATAATTCTGCACCTGCATATTTCCTGGGCCAAATAATTCTGCACCTGCTTTTTTCTGGGCAAAATAATTCTGCATCTGCATATTTCGTGGGCAAAATAATTCTGCATCTGCATATGTCCTGGGCAAAATATTTCTGCATCTGCACATTTCCTGTTCAAAATAGACGCGCCATGGGACTGGGAAGAGGTGAGTTGGCTTCAGCGTCCTGGGGGGGGTTTCACACAGCGGGGGCGCCCCCGATCACAGCACCCCAGGGGAAAAGACCAAAACCCCGGATAGTCAAAACTATTGACTATCCTGGGTTTTAGTCCATTTTAACTGGCCCTTTGAAGGCGGCCAGAATGCTGGTGGGACCCTCGATGAAAATCAATTTGACACCCCTGCTGGTTATTCTTATTATGTGTGTGTGAGTTTGTGTTTTTATATAACCTAATACACAAGCTGCCCGTGTTTCTGAAGCATTTAGCCCTCAGTTTGGCATGGGCTGCTGCTGGCACAGCTCGCCCCTTTACTTTAGGGGAGCAATTTAGTAAACTTTCTTTTTTTGACTTTTGGTCTGCTATAAAGAGGAACATCGGACCCCCCCCCCATCGGCCCCTACCCTTACCTTTTGGATGTCCGGCGTCTTCAGGGCCCGAACGCTGCCCCCCCACTGGCTGCAAGTGACAGCATGGCTTTAGCCGAGCTCTTCAAAGTCCTGCGTCGCTCAGCGAAGTCTCACAAGATTTTGGGCAACTCCATTAATACCTATTCATGGGCAAAATGCAGGGGTATGAAGTGGCTGATGGGATGCAAGATGGCACTGCCCGTCAGGAGGTCGCCCGGAATCTCAGGGACCCAGAAGATGGCAAGGTGAGTAAATAGTGTCCCGAAGGTAAAACCAGAGCGGAGGGGGCAGCAGATCGATAAGGTTTGGGGGAGGTTTCGATGTCCCTCTTTAAAATCCGTGACCCTCACCATCTCACAGGACGAATAAAGACCATATAACTGATCCACAGATTGGTCTCCAGAGTCGGCATCTGACTCCAAATATCCTGAGCACCATTTATCTGCCTTTTCATTTACAGTCCAATTGATTTGCTTGATGTACAATAGTTTTTTTCGTTCCCCCGGAGCATTCCAAATTGGGATGCTCCGCTATGTGAGACCCCTAGAACGCCGCTTTTCACTCACCTCTTCCTCGTTCCAACGGTGCATGCGCTGGCTCTCATCCAATGAGAACCGCCTGCTGTGACTATGGGGTTTATTCGTCAAGCCATAGCGCCAGGAAGCGACTGGCAGCGACAGGTAGCGAACGGTGACCTCCGGGCGCTGTACGCAATACCACATTTATCAAAGCGAATCTGGTGAGCGCCATGTAGCGTCCGATTGATCATTACAGACGGCTCAGCGTATACCGCGGCGCTCTGGCTTCCAGGTATTACCTGTCGTTCTCCCATACGTTCCTTTTCTTCTCTTTAAACAGAGTTTTCTTTTAATTTTTTTTTTTTTATTATTATCAAATCATTGTGTGACCTCTCCTGGCCTATTAAAAGTCATTTTTGAAAACGTTTTTGTTTTTTTAATATTTTTTTGCTGAATTGTCGCTACAGGTCTGGTTTTAAAGTGTTAATGTCACAATGTTGTAACAATGTCATTTCGCATGTTTTCGCTTTGTTACTAGTGGATACTTTAATCGCACAGCGCCTGGCGCTCTGGGCTACAACGACCCGATTTTGAGCGCCGGCGCTGTGTGAGGCTGTTTTTTTGGACTAATGTGGTGTCGCTCACACTGAGCTGGCGCTACCGTTTGCTCTCATATAGTGCAGTACTGGTGTTATAGCGACTCACATATCAAATTCATCAATGCCGGCCAGCGACTGAGGCGCTCTGCAACAGCGAACCATGGCCGAGCACAGCGACTACTAGCGGTCGCTCTGTCGCTGCCTGGCGCTAGTAATGAATCAGCCTCTATGTCATTTGGCAAATGTCTTTCATTGACTAGAATGGGGAGTGTGTTTTGCCGCATCCCCTGTATCCCCAACGTTGTGCGCACTCCCACCTCAGCCTATCTGAATAGCTGGGGCAGGAGCGCGAACACGCCGCCAGGGATGCAGGGGGTACAGCAGAACACGAGCCGCCAGGGATGCAGGGGGTACAGCAGAACATGAGCCGCCAGGGAGGCAGGGGGTACAGCAGAACACGAGCCGCCAGGGATGCAGGGGGTACAGCAGAACACGAGCCGCCAGGGATGCAGGGGGTACAGCAGAACACGAGCCGCCAGGGATGCAGGGGGTACAGCAGAACACGAGCCGCAAGGGAGGCAGGGGGTACAGCAGAACACGAGCCGCCAGGGATGCAGGGGATACAGCAGAACACGAGCCGCCAGGGATGCAGGGGGTACAGCAGAACACGAGCCGCCAGGGATGCAGGGGGTACAGCAGAACACGAGCCGCCAGGGAGGCAGGGGATACAGCAGAACACGAGCCGCCAGGGATGCAGGGGGTACAGCAGAACACGAGCCGCCAGGGATGCAGGGGGTACAGCAGAACACGAGCCGCCAGGGAGGCAGGGGGTACAGCAGAACACGAGCCGCCAGGGATGCAGGGGATACAGCAGAACACGAGCCGCCAGGGAGGCAGGGGGTACAGCAGAACACGAGCCGCCAGGGATGCAGGGGGTACAGCAGAACACGAGCCGCCAGGGATGCAGGGGATACAGCAGAACACGAGCCGCCAGGGATGCAGGGGGTACAGCAGAACACGAGCCGCCAGGGATGCAGGGGGTGCAGCAGAACACGAGCCGCCAGGGATGCAGGGGGTACAGCAGAACACGAGCCGCCAGGGATGCAGGGGGTACAGCAGAACACGAGCCGCCAGGGAGGCAGGGGGTGCAGCAGAACACGAGCCGCCAGGGATGCAGGGGGTACAGCAGAACACGAGCCGCCAGGGATGCAGGGGGTACAGCAGAACACGAGCCGCCAGGGAGGCAGGGGGTACAGCAGAACACGAGCCGCCAGAGATGCAGGGGATACAGCAGAACACGAGCCGCCAGAGATGCAGGGGATACAGCAGAACATGAGCCGCGAGGGATGCAGGGGGTGCAGCAGAACACGAGCCACCAGAGATGCAGGGGATACAGCAGAACATGAGCCGCCAGGGATGCAGGGGGTACAGCAGAACACGAGCCGCCAGGGATGCAGGGGGTGCAGCAGAACACGAGCCGCCAGGGATGCAGGGGGTACAGCAGAACACGAGCCGCCAGGGATGCAGGGGGTGCAGCAGAACACGAGCCGCCAGGGATGCAGGGGGTGCAGCAGAACACGAGCCGCCAGGGAGGCAGGGGATACAGCAGAACACGATCCCCATATTAGTCAATGAAAGCCGTCTGCCAAATGACAGTCCACATCCCCCAATGGGATTTATTCTTCTCCCTTTTGAACTTCCCATTCACTGGTATATATAACAATGTCCAATTCTACTAGTGATTGCTACAATGTTTCACAATATTCTACTAGTGATTGCTACAATGTTTCACAATGTTCTACTTGCGATTGCTACTATGTTTCACAATATTCTACTAGTGATTGCTACAATGTTTCACAATGTTCTACTTGCGATTGCTACTATGTTTCACAATATTCTACTAGTGAGTGCTACAATGTTTCACAATGTTCTACTAGTGATTGCTACAATGTTTCACAATGTTCTGCTTGCGATTGCTACTATGTTTCACAATATTCTACTAGTGAGTGCTACAATGTTTCACAATGTTCTACTTGCGATTGCTACTATGTTTCACAATATTCTACTAGTGATTGCTACAATGTTTCACAATGTTCTACTTGCGATTGCTACTATGTTTCACAATATTCTACTAGTGAGTGCTACAATGTTTCACAATGTTCTACTAGTGATTGCTACAATGTTTCACAATATTCTACTAGTGATTGCTACAATGTTTCACAATGTTCTACTAGCGATTGCTACTATGTTTCACAATATTCTACTAGTGAGTGCTACAATGTTTCACAATGTTCTACTTGCGATTGCTACTATGTTTCACAATATTCTACTAGTGAGTGCTACAATGTTTCACAATGTTCTACTAGTGATTGCTACAATGTTTCACAATATTCTACTAGCGATTGCTACAATGTTTCTCAATATTCTACTAGCGATTGCTACAATGTTTCACAATGTTCTACTAGTGATTGCTACAATGTTTCTCAATATTCTACTAGCGATTGCTACAATGTTTCACAATGTTCTACTAGTGATTGCTACAATGTTTCACAATGTTCTACTAGTGATTGCTACAATGTTTCACAATGTTCTACTAGCGATTGCTACAATGTTTCACAATGTTCTACTAGTGATTGCTACAATGTTTCACAATGTTCTACTAGTGATTGCTACAATGTTTCACAATATTCTACTAGTGATTGCTATAATGTTTCACAATGTTCTGCTAGTGATTGCTACAATTTTTCACAATGTTCTACTAGCCATTGCTACAATGTTTCACAATGTTCTACTAGTGATTGCTACAATGTTTCTCAATATTCTACTAGCGATTGCTACAATGTTTCACAATGTTCTACTAGTGATTGCTACAATGTTTCACAATGTTCTACTAGCGATTGCTACAATGTTTCTCAATATTCTACTAGCGATTGCTACAATGTTTCACAATGTTCTACTAGTGATTGCTACAATGTTTCACAATGTTCTACTAGTGATTGCTATAATGTTTCACAATATTCTACTAGTGATTGCTATAATGTTTCACAATGTTCTGCTAGTGATTGCTACAATTTTTCACAATGTTCTACTAGCCATTGCTATAATGTCTCCCAATGTTCTACTAGCGATTGCTACAATGTTTCACAGTGTTCTAATAGCGATTGCTACAATGTTTCACAATGTTCTACTAGCGATTGCTACAATGTTTCACAATGTTCTACTAGTGATTGCTACAATGTTTCACAATGTTCTACTAGCGATTGCTACAATGTCTCAGCATTCTAATGATTGCTACTTTGTTTCAGTGTTCTACTAGTGATTACTACGTTTCAGCATTCTAGTCATTGCTACAATGTTTCCCAATGTTCTATTAGCAATTACTAGTGTTTCACAATGTTTTACTAGTGATTGCTACAATGTTTCAGCGTACTAGTGATTGATACAATGTTTCAGCGTTCTAGTGATTGCTACAATGTTTCAGCGTTTGACTGATTGCTACAATGTTTCAGCATTCGAGTGATTGCTACAATGTTTCAGTGTTCTAGTGATTGCTACAATGTTTCAGCGTTCTAGTGATTGCTACAATGTTTCAGTGTTCTACTGATTGCTACAATGTTTCAGTGTTCTAGTGATTGCTACAATGTTTCAGTATTCTAGTGATTGCTACAATGTTTCAGCGTTCAAGTGATTGCTACAATGTTTCAGCGTTCAAGTGATTGCTACAATGTTTCAGTGTTCTAGTGATTGCTACAATGTTTCACAGTGTTCTACTATTGATTGCTACAATGTTTCAGCGTTCAAGTGATTGCTACAATGTTTCAGTGTTCTAGTGATTGCTACAATGTTTCAGTGTTCTAGTGACTGCTACAATGTTTCGCAGTGTTGGATTGGATTATAATACTTGTCACTGTGTTCGACAGAATTTGAAAAGTCTCACAGTTCTGCTAGGGATTTGTGACAGAAAGTGCTACAGTGTATCGCTATGTGTGACATCATTTGCTACAATGTTTCGCAGTTCTGATGGTGATTTCTACACTTTATTACAGTGATTGCTACACAGTGTTTGGGCTCTCCATAGGATGGTTTGGTTTGGGTTTGGTTCTATGGGCTCTATAGTAAACTATCTCATATATATTCACATACACATAGGAATACACAAAGGTAAATAGTGTGTTGGGCTCCAGCAATGTTTTTCTATGCAGAGGGTTTGAAGGGTTTTTACGACAGGTCGTTGTTGTCCTTTGTATAGTTATTGTGTAGATTTCTCCACCATTTGCCATATCTCCGCCAGTTTACAAGCGATGGAGGTTTCTAGATTTGTCTTGAGAACACTTAGTAGACCTTTGTGTACAGTTGTAGCCGTTGAGCTATTTTTGGGGCCCCAGTTTTTGCACAAATCTGTCCCTTTGTAAAATGTGCTTCCTCCTTCTTCTCACCATTCTGCAGAATCCGTCCACAGGCGGCTTCCTGAAATTGCGACATGCCTATTGCTCACTGTTAGGAGTGGGTTCCCGGAATTTATTCTGATTACTAGTTGAACAAACGCTCCGATCGGACCACGATTACGGGCGATCTGCGATGGCCAATGTCAGCCAAAACCAGCTTATCGACATGGCAGTCCATGATTCTGAAGGCACCACGCCGAACTATGACGAAGAGCCGATTTATTTGTGTCCGACCACAAACAGCATCCGTTTTGGGGCTGTGGTCGTCCCCATCTTCTACTACATGGTCTTCACGGTCAGCGTGTTGGGTAACGGCCTCATTTTGTTCTTGCTCTTGAAATTCGAAAACGTCAAGACGGTGACCAACCTCTTCATCTTCAACCTGGTGATATCTGACTTGCTGTTTACCGTCTCGCTCCCGTTTTGGGGTTACTACCACAACCACGAATGGATTTTCGGAGAAAGTCTATGCAAGGTGGTCTCCTCCATCTTCTACATTGGGTTCTACAGCAGCATCTTCTTCCTGACCATGATGACCGTCGACCGTTACGTGGCCGTCGTTCACGCCATCCAAGCCGCCAGAATGAGGAAACTCGTGTACGTCTATGTGGCGAGCGCTGTGATCTGGGTGACAAGCTTGTTCTCCGCCGTCCCTAAATTTGTCCTGTACGGAACGAGGGATGACCCCTTCATTGGGATGATTTGCGAAGAAACTGGATACGAAGCTGAGAAGATCAAAAAGTGGAAGAAGGTCGGTTACTACCAACAGCTCATTGTGTATTTCCTGCTCCCGCTTGTGGTCATCCTCTACTGCTACACCATGATTGTGTTCAAGCTCTACCGGACCAAGATGCACAACAAGGACAAGGCCATGAAGCTGATCCTCATGATCGTCGTGGCCTTCTTCATTTGCTGGACGCCCTACAACGTCGTCATCTTGATGAAGGCCAAGAGGTTGGATCAAAGCCCTGAGGATGGAGAGTGCAACGATTCCATCGACTACGTCTTCTACATTTTCCGCAACATCGCCTATTTCCACTGTTGCATTAACCCCTTCTTCTACACCTTCGTCGGGACTAAGTTCCGTCAGCACTTGGCCTCCATGTTCGGGATCTGGGTTCGGTGCGGTTCCAGGTACAGGCACCCGAGTCTGAGTAGTAAGATGAGTGAATATTCTCCCCAAACCATTTATGAGTAATGAACTTGCTCCAATACTTTGTGCAATGGCGAGTGTGATAACTCAAAAGTGTGACTCAATTGCCTGGTGGGCCGCACTGCCCACATTAAATCCCTGCCCTCTTGGTCTCCCTCTCAGCCCCACTGTACCCACAAACTAAGGAACCCTAGTCCCCAATGCTATTGCCCCGGCATCATAGTTAGGGGGCCTCAGCAGAGACACCTTGGGCTGGCCAGGGGCTGCTAAAACACGGAACACGAGTGGTGAGAGTTAAGTTCAAGAGTACTTTATTCTGATCTCCTCAGCTATCGGGGTCCAATTTTTGTGTGTAAGGGGGGTCCCCACGCTTCTCAGACAGGCCAAAAATATTTAAAAAAATTATTCTATAACTGATTTAATCCTCCTTCTATATAACCTATAACCTAGAGACAGGGGTCTTGTGGGTCACGTAGAACAGTCCAGATTGAAGGGGAATCATCTCCCTTAACAGGTTGGAAGTGTCATAAGTTTGATGTTAACCCCTTCATTGCATTTTATTGGCTCTCACTGGCTACTGTATGAAACATGTTATATTAGCTCAGTTTGTTCTATGTTCCACGTAACTAATTGTTATATATATCTGTTAGCGCTTGTTCTATGTTCCTTTTAACTAATATATACATATCTGTTAGCGCTCGCTTGTTCTTTATAACTAATTGTTCTATATATATCTGTTAGCACTTGTTCTTTATTCTTTATAACTAATTGTTCAAAATATATATATATATATATATATATATATCTGTTACTGCTTGTTCTTTATTCTTTATAACTAATTGTTCAATATATATACATATCTGTTAGCGCTCGCTTGTTCTTTGTTCTTTATAACTAATTGTTCTATATATATCTGTTAGCGCTTGTTCTTTATTTTTTACAATTAATTGTTTTATATATATATATATATATATATATATATATATATATATATATATATATATCTGTAAGCACTTGTTCTTTTTTCTTTATAACTAATTCTTCTATATATATCTGTTACTGCTTGTTACTTATTCTTTATAACTAATTGTTCAATATATATATATATATATCTGTTAGCGTTTTTCTAAACATCAGTTCCTTTTGTATCTACCACTTAAGTGCATCCAGCCATGTGTCTATACCATGAATTTATTACGGATTGCCACTGATCTCAAAGCCCTAATACCCCCAATGCCTGTGTCTGTTACATTAATTAATCATCTCTGCTTTATCGTTTGAAAAAAAACAAGGTGGGGCAAAATGATCGATATCACCTGATCACTGCTCTTTGCTTTGTGACAAAACCTCACCATCATGAGCTCTTTCTGCTTAGTGTGATGTAGGAGCGCTCCCTCTAGTGGTCAGTGTGTGTATTACACCCTCCATCACACTGCACACTGACCACTAGAGGGAGCACACTGCCATCATGAGCTCCTTCTGCTTAGTGTGATGTAGGAGCGCGCTCCCTCTAGTGGTCAGTGTGTGTATTACACCCTCCATCACACTGCACACTGACCACTAGAGGGAGCACACTGCCATCATGAGCCCCTTCTGCTTAGTGTGATGTAGGAGCGCGCTCCCTCTAGTGGTCAGTGTGTGTATTACACCCTCCATCACACTGCACACTGACCACTAGAGGGAGCACTGCCATCATGAGCTCCTTCTGCTTAGTGTGATGTAGGAGCGCTCCCTCTAGTGGTCAGTGTGTGTATTTCACCCTCCATCACACTGACCACTGACCACTAGAGGGAGCACTGCCATAACAAGTTCCTTCTGCAAAGGTGTGCTCCCTGTAGTGGTTAGTTTGTGGCATTACACACACTACACATTAAGCACTAGAATAAGCTTGTGGGGCAATTCTAAATATTAAGTAAGGGGGGGGGTCGTGCAGGGAGAAAGTGAGGATTTAAGAGGGGGCTGGGCAGAGGCCATAGAGGGGCCCAGGAGGTCAGGGGTGAGCTGAAGGGACCCGGGCAAGGTTTTCCAATGTCTACAGAAGCCATTCCAGCTCATACTGTCCCGCTCACAGCACCAAGTCCCGGCAATAACTCTGATTGGCCAGATGCCTCTTACAAGTGCCCCGCCCCTGAGGAACCTTCTACATTTACATAGACACCTAACTCGCTTATGCCAATGCACGTCTCGCACACATTTCTCGCCATTAGGGCAGATCTATCAGGATGGGTGCGAGGAACCCCCCACCCACAGTAGCCTATCAGGTTTTTTTTATCTTTAATCGCCCCTGGCCCTTTAAATGTCACTAGCCGCAATGTACCATGTGATTGTGCGGCATGCTCTGTAAATAGGCGTCTGCAATCTAATAAAGTTGTGCTTGTTGTCATTTTTTTATTGTGTCGTTGTGGTTTGTTGGGTTGTGTACACACATCTGCGATGCTCGTTCTTGTGGTTGATCAAATTAAAGCCGACCAAAACCCTTGGGACCCGTCCCTACCGTCTAACAGAATACAGAGCTGGATAAGTCCTTTTCCAGGGGCTAATTTGGGATGCCCTGATGTATGAGACCCCCCTCTGCAGTCTTACATTGATCCTGCATCCCCAACACCTCTCCATGCAACGCACGCACCCTGCCAGCATGTCTGAATAGCTTACGGGTGGGTGCGCACGGCTGGAGGGAGCCTGTCACTCCATTCATTCAGCATAGATAACGGGCTAGGTGTGAAGTGACTAGGTATAAGAGCCTGCTCAGCTGAACCATCAAGCTTAACCTTCTGCCGGACTATTGCATAACCCCCCAACCGTCCCGATTTACGCCGGGGAAATCTCACTTTTGAGCGTTTGTCCCGGTGTCCTGCGACGCCCCTTACTTAATATAATGAGGGCTGCCCCTAACTGGCTGTAATGAGGGATGCCCCTAACTGGCTGTAATGAGGGATGCCCCTAACTGGCTGTAATGAGGGATGCCCCTAACTGGCTGTAATGAGGGATGCCCCTAACTGGCTGTAATGAGGGATGCCCCTAACTGGCTGTAATGAGGGCTGCCCCTAACTGGCTGTAATGAGGGGTGCTCCTAACTGGCTGTAATGAGGGATGCCACTAACTGGTTGTAATGAGGGATGCTCCTAACTGGCTGTAATGAGGGATGCCACTAACTGGTTGTCCCTAACTGGCTGTAATGAGGGCTGCCTCTGACTGGCTGTAATGAGGGATGCCCCTAACTGGTTGTAATGAGGGATGCCCCTAACTGGCTGTAATGAGGGATGCCCCTAACTGGCTGTAATGAGGGCTGCCCCTAACTGGCTGTAATGAGGGGTGCTCCTAACTGGCTGTAATGAGGGATGCTCCTAACTGGCTGTAATGAGGGATGCCCCTAGCTGGTTGTAATGAGGGATGCTCCTAACTGGCTGTAATGAGGGATGCCACTAACTGGTTGTCCCTAACTGGCTGTAATGAGGGCTGCCCCTAACTGGCTGTAATGAGGGCTGCCCCTAACTGGCTGTAATGAGGGCTGCCCCTAACTGGCTGTAATGAGGGCTGCCCCTAACTGGCTGTAATGAGGGCTGCCCCTAACTGGCTGTAATGAGGGATGCCCCTAACTGGCTGTAATGAGGGCTGCCCCTAACTGGCTGTAATGAGGGCTGCCCCTAACTGGCTGTAATGAGGGCTGCCCCTAACTGGCTGTAATGAGGGCTGCCCCTAACTGGCTGTAATGAGGGCTGCCCCTAACTGGCTGTAATGAGGGCTGCCCCTAACTGGCTGTAATGAGGGATTGCCATAATTGTGCTACCAATCTTCCTCAGAACCATACAGGCAATGCCCCCCCCTGCTATTGGTAAGTCCCTCTTCATCCCCCTCTAACTTTTACCCTCTTTGAATATCTGATCAACTCATCATTTTCATCAACTTTGCGCAACAAACGCACTGCCTCTCTATCTTCCCGCAGCCTCCTCCTCCTCCTCCTCCTCCTCCTCCTCCTCCTCCTCCTCCTCCTCTTCTTCCTCCTTCTCTTGCCCCTGGAGACATCTCGCCCAATCCGGGCCCATCCTCCACCCAACCCAGAAGCACTACTAACTCCCTCCACTGCACTAAACCTCTCATCCGCAACCCTACTAATATCATAAACATATAAACATATATATAAACAATATATAAACATATAACACCTAGGCCACGCCCCCAACCTCTGCTACCTGTGCTCTATGGAACGCTAGGTCAGTACGTAATATTCATCTGTCCATGATTTGTTCCTAATCAAATCCTAGTGCATGCCCCGCCTCTTATCATCTCCTAGCCCCGCCCCTTCCTCACACCTGATACCACCAAAATCCTAGTGCACGCCCTGATCATCTCCCGACCAGATTACTGCAACACTTTCCTTTGTGGCCTACCAACAAGCAGACTGGCATCAGCCCCATCTGATCTCCACTCGTCTCTCCTCTCGCTTCTCTAGTGCTGCTCCTCCCCTGGCTGCCAATATCTTAGAGAATTCAATTTAAAAATACTAACCTTAACTTACAAAGCTCTCTACAATCAGGCTCCTGTCTACATTCCATCGCTTATCAACAAATATTAACCCACACGCACCCTAGTCACCTCCCGCATCCACGCACCACCCCATTACTCTGGAATGCCCTCCCCCATACAATCCGCCACTCCCCAAGCATTTATGGGTCCCCTCAAAACCCACCTATACGGACCTAAATAAAACACAGCCCGAGCCACCACTTGCCATCGGACTAAGTATATACTACTTGTGACCCCGCCTCTGTCTCCGCCCCTTATGCTTTAAATTGTAAGCCCACAGGGGCGGGGCCATCTATTCTCGTGTATTTCATTATGACTATGTACTTGTGCTTTTTTGTCAAGCTAATTGTTTGTAATTTCACATTGTACAGCACCATGGAAGATGGTGGCGCTTTATAATTAAACTTTATAATATTAATAATTATTATTATTATTATTATTAATAAAAATAATAATAACTAACCTTTTGTGATACGGACAGGCTGATTCATCACTAACGCCAGGTAGCGACAGATGAGCGTCTGTAGCGGCATTTTCAGAGCGCCCGCTAGTAGTCGCTGTGCTCGGCCGTGGGTCGCTAGTTTATAGCGACGGGCAGACTGATTCATCACTAACACCAGGTAGCGACAGATGAGCGTCTGTAGCGGCATTTCAGAGCGCCCGCTAGTAGTCGCTGTGCTCGGCCGTGGGTCGCTAGTTTATAGCGACGGGCAGACTGATTCATCACTAACACCAGGTAGCGACAGATGAGCGTCTGTAGCGGCATTTCAGAGCGCCCGCTAGTAGTCGCTGTGCTCGGCCGTGGGTCGCTAGTTTATAGCGACGGGCAGGCTGGTTCATCACTAACGCCAGGTAGCGACAGATGAGCGTCTGTAGCGGCATTTTCAGAGCGCCCGCTAGTAGTCGCTGTGCTCGGCCGTGGGTCGCTAGTTTATAGTGACTTTGGCCCTTATTTAAGAAGGGATAGCGTCAGGTAGCGGCTGGTTAATGACAGGTAGCGACTGGTGAACGCCGGACACGGCAGCAATTACACATTTATCAAGCAGAATCTGTTTAGCGACTGGGATAGCGCCATGTAGCGTCTGATTCATCATTTTCACAGCCTCAGCGAACAGTGCCGGCGTTCAGCCTTGCACAGCGCCAGGTATGACCTCTCGCTACCGATTGCTCTCCCATACATTTCAATGGACGATATTTTATTTTTCTTTAAACAGGGTTTATGTTATTTTTTTTAACCAAAAAATCACGAATTATTCTGTGACCTCTCCTGACATTGAATAAGCATTTTTTCCACAATTTTATAATTTTTTATATATTTCTTCAGAAATGACATCACAGCTCTGCCATTAAAGTGTCATGTTACAATGTTGTTACAATGTAATTCCATATGTTTTCGCTTTGTTACTGGTGGATAGATGCTGAAAAACAGACTTTAATCACACAGCCTCCTGCGCTCTGGGCTTCAGAGAAGCATTTTTCAGCGCCAGAGATTTGTGAGGCCTGAATATGATGTGAGTCGGTCGCTATGAGCAGTCGCTAACATGCGCTCCCATACAGCGCTGTACTGGTCAAATAGCGACTCCTTACAATGTATTCAACATTACTGAACATTGTAACATGACACTTTAATGGCAGAGCTGTGATGTCATTTCTGAGGAAATATATAAAAAATGAAAACATTTGGAAAAAACTGCTTATTCAATGTCAGGAGAGGTCACAGAATTATTTGTGATTTTTTGGAAAAAAAAAAAAAATACCCCGTTTAAAGAGAAGAAAAGGATCATCCATTGAAATGTATGGGGGAGCGACAGGTAGCGAGAGGTCATACCTGGCGCTCTGCAAGGCTGAACGCTGGCGCTGTTCACTGAGGCTGTGAAAATTATGAATCAGATGCTACATGGCGCTATTCCAGTCGCTAAACAGATTCTGCTTGATAAATGTGTAATTGCTGCCGTGTCCGGCGTTCACCTGTCGCTACCTGTCGCTACCTCTCATTAACCAGCCACTACCTGACGCTATCCCTTCGTAAAGACCAGTTCCTTTTATGATGTAGTTATGTGTCCCACCAGCAGGGGGCAGTCACGCTCTGTCTGTGTGTTTATTCACTAACATTGCGAAAGTGCTGACCAATTAAGGCTCCAGAATTTTTCGAAATATTTGGAAAGGATGCAAATAAAAGAGGCGTTTATTTATCTTCCAAGGTAAGTTAGGGCACTGTCTGTTATTTGAAATAGTTAAAGTGGACCAAAACCCAGGATTATGAATATCCTGGGTTTTGGTCCTCGCCCCCTGGGGCACCCTGATTGGGGATGTCCTGCCGTTTGAAACCCCCCCAGGTCGCCCGATCTCACTCACCTTTCCCCGGTGCTATGGCGTATTCACAGCGCGCTCGGATCCCGCCCCTTCATCTAATTGCTCATCCCCCGCTTCCCCGGTGCCGGCACGCGCCCTGGGAAAGGGATAGCGGGGATGCAGCAGAGGGTTGCGCATGCACCACTGGATCAAGGAAGAAGGTGAGTTTCTGGGTGACCTGGGGGGGTTTCTCACAGCAGGGCATCCCGATTCCAGATGCCCCGAGGGGAGGGAATCCAACAGTCCTGGAGTCATATAGATTTTTCGGGCCGTTAGAGCAGGGGCGTAGCTAAGGGAGGGCAGGGGGGCACTTGCCCCAGGTGCAGGAGGTCAGGGGGGTGCCAAAGGGAGGCCTGGGAACAGGTGGGGGCATCATTTTGAATATTTGCTCCGGGTGCCAGAGCTCCTCTGAGTTGGAGCGTGGGTTTTGGTCTACTTTAAAGGGATTGGCGATGATAACGTTTCCACATTTTTATAAAAAATAAACAGAAGGTTTCTTCCCCAAGGTAAGTGTATGGGGCGACCTGGGGGTTTCACACAGTGGGGCATCCCGATTTTTTATAGATATCTTATAGATATATATATAGTGCTAAATGCTTGAAGTGGCCCCCTTGGGGCACCCAGTTTTGCGATGCTCCATTGTATGAAACCCATCCGTTCGCGCAGTAAACTCACCTTTCGTCGGTCCAGCGACGCATGCGTAGAATCCCACTAAAACCCACGCCGATTGGCCCGGGAATATATAAGATAAAATCGGGGTGCCCCGCTGTGTGAAACCACCCCATTCATTTACCTTGTTTCCCTGTCCTACGGTGCATGTGCGGCCGGTCGTCCAATCAGTACGTTCTGAGCGCGCTGACTTGCGGCTGATGGAGGATGCTGGAGGATGCGGCTGTCAGCGCGCTCAGAACGTACTGATTGGACGACCGGCCGCACATGCACCGTAGGACAGGGAAACAAGGTAAATGAATGGGGTGGTTTGGAACATGCCGGTGCCAGCCATTCACAAATGTCTGGCGCTGGGACGGGACCTGCTAGAGCGATAGTGGGGATGCGGAAGAGGCGAGTTGGCATCAGCGATCTGGGGGGTATCACACAGCGCGGCATCCCCTGATCGGGGTGCCCCGGGGGAAAGGACCAAATCTCAGGATAGTCAAAATCCTGGGTTTTGGTCCACTTTCAATACAAATGCACATGAAAAGTTTCAGTTTTTTTATTTCCAAGTGTTAAAAGTGTGAAATATTTTTCTTATTATACTTCTGCGCAGATGTATCACAAACTCCAGATAAAAATACAACATTACAAATACAGGATGTAATGTAACACAATAGGTAGAAAGACAGGAGGGCGAATAACTGCTACTAAGGAATTGCGGCAATTAGCGGAACAAGTGATGTGCGGCAGTGCTGCTGCTGATTAGACAGGTTCTCTTTAGCTCCCCTGTGGCCCCGGCAATGATGAGAGGATCAGGGTGGGCTCTGGGCCTGATAATTATATGGATGGGAGAAATGCTGAGACCACAGACAGAGAGAGAGAGAGAGCTGACAGTCTCTGCCAAACCCATCCAATGCCGACTGTCTGATCTGCAATTATCATCTGACATTATCTCTAACCTCTCTCTAGCTTGCTGTCTCTTGCTGATCTCGGGGTCTCTCTCCTTATCTCGGGGTCTCTCTCTGTCTCTACTTATAGTGGGGTCTCTCTCTCTCCTTATCTTGGGGTCTCTCTCTGTCTCTACTTATAGTGGGGTCTCTCTCTCTCTCTCTCCTTATCTTGGGGTCTCTGTCTCTCCTTATCTTGGGGTCTCTCTCTCTCTCCTTATCTTGGGGTCTCTCTCTGTCTCTCCTTATCTTGGGGTCTCTCTCTCTCTCTCTCTCCTTATCTTGGGGTCTCTCTCTGTCTCTACTTATAGTGGGGTCTTTCTCCTTATCTTGGGGTCTCTTTCCTTATCTTGGGGTCTCTCTCCTTATCTTGGGGTCTCTCTCTCTCCTTATCTTGGGGTCTCTCTTTCTGTCTCTACTTATAGTGGGGTCTCTCTCCTTATCTTGGGGTCTCTCTCTGTCTCTACTTATAGTGGGGTCTCTCTCTCTCCTTATCTTGGGGTCTCTCTCTGTGTCTGCTTATAGTGGGGTCTCTCTCTCTCTCCTTATCTTGGGGTCTCTCTCTGTCTCTACTTATCTTGGGGTCTCTTTCTGTCTCTACTTATAGTGGGGTCTCTCTCTCTCCTTATCTTGGGGTCTCTCTCTGTCTCTACTTATAGTGGGGTCTCTCTCTCTCCTCATCTTGGGGTCTCTCTCCTTATCTTGGGGTCTCTCTCTGTCTCTCCTTATCTTGGGGTCTCTTTCTGTCTCTACTTATAGTGGGGTCTCTCTCTCTCCTTATCTTAGGGTCTCTCTTTCTGTCTCTACTTATAGTGGGGTCTCTCTCTCCTTATCTTGGGGTCTCTCTCCTTATCTTGGGGTCTCTCTCTGTCTCTCCTTATCTTGGGGTCTCTTTCTGTCTCTACTTATAGTGGGGTCTCTCTCTCTCCTTATCTTAGGGTCTCTCTTTCTGTCTCTACTTATAGTGGGGTCTCTCTCTCCTTATCTTGGGGTCTCTCTCCTTATCTTGGGGTCTCTCTCCTTATCTTGGGGTCTCTCTCTCTCTCTCCTTATCTTGGGGTCTCTCTCTGTCTCTACTTATAGTGGGGTCTCTCTCTCTCCTTATCTTGGGGTCTCTCTCCTTATCTTAGGGTCTCTCTTTCTGTCTCTACTTATAGTGGGGTCTCTCTCTCTCCTTATCTTGGGGTCTCTCTCTGTCTCTACTTATAGTGGGGTCTCTGTCTCTCCTTATCTTGGGGTCTCTCTCTCTCTCTCCTTATCTGGGGGTCTCTCTCTGTCTCTACTTATAGTGGGGTCTCTCTCTCCTTATCTTGGGGTCTCTCTCTGTTTCTCTCTCCTAATCTCGTCTTGTCCACTCGCTCATTTTCTCCCCCCCCCCCCCCCCCCAAAAAAAAAAAAATATATATCTAAGTTTATTCCTCGTCTTGTCTTCATTCTCTGTCTTTTTATCCAGGGGTCTCTCGCCTTATCTTGGGGTCTCTTTCTCTCTCTGTCGTGGGGCCTGTCTGTCTCTCCTTATTTTGTTTATCTTGGTGTATCTCTCTGTCTCTCCTTACCTTGGGGTCTCTCTCTCTCTCTTTTTCTTGGGGTCTTTCTCTTCTTATCTCGTCTTGTCTTCCCTCTCCCGCTCATTCTTTCTCTTTCTTCCCCCCCCCCCCAAACTCTCAGTTCACTCAGTTTATTCCTCCTTTTTGCCCTCTCTCTCTCTCTCTCTCTCTCTCTCACACTTTTTCTCCTTTCCTCTCCCTGCGTCAGTCTCTCTCTTTCTAATTCTCTCTAATCTTTCTCTTCTCTTCTCTCTTCTTTTCTCTCTCTCTCTCTCTCTCTCATCCAGAGATCTCTCTCTCTTTATATCTAGCAGTCTCTCTCTCTCTCTCTGTCTCTTTCTTGGACTGACTGTCTCTCTCTGACTCTTCCTCTCTCTGTCTCTTTCTCTCTCTCTGTCTCTCTCACTCTCTTTCTCTTTCTCGGACTGACTGTCTCTTTCTCTCTCTGTCTCTTTCTCTCTTTCTTTCTTATCTCGGACTGTCTCTTTCTCTCTCTCTGTCTCTCTTTCTTTCCCTCTGTCTCTTTCTCGCCCTCGCTTTCTGCGGATGTTATTAGTTCGCCCCCGTGTTGTGCGAGTTTCGCTCGGTTTCCTCGTTAGCCTCTGTCCGGGCATTGCGGGTGAGGGGGGGGGGGGGGGGGGGTTTGGGTGAGCCTGGAAAAAAAATGGGCTTATTTATAGTGGCCAATGGCGGCGGCTGCAGAGGACAGAGCCTGAGTGTGTGGCACAGCTACACCCATCCGGACCTAAACCCTCCTCCTCCTTCTTCTCCCTCCTCATTGCGGAGAGACATGGAGCCGCACCGGTGCCTCGCCGTCCCGCTGTGTATGAGCATCGCACTAGGTAAGTCCATCCCTCTGCGCCGGGCTCCTAAGGGGGCGATCTAACCGACTGGGCCACAGATGGACACTTACCACAACTTTGTCGTTGGATTTAGGACTTTAAAGCAGAACTGTCAAATGATCCACCTGGGCCGACACACGTTCACTTGCCACATCTTTAGATTTAGGACTTTAAAGTGGAACAAAACCCAGGGTTTCCATTATACTTGGCTCTGTTCCTCTCGATTTGTGCTGCCCCGTTATGTGAAACCCCTGTAAAACTTACCTTTCCTGGTCCCGCTGTGCATTCTTATATCACTAGGTAAGCCCATTCCATTGCGTCGGGCTCTGAAGTCTGATCTAACCGACTGGCGAACGATCCACCTGGGCCGACACATGTTCACTTGCCATAACTTTAGATTCAGGACTTTGAAGCAGAATGAGACCCAGGGTTTTCATTATACCGGGCTCTGTTCCTTTTGATTTGGAATGTTAAACCCCTGTAAAACTTACCTTACCTGGTCCCGCTGTGCATGCTCATCGCACTAGGTAAGCCCATCCCTCTGCGCCGGGCTCCTAAGGGGGCGATCTAACCCACTGGGCGACAGATGGAAACTTGCCATAACTTTGTTCTTGAGATTCAGGACTTTAAAGCAGAACAAAACCCAGGGTTTTCATTATACCGGGCTCTGTTCCTTTTGATTTGGGATGTTAAACCCCCATACAACTTACCTTTCCTGGTCCCGCTGTGCATGCTCATCGCACTAGGTAAGCCCATCCCTCTGCGCCGGGCTCCGAACCAACTGGCAAACGATCCACCTGGGCCGACACACGTTCACTTGCCACAGCTTTAGATTCAGGACTTTAAAGTGGAACGAAACCCAGGGTTTTCTTTATACCGGGCTCTGTTCCTTTTGACATGGGTTGTTAAACCCCTGTAAAACTTACCTTTCCTGGTCCCGCTGTGCAGGCTCATCGCACTAGGTAAGCTCATCCCTCTGCGCCGGGCTCCGAAAGGGCGATCTGACCGGGCACTTGCCACAACTTTGTTGTTAGATTCAGGACTTTAAAGCAGAACGAAACCCAGGGTTTTCATTATACCGGGTTCTGTTCTTCTTGATTTGGGATGCCCCATTATGTGAAACCCCCATAAAACTTACCTTTCCTGGTCCTGCTGTGCATTCTTGTGTGCAGGCTCTAGGTAAGCCCATCCCTCTGTGTCGGGCTCCGAAGGGCGATTTAACCGACAGGCAAACAATCCACCTGGGCCGACACATGTCCTCTTGCCACAATTTTAGGTTCAGGACTTTAAAGCGGAACTAAACCCAGGGTTTTCATTATACCGGGCTCTGTTCCTTTTGATTTGGAATGTTAAACCCCTGTAAAACTTACCTTTCTTGGTCCCGCTGTGCAGGCTCATCGCACTAGGTAAGCCCATCCCTATGTGCCGGGCTCCGAAGGGGGAGATCCAACCGACTGGGCGACTCATGTCCTCTTGCCACAATTTTAGGTTCAGGACTTTAAAGCGTAACAAAACCCAAGGATTTCATTATACCGGGTTCTGTTCCTCTTGATTTGGGATGTTAAACCCCCCCAAAACTTAACTTTCCTGGTCCCGCTGTGCAGGCTCATTGCACTAGGTAAGCCCAATCCCCCCTGCTGGGCTCCGAAGGAGGCGATTTAACCGACTGGGCGACAGATGGACACTTGCCATAACTTTGTTCTTGAGATTCAGGACTTTAAAGCGGAACAAAACCCAGTAAAACTTACCTTTCCTGGTCCCGCTGTGCATGCTCATCGCACTAGGTAAGCCCATCCCTCTGCGCCGGGCTCGAAGGGTGATTTAACCGACTGGGCCACAGATGGCCACTTGCTACAAATTTAGATTCTGGACTAAACTCAGGGTTTTCATTATACTGGGCTCTGTTCCGTTTGATTTGGGATGCCTTGTTATGTGAAACCCCCGTAAAACTTACCTTTCCTGGTCCCACTGTGCAGGCTCATCGCACTAGGTAAGCCCATCCCTCTGCACCGGGCTCCGAAGGGGGCGATCTAACCCACTGGGAGACAGATGGTCACTTGCTACAACTTTAGATTCAGGACTTTAAAGTGGAACGAAACCCAGGGTTTTCATCATATCGGGCACTGTTCCTGTTGATTTGGGATGCCCCGCTATGTAAAACCTCCATAAAACTTACCTTTCCTGGTCGCATGGCGCATGAGGCATATGCCACGGATATTAAAGTGGACCAAAACCCAGCTCATTCAGCCTGGGAATCTATATGATTCCCTCCCCTTGGGGCATCCAAAATTGGGACGCCTCGCTGTGTGAAACCCCCCAGGTCGCCCCATATACTTACCTTCCGGGTCCAACGGTGCATGTGCGAGCCATGGCGCATCCCCGCTATCCCTCTAGCATGGAGCGTGCCCACACCAGGCTTTTGTCTCCTGTCTGCCTTTCTTTAAACTTCTTCACATCATCCTTTTTTTACCTTCCTCCATATCTCCTTTTCACTTTCTTTCTTCCTCCTTTTCTTTTTTCATTCTTTCTTTCTTGCTCCCTTTCTTCTTTCTTTCTGCCTCTCTCCTTTCTTTCTATCTCTCACCCTCTTTCTTTCTTTCATTCTCTCTCTCTTCTTTCTTCTTTCTTTCTCTCCCTTCTTTCTTTCTTTATGTCTCCCTTTTTTGTTTTTTTCTCTCTTTTTTCCTTTTCTTTCCATTCCTAAATATTATCCTCTCTTTTTCTAGCCCTGTTAAATTCTCTCGCTTTCCCACATTCCCTCCATCCTTCTCTCTTTCCCACATTCCCTCCATCTTTCTCTCTCTCCCACATTCCCTCCATCTTTCTCTCTTTTCCACAGTCCCTCCATTTTTTCTCTCTTTTCCACATTCCCTCCATCTTTCTCTCTCTCCCACATTCCCTCCATCTTTCTCTCTTTCTCACATTCCCTCCGTCTTTCTCTCTTTCTCACATTCCCTCCGTCTTTCTCTCTCTCCCACATTCCCTCCATCTTTCTCTCTTTCCCACATTCCCTCCATCTTTCTCTCTCTCCCACATTCCCTCCATCTTTCTCTCTCTCCCACATTCCCTCCATCTTTCTCTCTTTTCCACATTCCCTCCATCTTTCTCTCTTTTCCACAGTCCCTCCATTTTTTCTCTCTCTCCCACATTCCCTCCATCTTTCTCTCTCTCCCACATTCCCTCCATCTTTCTCTCTTTCCCACATTCCCTCCATCTTTCTCTCTCTCCCACATTCCCTCCATCTTTCTCTCTCTCCCACATTCCCTCCATCTTTCTCTCTTTTCCACATTCCCTCCATCTTTCTCTCTTTTCCACATTCCCTCAATATTTATCTCTTTTCCACATTCCCTCCATCTTTCTCTCTTTTCCACATTCCCTCCATCTTTCTCTCTTTTCCACATTCCCTCCGTCTTTCTCTCTCCCACATTCCCTCCATCTTTCTCTCTTTCCCACATTCCCTCCATCTTTCTCTCTTTTCCACATTCCCTCCATATTTATCTCTTCTCCACATTCCCTCCATATTTATCTCTTTTCCACATTCCCTCCATCTTTCTCTCTTTCCCACATTCCCTCCATCTTTCTCTCTTTCCCACATTCCCTCCATCTTTCTCTATTTTCCACATTCCCTCCATCTTTCTCTATTTTCCACATTCCCTCCATCTTTCTCTCTCTCCCACATTCCCTCCATCTTTCTCTCTCTCCCACATTCCCTCCATCTTTATCTCTCTTTCCCACATTCCCTCCATCTTTCTCTCTTTTCACATTCTCTCCATCTTTCTCTCTTTCCCACATTCCCTCCATCTTTCTCTCTTTTCCACATTCCCTCCATCTTTCTCTCTTTTCCACATTCCCTCAATATTTATCTCTTTTCCACATTCCCTCCATCTTTCTCTCTTTTCCACATTCCCTCCATCTTTCTCTCTTTTCCACATTCCCTCCGTCTTTCTCTCTCCCACATTCCCTCCATCTTTCTCTCTTTCCCACATTCCCTCCATCTTTCTCTCTTTTCCACATTCCCTCCATATTTATCTCTTCTCCACATTCCCTCCATATTTATCTCTTTTCCACATTCCCTCCATCTTTCTCTCTTTCCCACATTCCCTCCATCTTTCTCTCTTTCCCACATTCCCTCCATCTTTCTCTATTTTCCACATTCCCTCCATCTTTCTCTATTTTCCACATTCCCTCCATCTTTCTCTCTCTCCCACATTCCCTCCATCTTTCTCTCTCTCCCACATTCCCTCCATCTTTCTCTCTCTTTCCCACATTCCCTCCATCTTTCTCTCTTTTCACATTCTCTCCATCTTTCTCTCTTTCCCACATTCCTTCCATCTTTCTCTCTTTTCACATTCTCTCCATCTTTATCTCTCTCCCACATTCCTTCCATCTTTCTCTCTTTCTCACATTCTCTCCATCTTTCTCTCTCTCCCACATTCCCTCCATCTTTCTCTCTTTTCCACATTCTCTCCATCTTTCTCTCTCTCCCACATTCCCTCCATCTTTCTCTCTCTCCCACATTCCCTCCATCTTTCTCTCTCTCCCACATTCCCTCCATCTTTCTCTCTCTCCCACATTCCTTCCATCTTTCTCTCTTTTCACATTCTCTCCATCTTTCTCTCTCTCCCACATTCCCTCCATCTTTCTCTCTTTTCCACATTCTCTCCATCTTTCTCTCTCTCCCACATTCCCTCCATCTTTCTCTCTCTCCCACATTCCCTCCATCTTTCTCTCTCTCCCACATTCCCTCCATCTTTCTCTCTCTCCCACATTCCTTCCATCTTTCTCTCTTTTCACATTCTCTCCATCTTTCTCTCTCTCCCACATTCCCTCCATCTTTCTCTCTTTTCCACATTCTCTCCATCTTTCTCTCTCTCCCACATTCCCTCCATCTTTCTCTCTTTCCCACATTCTCTCCATCTTTCTGTGCACAGACTCTTGTTATAATGGCCGCCGCACCATGGCGAGATATATTTATATCTGTTACACGCTGCGGGTATTTCCAGCATCATATAATTTACCATCTTGGGAAAGACGGAGAATTTTAATGACAATGTCCAGAAACCGAACCCGATCCTGTGCTCCAGCTCACCAGTGCTGACTCCCTGACCTGGAACGGGTCACACATATTCCAGGGCTGCCACAGGAGAGGAGGAGCTTACACTCTATTAGGGTATAAGGGAGGATACAGGAGGAGAAGAGCTTACACTCTATTAGGGTATAAGGGAGGATACAGGAGGAGAAGAGCTTACACTCTATTAGGGTATAAGGGAGGATACAGGAGGAGAAGAGCTTACACTCTATTAGGGTATAAGGGAGGATACAGGAGGAGAAGAGCTTACACTCTATTAGGGTATAAGGGAGGATACAGGAGAAGAGCTTACACTCTATTAGGGTATAAGGGAGGATACAGGAGGAGAAGAGCTTACACTCTATTAGGGTATAAGGGAGGATACAGAAGGAGAAGAGCTTACACTCTATTAGGGTATAAGGGAGGATACAGGAGGAGAAGAGCTTACACTCTATTAGGGTATAAGGGAGGATACAGGAGGAGAAGAGCTTACACTCTATTAGGGTATAAGGGAGGATACAGGAGGAGAAGAGCTTACACTCTATTAGGATATAAGGGAGGATACAGAAGGAGAAGAGCTTACACTCTATTAGGGTATAAGGGAGGATACAGAAGGAGAAGAGCTTACACTCTATTAGGGTATGAGGGAGGATACAGAAGGAGAAGAGCTTACACTCTATTAGGGTATAAGGGAGGATACAGGAGGAGAAGAGCTTACACTTATTAGGGTATAAGGGAGGATACAGGAGGAGAAGAGCTTACACTCTATTAGGGTATAAGGGAGGATACAGGAGGAGAAGAGCTTACACTCTATTAGGGTATAAGGGAGGATACAGGAGGAGAAGAGCTTACACTCTATTAGGGTATAAGGGAGGATACAGGAGGAGAAGAGCTTACACTCTATTAGGGTATAAGGGAGGATACAGAAGGAGAAGAGCTTACACTCTATTAGGGTATAAGGGAGGATACAGGAGGAGAAGAGCTTACACTCTATTAGGGTATAAGGGAGGATACAGGAGAAGAGCTTACACTCTATTAGGGTATAAGGGAGGATACAGGAGGAGAAGAGCTTACACTCTATTAGGGTATAAGGGAGGATACAGGAGAAGAGCTTACACTCTATTAGGGTATAAGGGAGGATACAGAAGGAGAATAGCTTACACTCTATTAGGGTATAAGGGAGGATACAGGAGGAGAAGAGCTTACACTCTATTGGGAAATAAGGGAGGATACAGGAGGAGAAGAGCTTACACTCTATTAGGGTATAAGGGAGGATACAGGAGGAGAAGAGCTTACACTCTATTAGGGTATAAGGGAGGATACAGAAGGAGAAGAGCTTACACTCTATTAGGGTATAAGGGAGGATACAGAAGGAGAAGAGCTTACACTCTATTAGGGTATAAGGGAGGATACAGAAGGAGAAGAGCTTACACTCTATTAGGGTATAAGGGAGGATACAGGAGGAGAAGAGCTTACAATCTATTAGGGTATAAGGGAGGATACAGGAGGAGAAGAGCTTACACTCTATTAGGGTATAAGGGAGGATACAGGAGGAGAAGAGCTTACACTCTATTAGGGTATAAGGGAGGATACAGAAGGAGAAGAGCTTACACTCTATTAGGGTATAAGGGAGGATACAGAAGGAGAAGAGCTTACACTCTATTAGGGTATAAGGGAGGATACAGGAGGAGAAGAGCTTACAATCTATTAGGGTATAAGGGAGGATACAGGAGGAGAAGAGCTTACACTCTATTAGGGTATAAGGGAGGATACAGGAGGAGAAGAGCTTACACTCTATTAGGGTATAAGGGAGGATACAGAAGGAGAAGAGCTTACACTCTATTAGGGTATAAGGGAGGATACAGGAGGAGAAGAGCTTACACTCTATTAGGGTATAAGGGAGGATACAGGAGGAGAAGAGCTTACACTCTATTAGGGTATAAGGGAGGATACAGAAGGAGAAGAGCTTACACTCTATTAGGGTATAAGGGCGGATAGAGAAGGGGAAGAGCTTACACTCTATTAGGGTATAAGGGAGGATACAGGAGGAGAAGAGCTTACACTCTATTAGGGTATAAGGGAGGATACAGGAGGAGAAGAGCTTACCCTCTATTAGGGTATAAGGGAGGATACAGGAGGAGAAGAGCTTACACTCTATTAGGGTATAAGGGAGGATACAGAAGGAAAAGAGCTTACACTCTATTAGGGTATAAGGGAGGATACAGAAGGAAAAGAGCTTACACTCTATTAGGGTATAAGGGAGGATACAGGAGGAGAAGAGCTTACACTCTATTAGGGTATAAGGGAGGATACAGGAGGAGAAGAGCTTACACTCTATTAGGGTATAAGGGAGGATACAGGAGGAGAAGAGCTTACACTCTATTAGGGTATAAGGGAGGATACAGGAGGAGAAGAGCTTACACTCTATTAGGGTATAAGGGAGGATACAGGAGGAGAAGAGCTTACACTCTATTTGGGTATAAGGGAGGATACAGAAGGAGAAGAGCTTACACTCTATTAGGGTATAAGGGAGGATACAGAAGGAGAAGAGCTTACACTCTATTAGGGTATAAGGGAGGATACAGGAGGAGAAGAGCTTACACTCTATTAGGGTATAAGGGAGGATACAGAAGGAGAAGAGCTTACACTCTATTAGGGTATAAGGGAGGATACAGGAGGAGAAGAGCTTACACTCTATTAGGGTATAAGGGAGGATACAGAAGGAGAAGAGCTTACACTCTATTAGGGTATAAGGGAGGATACAGAAGGAGAAGAGCTTACACTCTATTAGGGTATAAGGGAGGATACAGGAGGAGAAGAGCTTACACTCTATTAGGGTATAAGGGAGGATACAGAAGGAGAAGAGCTTACACTCTATTAGGTATAAGGGAGGATACAGGAGGAGAAGAGCTTACACTCTATTAGTGTGATGCAATGGGCATGATGTGATATAATCCATTGTAGCATGTGATTGGCTGAGGCTCTTCAGTCCTTTGCCAGTATGGAGAGCGTGAGCAATGTGAGGTGCCACACCCTCCCTAATGACCTGCTGGGCTCCATCCGCTGGAGGGACAGAGGCTTTCTGTGCTCGGCTGCAGAGCTCTAAAGAGGACCTGTCATTACTCACTGACTCCCGTCTCTATAGAGTCCAGCACTGGGAAAGGTAAGTACTGGATGGCGGTTGGGTGACCTCTCCTCTCCTCCTCCAGGTCTGGTCGCATCCTTCAACATCGATGCCAAGCGGCCGCAGATCTTGCGCGGGCCAGAGGAGGCGCAATTCGGCTACACCGTCCTCCAGCACGAAGCAGGCGGCCAGAAATGGTGAGTTAATCGGGACCTTCATCCTGAATAAGAGCCTATCTTATATGTTTCCCCCCTGTACATACAGATTGCCCTCATTAATCTGGACCCTCACCCTGAATAAGAGCCTATCTTATATGTTTCCCCCCTGTACATACAGATTGCCCTCATTAATCTGGACCCTCACCCTGAATAAGAGCCTATCTTATATGTTTCCCCCCTGTACATACAGATTGCCCTCATTAATCTGGACCCTCACCCTGAATAAGAGCCTATCTTATATGTTTCCCCCCTGTACATACAGATTGCTCACATTAATCCGGACCCTCACCCTGAATAAGAGCCTATCTTATATGTTTCCCACACCCTGTACATACAGATTGCCCACATTAATCCGGACCTTCACCCTGAATAAGAGCCTATCTTATATGTTTCCCACACCCTGTACATACAGATTGCCCACATTAATCCGGACCTTCACCCTGAATAAGAGCCTATCTTATATGTTTCCCACACCCTGTACATACAGATTGCCCTCATTAATCCGGACCCTCACCCTGAATAAGAGCCTATCTTATATGTTTCCCACACCCTGTACATACAGATTGCTCACATTAATCCGGACCTTCACCCTGAATAAGAGTCTATCTTATATGTTTCCCACACCCTGTACATACAGATTGCTCACATTAATCCGGACCTTCACCCTGAATAAGAGTCTATCTTATATGTTTCCCACACCCTGTACATACAGATTGCCCACATTAATCCGGACCCTCACCCTGAATAAGAGTCTATCTTATATGTTTCCCACACCCTGTACATACAGATTGCTCACATTAATCCGGACCTTCACCCTGAATAAGAGTCTATCTTATATGTTTCCCACACCCTGTACATACAGATTGCCCACATTAATCCGGACCTTCACCCTGAATAAGAGCCTATCTTATATGTTTCCCACACCCTGTACATACAGATTGCTCACATTAATCCGGACCTTCACTCTGAATAAGAGTCTATCTTATATGTTTCCCACACCCTGTACATACAGATTGCTCACATTAATCCGGACCTTCACCCTGAATAAGAGTCTATCTTATATGTTTCCCACACCCTGTACATACAGATTGCTCACATTAATCCGGACCTTCACCCTGAATAAGAGTCTATCTTATATGTTTCCCACACCTTGTACATACAGATTGCTCACATTAATCCGGACCTTCACCCTGAATAAGAGTCTATCTTATATGTTTCCCACACCCTGTACATACAGATTGCTCACATTAATCCGGACCTTCACCCTGAATAAGAGTCTATCTTATATGTTTCCCACACCCTGTACATACAGATTGCTCACATTAATCCGGACCTTCACCCTGAATAAGAGTCTATCTTATATGTTTCCCACACCCTGTACATACAGATTGCTCACATTAATCCGGACCTTCACCCTGAATAAGAGCCTATCTTATATGTTTCCCCCCCTGTACATACAGATTGCCCACATTAATCCGGACCTTCACCCTGAATAAGAGCCTATCTTATATGTTTCCCACACCCTGTACATACAGATTGCTCACATTAAAAATCATCCTACCTGCATCTACTGCATGTTATAAGCTTTTAAACATCCAAGATGGCGACTCATGGAGTATCAGGCAGCCTGCGGACAGGAAATGCCTCCTGACTGTGTCGCTCTGCATTCTGGGATTGCTGACCTTGTCCTGACCCCAGCTCTGCTCTGTCTGAGCAAAGCACAGCTATAACCCCGCCCCCCTGTATAATATATTAATGTTAGATGCTGGGGAATCGATTTTTAAGGGTTTGGGCTTTTCCTGAAATCCTGGTGAAGGTCCGGTTTCGGGGTTCCCTGGGCCGGTGACACCCGCAGCTTTTTAGTTAGATGAATATCCAGCCTGGATGGAGGAGCAGCAGGCCAATCGGGTCTTTGCTGTTCTTCTTTATGCGGCCTCCCGGGTTTTGCTCCACTTTAAATACAAAGGCGGCTCCTGTGGCTTCATGTCGTCATTGGAAAGCTCTCAGCTGCCAGCTGCGCGGCACCTGATCATAAAAAGGTGAGAATATTCATTGGCGGGTCCCAGTGTTCATGGGCAGCGCTGGTCTTAGGGTAAGAGGAATGGAAAGAAAGAGAGAATGAAAGAAAGAATAAGAGAGGAAGAAGGAAAGAAAGAAAGAGAAAAAGAACGAAAGAGAGAATGAAGGGAAAAAAAGAGAGAGAGAGAAAGAAAGAAAGAAAAAGAGAGAAAGAAAGAAAGAAAGAAAAAGAGAGAAAGGAAGAAAGAAAGAAAGAGAAAGAAAGGAAATGGAAGAAAAAGAGAGAAAAATGGAAAGAAAGAGAAAAAGAAAGAAAGAGAGAAAGAAGGAAAGAAGAGAGAGAAAGAGAAAGAAAGAGAGAGAGAGAGACAGAAGGAAAGAAAGATGGAGAGAAAAGGAGAGATGGGCGATCTAGGGGGAGCCAAAACTGCAACCCAAAACATTATTTAAAGTGGACCAAAACCCACCCTGGATCGGCTGGCATTAAGAAAGAGAAAAAGAAAGAAAGGGAGAAAGAAGGAAAGAAAGAGAGAGAGAAAGAAAGAGCGAAAGAAGGAAAGAAAGAGAGAAAAAGAGATAAAGAAGGAGAGAAAGAAGGAAAGGAAGAAATAAACAGAGATAAAGAAAGAGAGATAAAGAAAGAGATAAAGAAGGAAAGAAAGAAAGAGAGAAAGAAAGAAGCAAAGAAAGAAATAAAGAGGAAGCTAGAAAGAAAGAGAGAAAGAAAGAAAAGAGAGAGAGAGAAAGAAAGAAAGAGAAAGATTGATAGAAAGAAAAGGAGAGAAAGAAGAGAGAATGAAAGAGAGAAAGGAAGGAATGAAAGAGAGAAAGAAGAGAAAAGAAAGAAGGAAGCAAAGAAAGTAAGAAAGAGAGAAAGGAAGTGAGAAGAGAGAAAGAAAGATTGAAAAGAGAGAGAGAGAGAAAGATAGAATGAAAGAAAAGATAGAAAAGGAGAGAAATAAAGAGGAAGTGAGAAAGAAAGAGAGAAAGAAAGATGGAAAAGAGAGAGAGAAATAAAGAGAAAGATAGAATGAAAGAAAGATAGAAAAGGAGAGAAAGAATGAGATAGAAAGAAAGATAGAAAAAGAGAGGAAGGAAGGAAGGAAAGAGAGAGAGAGAAAGAAGAGGAAAGAAAGAAATAAAGAGAAGCAAAGAAAGAAAGAAAGAGGAGGTAAGAAAGAAAGACAGAAAGAAAGACAGAAAAGAGAGAGAGAAAGATAGAAAGGAAGAAAGATAGAAAAGGAGAGATAGAAAGAGAAAGAAAGATAGAAAACGAAAGAAAGGAAGAGGGGAAGAAGGAAAGAAAGAATAATAGGAGTGGGTGAAAAGAGAGAGGAATGATGGGAATATTAAAAAAGATTGGATTATTATTAAATCAAGAGTCCGATATTAATTGGATCATGTGATCGGTCACATGATCATAATGTAATGTGCGTCAGGTGTGATCGTCTGGCGGGGAGCGATTGGACAGCAGCGCGTTTCGCCCCGTGTCTGGGAAAGACGTTTGGTGAGGTGGTTACAGGAGCCTCTTCCGATCGCTTCCAGCCGCCTGATGATCCTTCCAGGGGCTCCTCATTATCGGGGTCACATCCTGCCCCCCCCCCCGCCCCCCTTGGGGGAGATAATCCGAGGCGTCCAACACCGGAGAGAGACATCTGGATTCTCCATCTGCCGCCCCCGTCCGTCGCCATGTGGCGTATTGCGATCGGTCATGTGACCTCTCTAGAGCGGCCCCGGCAAAAGGAATCCGACCCGTTTAAAGAGGAGCAAAACCCAGATGGTCTTCAGTATCCAGCTTTGGGATGCCCCACTGTGTGTATTCCCCCCAGATGTCCCCTATACTCACCTTTCCTTCTCTCCCAAGGTGCATTAGGCAATAGGAAAATATATAGGCAATATATAGGCAATAGGAAAATATATAGGCAATAGGAAAATATATAGGCAATATATAGGCAATAGGAAAATATATAGGTAATTTATTGGCAATAGGAAAATATATAGGCAATATATAGGCAATAGGAAAATATATAGGTAATTTACTGGCAATAGGAAAATATATAGGCAATGTATAGGCAATAGGAATATAATAGGCAATAGGAAAATCTATCGGCAATATATAGGCAATAGGAAAATATATAGGCAATATATAGGCAATAGGAATATAATAGGCAATAGGAACATCTATCGGCAATATATAGGCAATAGGAAAATATATAGGTAATATATTGGCAATAGGAAAATATATAGGTAATATATTGGCAATAGGAAAATATATAGGCAATATATAGGCAATAGGAATATAATAGGCAATAGGAAAATCTATCGGCAATATATAGGCAATAGGAAAATATATAGGTGATATATTGGCAATAGGAAAATATATAGGTAATATATTGGCAATAGGAAAATATATAGGCAATATATAGGCAATAGGAATATAATAGGCAATAGGAAAATCTATCGGCAATATATAGGCAATAGGAAAATATATAGGCAATAGGAAAATATATAGGCAATATATAGGCAATAGGAATATAATAGGCAATAGGAACATCTATCTGCAATATATAGGCAATAGGAAAATATATAGGTAATATATTGGCAATAGGAAAATATATAGGTAATATATTGGCAATAGGAAAATATATAGGCAATATATAGGCAATAGGAATATAATAGGCAATAGGAACATCTATCGGCAATATATAGGCAATAGGAAAATATATAGGTAATATATTGGCAATAGGAAAATATATAGGTAATATATTGGCAATAGGAAAATATATCAGCAATATATAGGCAATAGGAATATAATAGGCAATGAAAATATATAGGCAATAGGAAAATAATAGGCAATAGGAAAATATATAGGCAATATATTGGCAATAGGAAAATATATAGGTAATTTATTGGCAATAGGAAAATATATAGGCAATGTATAGGCAATAGGAAAATATACAGGCAATATATAGACAATAGGAAAATAATAGGCAATAGGAAAATATATAGGTAATATATTGGCAATATGAAAATATATAGGCAATGTATAGGCAATAGGAATATAATAGGCAATAGGAATATAATAGGTAATGCAAATATATAGGCAATAGGAAGATAATAGGCAATAGGAAAATATATAGGTAATATATTGGCAATATGAAAATATATAGGCAATGTATAGGCAATAGGAATATAATAGGTAATAGGAATATAATAGGCAATGCAAATATATAGGCAATAGGAATATAATAGGCAATGCAAATATATAGGCAATAGGAATATAATAGGCAATGCAAATATATAGGCAATAGGAATATAATAGGCAATAGGAAAATATTAGGCAATAGGAAAATAATAGGCAATAGGAATATAATAGGCAATGACAATATATAGGCAATAGGAATATAATAGGCAATGACAATATATAGGCAATGTATATAGGCAATAGGAGAATATATAGGCAATATATAGGCAATAGGAATATAATAGGCAATGAAAATATAAGGGAGGGAGGTGTGGCCTTTCACGTCCACTCCCAATAGAGCGAAAATATAATATTCCTTAAAGAATTGCGGCGGGTTTTGGTCCACTTTAAGGAATATTCTATTTCCATTGCCTATTGCTGTATCTGTAGTGGGAGCGTTATATCATGTCTCTCTCTGTGTCTCTGGGTGCAGGGTGCTGGTGGGTGCTCCATGGGACGGACCAGGCGGCAGCAGACAGGGCGACGTCTACAAATGTGCGGTGGCCGCTCAGAGCAACTCGTCCTGCGCCAAAGTCAATCTAGGTGAGCTTCTAAGTTGTTGTTTTTTTTGTCGTGACCTGTCATTAAAGCGGAACAAAACACAACCACAACAAATAGGGATGCCCCGCTTCCTTTGCTCTGTGTATTTAAAGTGGACCAAAACCCAGCGCCATCGATCCCCCCCCCGGGGCATCCACAATTGGGATGCCCCGCTGTGTAATACCCCCCAGGACGCCCTATTCACCTACCTCGCTTCCCGGTCCAACTGCGCATGTGCGAGCCCGCGCCAGGCATTTGTGAATGGCCAACGGATAGGAGATACATTGGATGGATGAAGCCACACCCCCTCATTGAGGGATGGATGAAGCCACACCCCCTCATTGAGGGATAGATGGGAGATACATTGTAACAGTTACAACAATAGACACACTTATTGCTGCAGATCTGCATGTTACACCTCAAAGAGGGACAATATGTAAATGATGCCACTCACCCTCATTGAGGGATGGATGAAGCCACGCCCCCTCACTGAGGGATGGATGAAGCCACACCCCCTCATTGAGGGATAGATGGGAGATACAATGTAACAGTTACAACAATAGAAACACTTTGAATAGGCAAATGAATCGTTTATTGCTGCAGATCTTCATGTTACACCTCAAAGAGGAACAATATGTAAATGAAGCCACACCCCCTCACTGAGGGATGGATGAAGCCACGCCCCCTCACTGAGGGATGGATGAAGCCACGCCCCCTCATTGAGGGATGGCTAGGAGATACATTGTAACAGTTACAATAGAAACACTGAAGAGGCAAATGAATCATTTATTGCTGCAGATCTGCATGTTACACCTCAAAGAGGGACAGTATGTAAATGAAGCCACGCCCCTCATTAAGGGATTATGAAGCCACGCCTCTTCATTGAGAAATGGATGATGCCACGCCCCCTTATTGGGGGATGGATAGGAGATACATTGTAACAGTCACAACACTGTAAACACTTTGAAGAGGCAAATTAATTATTTATTGGTGCAGATCTCAATGTTACACCTCAAAGAGGGACAATATGTAAATTAAGGTACACCCTTCATTGAGTAATGGATTAAGCCACACCCCATCATTAAGGGATGTATAAAGCCACGCCCCCTCATTGAAGGATGGATGAAGCCACGCCCCCTCATTGATTGATGGATAGGAGACACATTGTAACAGTTACAACAATAGAAACACTTTAAATAGGAAAATGAATCATTTATTGCTGCAGATCTGTATGTCACACCTCAAAGAGGGACAAAGGAGAACAACGAGGGACAGGGGGACATGGACTCAAAAGAGGGACAGTCCCTCCAAATCAGGGACACTTCAGAGGTATGCTGCTTGGGTTTCACACAGCGGGGCATCTGGATTCGGGATACCCCAGGGATAGAGGGAACCAAGCTGGAATCTATAAGCCTGTGGGTTTGGGTCCACTTTACACTCATCCCATATATAAGCTTGCAATGTATTGGGATATCCCAGCGATTTTACGCGTCTTTCTCCCTATTTCCCATCATGCTTTGCCTCGGCGGGGACTCCAGGCGACCTCGCTCTCCGGAACGTCTCCAAGCAAATGAGAAACATGCATTTCGGGATGGCGCTGACCCCAGACGCGCGCGGCGGCTTTGTGGTGAGATCGCTTTTTTTTTGTTCTTGAGAATTTTTTGGTCACAAAATCGGAAATCTACATCGATCAGAGCGGAGGGCGCCGCCGCCGCGCCCTGACCCCACCGCACTTCCTGCGCCAACGCCACTTTCCCCAGCAGCGGGTTAGGGGTTAATCACAGGGCGGGGGGGGGGCAATTATTATTAGGGAAGCTCTCAAAAACACACACCCTGGCGGGTTAGGGGTTAATCGCAGGGCAGAGGGGGCAATTATTATTAGGGCAGCGGAAAGCTCTCGAAAACACACACCCTGGCGGGTTAGGGGTTAATCACAGGGCGGGGGGGCAATTATTATTAGGGCAGCGGAAAGCTCTCAAAAACACACACCCTGGCGGGTTAGGGGTTAATCGCAGGGCGGGGGGGGCATTTTTGTGGTCGGCTGTGCCAGAGGCCCAGCTCGCGCTGCGGCCAAAATAAGCATCATGTGACTGCGGCCGTTGCAGGTAAAACTTCCGCTGACTGCGGGGTAAACAGCGACGGCCTGCGCAATCCCAAGATAAACACTTAGCATTTAGTTTTTTTTCTTTTTTTTTTTCCTTTTTACATGTCAGTAATGAGAGCGGAATGAAAGGGGCAAATGCCCAGATACTAAGAGGGTCATACAGTGTATGTTATATGTGACTAGGTCAAGGTGCCTTGTTCTGCGATCAGGGGCAAACTGGGCCCATCCGGACCCTCACCCTGAATAAGAGCCTATCTTGTATGTTTCCCCCCCTGTACATACAGATTGCTCACATTAATCCGGACCCTCACCCTGAATAAGAGCCTATCTTGTATGTTCCCCCCCTGTACATACAGATTACCCACATTAATTCGGCCCCTCACCCTGAATAAGAGCCTATCTTGTATGTTTCCCCTTCTGTACATACAGATTGCTCACATTAATCCGGACCCTCACCCTGAGTAAGAGCCTATCTTGTATGTTTCCCCCCTGTACATACAGATTGCTCACATTAATCCGGACCCTCACCCTGAATAAGAGCCTATCTTGTATGTCCCCCCCCTCGGTACATACAGATTGCCCACATTAATCAAGACCTTCACCCTGAATAAGTGCCTATCTTATGTTTCCCACACCCTGTACATACAGATTGCTCACATTAATCCAGACCCTCAACCTGAATAAGAGCCTATCTTATATGTTTCCCCCCCCCGTACATACAGATTGCCCACATTAATCTGGACCCTCACCCTGAATAAGAGCCTATCTTGTATGTTCCCCCCCCCCCCCCCTCGGTACATACAGATTGCCCACATTAATCCAGACCTTCACCCTGAATAAGAGCCTATCTTATATGTTTCCCACACCCTGTACATACAGATTGCCCACATTAATCCGGACCCTCAACCTGAATAAGAGCCTATCTTATATGTTTCCCACACCCTGTACATACAGATTGCCCACATTAATCTGGACTCTCACCCTGAATAAGAGCCTATCTTATATGTTTCCCACACCCTGTACATACAGATTGCCCACATTAATCCAGACCCTCAACCTGAATAAGAGCCTATCTTATATGTTTCCCACACCCTGTACATACAGATTGCTCACATTAATCCGGACCTTCACCCTGAATAAGAGCCTATCTTATATGTTTCCCACACCCTGTACATACAGATTGCCCACATTAATCCAGACCCTCACCCTGAATAAGAGTCTATCTTATATGTTTCTCACACCCTGTACATACAGATTGCTCACATTAATCCGGACCCTCACCCTGAATAAGAGCCTATCTTATATGTTTCCCACACCCTGTACATACAGATTGCTCACATTAATCCGGACCTTCACCCTGAATAAGAGCCTATCTTATATGTTTCCCACACCCTGTACATACAGATTGCTCACATTAATCCGGACCTTCACCCTGAATAAGAGCCTATCTTATATGTTTCCCACACCCTGTACATACAGATTGCCCACATTAATCCAGACCCTCACCCTGAATAAGAGTCTATCTTATATGTTTCTCACACCCTGTACATACAGATTGCTCACATTAAAAGTCATCCTACCTGCACCTAGTGCGTTTTCTGAGCCTTTAAACATCCAAGATGGTGACCCCAGGCAGCCTGCAGACGCGCAGGAAGTGTCTTCTGACTGTGCCGCTCTGCATTCTGGGACTGCTGTCCTTTTCCTGACCCCAGCTCTGGTCTGTCTGTGCAAAGCACAGCTATAACCCCGCCCCCTGCACTTTATCCCACTCTCCTCTCCTCAGTATGTGATGCTTCTCAGGCAAGATGGCGGTGCCCTTATCCTAGAGTCCTGAACAGAGTTGCAGCCCGGTGGGGGAAAGAATAATAAGTGAAAATTATTTTAGATGCTGGGTCATCGTTTTATAAAGCAGAGGAGCCACCAAACTAATACGAGGAATGAAGGGTCTTAGTTATGAGGAAAGATTACGGGAATTAAATCTGTTTAGTCTTGAGAGGAGACGACTGAGGGGGGACATGATTAACTCGTATAAATATATAAATGGCCCATACAAGAAATATAGGGGAACACTATTTCAGGTAAAATCCTCTCTAAAGACAAGGAGGCACTGCCTTCGATTGGAAAAAAAGAAATTCAGTCTCCGGAGGCGACAATCATTCTTCGCTATAAGAACTATAAATCTATGGAATAACCTCCCACAGAAGCTTGTCACAGCATCAACCGCTGACAGCTTCAAAAAAGGATACGATGCTTATTTAGAAGAAAATAACATTAACAGTTACTATTAGCTGTAATCAGTAAAAAAAAAATAAAAATAAAATAAAAAATAACTTCCTCCAACACCCTTGGTTGAACTTGATGGACATATGTCTTATTTCAACCGTATTAACTATGTAACTATATAACTATGTAACTATGTAACTATGTAACTATGTAACTATATAACTATATAACTATATAACTATATAACTATGTAACTATGTAACTATGTAACTATATAACTATATAACTATATAACTATATAACTATGTAACTATATAACTACTATGTAACTATATAATAACTATATAACTATGTAACTATATGGTCATATATATGGACATATGTCTTATTTCAACCATATTAACTATGTAACTATATAACTATATAACAACTATGTAACTATATAACTATGTAACTATATAACTATGTAACTATATAACAACTATGTAACTATATAACTATGTAACTATGTAACTATATAACTATGTAACGATATAACAACTATGTAACTATATAACAACTATGTAACTATATAACAACTATGTAACTATTTAACTATATGGTCATATATATGGACATATGTCTTATTTCAACCATATTAACTATGTAACTATATAACAACTATGTAACTATGTAACTTTATAACTGTGTAACTATGTATCTATATAACAACTATGTAACTATATAACTATGTAGCAACTATGTAACTATATAACTACGTATCTATATAACAACTACGTAACTATGTATCTATATAACAACTATGTAGCTATATAACTATGTAACTATATAACAACTATGTAACTATGTAACTATGTAACTATATAACTTTATAACAACTATGTAACTATATTACAACTATGCAACTATGTAACTATATAACTATGTAACTATATGGTCATATATATGGACATATGTCTTATTTCAACCATATTAACTATGTAACTATATAACTTTATAACAACTATGTAACTATATAACAACTATGTAACTATATAACTTTATAACAACTATGCAACTATGTAACTACAGTATATAACTATGTAACTATATAAGATAATGTATTTTAATTATTATGATGATTATTATTATTGCTCCCCAGGCCTGCGCCCCGCTCTGGTCACAGGAGTGTGGCTCCTCCATGTACAGCACGGGCATCTGTGCAAGCGTTGACAAATCCTTCAGGCCTACTGGAACCATCGCACCAACTGCCCAGAGTAAGTCGGTTCTCCACCCACTTCCACTTGAGATGGTGGGGTCTGATGAGTTTTTAGTCCTTAGGGGTAAATAAGACTTGTGTGATCCTTTTACTGGAGGTCTTCTTTAATGGTCCTGATTTACTAAGATACTTCCAAATCCACATGTGTGAACCATGGAAAACCTCTCTTCCCCACTTGGAAAAACTCTTGCCAGTTGGAAAGCCTCTCTTCCATGCATGAAGAACCTCTTCCCTGCATGGAGAACCTGTCCCCCCCCCCTATAAAAACCTTTTCTATGCATGGAGAACCTCTCTTCCCCGCATGGAGAATCTCTTCCCTGCATGAAGAACCTCTTCCCTGCATGGAGAACCTCTTCTCTGCAATGGAGAACCTCTTCTCTGCAATGGAGAACCTATTCCTGAATGAAGAACCTCTTTCCTGCATGAAGAACCTCTTCCCTGCATGGAGAACCTCTTCCCTGCATGAAGAACCTCTTCTCTGCAATGGAGAACCTATTCCTGAATGAAGAACCTCTTTCCTGCATGAATAACCTCTTCCCTGCATGGAGAACCTCTTCTCTGCAATGGAGAACCTATTCCTGAATGATGAACCTCTTATCTGCATGGAGAATATCTTCCCTGCATGGAGAACGTTTCTTTCCTGCATGAATAACCTCTTACCTGCATGGAGAACCTTTCTTTCCTGCATGAAGAACCTCTCTTCTCTGCATGAAGAACCTCTTTCCTGCATGGAGAACCTCTTCTTTGCATGGAGAACCTCTTCTTTGCATGGAGAACCTCTTATTTGCATGGAGAACCTCTTCTTTGCATGAAGAACCTCTTCCCCGCATGGAGAATCTCTTCCCCGCATGAAGAACCTCTTCCCTGCATGGAGAACCTTTCTTCCCTGCATGAAGAACCTCTTCCCTGCATGAAGAACCTCTTCCCTGCATGAAGAACCTCTTCCCTGCATGAAGAACCTCTTCCCTGCATGAAGAACCTCTTCCCTGCATGGAGAACCTCTTCCCTGCATGGAGAACCTCTTCCCTGCATGAAGAACCTCTTTTCTGCAATGGAGAACCTATTCCTGAATGAAGAACCTCTTATCTGCATGGAGAATATCTTCCTTGCATGGAGAACCTCTTCCCTGCATGAAGAACCTCTTCCCTGCATGAAGAACCTCTTCCCTGCATGGAGAACCTTTCTTCCCTGCATGGAGAACCTACATGAAGGACCTTTGTTCCCTGAATAGAGAACCTTTCTTCCCTGCATGGAGAACCTCTTCCCTGCATGGAGAACCTCTTCCCTGCATGGAGAACCTCTTCCCTGCATGGAGAACCTCTTCTTTGCATGGAGAACTTCTTCCCTGCATGGAGAACCTCTTCCCTGCATTGAGAACCTCTTCCCTGCATGGAGAACCTCTTCTTTGCATGGAGAACCTCTTACCTGCATGAAGAACCTCTTATTTGCATGGAGAACCACTTCTTTGCCTGGAGAACCTCTTACCTGCATGAAGAACCTTTCTTCTCTGCACTGGGAACCTCTTACTTGCATGAAGAACCTCTTCCCTGCATGAAGAACCTCTTCCCTGCATGAAGAACCTCTTCCCTGCATGGAGAACCTCTTCCCTGCATGGAGAACCTCTTCCCTGCATGGAGAACCTCTTCCCTGCATGAAGAACCTCTTTTCTGCAATGGAGAACCTATTCCTGAATGAAGAACCTCTTATCTGCATGGAGAATATCTTCCTTGCATGGAGAACCTCTTCCCTGCATGAAGAACCTCTTCCCTGCATGAAGAACCTCTTCCCTGCATGGAGAACCTTTCTTCCCTGCATGGAGAACCTACATGAAGGACCTTTGTTCCCTGAATAGAGAACCTTTCTTCCCTGCATGGAGAACCTCTTCCCTGCATGGAGAACCTCTTCCCTGCATGGAGAACCTCTTCCCTGCATGGAGAACCTCTTCCCTGCATGGAGAACCTCTTCTTTGCATGGAGAACCTCTTCCCTGCATGGAGAACCTCTTCCCTGCATGGAGAACCTATTCCCTGCATGGAGAACCTCTTCTTTGCATGGAGAACCTCTTACCTGCATGAAGAACCTCTTATTTGCATGGAGAACCACTTCTTTGCCTGGAGAACCTCTTACCTGCATGAAGAACCTTTCTTCTCTGCACTGGGAACCTCTTACTTGCATGGAGAACCTTTCTTCTCTGCACTGAGAACCTCTTACCTGCATGGAGAACCTTTCTTTCCTGCATGAAGAACCTCTCTTCTCTGCATGAAGAACCTATTCCCTGCATGGAGAACCTCTTCTCTGCATGGAGAACCATTCTTCCCTGCATGGAGAACCTTTCTTCCCAGCATGGAGAACCTCTTTCCTGCATGGAGAACCTCTTCTTTGCATGGAGAACCTCTTCTTTTCATGGAGAACCTCTTATTTGCATGGAGAACCTCTTCTTTGCATGAAGAACCTCTTACCTGCATGAAGAACCTTTCTTCTCTGCACTGAGAACCTCTTACCTGCATGGAGAACATTTCTTTCCTGCATGAAGAACCTCTTCCCTGCATGGAGAACCTCTTCCCTCTCATTTCTAAATGGAATACCTTTCTTCTCTTCATGGGAAACCTTTCTTCCCCCCATGAAAAACCTCTTCCATGCATGGAGAACCTCTCCAATTTCTCCATTATGTCCATAGCGTGTCCCTATTGATCAGTATTCTAACCCTGGGTCAGGATTTGTTGGAATGTTTTGGGCTTTAATCTGAATTAGGTCTTACTACCTCTTCCGATGTCATTTGATCATTTTTGTTAGGATACAAGACTTGTTTTGGGAGCATCACGCAGGCATTAAATTGCCCGGGGGCCTTTCCGGGTTGTCTTTGTCTCTTCTAGGGTGCTCCACCTACCTAGACATCGTTATCGTCCTGGATGGATCCAACAGCATTTACCCCTGGTACGAGGTGCAGAACTTTCTCAGCAACATCCTCAGCAAGTTCTTCATCGGGCCCGATCAGATTCAGGTTGGTATAAATTAATAAGAAACAGTGCAAAAGCAATACCGCGCTAACCTTATCAATACATAGAATTAATAACATAAATAAATGAACCGTTCAACGTGCAAAACTTATATCCCACCAATAAGTACACAAACATAAAAGACAATCAACACAGAGCAATGTAAGAGTGTTTGAGTCCTCTTTAAAATAAAATCAGTTGTATATCAATCTTCAACCAATGCTTACACTTCAAACAATACTGCACTAAGTGCAGAAGTTTAAGTCCTCTTTAAAGTGAAAAACGATCCAGACTTCAACCGGGGTTTAGTATTCAAACATATTGTGATCCCACCGCCACTTGTATGCTCTTACCAGAACTATGGCTTTAAATCGCCTTGAATTAAAGTGGACCAACACCCAGGGGGGATCAGCCCGGGAATCTATAAGATTCCCGGACCGATCAGATCCCTCCCCGCGGGGCATCCGAAATCGGGAGGAACCCCCCAGGAGGACCACAATCCTTACCTTACCGGCGATCCAACGGCGCATGCGCGAGACGCGGCCGCGTCTCTCGCTTCCCTCTAGCAGGGCGCGCTCCCGCGCCGTCCGTTTTGTGAATGGCCGGCGCAGGCGCGCTCCCTGTTAGAGGGAAGCGAGAGACGCAGCCAACGACAGCGCTCTGGTATGCGCGTCCAAGCGGCTTTGGACGCGCATACCAGAGCGGCTCTGAGCGCTGTCATTGGCCGGACGAGGTCACGTGGGAGCGGGGAGAGGTGAGTTCTTGCGGCGATCGGGGGGGTTTCACACAGCGGGGCAGCCCCGATCGGGGTGCCCCACCTAAGTGGACCAACACCCAGGATAGTCAAAATCCTGGGTGTTGGTCCACTTTAAGCAAATATCTCAGATGTTACTCAATCTCAGGGAAGCACTCAGATTTTACCCCCTTAGAGGCAGTAAATATGCTCCAAATGAATTGCATGTAAAAAGAAAGACGATAACATAGTGCAACCAGCTAAAAGCAAAGGGGCTTTAATGAAAGGCCAATTGAACACTCACTATAAAAAGATAAAAAATGCGCATATAAAACAATCCAGTAAGGCTAACTCACGCTGCTCGATCCCCAGCCAGTCCAAGGGGAGAGTACGTCCAACACCGCCGGCTCTCCAACGCGTTTCGTCGATATTTGCTTTATTCAACGCGATTTCAAGCCATAGTTCTGGTAAGAGCATACAAGTGGTGGTGGGATCACAATATGTTTGAATACTAAACAACGGTTGAAGTCTGGATCGTTTTTCACTTTAAAGAGGACTTAAACTTCTGCACTTAGGCCCTTATTTAACAAGGGATAGCGCCAGGTAGCGAATGGTGAGCGAACGGTAATGACGGTCACCGCCACGAGAACGCCGGCTCCCCTCCGCAATCACACATTTATCAAGCCGATCCTGCTTAGCGACTGACAGAGCGCCAGATAGCGAATCATTCATCATTATTCCAGCCTCAGCCCACAGCGCCAGCGAGCGACCTTGAACAGCGACAGGTATGACCCCTCGCTACCTGGCGCTCTCCAATGCATTTCAATGGAACAATCTTTAAATATTCATAATTAATTGCTATTAATGTTTTTTTTTTTTTTTTTTAAATGTCAAAAATTCTGTGACCAGTTCTGCAATGTTAGATATTTTTTTTTTAAGGTTAAAATAAAAAAAAAAAAAATGTGCAGAATTGATATTACAGGTCTGATATTATTGTATTCATATTACAAAATGTTTTGAAAATCGTGTTTATTTTTTTTGCCAAAAATATGGTTGTTTGGGGGTTAAAAAACGACTTTTAACCCATCGCCGCCAGCGCTCTGGGGTTTAAACAAGCATTTCACAGCGTGAGAATTTTTTGAGCGTGATTTGTTAATGAATATGCTGGGAGCCGGTCGCTATGGCCATTCGCTGTCATGCGCTGCCATACAGCGCGGAACCTGTCAAACAGCGACTCCTAACCCCGTATTCAACATTACCGCACACCGACTGAGTCGCTGTCAACAGCCGAACAACGGCCAAGCACAGCGAATACTAGCGGGCGCTGTGAAAATAACGCTACTGTCGCTCATCTGTCGCTACCTGGCGCTATTAATGAATCGGCCTCTCAGTGCAGTATTGTTTGAAGTGTAAGCATTGGTTGAAGATTGATATACAACTGATTTTATTTTAAAGAGGACTCAAACACTCTTACATTGCTCTGTGCTGATTGTCTTTAATGCTGACACAGGCTGTTACTTTAAAGCCTAACTTCAGCTGCAAGATGAGAGAAGGTGAGACCAGCTGGTGAAACCATTTAAAGTGGAACAACACCCGATGCTGATCGGCCCAGGAATCTATAAGATTATAAGATCGGGCCTGCTGTGTGAAACCCCCCAGAAAGCCCCGAAATCCCTACCTGCTCCTCGATCCAGCGGCGCATGTGCGAGCTGCCGCCGCCGCTCACGCATCCCTCTAGCAGGGCGCGCACCCAGGCTGGCCGTTTGTTAATGGCCGGCGCGGGCGCGCTCCCTGTAAGAGTGACGCGCGGGAGACGGCGGCGGCGGCGGGCGCGCTCGCTTGTCCGTCGACGGAACTCGCTTGTCCGGCGGCGGGGATTGGCTGCAGCGGTCACGTGGGAGCGGGGAGTTTTTGGAGCTTTCTGGGGGGTTTCACACAGCGGGGCACCCCCCGATCGGGGTGCCCCACCGAAGTGGACCAAAACCCAGGATAGTCAAAATCCTGGGTGTTGGTCCACTTTAAGTAACAAAACCCACCGCGATCGGCCCGGGAATCTATGGACCGGGAAGAGGTGAGTTGGGATCGGCGATCTGAGGGGTTTTCACATAGCGGGGCAAAGGACCAAAAACCAGGATAGGCAAAATCTTGGGTCCACTTTAAATAGTTTTTGACTTTGGTTCGCTTTAAGCCAGATTACTGCAAACAAGAGAAAAATTTTAAACTTCCTGGAGTTGGGCTGCCTTTAAAGTGGACAAAACCCCACGGCGATCTATAAGATTCCCGGGCCGATCGATTCCCTCCATCCAAAATCGGGATGCCCCGCTGTGTGAAACCGGCCCATAGACTTACCTTGTTTCCTGGTCCAGCGGCGCATGCGCGAGTCCCATCCCTGCTATCCCTCTAGCAGGGCACGTGCCCGCACCAGGCATTTGTGAATGGCCGGCTCCCTGTTAGAGGGAAGCGGGGGATACGGCTGCCAGTGCGCTCAGAGCCGCTGGACTTAGACCATGTGACGTCAGCAGCTCAGAGAGCGCCGATTGGACGAGCGCCCGCGCATGCGCTGTAGAACCGGGAAGAGGTGAGTTGGGCTGAACGATCCGGGTGGGGGGTTCACACAGCGGGGTATCCCCGATTGGGGTGCCCCCGGGAAAAGGACCAAAACCCAGTCAAAATCCTGGGTTTTATGCACTTTAAGTCATTTTTGACTGTTGGTCTGCTTCAAGTCAGATTAGTACAAAGAAGAGAAAAATCTTGGGCTGCCTTTAACCCAATCCAAACAACTTATCTGTTTTGGCTATTGCTTGTGGATTCAAATGAAATCTCTCATTAAAGAGGACCATAAACCGGCCCTAATGACTATAAGACTTTAGGAATGTTGGTTATCTTTACAGGGAAAGTGGTGGAGGCTCCAGGGCTCGCCCCCCTACCCCTGTCTTATAATAATTCTAATTGAAATAATTCTCTTATATGCTGAGCTCAGATCAGTACAGTTAGAACCCGGATGTTGCCATAGTAACGGTTGGGAGGAGTGGGGTGAGTATAAATTTGCCTTGTGACCCCCCCTGCACCAGGGCACATAGTGGAGGGTCCGGGGCACGCACCCCTACCCCTGGCTTAAATAATTCTAATTGAAATAATTATCTTTTATGCTGAGCTCAGATCAGTACAGTTAGAACCCGGATGTTGCCATTGTAAAGGTTGGTGGAGGCCCCCTTTACAGGGCAAGTGGTGGAGGCCCCCTTTACAGGGCAAGTGGTGGAGGCCCTGGAGCTCGAGCCCCTACCCCTGGCTTATAATAATTCTAATTTAAATAATTCTCTTTTATGCTGAGCTCAGATCATTACAGTTAGAACCCGGTTGTTGCCATAGTAAAGGTTGTGGAGGCCCCCTTTACAGGGCACGTAGTGGAGGCCCCGGGGCACACGCCCCTACCCCTGGCTTATAATAATTCTAATTTAAATAATTCTCTTTTATGCTGAGCTCAGATCAGTACAGTTAGAACCCGGTTGTTGCCATAGTAAAGGTTGGTGGAGGCCCCCTTTACAGGGCAAGTGGTGGAGGCCCTGGAGCTCGCGCCCCTACCCCTGGCTAATAATAATTCTAATTTAAATAATTCTCTTTTATGCTGAGCTCAGATCAGTACAGTTAGAACCCGGATGTTGCCATAGTAACGGTTGGGGAGGGGGTGCAGTGAGTATAAATTTGCCTTTCGACCCCCCTGCACCAGGGCACGTAGTGGAGGCCCCGGGGCACGCGCCCCTACCCCTGGCTTATAATAATTCTAATTTAAATAATTCTCTTTTATGCTGAGCTCAGATCAGTACAGTTAGAACCCAGATGTTGCCATAGTAAAGGTTGGTGGAGGCCCCCTTTACAGGGCAAGTGGTGGAGGCCCCCTTTACAGGGCACGTAGTGGAGGCCCTGGGGCACGCGCCCCTACCCCTGGCTTATAATAATCTTAATTTAAATAGTTCTCTTTTATGCTGAGCTCAGATCAGTACAGTTAGGAGCCGGATGTTGCCATAGTAAAGGTTGGTGGAGGCCCCCTTTACAGGGCAAGTGGTGGAGGCCCTGGGGCACGCGCCCCTACCTCTGGCTTATAATAATTCTAATTTAAATAATTCTCTTTTATGCTGAGCTCAGATCAGTACAGTTAGAACCCGGATGTTGCCATAGTAAAGGTTGGTGGAGGCCCCCTCTAAAGGGCAAGTGGTGAAGGCCCCGGGGCACGCGCCCCTACCCCTGGCTTATAATAATTCTAATTTAAATATCTTTTATGCTGAGCTCAGATCAGTACAGTAAGAACCCGGATGTTGCCATAGTAAAGGTTGGTGGAGGCCCCCTTTACAGGGCAAGTGGTGGAGGCCCCGGGGCTCGCACCCCTACCCCTGGCTTGTAGTAATCTTAATTTAAATAATTCTCTTTTATGCTGAGCTCAGATCAGTACAGTTAGAACCCGGATGTTGCCATAGGAAAGGTTGGTGGAGACCCCCTTTACAGGGCAAGTGGTGGAGGCCCCAGGGCTCGCGCCCCTACCCCTGGCTTATAATAATTCTAATTTAAATAATTCTCTTTTATGCTGAGCTCAGATCAGTACAGTTAGAACCCGGATGTTTCCATTGTTAAAGTTGGTGGAGGCCCCCTTTACAGGGCAAGTGGTGGAGGCCCCGGGGGACGTGCCCCTACCTCTGGCTTATAATAATTCGAATTTAAATAATTCTCTTTTATGCTGAGCTCAGATCAGTACAGTTAGAACCCGGATGTTGCCATAGTAAAGGTTGGTGGGGGGGGGGGGGGCGGTGAGTATGAATTTGCCTTGTGACCCCTTGCGCCAGGGCGACCGCATTGAATCTGCTTCGAATTGCATGTATGAGCGCGTAGCGCGTCATTCCCGATCCCGGAGCTCGGCACTTCCTGTGCGGTTTCCATTCGCCGCTCTCATCGCTTAATATAGAGACAGACGCTGATGGCTGCACATTTACGTTAATGACCCTAAAGCATAAATAAACCGCGCACATCTGTTAAGTGGCCGAGTCATCCCTGACACGCGCGCGTTCCGTGTAACGGGAATGTTTTCACTTGTAATGTGGTCTTGCCACCGAGGCAGCGGCGAGGGGCGTGGGTTACAATGGGGGCGCTGTTACTGAGCCGCATTGCGCAATGCCTTACTAAGGGGTTTATTCATCAAGCCATAGCGCCAGGAAACGACTGGCAGCGACCGGTAATGACAGGTAGAGAACGGTGACTGCCGGGCGCTGTACGCAAAACCACATTTATGAAAGCGAATCCGGTGAGCGACTCTAACAGCTCCATGTAGCGTCACATGTATTATTACATATAACAGCGCCATGTAGCGTCACATATATTATTACATATAACAGCGCCATGTAGCGTCACATGTATTATTACATATAACAGTGCCATGTAGCGCCACATGTATTATTACATATAACAGCGTCATGTAGCGTCACATGTATTATTACATATAACAGCGCCATGTAGCGTCACATGTATTATTACATCTAACAGCGCCATGTAGCGTCACATGTATTATTACATATAACAGCGCCATGTAGCGTCACATGTATTATTACATATAACAGCGCCATGTAGCGTCACATGTATTATTACATATAACAGCGCCATGTAGCGTCACATGTATTATTACATATAACAGCGCCATGTAGTGTCACATGTATTATTACATATAACAGCGCCATGTAACGTCACATGTATTATTACATATAACAGCGTCATGTAGCGTCACATGTATTATTACATATAACAGCGCCATGTAGCGTCACATGTATTATTACATATAACAGCGCCATGTAGCGTCACATGTATTATTACATATAACAGCGCCATGTAGCGTCACATGTATTATTACATATAACAGCGCCATGTAGCGTCACATGTATTATTACATATAACAGCGCCATGTAGCGTCACATGTATTATTACATATAACAGCGCCATGTAGCGTCACATGTATTATTACAGACAGGTCAGTGTATAGCGCCTCTAACAGCGCCATGTAGCGTCACATGTATTATTACAGGTGGCTCAGTGTATAGCGCCGGCGCTCTAGCTTCCAGAGACTGGTATTACCTGTCGCTACCTGTCGCTCTCCCATACATTTCAATAGACGTTAGTTTTCTTTTGTTTTAACAGGGTTTTTTTTTGTTTTTAATATTTTTTTTCTCTCTCTAATCATCATGTGACCTCTCCTGACCCAGAAAGAGTCATTTTTGAAAACTTTTTTTATTTTTTATTTTTTTTATGCAGAATTGACATTACAGGTCTGGCACTAAAGTGTTAATGTCACAGTGTTGTAACAATGTCATTCCGTGTGTTTTCGCTTTGTTACTGGTGGATAGATGCTGAAAAACAGACTTTAATCACACAGCCTCCTGCGCTCTGGGCTTCAGAGAAGCATTTTTCAGCGCCAGAGATTTGTGAGGCTGTTTTTTTGCTGAATATGGTGTGAGTCGGTCGCACTGACCAGTCGCTAACATGCGCTCCCATACAGCGCTGTACTGGTCAAATAGCGACTCCTCACAATGTATTCAACATTACTGAACAGCGACTGAGTCGCTGTAAACTAGCGACTTACGGCCTAGCACAGCGACTACTAGCGGGCGCTCTGAAAATGCCGCTACAGACGCTCATCTGTCGCTACCTGGCGTTAGTGATGAATCAGCCTGCCCGTCGCTATAAACTAGCGACCCACGGCCGAGCACTGCGACTACTAGCGGGCGCTCTGAAAATGCCGCTACAGATGCTCATCTGTCGCTACCTGGCGTTAGTGATGAATCAGCCTGCCCGTCGCTACAAACTAGCGACCCACGGCCGAGCACAGCGACTACTAGCGGGCGCTCTGAAATGCCGCTACAGACGCTCATCTGTCGCTACCTAGCGTTAGTGATGAATCAGCCTGCCCGTCGCTATAAACTAGCGACCCACGGCCGAGCACAGTGACTACTAGCGGGCACTCTGAAAATGCCGCTACAGACGCTCAGCTGTCGCTACCTGGCGTTAGTGATGGATCAGCCTGCCCCTCGCTATAAACTAGCGACCCACGGCCGAGCACAGCGACTACTAGCGGGCGCTCTGAAATGCCGCAACAGACGCTCATCTGTCGCTACCTAGCGTTAGTGATGAATCAGCCTGCCCGTCGCTATAAACTAGCGACCCACGGCCGAGCACAGTGACTACTAGCGGGCGCTCTGAAAATGCCGCTACAGACGCTCATCTGTCGCTACCTGGCGTTAGTGATGGATCAACCTGCCCCTCGCTATAAACTAGCGACCCACGGCCGAGCACAGCGACTACTAGCGGGCGCTATGAAAATGCCGCTACAGACGCTCATCTGTCGCTACCTGGCGTTAGTGATGGATCAACCTGCCCCTCGCTATAAACTAGCGACCCACGGCCGAGCACAGCGACTACTAGCGGGCGCTCTGAAAATGCCGCGCTACAGACGCTCATCTGTCGCTACCTAGCGTTAGTGATGAATCAGCCTGCCCGTCGCTATAAACTAGCGACCCACGGCCGAGCACAGTGACTACTAGCGGGCGCTCTGAAAATGCCGCTACAGACGCTCATCTGTCGCTACCTGGCGTTAGTGATGGATCAGCCTGCCCCTCGCTATAAACTAGCGACCCACGGCCGAGCACAGCGGCTACTAGTGGGCGCTCTGAAATGCCGCTACAGACGCTCATCTGTCGCTACCTAGCGTTAGTGATGAATCAGCCTGCCCGTCGCTATAAACTAGCGACCCACGGCCGAGCACAGTGACTACTAGCGGGCGCTCTGAAAATGCCGCTACAGACGCTCAGCTGTCGCTACCTGGCGTTAGTGATGGATCAGCCTGCCCCTCGCTATAAACTAGAGACCCACGGCCGAGCACTGCGACTACTAGCGGGCGCTCTGAAAATGCCGCTACAGACGCTCATCTGTCGCTACCTGGCGTTAGTGATGGATCAACCTGCCCGTCGCTATAAACTAGCGACCCACGGCCGAGCACAGCGACTACTAGCGGGCGCTCTGAAATGCCGCTACAGACGCTCATCTGTCGCTACCTAGCGTTAGTGATGAATCAGCCTGCCCGTCGCTATAAACTAGCGACCCACGGCCGAGCACAGTGACTACTAGCGGGCGCTCTGAAAATGCCGCTACAGACGCTCATCTGTCGCTACCTGGCGTTAGTGATGGATCAACCTGCCCGTCGCTATAAACTAGCGACCCACGGCCGAGCACAGCGACTACTAGCGGGCGCTCTGAAATGCCGCTACAGACGCTCATCTGTCGCTACCTAGCGTTAGTGATGAATCAGCCTGCCCGTCGCTATAAACTAGCGACCCACGGCCGAGCACAGTGACTACTAGCGGGCGCTCTGAAAATGCCGCTACAGACGCTCATCTGTCGCTACCTGGCGTTAGTGATGGATCAACCTGCCCGTCGCTATAAACTAGCGACCCACGGCCGAGCACAGCGACTACTAGCGGGCGCTCTGAAATGCCGCTACAGACGCTCATCTGTCGCTACCTAGCGTTAGTGATGAATCAGCCTGCCCGTCGCTATAAACTAGCGACCCACGGCCGAGCACAGTGACTACTAGCGGGCGCTCTGAAAATGCCGCTACAGACGCTCATCTGTCGCTACCTGGCGCTATTAATGAATCGGCCTCTTAGCCGCGTTGCGCAATGCCTTATACTGATAGCATGTGACTTGTTACGCACAGGTGGGAGTCCTGCAGTACGGGGAGATCGCCAGGCACGAGTGGTCGCTGAAAGATTACGCAACTTCCCGCGAGGTGATAGACGCCGCCAAGAACATCAGCCGCCAGGAAGGACGGGAAACCAGGACGGCATTCGCCATTCACAAAGCCTGGTAACGCCCTCTATAAGGGGCTTCGGTTATTTAGGGGCGGGGCCGGCATCGGCGCTCGGATTGGTAGGTTAGGTGTCGGGGGCCCAGCTCATATGGTGGTCATGTGACACACTTCCGCCCAATGGTGAGCAGGTCATTTTCTCTCCCAATGCAGCTTCTGTGCAGGGTGCAGGGCCTTCAGGAGATGCTTTCTTTCTCTTTATTTCCCCTTTTTCTTTTGTTATTCCATTTTTTTTTCTTTCTTTGTCATTCCTTCTATTCTTTCTTCCCTTTCTTTCTTTTCTTTCTTCCTTTCTCGTTCATTCTATACTTTCTGTCATTCCTCATTTTTTTATTCTATTCTAATCTATTCTATTCTTTCTTCCTGTGTCATTTCCTCTGTTCTTTCTTCTCCTCTTTCTTTGTCATTTCTTCTGTTATTGCTTTCTGTCATTCCTTATTTTCTGTAATTCCTATTATTATTTCTTTCTGTGGTATTTCTTCCATTCTTTCTTCCAGTTTTTCTTTGTCAATCCTTCTTTTCTTTGTTTCTGTATTAAACATTCAGTTTTTTCCGTCATTCCTCATTTTCCTATTTTTAGTGATGCTTTTATTTTTTCTTTATAATTCCTTCTTTTTCTTTTTTCTTTCTTCCATTTCTTTCTCATTCATTCTGTGCTTTCCATCATTCCTCATTTTCCTATTTTCAGTCTTTCCTTTTATTCTTTCTTTCTTCCTTTGTCATTTCTTCTGTTGTTTCTTCCTGTCATTCCTTATTTTTTGTAATTCGTTTTATGATTTCTTTCTGTGGCAAATTGGCAATCCTTCTATTATTTCTTTGTCATTTCTTATTTCTTCCTTTCTTTCTGTGTCATCCATGCTATGCTATTTTCTTTTTATTTCTGTCATCCCCTCTATTCTTTCTTTCTGTGTCATTCCTTCTGTTCTTTTTTCCTATTTTTCTATGTCATTCCTTCTTTTCTTTCTTTCTTTCTCATTCATTCTATGCTTTCTGTCATTCCTCATTTTACTATTTTCAGTCATTCCTTTTATTCCTTCTTTCTTTCTCTGTCATACCCTCTATTCTTTCTTTCGTTGTCATTCCTTCTATTTTTTCTTCCCTTTCTTTCTTTGTCATTTCTTTCTCTCTTTTTTTCTCATTTATTCTATGCTTTCTATCATTCCTCATTTTACTATTTTCATGTATTCCTTTTATTCCTTCTTTCTTTCTCTGTCATACCCTCTATTCTTTCTTTCTTTGTCATTCCTTCTATTCTTTCTTCCCTTTCTTTCTTTGTCATTACTTTCTTTCTTTTCTTTCTTTCTTTTTCATTCATTCTATGCTTTCTGTCATTCCTCATTTTCCTATTTTCACTCATTCCTTTTATTCCTTCTTTCTTTCTCTGTCATACCCTCTATTCTTTCTTTCTTTGTCATTCCTTCTGTTCTTTCTTCCCTTTTTTTCTCATTCATTCTATGCTTTCTGTCATTCCTCATTTTTTTATTCTATTCTAATCTATTCTATTCTTTCTTCCTGTGTCATTCCCTCTGTTCTTTCTTCTCCTTTTTCTATGGCATTCCTTCTTTTCTTTACTTCCTCTTTCTTTCTTTCTGTCTTTCTCTTTCTTTCTTTTTCTTTCTTTCTTTCTTTCTTTCTTTCTTTCTTTCTTTCTCTCTTTCTTTCTCTCTTTCTTTCTTTCTTAGGATTCTCAGATCAATTGAGTATCTATCCACAGCTTTCTACGCTGAACTGCTTTAAAGTGGACCAAAATCCGGGGTTTTTACCATCTGTGCGACCCCTCCCCCCCCCCCCCAGATCGCCAAGTGCGACTCACCTCTTCCTGATCCTCCGGCCGCTCGTCCAATCAGTGCGCTTGGATCCGCTGACGTCATTTCATCTAAGGCCAGCGGCTCCGGGAGCGCTGACGCTGCATCCCCAGGATGGCGCCCTGCTGGAGGGATAGCGGGGATGCGGCACATGCGCCGTTGGACCGGGAAGCAAGGTAAGTGTAAGGGGCCACCTGGGGGGGGTCACACAGCGGGGTATCCCGATTATGGATGCCCCGGGGGGGGGGGGAATCTATCTATTCTATAAGGCGTGGGTTTTGGTCCACTTTAAACAGGTCCTGGAATCCCGGGTAACCTGTCCCCCGATGTTTCAGCTCAGAAGCCTTCAGCCCGGAACGCGGCGGCAGAGAAGACGCCACCCGGCTCCTCATTGTGGTGACTGACGGGGAATCGCACGACGGAGAGGAGCTGCCCCTCGCTGTGGCCGAATGTGAACAGCGACACATCACTCGCTATGCCATAGCGGTAAGTTACCTCCCAAGTGTCCCTGATTTGGAGGGGCTGTCCCTCTTTTGAGTCCATGTCCCCCTGTCCCTCGTTGTTCTCCTCTGTCCCTCTTTGAGGTGTAACATGCAGATCTGCAGCAATAAATGATTCATTTGCCTATTCAAAGTGTTTCTATTGTTGCAACTATTACAATGTATCTCCTATCCATCCCTCAGTGAGGGGGCGTGGCTTCATTCATCCCTCAATGAGGGGGCGTGGCTGCATCCATCCCTCAATGAGGGGGTGTGGCTTCATTCATCCCTCAATGAGGGGGCGTGGCTGCATCTATCCCTCAATGAGGGGGCGTGGCCTAAATTAACAAATGTCCCTCTTTCCCATTCTGAAAAGTTGCTAGGTATGAGTTACTATGATACTTTCTGAGACCAAAAGTCAGAATAAGCTTACTGCCCCTATGGATTATGGATTGGATTATGTTCTGATGATTATGGATTGGATTATGTTCTCATGGATTATGGATTGGATTATGTTCTGATGGATTATGGATTGGATTATGTTCTCATGGATTATGGATTGGATTATGTTCTCATGGATTGGATTATGTTCTGATGGATTATGGATTGGATAATGTTCTGATGGATTATGGATTGGATTATGTTCTGATGGATTATGGATTGGATTATGTTCTGATAGATTATGGATTGGATTATGTTCTGATGATTATGGATTGGATTATGTTCTGATGGATTATGGATTGGATTATGTTCTGATGGTCTATGGATTGGATTATGTTCTGATGGTCTATGGATTGGATTATGTTCTGATAGATTATGGATTGGATTATGTTCTGATGATTATGGATTGGATTATGTTCTGATGGATTATGGATTGGATTATGTTCTGATGGATTATGGATTGGATGATGTTCTGATGGATTATGGATTGGATGATGTTCTGATGGATTATGGATTGGATGATGTTCTGATGATTATGGATTTGATTATGTTCTGATAGATTATGGATTGGATGATGTTCTGATGGATTATGGATTGGATGATGCTCTGATGATTATGGATTTGATTATGTTCTGATAGATTATGGATTGGATGATGTTCTGATGGATTATGGCTTGGATGATGTTCTGATGATTATGGATTGGATTATGTTCTGATGGATTATGGATTGGATTATGTTCTGATGGATTATGGATTGGATGATGTTCTGATGGATTATGGATTGGATTATGTTCTGATGGATTATGGATTGGATGATGTTCTGATGGATTATGGATTGGATGATGTTCTGATGGATTATGGATTGGATTATGTTCTGATGGATTATGGATTGGATGATTTTCTGATGGATTATGGATTGGATGATTTTCTGATGGATTATGGATTGGATTATGTTCTGATGGATTATGGATTGGATTATGTTCTGATGGATTGGATGATTTTCTGATGGATTATGGATTGGATTATGTTCTGATGGATTATGGATTGGATTATGTTCTGATGGATTATGGATTGGATTATGTTCTGATGGATTATGGATTGGATTATGTTCTGATGGATTATGGATTGGATAATGTTCTGATGGATTATGGATTGGATGAGGTTCTGATGGATTATGGATTGGATTATGTTCTGATGGATTATAGATTGGATTATGTTCTGATGGATTATGGATTGGATTATGTTCTGATGGATTATGGATTGGATTATGTTCTGATGGATTATGGATTGGATTATGTTCTGATGGATTATGGATTGGATTATGTTCTGATAGATTATGGATTGGATTATGTTCTGATGGTCTATGGATTGGATTATGTTCTGATAGATTATGGATTGGATGATGTTCTGATGGATTATGGATTGGATTATGTTCTGATGGTCTATGGATTGGATTATGTTCTGATGGATTATGGATTGGATTATGTTCTGATGGTCTATGGATTGGATTATGTTCTGATGGATTATGGATTGGATGATGTTCTGATGGATTATGGATTGGATTATGTTCTGATGGATTATGGATTGGATGATGTTCTGATGGATTATGGATTGGATGATGTTCTGATGGATTATGGATTGGATGATGTTCTGATGGATTATGGATTGGATTATGTTCTGATGGATTATGGATTGGATTATGTTCTGATAGATTATGGATTGGATTATGTTCTGATGGTCTATGGATTGGATTATGTTCTGATAGATTATGGATTGGATTATGTTCTGATGGATTATGGATTGGATTATGTTCTGATGGATTATGGATTGGATTATGTTCTGATGGATTATGGATTGGATTATGTTCTGATTGATTATGGATTGGATTATGTTCTGATGGATTATGGATTGGATGATGTTCTGATGGATTATGGATTGGATGATGTTCTGATGATTATGGATTTGATTATGTTCTGATGGATTATGGATTGGATGATGTTCTGATGGATTATGGATTGGATGATGTTCTGATGGATTATGGATTGGATGATGTTCTGATGGATTATGGATTGGATGATGTTCTGATGGATTATGGATTGGATGATGTTCTGATGATTATGGATTTGATTATGTTCTGATGGATTATGGATTGGATGATGTTCTGATGGATTATGGATTGGATGATGTTCTGATGGATTATGGATTGGATGATGTTCTGATGATTATGGATTTGATTATGTTCTGATGGATTATGGATTGGATGATGTTCTGATGGATTATGGATTGGATGATGTTCTGATGGATTATGGATTGGATGATGTTCTGATGGATTATGGATTGGATGATGTTCTGATGATTATGGATTTGATTATGTTCTGATAGATTATGGATTGGATGATGTTCTGATGGATTATGGATTGGATGATGTTCTGATGATTATGGATTGGATTATGTTCTGATGGATTATGGATTGGATTATGTTCTGATGGATTATGGATTGGATGATGTTCTGATGGATTATGGATTGGATTATGTTCTGATGATTATGGATTGGATTATGTTCTGATGGATTATGGATTGGATTATGTTCTGATGGATTATGGATTGGATTATGTTCTGATGGTCTATGGATTGGATTATGTTCTGATAGATTATGGATTGGATTATGTTCTGATGGATTATGGATTGGATTATGTTCTGATGGTTTATGGATTGGATTATGTTCTGATGGATTATGGATTGGATGATGTTCTGATGGATTATGGATTGGATTATGTTCTGATGGATGATGGATTGGATTATGTTCTGATGGATTATGGATTGGATTATGTTCTGATGGATTATGGATTGGATTATGTTCTGATGGATTATGGATTGGATTATGTTCTGATGGATTATGGATTGGATTATGTTCTGATGTTGCACTGCGCCGCCGCAGGCTCTCCGGTGGCTTTGCTAATATGGCCGTTTTATCGTCCTCCTATCAGGTCCTGGGGCATTACATGAGGAGGCAGCAAGACCCAAATTCCTTCATCAATGAGATCAAATATATCGCCAGCGACCCCGATGAAAAGTATTTCTTCAACGTCACCGACGAGGCTGCGCTCAACGACATTGTGGACGCATTGGGAGACCGGATCTTCAGCTTAGAAGGTAGGGAGAGGCATCTGGGCCGTGGTGAGCTGGGGCCAAAAATCTACCCCTGGCCAGCCCGGGGCATCTATGCTGAGGCCCCCCAACCATGATGCCAGAGATATAGCATTAAGGGCTGGGGTACCTTGGCTTGTGGGTACAAGGGGCTGGGTATGGAGCCGACCCGAGAAGTCTATGCTGAGGCCCCCAACCATGATTCCGGGGGCTATAGCATTGGGGCTGGGATACCTTGGCTTGTGGGTACATTGTGGAAGCATTGGGAGACCACCTCTTCAGCTTAGAAGGTAGGGAGAGGCCTCTGGGCAGTGGTGGGCTGGGGCCAAAAATCAGCCCCTGGCCAGCCCGGGATGTCTCTGCTGAGGCCCCCCGAACCATGATGCCGGAGATATAGCACATTAAGGGCTGGGGTGCCTTGGCTTGTGGGTACATTGTGGACGCATTGGTGGACAGGATCTTCAGCTTAGAAGGTAGGGAGAGGCCTCTGGGTCGTGGTGGGATTGGGCCAAAAATTAGCCCCTGGTCAGCCCAGGGCGTATATGCTGAGGCCCCTAAACCATGAAGCTATGGACATTAGAGTATTATATATTATATAGAGTAATAGAGTTATCATACCTCCCAAATGTCCCTGATTTTGAGGGACTGTCCCTCTTTGAAGTCCATTTCCCACTGTCCCTTGATGTTCTCATTTGTCCCTCTTTGAGGTGTAACATGCAGATCTGCAGCAATAAATGATTCATTTGCCTATTCAAAGTGTTTCTATTGTTGTAACTGTTACAATGTATCTCCTATCCATCAATCAATGAGGAGGTGTGGCTTCATTCATCCCTCAATGAGGGGGCGTGGCTTCATCATCCCTCAATGAGGGGGTGTGTCTTCATCCATCCCTCAATAAGGGGCGTGGCTTCATCCATCCCTCAATGAGGGGGCGTGGCTTCATCCATCCCTCAATGAGGGGCGTGGCTTCATCATCCCTCAATAAGGGGTGTGGCTTCATCCATCCCTTGATGAGGGGGCGTGGTCTAATTTAACAATCGTCCCTCTTTCCCACACTGAAAAGCTGAGAGTTATTATCAGTGAGGAATGTATTATATCTCTGATTTCGGTGTTTCTTTCTCAGGAACATACGGCGTGAATGAAAGCTCGTTTGAACTGGAGATGTCTCAGGTCGGGTTCTCTATTCATGTTCTTGAGGTGAGAGGCCGACTAGGCTTAGATGTGAACAGGGCGGCTGGGGATAAAAATCCTTTTCTGGCCATACAGCTCCTTTTGCAGAAGTAAGTGGGAAATGTCTGCTGCACGGAGCCCCATTAGGAGAAGAGTTCTTCCAGAGCCCGGTATCAAGGTGGTACTGACTCCAAGAAGGGATCCTCATGCAGAGTCCCTGGTGGGTTCTAGGTCCACTTGAAAGAAATAGGCAGACACGGTCCAAAATCCAGGCATGACGGCCCAAGGCCCCAAGCCCAGTTTTCTTGCCGTTCCTCCCATAACAGGCCGTGAGACAGAACCCCCCCATAACAGACTGTGAGACAGAATCCCCCCATAACAGTCCGTGAGACAGAACCCCCCCATAACAGACTGTGAGACAGAATCCCCCCATAACAGGCTGTGAGGCACAACCCCCCCATAACAGGCTGTGAGACAGAACCCCCCCATAACAGGCTGTGAAGCAGAACCCCCCCCATAACAGGCTGTGAGACAGAACCCCCCATAACAGGCTGTGAGGCACAACCCCCCATAACAGGCTGTGAGGCAGAACCCCCCATAACAGGCTGTGAGGCACAACCCCCCATAACAGGCTGTGAAGCACAACCCCCCATAACAGGCTGTGAGGCAGAACCCCCCCATAACAGGCTGTGAAGCACAACCCCCCATAACAGGCTGTGAGGCAGAACCCCCCATAACAGGCTGTGAGGCACAACCCCCCATAACAGGCTGTGAAGCACAACCCCCCATAACAGGCTGTGAGGCAGAACCCCCCCATAACAGGCTGTGAAGCAGAACCCCCCATAACAGGCTGTGAGACAGAACCCCCCATAACATGCTGTGAGGCACAACCCCCCATAACATGCTGTGAGGCACAACCCCCCATAACAGGCTGTGAGGCAGAATCCCCCCATAACAGGCTGTGAGACAGAACCCCCCATAACAGGCTGTGAGGCACAACCCCCCATAACAGACTGTGAGACAGAACCCCCCATAACAGGCTGTGAGGCAGAATCCCCCCATAACAGGCTGTGAGACAGAACCCCCCATAACAGGCTGTGAGGCACAACCCCCCATAACAGACTGTGAGACAGAAGCCCCCCATAACAGGCTGTGAGGCAGAATCCCCCCATAACAGGCTGTGAGACAGAACCCCCCATAACAGGCTGTGAGGCACAACCCCCCATAACAGGCTGTGAGGCAGAACCCCCCCATAACAGGCTGTGAGACAGAACCCCCCATAACAGGCTGTGAGGCACAACCCCCCATAACAGGCTGTGAGGCACAACCCCCCATAACAGGCTGTGAGGCAGAACCCCCCCATAACAGGTTGTGAGGCAGACCCCCCCATAACAGGCTGTGAGGCACAACCCCCCATAACAGACTGTGAGACAGAACCCCCCATAACAGGCTGTGAGGCAGACCCCCCCATAACAGGCTGTGAGGCAGACCCCCCCATAACAGGCTGTGAGGCAGGACCCCCCCCATAACAGGCTGTGAGGCAGGACCCCCCCATAACAGGCTGTGAGACAGACCCCCCCCCCATAACAGGCTGCGAGACAGAATCCCCCTATAACAGGCAATGAGGCAGAACCCCCCATAACAGGCTGTGAGGCAGAATCCCCCCATAACAGGCTGTGAGGCAGAATCCCTCCATAACAGGCTGTGAGGCAGAACCCCCCCATAACAGGCTGTGAGGCACAACCCCCCATAACAGGCTGTGAGGCAGAACCCCCCCATAACAGGCTGTGAGGCAGACCCCCCCATAACAGGCTGTGAGGCAGAACCCCCCCATAACAGGCTGTGAGGCAGAACCCCCCCATAACAGGCTGTGAGGCACAACCCCCCATAACAGGCTGTGAGGCAGAACCCCCCCATAACAGGCTGTGAGGCAGACCCCCCCCCATAACAGGCTGCGAGACAGAATCCCCCTATAACAGGCAATGAGGCAGAACCCCCCATAACAGGCTGTGAGGCAGAATCCCCCCATAACAGGCAATGAGGCAGAATCCCCCCCATACCAGGCCGAGTGGCAGAATCCCCCCCCCCCCCATAACAGGCTGTGAGACAGAACCGCCATAACAGGTCGTGGGGCAGAACCCCCCATACCAGACCAAGTGGCAGAATCCCCCCATACCAGGCCGAGTGGCAGAATCCCCCCATAACAGTCCCTGTCGTTTAATACCGGCTCGGGCTTCTAGCCGTGGTCTGGGTGATTCTGGTCTGGGTGAATAAAAGGAGGTCCTACTGTTGACCACTGAAGCCCCCGAGATAATAACAGTAGATAGAAGTATGAGGTGCCCTGTAGGAAAGTCCCTTCTGTCAATTTGCCTAAACAGGAAGTGTTCTTATAGGAGAAATTGTATCTTTATTTTTTTTTTTTAGGTTTAATAGTAGAGCAAAAATAGCCACAACAAAAGGCTTTGCCTAATTCTCTGCAGTGTTGGAATGCCAGACCCAGAAGCTAGCAATCACGTCCCCGCGCGTTGTACAGGCTGCGTTCCTTGTAACTAAACATCCTCTTCATGGTTTATAGGAGACAGCTGTGTGTACGGGGACAGCGGCCGTCCTGAGGAGATGTCGTTCCTCACACACGGAGAGGATGACAAGCCCGCAGGGTCACAATTCATTCATGTTGGGAGCACACTTGTCAAACACGCAACTGTAGCATGTGTCCAACAGCCGGCAGCCGAACGTTTTGGGTGTCTCGAATGTCCTCGTGCTGGAATCACACAACGTACATGACGGGATGACACAGCCACTGGTGTACCCACAATGGAGGCAGAAGGAGCAGCTTGTTACAGGACCGTTGCATAAGGGGCCCAGGGCTGGCCAAGTGCCCTGTGGTTAGGCTGTTCCGGAGAACAAAGTTCCAGGAGCGAGAGGAGTGTCCCATAGCCTGTAGAGCAACCAGGACTGCTCAGAGTAATGGGATGACACAGCCAAAGGTGTACCCACAATGGAGGTAGAAGAGGCAGCTTGTTACCGGCCCGTTGCAGAAGGGGCCCGGGTCAGGCTGATTGTGGGGGGTTGCCCTGTGGTTAGGCTGCTCCGGAGAACAAAGTTTCAGAAGCGGGAGGAGTGTCCCATAGCCTGTAGAGCAACCAGGACTGCTCAGAGTAATGGGATGATGCAGCCACTGAGGTACCCACAATGGAGGCAGCTTGCTCCAGGCCCGTTGCAGAAGGGGCCCAGGTCAGGCCGATTGTGGGGGGGATTCTCTGTGGTTAGGCTGCTCCGGAGAACAAAGCTCCAGGAGCGAGAGGAGTGTCCCATAGCCTGTAGAGCAACCAGGACTGCTCAGAGTAATGGGATGACGCAGCCAAAGGTGTACCCACAATGGAGGCAGAAGAGGCAGCTTGTTACCGGCCCGTTGCAGAAGGGGTCCGGGTCAGGCCGATTGTGGGTGGGATGCTCTGTGGTTAGGCTGCTCCGGAGAACAAAGCTCCAGGAGCGAGAGGAGTGTCCCATAGCCTGCAGAGCAACCAGGACTGCTCAGAGTTATGGGATGACGCAGCCACTGATGTACAAACAATGGAGGTAGAAGAGGCAGCTTGTTCCAGGTCCGTTGCAGAAGGGGTCCAAGTCAGACCGAGTGTGGGAGGGGGTTGCCCTGTGGTTAGGCTGCTCCGGAGAACAAAGCTCCAGGAGCGGGAGGAGTGTCCCATAGCCTGTAGAGCAACCAGGACTGCTCAGAGCAATGGGATGACGCAGCCACTGAGGTACCCACAATGGAGGTAGAAGAGGCAGCTTGCTCCAGGCCCGTTGCAGAAGGGGCCCAGGTCAGGCCGAGTGTGGGTGGGGCGCTCCGGAGAGCCCTGGAGAGCAGAGGTCATAAACGCTTCATGGCCCATCGCGGAAATGGGTGACTGTAGCTAATTAACCTTTTCTCTTGGTGCTGCATGAGGAGTGTTCCAAAGCCTGCAGAGCAACCAGGACTGCTCAGAGTAATGGTATGACGCAGCCACTGAAGTACCCACAATGGAGGCAGAAGAGGCAGCTTGTTACCGGCCCGTTGCAGAAGGGGCCTGGGTCAGGCTGAGTGTGGGAGGGGGTGCTGTGTGGTTAGGCTGCTCCAGAGAACAGAGGTCATCAACACTTGGCAGCTTCATGACCCATCACGGACATGGGTGACTGTAGCTCACTATCCTTTTATCTTGGTGCTGCTCCAGGAGAGGAGTGTCCCATAGCCTGTAGAGCAACCAGGACTGCTCAGAGTAATGGGATGATGCAGCCACTGGCACACCCGCAATGGAGACAAAAGAGGCAGCTTGCTCCAGGCCTGTTGCATGCGGATTACATTGGATTGACCAGCATTGCGGGCGAATAGCAGCAAAAAAAGTTTTTTTTAATATAGTGTGTCAGCTGTAGTATTCATTCTGCTGATGAATTGTGAGTCTTGCTGAGCATTGATCCATCTAGTGGTGGAAATGAAGAATGGCATGTTATATTTCCCAATGGGGAACACCAGGAATTACAATAGTGATAACGTGGACGAAGTCGTAGGCGAGGGAACTTTCAAATCTGTCCCATATGTATATATATATATATATATATATATATATATATATATATATATAGCCATACTGGGCGAATGAGCGGTAGGCCGTCACCTTCCCTCGCACTGGGCATCTGCCGATCCGGCACCGTCAATGCTTTTTTGCAGCGGGCCGGGTAAATGGGAGCTGCTCCCATTTACCCGGCATGCCACAAGAAGCATTGCCGGAAAGCCAACGTTAAAGTACAAGGCTTGCAGGCGGCCAGTGGACAGCAGGTGGCCAGGGTGGAAGAGCAGGGCCGCCTTCTTGGGGGGGGGAGGGACTGGTGTACCGGAACCCAGTGCTCCGGCATGGGTGGTGGCAAATTGGAATGGGCGCTGCCGCACCCGCTCACTTCCAGTCCCAGGTGCGCCTTTGCCCATATCCACCGCCCATGTCCACTGCAGAAGGGCCGGTGTGACCCAAAATTTGCCAGTCCGTCTGCCCAATATATATATATCTCCAGGGCTGGATTATGTGTGGTGGCGGCCCCTGGGTGGAAAATCGAGCGGAGACCCCTGGTGCGGCATTTTTTTTTCCATTAAAGCAAATGTCCAATGCTGTGCAGGGTGGTACATTTCCGAGCACATTTCCTCCGGACCTAGGGGGGGCTAATGATCCACATGAGGTCTGGTTGTAACTGGAGAACTTCAGGTATAGACCCCTGCAAGGGCATGTGGATTGGGCCCGAATGGACCAAGCGGCAGTACCGCAAAATCCCAGTACCATCGCTCACTGGCGCTGGGGTGGTACATTTCCGAGCGCCGGATCTTCAGACCTTGGGGGATAAGGACCCATTGGTGGTGCTGTTGGAAAGAGAACCTTATGTATATACCCCTGCAAGGGCATGTGGACTGGGCCGGAATGGACCAAGCGGCAGTACCGCAAAATCCCAGTACCATCACTCACTGGCGCTGGGGTTGTACATTTCCGAGCGCCAGATTTTCAGACCTTGAGGGATAAGGACCCATTGGTGGTGACGTTGGAAAGAGAACCTTAGGTATAGACCCCTGCGAGGGCATGTGGACTGGGCCTGAATGGACCAAGTGTCAGTACCGCAAAATCCTAGTACCGTCGCTCACTGGCGCTGGGGTTGTACATTTCCGAGCGCCAGATCTTCGGACCTGGGGGGATAAGGACCCACTGGTGGTGCCGTTGGAAAGAGGTATACACCCCTGTAAGGGCATGTGGATCAGTGGTAAACTGGGCCCAGCGGTGGTACTGTAAATTCCCGATACTGGGGTGATAGACTTCCAAGTACCAAATCTCCGGACCTAGAGGAGCTAACAACCCACTGTATGTGCCGTTGGAAAGAGGAGAACCTCGGGTATATACCCCTGAAAGGGCATGTGGCTCGTGGCTGACCGGACCAATGGGCAGTGTTACAAATTCCCAATACCCCCAACCATAGCACCAAAGGAGGTGGAGGCCCTCTGGCAGGGCAAATGGTGGAGGCCCGGGGGGGGGGGGGGTGGCAGCCCTTGCGCCCTGCCTATAATCTGGCTCTGTATATATCATTTATTTATATATTTAAGTATTTATTATTATTATAATCCGGCCCTGTATATATCATTTATATATTTAAGTATTTATTGTTATTATAATCCAGCCCTGTATATATCATATATTTATATATATAAAGGATTTATTATTATTATTATAACCCAGCCCTGTATATATCATTTATTTATATATTTAAGTATTTATTATTATTATAATCCGGCCTTGTATATATCATTTATTTATATATTTAAGTATTTATTATTATTATAATCCGGCCCTGTATATATCATTTATATATTTAAGTATTTATTATTATTATAATCCGGCCCTGTATATATCATTTATATATTTAAGTATTTATTATTATTATACGGTAATCCGGCCTTGTACATATCATTTATTTATATATTTAAGTATTTATTATTATTATAATCCGGCTCTGTATATATCATTTATATATTTAAGTATTTATTATTATTATAATCCGGCCCTGTATATATCATTTATATATTTAAGTATTTATTATTATTATACGGTAATCCGGCCTTGTACATATCATTTATTTATATATTTAAGTATTTATTATTATTATAATCCAGCCCTGTATATATCATTTATTTATATATTTAAGGATTTATTATTATTATAACCCATCCCTGTATATATAATTTATTTATATATTTAAGTATTTATTATTATTATAATCCGGCCTTGTATATATAATTTATTTATATATTTAAGTATTTATTATTATTATAATCCGGCCTTGTATATATAATTTATTTATATATTTAAGTATTTATTATTATAATCCAGCCCTGTATATATTATTTATTTATATATTTATGTATTATTATTATTATACAATATGTTATATGCATAATAATGATTACCAACATTAACATAATAAATAATGAATAATATAAATAATATTAAATATAATAAATAATCGGTAATAAATATAAAGTGCGCTGTTCTTGGTCTCTGCAGGACGGGATTCTCTTCGGAATGGTGGGAGCGTATGACTGGGACGGCGCCGTGCTGAAAGAGTCCAAGAACAGTCGTCTGTTGCCGCCTCGTGCCGCCTTTGAGAAGGAGTTTCCGGTCAAGATGAAGAACCACGCCGCCTACCTGGGTAACCTGCAGTTTCTGTCCCACAGAGCTAGCGCTTACTAAGAGGAAAATCCCTATTAATCCCTCCGCTTCCCCAGGTTACACGGTGTCCTCCATCCTGCTGCGCGGCGGCAAAGTGTTGTACGTGGCCGGGGCCCCCAGGTTCAAGCACAAGGGCAAAGTCATCTTATTTGAGATGTCGAGGAGCAGGAATCTCTCCGTTCATCAAGCTCTGGAAGGGGAACAGGTGAGCAAAAACTGAAATGAACAGGAATTTTATGTTATTTTTTTTTTTTATTCATTTTATTCCTTTTTTCATTTTGTTGTTTGTATATTAAAATTCTCAGAATGATAAGAGGCCGATTCAGTAATAGCGGCAGGAAGCGACAGTTGAGCGACTGTAGCAGTATTTTCACAGCGCCCGCTAGTAGTCGCTGTGCTTGGCCATTGTTCGGTTGTTGACAGCGACTCAGTCGGTTTGCCGTAATGTTGAATATTGGGTGAGGAGTCGCTATTTGACAGGTTCCGCGCTGTATGGGAGCGCATGATAGCGACTGGCCATAGCGACCTGCTCCCACCATATTCATCAAAAAATCACGCTCAAAAAATTCTCGCGCTGTGAAATGCATGTTTAAACCCCAGAGCACTGGCGGCGATGTGTTAAAAGTCGTTTTTTAACCCCAAAACCACCATATTTTTGGGAACCAAAAAAAAAAAATTTTTAAAGAATTTAGTAATATGAATACAATAATATCTGACCTGTAATATCAATTCTGCACAATTTTTTTTTTTTTTTTTTTAACCTTAAAAAAATTATCTAACATTGCAGAAGTGGTCACAGAATTTTTCACATTTAAAAAAAAAAAAAAAACATTAATAACAATTAATTATGAATATTTAAAGATTGTTCCATTGAAATGCATTGGAGAGCGCCAGGTAGCGAGAGGTCATACCTGTCACTGTTCAAGGTCGGACACTGGCGCTGTGGGCTGAGGCTGGAATAATGATGAATGAGTGGCTATCTGGCGCTATCTCAGTTGCTAAGCAGGATCGGCTTGATAAATGTGTGATTGTGGTGGGGAGCCGGCGTTCTCGTGGCGGGGCCCGTCATTACCGGTCGCTCACCAGTCTCTACCTGTCGCTATTCCTTCATAAATAAGGGCCTAAGTGTATTCGATCAGCCTCCACCTCCTCTGACCATTAAAATGGACCAAAACCCAGGATTTTGATTATCCTGTCCTTTCCCTAATCAGGGGGGGAGGGGGTTTCAAAATCGCCCGAACAAACTCACCTCTTCCCGATCCTATGAGCGTCCGCTTTTCCAATCCGCTTGAGCCCCTCCATCCAGGAGCTCGTCTTATGCAAGCGGATCCGAGCGCCTGCCGGCTGCATCCCCCGCTACGCGCGTGCCCGCGCCGGCCATTTGTAAATACCCGGGGGGAGGGATAGTGGGGATGCGGCCGCAGCTCGCGCATGCACCGTTGGATCGGAAAAGCAGGTGAGTTTATGGGCGACCTGAGGGGGTTTCACACAATGGGGCGTGAAAAAGGAGAATACTATGATTTCTATATTAATATTTGCTTCACATTAACCTCCAATATTTCTACTAGAGGTCAATATGATAAATATCGCAAATACTAACAATCATATCAGCCCAGCGACCACTAAACTGATTCTAAACAATGGCCGCTAAGGCTGTCCCTACACAACCAGTGACCTGTCCTAAGAGGAAATATATTATTTACCTTTGATACTTTGCAACTACAATCTATTGTGTGAGAAATGATCCACTACACACACAGTAATATGTATATATTAAAGACGGGTTTAATTAGCAGCACAGTAATTAACCTTACTAACCCAATATTTTCCTAAAGTTTCCCCAGATAACCTTATATTAAAAGCAGATGTTATATAAAAGTAATAAAGTAAGTTACATTAGTTACGGATGAGCGAATCGGTTCTAACGAACCTGAATTCGCACCGAATTTCAGGAAAAATTCGATTCAGCACGAACCCGAATTTTTGGTGGTTCGTGCTGACCGAATTTTCCCTGAAATTAAAAAAAAAAAAATGCCGGCATGGTGGGAGCGGGGAGGCTGACAGCGCAGCCGGCCTCCCCGCTCCCACCATGCCGGCATGTAGCAAACACTTACCTACATGCCGGCAGAGATGAGCGATTCTTTAAAGTTCGACTCGGACGAACCCGAATTTTTTGGAGAAATTCGGGCGAATCGCCCGAATCGAATTTTTAAGAAGTTCGCTCATCTCTAGTTACGGTATACTGAAAATACTTTAAATGGGGTGACCTCTAAACACCCCTGCTAATTAACCCCACAGAGACTGACTATTGCACTCACAATATAAAAGTAAGTATACATTTTATTATGGATAGATTAAAAACAGAGATTAAAAACAAACATTCTGTGCCATTAACATGATTCACCACCGGGGGGGGGGGGCACTTCCTCAAAATCAATCAAAGTACCTTTAATTCATGTCTTATAACTCATCCTCAATATACCACTTACATATACAAACCACACAATTTAATCTATTCATTAACATACATGATACTAACCCTAAACCTACTACAATTAAAGTGACAGTGCTTTATAAAGTGCATCCATCTCAGATATAACTTGTGCAAGACCTTCTAACCCACTCAGAATCGGGGTAAAGCATAGCAAACATATAACAACAAAAACGTGCTTACATGTGTTCCTTGAGGAGTGAGCCCCATGGCTGCGACCGACGCGTTTCGAGTCCTGAAGGGACTCTTGCCCACGGCCAGATCCTTACTGCTCGTCTTGGCTAGGGATGGAGGCGAGAAAGCCTCCCTTAAATACCATCCCACCCGACCGCTCCCGGCTCCCCCGTCCGTGCGCGGGCCGACGCACTCCGGCTGGAAGTACGTCAGCCCGCCCACGTAGCGTGTCCACGCCCGCGGCCTAGGCTGGAACGTACGGCGACCGCTACCCACAACTCCGCCCACCGATACCCGAAGAGATGACAATTGGGCTCTACGGCAGAGTGCGACAGGGTCCCGGCGCGGGAGCAGCCCGATGGGACCGCACCTCTCCCTCATCTACGGCAGCATAACATTTAAACTACAATTTTAATTCAAAAACATCCATATATACAATGTCTATCAAAAGTCACAAGTATGTTGTTATACAAAAAGAAAATAATATACCGTAGTAATGGCTCATTACATTAGTTACGGTACAATATATGTATAATGATAAAGTAAGTTACATTAGTCACAGTTCAATATATGTTATAATGGATATAGAGAGATATAATGCAGAGACAGATAGAGATACACAGAGATACTTATGGTTTCATGGTCATTCAGGTCCAGGCGTCCAGCCATCCATCGACCTCCCTGCCATTCATCGACCGCCTCCTAATGTATGAACAATAGGGGGAGTGGCCAGCATTCCCCGCCTCGTGGAAGTGTCTGCCAAGGTCGGCCCACATCAGGACTCTTACGAAATTAGATGTATATTTCATAAAGGGTATAACTCCCACAATATGCATGTTAACTTGTAACCAAGAAATTCATGATCCCCATAAATTTCTTAGTTAAATGAGCCCAAACACCAAATGTATATCATCCAGGGTCCAATACTATGTGGATTGTCAGGCCCTGGACAATATATGTATATAGGCCATGTTTGATATCAAATGAAAGGCCTCATAGTCCTGAATGAGAATCTCCCATTAATATAGTTATAACTGACATATTACAAGAACTACAATTCCTCCCAGAAATACCATCCAATGCCCAGGTGTCCAATGTATATTGGCCGTCTGGACTTATCAAGGCAAAACACCCCAGCGGTTGGAAGCAGCTCTCTGGCAGCTAGGTGTGATCGGTGTCTATTGTTCTTATAGGCATGGCAGGATGTGGGACCACTATTGGAACGTTAATTAGGGACGGCGTCCTTTAACAGGGCATCAGGATTTTTTGCCCGACACAATGGACTAACAATTGCCTTTGTCTTCTGTATCCCTTTAACTCAGCAGGATGATGAAGAATTGGACTCCTCCAATGAGGAGGAGGTATCGGCATCACCAGTGTTTTGGTTCTCTCCCTCAGTCGCGGGTCATGGTACCATTTGGCTTGAGGATATGATTCAAACAGTAGCACATGAATGAGGTTTTCCCTTCTCTGTTGGTGCATTTAAAGTGGACCAAAACCAAGGATTTTGACTATCTTGGCCCTTGCTCCCATTTTGGGGGGGGGCCCTGCTGTGTGAAACCCCCCAGGTCGCCCGATCTCACTTACCCTTCCCCCGTCCTACGGCATATGCGTGGCCTCTCGTCCAATCAGCACGCTCGGATCTGCTCCCACTCCTAGAACTTGTCTAAGGCCAGCGGATCTGAGCGCGCCGGCGGATGCATTCCCCCGCTACCCTTTTACAGGGAGCGTGCCCGCACAGGTCATTCATGGGGGCACACGCCCTGCTAATGGGATAGCGGGGATGCGGCCGCCGTTCACGCATACACCGTTAGACCGGGAAAGAAGGTGAGTTTCCAGGCGACCTGGGAAGTTCCACACAGCCAGGCATCCCAAACCTGGTTGCTCCAGGGGGAGTGAGTATGCCTGTCCTGGAGTCTCATAGACTCCAGGGTGGGTTTCGGTCCACTTTTAAAGCCATGCTTAGCTCTTTCTGCTTTTTGTGCAATATCGGGAAATAACTTCCTGGCTGGGTAACCTATCTTCAGTACGGGGCTGCAGTCCGACAGGAGATAATAATAATACAAGTGTTGTGTTTTTTTTGTTATGAAATATCAAAGTTCAGACATAGTTTACCCATTGGAGATACAATACTTTGCAACAGCTTGTCTTTAAATGTGATCAGTGACTTTTGCTAGATGTACTGCAGTTTATGACAAGTTATGACACTAGGTGGCGCTGTGACCAATGCTCAGCTGTTGAGTTTGTATGCATTTTACTGCTGTGTTGTATTTCCTGTACATCGAGCTGTGATCTCTACGACTGGCACTTCCTTCTTCCTGTCTATGCTTAGCCACCATGTAAGGTGACCATCTATTACTGCATTCATGTTCCAGTAAAGCCAGTTCCTGCATCAAGCTGTGATCTCTACGACTGGCACTTCCTTCTTCCTGGCTATGCTTAGCCACCATGTAAGGTGACCATCTATTACTGCATTCATGTTCCAGTAAAGCCAGTTCCTGCATCAAGCTGTGATCTCTATGACTGGTACTTCCTTCTTCTTCCTGGCTATGCTTAGCCACCATGTAAGGTGACCATCTATTACTGCATTCATGTTCCAGTAAAGCCAGTTCCTGCATCAAGCTGTGATCTCTATGACTGGTACTTCCTTCTTCCTGTCTATGCTTAGCCACCATGTAAGGTGACCATCTATTACTGCATTCATGTTCCAGTAAAGCCAGTTCCTGTATCAAGCTGTGATCTCTATGACTGGCACTTCCTTCTTCCGGTCTATGCTTAGCCACCATGTAAGGTGACCATCTATTACTGCATTCATGTTCCAGTAAAGCCAGTTCCTGCATCAAGCTGTGATCTCTATGACTGGTACTTCCTTCTTCTTCCTGTCTATGCTTAGCCACCATGTAAGGTGACCATCTATTGCTGCATTCATGTTCCAGTAAAGCCAGTTCCTGCATCAAGCTGTGATCTCTATGACTGGCACTTCCTTCTTCTTCCTGGCTATGCTTAGCCACCATGTAAGCTGACCATCTATTACTGCATTCATGTTCCAGTAAAGCCAGTTCCTGCATCAAGCTGTGATCTCTATGACTGGTACTTCCTTCTTCTTCCTGTCTATGCTTAGCCACCATGTAAGGTGACCATCTATTGCTGCATTCATGTTCCAGTAAAGCCAGTTCCTGTATCAAGCTGTGATCTCTATGACTGGTACTTCCTTCTTCCTGTCTATGCTTAGCCACCATGTAAGGTGACCATCTATTACTGCATTCATGTTCCAGTAAAGCCAGTTCCTGTATCAAGCTGTGATCTCTATGACTGGCACTTCCTTCTTCCGGTCTATGCTTAGCCACCATGTAAGGTGACCATCTATTACTGCATTCATGTTCCAGTAAAGCCAGTTCCTGCATCAAGCTGTGATCTCTATGACTGGTACTTCCTTCTTCTTCCTGTCTATGCTTAGCCACCATGTAAGGTGACCATCTATTACTGCATTCATGTTCCAGTAAAGCCAGTTCCTGCATCAAGCTGTGATCTCTATGACTGGTACTTCCTTCTTCTTCCTGTCTATGCTTAGCCACCATGTAAGGTGACCATCTATTGCTGCATTCATGTTCCAGTAAAGCCAGTTCCTGCATCAAGCTGTGATCTCTATGACTGGTACTTCCTTCTTCCTGTCTATGCTTAGCCACCATGTAAGGTGACCATCTATTACTGCATTCATGTTCCAGTAAAGCCAGTTCCTGTATCAAGCTGTGATCTCTATGACTGGCACTTCCTTCTTCCGGTCTATGCTTAGCCACCATGTAAGGTGACCATCTATTACTGCATTCATGTTCCAGTAAAGCCAGTTCCTGCATCAAGCTGTGATCTCTATGACTGGTACTTCCTTCTTCTTCCTGTCTATGCTTAGCCACCATGTAAGGTGACCATCTATTACTGCATTCATGTTCCAGTAAAGCCAGTTCCTGCATCAAGCTGTGATCTCTATGACTGGCACTTCCTTCTTCCTGTCTATGCTTAGCTACCATGTAAGGTGACCATCTCTTACTGCATTCATGTTCCAGTAAAGCCAGTTCCTGCATCAAGCTGTGATCTCTATGACTGGTACTTCCTTCTTCTTCCTGGCTATGCTTAGCCACCATGTAAGCTGACCATCTATTACTGCATTCATGTTCCAGTAAAGCCAGTTCCTGCATCAAGCTGTGATCTCTATGACTGGTACTTCCTTCTTCTTCCTGTCTATGCTTAGCCACCATGTAAGGTGACCATCTATTGCTGCATTCATGTTCCAGTAAAGCCAGTTCTTGCATCAAGCTGTGATCTCTATGACTGGTACTTCCTTCTTCCTGTCTATGCTTAGCCACCATGTAAGGTGACCATCTATTACTGCATTCATGTTCCAGTAAAGCCAGTTCCTGTATCAAGCTGTGATCTCTATGACTGGCACTTCCTTCTTCCGGTCTATGCTTAGCCACCATGTAAGGTGACCATCTATTACTGCATTCATGTTCCAGTAAAGCCAGTTCCTGCATCAAGCTGTGATCTCTATGACTGGTACTTCCTTCTTCTTCCTGTCTATGCTTAGCCACCATGTAAGGTGACCATCTATTACTGCATTCATGTTCCAGTAAAGCCAGTTCCTGCATCAAGCTGTGATCTCTATGACTGGCACTTCCTTCTTCCTGTCTATGCTTAGCTACCATGTAAGGTGACCATCTCTTACTGCATGCATGTTCCAGTAAAGCCAGTTCCTGCATCAAGCTGTGATCTCTATGACTGGTACTTCCTTCTTCTTCCTGGCTATGCTTAGCCACCATGTAAGCTGACCATCTATTACTGCATTCATGTTCCAGTAAAGCCAGTTCCTGCATCAAGCTGTGATCTCTATGACTGGTACTTCCTTCTTCTTCCTGTCTATGCTTAGCCACCATGTAAGGTGACCATCTATTGCTGCATTCATGTTCCAGTAAAGCCAGTTCCTGCATCAAGCTGTGATCTCTATGACTGGTACTTCCTTCTTCCTGTCTATGCTTAGCCACCATGTAAGGTGACCATCTATTACTGCATTCATGTTCCAGTAAAGCCAGTTCCTGTATCAAGCTGTGATCTCTATGACTGGCACTTCCTTCTTCCGGTCTATGCTTAGCCACCATGTAAGGTGACCATCTATTACTGCATTCATGTTCCAGTAAAGCCAGTTCCTGCATCAAGCTGTGATCTCTATGACTGGTACTTCCTTCTTCTTCCTGTCTATGCTTAGCCACCATGTAAGGTGACCATCTATTACTACATTCATGTTCCAGTAAAGCCAGTTCCTGCATCAAGCTGTGATCTCTATGACTGGCACTTCCTTCTTCCTGTCTATGCTTAGCTACCATGTAAGGTGACCATCTATTGCTGCATTCATGTTCCAGTAAAGCCAGTTCCTGCATCAAGCTGTGATCTTTATGACTGGTACTTCCTTCTTCTTCCTGGCTATGCTTAGCCACCATGTAAGCTGACCATCTATTACTGCATTCATGTTCCAGTAAAGCCAGTTCCTGCATCAAGCTGTGATCTCTATGACTGGTACTTCCTTCTTCTTCCTGTCTATGCTTAGCCACCATGTAAGCTGACCATCTATTACTGCATTCATGTTCCAGTAAAGCCAGTTCCTGCATCAAGCTGTGATCTCTATGACTGGTACTTCCTTCTACTTCCTGTCTATGTTTAACCACCATGTAAGGTGACCATCTCTTACTGCACTCTTGTTCCAGTAAAGTCAGTTCCTGTTACACCACTGTCTATCTGGATTACGTCTCTGCAACATTACCTTACCTTCTATTTGACAATCACACGTCCATCTGATCTCTGGTTGCCTGGTGCCTATGGCAAGCTGAAGACTGAACCTCTAGAGTCCATAGTCTTGGTGTCTAGTCAATAAGGTCCTAAGTTGTAATTTCTCTTGTGTTTCTCCAGATCGGCTCATATTTTGGAAGTGAGGTGTGCCCGGTGGATATTAATGGAGACGGGGTTACGGATGTCCTCCTCGTGGCTGCCCCTATGTTCCTTGGACACCATCATAAAGAGACTGGAAGAGTATATATCTACAGGATAGGCCAGGTGAGTAGAGGTGGTAATAAAGAAAGTTTAAAAAGAACGTTTCGAAAAAAATGAAGAACTTTTCGAAAGAACTGAAGTTTCGAAAGAATTAAAGTTTCCAAAGAGTGCAGAAGGTTTCCAAAGAATCAGAAAAGTTTTGAAAGAATCAGAAAAATTTCAAAAGAATCAGAAAAGTTTCGAAAGAATGAAGAAAGTTTCGAAAGAATAAAGAAAGTTTCAAAAGAATGAGGAAAGTTTCGAAAGAATGAGGAAAGTTTCGAAAGAATGAGGAAAGTTTCGAAAGAATGAGGAAAGTTTTGAAAGAACTAAGAAAGTTTTGAGAGAATGAGGAAAGTTGTGAAAGAATGAGGAAAGTTTAAAAGAATGATGAAAGTTTCGAAAGAATGAGGAAAGTTTCGAAAGAATGAGGAAAGTTTCGAAAGAATGAGCAAAGTTTTGAAAGAATGAGGAAAGTTTCGAAAGAATGAGGAAAGTTTCAAAAGAACTAGGAAAGTTTCGAGAGAATGAGCAAAGTTTTGAAAGAATGAGGAAAGTTTCGAAAGAATGAGCAAAGTTTCGAAAGAATGAGCAAAGTTTCGAAAGAATGAGGAAAGTTTCGAAAGAACTAGGAAAGTTTCGAGAGAATGAGGAAAGTTTTGAAAGAATGAGCAAAGTTTCGAAAGAATGAGCAAAGTTTCGAAAGAACTAGGAAAGTTTCGAGAGAATGAGGAAAGTTGTGAAAGAATGAGGAAAGTTGTGAAAGAATGAGGAAAGTTTCGAAAGAATGAGCAAAGTTTTGAAAGAATGAGGAAAGTTTCGAAAGAATGAGGAAAGTTTCAAAAGAACTAGGAAAGTTTCGAGAGAATGAGGAAAGTTTTGAAAGAATGAGCAAAGTTTCGAAAGAATGAGCAAAGTTTCGAAAGAATGAGCAAAGTTTCGAAAGAATGAGGAAAGTTTCGAAAGAACTAGGAAAGTTTCGAGAGAATGAGGAAAGTTTTGAAAGAATAAGCAAAGTTTCGAAAGAATGAGCAAAGTTTCGAAAGAACTAGGAAAGTTTCGAGAGAATGAGGAAAGTTGTGAAAGAATGAGGAAAGTTGTGAAAGAATGAGGAAAGTTTCGAAAGAATGAGGAAAGTTGTGAAAGAATAAGGAAAGTTGTAAAAGAACTAAGAAAGTTTCGAGAGAATAAGGAAAGTTGTGAAAGAACTAAGAAAGTTTCGAGAGAATGAGAAAAGTTTTGAAAGAATTAAGAAAGTTTTGAGAGAATGAGGAAAGTTTCGAAAGAATTAAGAAAGTTTCGAGAGTATGAGGAAAGTTTCGAAAGAATGAGGAAGGTTTCGAAAGAATGAGGAAAGTTTCGAAAGAATGAGGAAAGTTTCGAAAGAATTAGGAAAGTTTTGAAAGAACTAAGAAAGTTTTGAAAGAACTAAGAAAGTTTTGAGAGAATGAGGAAAGTTGTGAAAGAATGAGGAAAGTTTAAAAGAATGATGAAAGTTTCGAAAGAATGAGGAAAGTTTCGAAAGAATGAGGAAAGTTTCGAAAGAATGAGCAAAGTTTTGAAAGAATGAGGAAAGTTTCGAAAGAATGAGGAAAGTTTCAAAAGAACTAGGAAAGTTTCGAGAGAATGAGGAAAGTTTTGAAAGAATGAGCAAAGTTTCGAAAGAATGAGCAAAGTTTCGAAAGAATGAGCAAAGTTTCGAAAGAATGAGGAAAGTTTCGAAAGAACTAGGAAAGTTTCGAGAGAATGAGGAAAGTTTTGAAAGAATGAGCAAAGTTTCGAAAGAATGAGCAAAGTTTCGAAAGAACTAGGAAAGTTTCGAGAGAATGAGGAAAGTTGTGAAAGAATGAGGAAAGTTGTGAAAGAATGAGGAAAGTTTCGAAAGAATGAGGAAAGTTTCGAAAGAATGAGGAAAGTTGTGAAAGAATAAGGAAAGTTGTAAAAGAACTAAGAAAGTTTCGAGAGAATAAGGAAAGTTGTGAAAGAACTAAGAAAGTTTCGAGAGAATGAGAAAAGTTTTGAAAGAATTAAGAAAGTTTTGAGAGAATGAGGAAAGTTTCGAAAGAATTAAGAAAGTTTCGAGAGTATGAGGAAAGTTTCGAAAGAATGAGGAAGGTTTAGAAAGAATGAGGAAAGTTTCGAAAGAATTAAAAAAGTTTCGAGAGAATGAGGAAAGTTGTGGAAGAATGAGAAAAGTTGTGAAAGAATGAGGAAAGTTTCGAGAGAATGAGGAAAGTTGTGAAAGAATGAGGAAAGTTTCGAGAGAATGAGGAAAGTTGTGGAAGAATGAGGAAAGTTTCGAGAGAATGAGGAAAGTTGTGAAAGAATGAGGAAAGTTGTGAAAGTATGAAGAAAGTTGAGAAAGAATTCACAAATGCCTGGCGCGGGCACGTGCCCTGCTAGAGGGATAGCGGGGATGCGGCCACAGCTCGCATATGCTCCATTGGACTAGGAAGTGAGGTAAGTGTATGGGGCGCCCTGGGGGGTTTCACACAGTGGGGCATCTCGATTTTGGATGCCCTGGGGGGGGGGGGGGGGGGAATCGAACGGCTGGGAAACTTATAGATTCCCAGGCCGATTGCGGTGGGTTTTTGCTCCACCTTAAGAAGGTCCCTTTTTTTATGTAAGAATGTTTGGAATATTCTCCGCATGCCCCCCCGGGGTCTACGCAACGTTCAATGTAACACCCTTTCCTGCAGGTCAGTCTAACTCTAAATGGGACACTCCACCCGGACCACAAGGTGCAGGACTCGCGCTTCGGTTATTCCATGGCGAGCGCGCCGGACCTCAACCACGACGGTCTAAACGACGTGGTGGTGGGAGCGCCGCTCGAGGACGGCCACCGAGGAGCCGTGTACATCTTTCACGGGCACCGTAACACCATCATGCCCACCTATAAACAGGTCAGTCATCGCGCGCCGTTCATATCTGACGTCCAATCCAAACCCTGTGATGGGATTAACCCGTTCTGCTTGTATCCGTCCTACAGAGAATAGACTCCGCCTCCTTCCACCACGGCCTGACTTACTTCGGCCGCAGCGTGAGCGCCCAGATGGACCTGGATGGAGACGGGTTGGTGGATCTGACGGTTGGCAGCCAGGGGGCCGCCGTTGTCTTGAGGTAAGTCTGGAAAACCCGTCAGTATTTTCTAAAGCAGTTATTTCCCCGAAATACTTTATTTGGAGATCCACAAAATATGGCCTGTTGGCTCTCGAGGAGAGGTTGGGGGACAGAGCTATAGAGCCAAATGTAGTATCTGTTGTTGGCTCTTGAGGAGAGGTTGGGGGACAGAGCTATAGAGCCAAATGTAGTAACTGCTGGCTCTCGAGGAGAGATTGGGGGACAGAGCTATAGAGCCAAATCTGTTGTTGGCTTTCGAGGAGAGGTTGGGGGACAGAGCTATAGAGCCAAATGTAGTATCTGTTGTTGGCTCTCGAGGAGAGGTTGGGGGACAGAGCTATAGAGCCAAATGTAGTATCTGTTGTTGGCTCTCGAGGAGAGGTTGGGGGACAGAGCTATAGAGCCAAATGTAGTATCTGTTGTTGGCTCTCGAGGAGAGGTTGGGGGACAGAGCTATAGAGCCAAATGTAGTATCTGTTGTTGGCTCTCGAGGAGAGGTTGGGGGACAGAGCTATAGAGACAAATGTAGTATCTGTTGGCTCTCGAGGAGAGGTTGGGGGACAGAGCTATAGAGCCAAATGTAGTATCTGTTGTTGGCTCTCGAGGAGAGGTTGGGGGACAGAGCTATAGAGCCAAATGTAGTATCTGTTGTTGGCTCTCGAGGAGAGGTTGGGGGACAGAGCTATAGAGCCAAATGTAGTATCTGTTGTTGGCTCTCGAGGAGAGGTTGGGGGACAGAGCTATAGAGCCAAATGTAGTAACTGCTGGCTCTCGAGGAGAGATTGGGGGACAGAGCTATAGAGCCAAATCTGTTGTTGGCTTTCGAGGAGAGGTTGGGGGACAGAGCTATAGAGCCAAATGTAGTATCTGTTGTTGGCTCTCGAGGAGAGGTTGGGGGACAGAGCTATAGAGCCAAATGTAGTATCTGTTGTTGGCTCTCGAGGAGAGGTTGGGGGACAGAGCTATAGAGACAAATGTAGTATCTGTTGTTGGCTCTCGAGGAGAGGTTGGGGGACAGAGCTATAGAGCCAAATGTAGTATCTGTTGTTGGCTCTCGAGGAGAGGTTGGGGGACAGAGCTATAGAGCCAAATGTAGTATCTGTTGTTGGCTCTCGAGGAGAGATTGGGGGACAGAGCTATAGAGCCAAATGTAGTATCTGTTGTTGGCTCTCGAGGAGAGATTGGGGGACAGAGCTATAGAGCCAAATACTGTATCTGGAGATCCACAAAACATGACCATTTTTCATGTTGTTTCCACGTTCCCTCCATCTTTCTCTTGTCCCCTTCCTACCATCTATCTTTCTTTTCAGCTTCTTCCCATTTTTCTTTTTACCTTCCCTTTATCCCTCTTTTTCACTTTCTCACTATGTTTTTCTTTCTTTTTGCTTCTTTTCTTTCTGTTTTAACCATGATTTTCTATTTTCCTCCCTTTTCTGTATCCTCTCCTCCTCTTATTCATGTTGTTTTCACGCTCCCTTCATCTTTCTCTTGTCCCCTTCCTCCCATCCGTCTTTCTTTTCAGCTTTTTCCCATTTTACCTTCCCTCCATCCCTCTTTTTTCCCTTTCTCTCTATCTTCTTCTTTCTTTTTGCTCTATTTCTGTTTTAACAATGATTTTCCATTTTCCTCTCATCCCTCCATCCCGTTTTCTTTCTTTTTGCTCCTTTTTTTCTGTTTTAACCATGATTTTCCATTTCCTCTCTTTTCTGTATCCTCTCCGTCTTTTTTATGTTGTTTCCACATTCCCTCCATCTTTCTCTTGTCCCTTTCCTTCTATCCATCTTTCTTTTCAGCTTCTTCCCACTTTCCTTTCCTTCTATCCCTAATTTTCCCTTTCTCCCTATTTTTTCTTTCATTTTGCTCCTTTTCTTTCTGTTTTAACCATGATCCCTCCATTTTCCTCTCTTTTCTGTATCCTCTCCTCTTCTTTTTTATGTTGTTTCCACGTTCCTTCAATCTTTCTCTTGTCCCCTTTCTCCCACCCGTCTTTCTTTTCAGCTTCTTCCCATTTATTTTTTACCGTCCCTCCATCCCTCTTTTTCCCTTTCTCCTCATCTTCTTCTTTTTTTTTTCCTCCTTTTCCTCATTTCCTCCTATTTCTCTCTCTCTCTTTCTTTCTTTTTTCCTCCTTTTCCACATTTCCTCGTATTTCTCTCTCTCTTTTTTTCCCTCCTTTTCCACATTTCCTTGTATATCTCTCTTTTTCTTCCTTTTTCCTCCTTTTCCACATTTCCTTGTATTTCTCTCTCTCTTTTTCTTCCTTTTCCTCCTTTTTTACATTTTCGCGTATTTTTCTCTCTTTTTTTTCCTCTCCTTTTCCACATTTCATTGTATTTCTCTCCCTCTTTTTCTTCCTTCCTTTCCACATTTCCTTGTATTTCTCTCCCATTCCTTTTCTTCCTTTCTCCTCCTTTTCTACACTTCCGCATATTTCTCTCTCTCTTTTTCTTTCTTTTTTTCTTCCTTTTCCAAATGTCCTCATATTTCTCTATCTCTCTCTTTTTCTTTCTTTTTTTTCCACTTTTCCACATTTCCTCCTATTTCTCTCTCTTTCTTTCTTTTTTCCTCCTTTTCCATATTTCCTCCTATTTCTCTCTCTTTTCCTTTCTTTTTTCCTCCTTTTCCTCCTATTTCTCTCTCTTTTCCTTTCTTTTTTCCTCCTATTTCTCTCTCTTTTCCTTTCTTTTTTCCTCCTTTCCTTGTATTTCCCTCTCTCTTCCTTTCTTTTTTCCTCCTTTTCCTCCTTTCCTTGTATTTCCCTCTCTCTCACTCTTTTTCTTCCTTTTTTCTCCTTTTCCACATTTCCGCCTATTTCTCTCTCTTTTTCCTAATTTCCTCGTATTTCTCTCTCTCTTTTTCTTCCTTTTTCCTCCTTTTCCACATTTCCTCGTATTTCTCTCTCTCTCTCTTTTTCTTTCTTTTTTCCTCCCTTTCCACATTTCCTCCTATTTCTCTCTCTCTTTTTCTTCCTTTTCCTCCTTTTCCTCATTTCCTCGTATTTCTCTCTCTCTCTTTTTCCTCCTTTTCCTCATTTCCTCGTATTTCTCTCTCTCTCTTTTTCTTTCTTTTTTCCTCCTTTTTCACATTCCCTCGCATTTCTCTCTTGTCTACCTTCATACTTTCTTTTCTGCATTCCTCCACCTTTCCCGTGTCCATGTATTCGTGTCTCTTCCTCTATGGGAGTATTAGCGAGTATTTTTGGGGGTCACCTTGCAGGTCGCGCAGTATCGTGCGTGTGAACGCCAGCCTGCAGGTGACTCCGCCCACCATCAACATGCTGCAGAAGAACTGCGCGCGCCAGGGCAAGGAGTCCGTCTGCCTGAACATCACGGCCTGCTTCTCCGTCAACTCCAAGTCTCCCGGCACATGGGACAAACGCTTTGGTAAGTACTTCCATAGGGGGCGTGGGGAGTGCTCACCTTGCCTCATTGGGGGCTACACAGCGGCTCATCTGTGCCAAGCAGCCAATCACAGCAGCCCGTTTCTCTGTCTGCTCAGGTCTCCACTACAACCTCTCCCTGGATGACCGGAGGGGCATCCCGCGCGCCGCGTTCGACGAGAACTTCCAGAAGATTCTGCACAAGCGGATCCGCGTGTCTGCCGGCAAACTGACCTGCATGAATCTGGGCTTCCACGTCATTGTGAGTGACCCCGAGGTGGGGGGCGGAGTCTCGGCGGGGGGGCCCTTTGTGTTGTGCGGTGATACACAAGCCGCAGGTGGGGTGGATATCGCCTCGCGTTGGGAGTAACCCCATCTCCATTAATATCCACTGGGCAAACCTCATTCCTCATTCATTCGAAACTTTCCCCATTCTTTTGAAACTTTCTTTATTCTTTTGAAACTTTCCCCATTCATTCGAAACTTTCTTTATTATTTCGAAACTTTCTTCATTCTCTCAAAACTTTCTTAATTCCTCCTCATTTTTTCACAACTTTCCTAATTTTTTCACAACTTTCCTCATTCTTTCACAACTTTCCTCATTCTTTCACAACTTTCCTCATTCTTTCACAACTTTCCTCATTTTTTCACAACTTTCCTCATTTTTTCACAACTTTCCTCATTCTTTCACAACTTTCCTCATTCTTTCACAACTTTCCTCATTCTTTCACAACTTTCCTCATTCTTTCACAACTTTCCTCATTCTTTCTAAACTTTCCTCATTCTCTCTAAACTTTCTTAATTTTTTTGAAACGTTCCTCATTCTTTCACAACTTTCCTCATTCATTCGAAACTTTCTTTATTCTTTCACAACTTTCCTCTTTCTTTCACAACTTTCCTCATTCTTTCACAACTTTCCTCATTCTTTCACAACTTTCCTCATTCTTTCACAACTTCCTCATTCTTTCACAACTTCCTCATTCTTTCACAACTTTCCTCATTCTTTCACAACTTTCCTCATTCTTTCACAACTTTCCTCATTCATCCGAAGCTTTTCTGATTCTTTCAAAATTTTTCTGATTCTTTCGAAACTTTTCTGATTCTTTGGAAACTTTAATTCTTTTGAAACTTCATTTCGTTCGAAACTTTCATTTTTCTCGAAACTTTCTTCATTTTTTTTGAAACTTTCATTCTTTTTAAACTTTCTTTATTACTACCTCTACTCACCTGGCCTATCCTGTAGATATATACTCTTCCAGTCTCCTTATGAGGGTGTCCAAGGAACATAGGGGCAGCCACAAGGAGGACATCCGTAACCCCGTCTCCATTAATATCCAGCGGGCACACCTCACTTCCAAAATATGAGCCGATCTGGAGAAACACAAGAGAAATTACAACTTAGGACCTTACTGACTAGACACCAAGACTATGGACTGTAGAGGTTCAGTCTTCAGCTGGCCATAGGCACCAGGCAACCAGAGATCAAATAGAAGGTAAGGTAATGTTGCAGAGACATAATCCAGATAGACATTAGTGGTGTAACAGGAACTGACTTTACTGGAACATGAGTGCAGTAAGAGAAGGTCACCTTACATGGTGGTTAAACATAGACAGGAAGAAGAAGGAAGTACCAGTCATAGAGATCACAGCTTGATGCAGGAACTGACTTTACTGGAACATGAGTGCAGTAAGAGAAGGTCACCTTACATGGTGGTTAAACATAGACAGGAAGAAGAAGGAAGTACCAGTCATAGAGATCACAGCTTGATGCAGGAACTGGCTTTACTGGAACATGAGTGCAGTAAGAGAAGGTCACCTTACATGGTGGTTAAACATAAACAGGAAGAAGAAGGAAGTACCAGTCATAGAGATCACAGCTTGATGCAGGAACTGACTTTACTGGAACATGAATGCAGTAATAGATGGTCTCCTTACATGGTGGTTAAACATAGTCAGGAAGAAGAAGGGAGTACCAGTCATAGAGATCACAGCTTGATGCAGGAACAGGCTTTACTGGAACATGAATGCAGTAATAGATGGTCACCCTACATGGTGGTTAAACATAGACAGGAAGAAGGAAGTGCCAGTCGTAGAGATCACAGCTTGATGTACAGGAAATACAACACAGCAGTAAAATGCATACAAACTCAACAGCTGAGCATTGGTCACAGCGCCACCTAGTGTCATAACTTGTCATAGCTGTAAACTACAGGAAGTTATTTCCCGATAATGCCGGCGGGTCACAGGAAGCATAAAGAGCTAAGCATGGCTTTAAAAGTGGACCGAAACCCACCCTGGAGTCTATGAGTCTCCAGGGCAGGTATACTCACTCTCCCAGGGCACCCCGATCAGGGAAATAAAAAGAATGACAGGAAATAAGGAATTGCAGAAAGAATAGAAATATATGTCTCATCATGGTGTCACTGCCCTGTAGTGGACTCTAAATAGGAATGTATGAAGTGTTGTATCGTCACTGCCCCTAGTGGACACTACATAGAAATATATGGAGTATCATGGTGTCACTGCCCCTAGTGCACACTACATAGAAATATATGGAGCATTATAGCGTCACTGCCCCTAGTGGATAATACATAGGAATATATGGAGTGTCATGGTGTCACTGCCCTCTAGTGGATTCTACATAGGAATATATGGAGTACCATTGTGTCACTGCCCTCTAGTGGATTCTACATAGGAATATATGGAGTACCATTGTGTCACTGCCCTCTAGTGGATTCTACATAGGAATATATGGAGTACCATGGTGTCACTGCCCTCTAGTGGATTCTACATAGGAATATATGGAGTATCATGGTGTCACTGTTCTCTAGTGGATAATACATAGGAATATATGGGGCGTCATGGTGTCACTGCCCTCTAGTGGATAATACATAGGAATATATGGAGTATCATGGTGTCACTGCCCTCTAGTGGATTCTGCATAGGAATATATGGAGTATCATGGTGTCACTGCCCTCTAGTGGATTCTGCATAGGAATGTATGGAGTATCATGGTGTCACTGCCCTCTAGTGGATAATACATAGGAATATATGGATCGTCATGGTGTCACTGCCCTCTAGTGGATAATACATAGGAATATATGGAGTATCATGGTGTCACTGCCCTCTAGTGGATAATACATAGGAATATATGGAGTATCATGGTGTCACTGCCCTCTAGTGGATAATACATAGGAATATATGGAGTATCATGGTGTCACTGCCCTCTAGTGGATAATATATGGAGTATCATGGGGTCACTGCCCTCTAGTGGATAATACATAGGAATATATGGAGTGTTATGGTGTCCCTGCCCCTAGTGGACTTTACTTAGGAATATATGGAGTATCATGGTGTCACTGCCCTCTAGTGTATAATACATAGGAATATATGGAGTGTTATGGTGTCACTGCCCCTAGTGGTCAATAAATCTTTTGCATTCATTTGAATATTTCTGGATCAGATTCAAGAGGAAGGACGCTGCTCTAACCCAAATGCTATTTATAGCAACCATAACAATATATATTTAGACCTCGTGTTTATAGGGTTAAATTATTCTTGTAATCAGATTGGTTGATAGCTAAACCCTACTGCTGTGTCTTCCCAGGACACGGCCGACTATCTGAAGCCGATCGGTGTCCATCTGAGGTTCAACCTGAGCGACTCAGAGTCCAGCCCGGTCCTGGATGATAGGTGCCCGACCTCCGTGAAGAGACTGGTAAGTACTTACCATACACGGGGGCGCACTGGGGATAATAAACGACACGGGAATTTTCTGGTCACACCAACCCTTCTGCACAGAATCCTCCCGTATAGATTGTTATGGTGTCACTGCCCCCTAGTGGGCTCTACATAGGAATATATGGAGTGTTATTGTGTCACTGCCCCTAGTAAACTCTACATAGGAATATATGGAGTGTTATAGTGTCACTGCCCCCTAGTGGGCTCTACATAGGAATATATGGAGTGTTATAGTGTCACTGCCCTCTAGTGGGCTCTACATAGGAATATATGGAGTGTTATGGTGTCACTGCCCCTAGTAAACTCTACATAGGAATATATGGAGTGTTATTGTGTCACTGCCCCTAGTAAACTCTACATAGGAATATATGGAGTGTTATAGTGTCACTGCCCCCTAGTGGGCTCTACATAGGAATATATGGAGTGTTATAGTGTCACTGCCCCCCTAGTGGGCTCTACATAGGAATATATGGAGTATTATGGTGTCACTGCCCCTAGTAAACTCTACATAGGAATATATGGAGTGTTATAGTGTCACTGCCCCTAGTAAACTCTACATAGGAATACATGGAGTGTTATAGTGTCACTGCCCCCTAGTGGGCTCTACATAGGAATATATGGAGTGTTATAGTGTCACTGCCCCCCTAGTGGGCTCTACATAGGAATATATGGAGTATTATGGTGTCACTGCCCTTAGTAAACTCTACATAGGAATATATGGAGTGTTATAGTGTCACTGCCCCCTAGTGGGCTCTACATAGAAATATATGGAGTGTTATAGTGTCACTGCCCCCATAGTGGGCTCTACATAGGAATATATGGAGTGTTATTATGTCACTGCCCCTAGTAAACTCTACATAGGAATATATGGAGTGTTATAGTGTCACTGCCCCCTAGTGGGCTCTACATAGGAATATATGGAGTGTTATAGTGTCACTGCCCCCTAGTGGGCTCTACATAGGAATATATGGAGTATTATGGTGTCACTGCCCCTAGTAAACTCTACATAGGAATATATGGAGTGTTATAGTGTCACTGCCCCCTAGTGGGTTTTACATAGGACTATATGGAGTGTCATGGTATCACTGCCCTCTAGTGGACACTACATAGGAATATATGGAGTGTTATGGTGTAGTTTCCCCTAGTGGATTCTATATAGGAATATATGGAGTGTTATAGTGTCACTGCCCCCTAGTGGATTCTACATAGGAATATATAGTGTTATAACGTCACTGCCCCCTAGTGGATTCTACATAGGAATCTATGGAGTGTTATAGTGTCCCTGCCCCTAGTGGATTCTATATAGGAATTTACGGAGTGTTATAACGTCACTGCCCCCTAGTGGATTCTACATAGGAATATATGAGACCTCTTATAAGTGCACTCTTTTTATTATCAGGTCCCGTTCTTCAAGGACTGCGGAGAAGATGATGAGTGCATCACGGACCTGTCTCTCCAGGCTCGGATGGACATTGCCGGAACAAAGTGAGGCCCTGGGGTGGATGCCGCTTATATTGGGATGGGGGAAATCGGGCGGAGCCATTGGGTGATGATAGAGACCTTTGATTGCCCCCTACAGGGAGAAGCCGTACATCATCCGCAGGGACCAGAAGAAAGTGGTGGTGGAGGTGGAGCTGGAGAACCGCAAGGAAGACTCCTACAACACCAGCCTGAGGGTCTGGTTCTCCCGAAACCTACTTTTCTCCAGCGTGTCCGGGAAGGTAAAGACCCCCACACTGCCCCCTAGTGGGAGGGAATGGATTGACAACGGAACTCCCCCCTGCTATAATGGTTGCCTGCTGCTTTAATGCCCACCTCGGTCTCATACTTCATTAATCTTGACCTTGACTTGTTCCTAACTTGGACCGAACTCCATCAGTCTTGATCTTGGCTCACCTTTCCCCTTAGCTATACTTCATTAACCTTGGCTTGTCTGTGACCCTAACTTAACTTCACCAGCCTTGACCTTTGTTGATGATCTTAACTAAACTCCACCAAACTTTGTGGCCCTGGCAAAACTCCACTCATCCAACCTTGATCTTGGCTCAGCTAGACTACACTAACCTTGACCCTGATGAAACACCGCCAGCCTTTGCTTATTGGTGGCCCTAACTTAACTCCACCAACCTTGACCTTTGCTCGTCTGTGACCTAAACTAAATTTCACCAGCCATTACCTTTTCTTTTTTGTGTCCATAACCAAACTTCACCAGCCTTTGCTTCTTTGTGGCCCCGACTGAACTCTGCTAGCCTTGACCTTGACTTGTTTGTGACCCTTGACTAAACTCCACCAAGCTTGACCATGATGATATACTTCATTAATCTTAACTTTGACTTGTTGCCGACTTGGACTGAACTCTTAACAGCCTTGATCTTGGCTTGTCTCTCTCCCTAGCTATACTTGACCTTTGCTTGTTTGTGTCCCTAAATTATCTCCACCAGCCTGACCTTGGCTTGTTTGTGACCTAGATTAAACACCACCAGCCTGGACCTTCGACTATGACCTTAACCAAACTTCACCAGTCTTGACCTGGCCTTGTTGCTGACTTAGACTGAACAGCCTTGTTTTCGGCTTGTTTCTCTCCCTAGCTATACTTGACCTTTGCATGTTTGTGTCCCTAACTTATCTCTACCAGCCTTGACCTTGGCTTCTTTGTGACATAGGTTAACCACCACCAACCTGGACCTTTGACTATGCCCTTAACCAAACTCCACCGGCCTTGACCTGGGCTTGTTGCTGACTTAGGCTGAACTCCAACAGCCTTGATATTGGCTTGTTTTGGCCTAGATTAACCACCACCACGAGCCTGGAGCTTCGCGTATGACCTTAACCAAACTCCACAGGCCTTGAACCTTGGTTTGTTTGTGACCTAGATTAAACCCCACCCACCTTGACTAAACTCCACCAACCTTGATCTTGGCTTGTTTGTTACCCCGACTGAACCCCACCAGCCTTGACCATTGCTTGTGACTTTACCTAAACTCCACCAGCCTGTGACCATTGTTTAGGTCCATAACCCATCTCCAATGGCCTCAACTTTAGCTTGACCTTGACCTTTTTTTGTTCTTTGCTATTCTTTATTAACCTTTGTTGGTGAAATCTGCCAACCCTGACCTTGGCTTCTTTCTGTCCTTAACTGACCCTCTACCATTACGTCTGTTCCTCTGGCACTGCGTTTGACTGTCTGCAGCTGCCAAAAAATGAATTTGCCGTTGGCCCAAGGGTTATCTATAGGAAGGCCACCATGTGAGGCTCTAGAAAACCATAGTGGTCCTAGCTTCTACCTGGAGAGAGTCCTACCTGCAAGGACTGTGACGCTTACCCATAATCCACCTGGTGGAAAGATAAAGTTCCACTGACACCTTCATTTTGAACAAGGCCATTTAGCAGATAACAGGAAAAGTTAAACAAAACTTATATACAATATATATATATATATATTGTAGACATGTCACTGGAGAAGTGATCGAGGGGGTGTACATTTCACCTAGGTTACTACGCTGGGTGAGATGGTAAGTCCAGGATTGATTTGTTTCCCAGCAGTGATATGCTGCTGAGGTGTTGTTTAAATTTTGCCGGGCCTGGATTTATATGGAATGGCAGGTAGGTTTGGTAGAGGGACCTGTCATTCCACACCTCCCCGATCCAGTTTGGGTTTTGAATCAGGTGAGCTCTGATCCTAATTAGCCTGGGAGGTAAAAGCTCTGCAGAGACTGCAGGCTATTGCTCTCAGCCTGAAATGAACAGCCTGTGTGTGTGTGTGTGTGTGAAGGAAGCTGCGAACGCAGCCACTGCTGGAGCTAAAAACTCACCCTGCGATGTCCAGGCGAACGCTGTATTTTGAAAGTGTCAGCTAGGTGAGAAGAACCTGCTAGTAAGCGCCCAGACGGGCTAGGTCTTTATTTTGTTTTGTACACTAAAGAAGCACGCTGCTGCTGTATGTTTTGTTTACTGGACTGTTTATGCCATGAATAAACGCCAAGACCTGCTTTTATAACACCTAAGTCTGTCGTGAACTGTGTCCAAACACACCATCCCCCGGGAAGATCCCTACAATTGGTGCTGCGGAGCGGGCAAAACGGTTGCTAGGGGCAACGGTGTGGACAGACTTGGCTACAGCTGCCTATGTCTTGGGTGAAAGCTGCAACTACACTCCAAGAACAGTCGGGCAACATGGAGGAGATGCTGAAGCAGTTTATGCAAGTAAGTTTGCAACAACAACAGGCCCAGATAGAGGCTAATAGACGCCATGAACAGACCATGGCTGCCCAACAACAACTTATTGAACACCTGATTGCAAAACAAGAGGCGCCTGTGGTTGCTAACCCCCACACAGTGGTGCGAGCCGCTCCAGAGACTTTTGATGTGAAAAGAGCTGTGCAGCGAGCGCTGCAAAAGATGACTGCTGAGGATGATGTTGAGGCCTTCCTAACTGGGTTTGAGCGTGCGGCTGAGCGAGAGAAGTTACCCGTCGCTGAGTGGGCAGAGGTAATTGCGCCCTATTTAACAGGGGAACCTCAAAAGGCCTACTATGACCTCAGTGAGCAAGAGGTTAAGGACTATACTCGGCTAAAAGCGGAGATACTTGCCCGGCTAGGCGTTACTACTGCGGTCCGTGCCAGGAGGGTACGCAACTGGAGCTACAGTTTGGACAAATCGGCGAGGTCCCAGATGTATGACCTGATCCATTTGGCGAGGAAGTGGTTGGAGCCAGACACTTCTACTCCTGCACAGATCCTAGAGAGGGTTGTGATGGACCGCTACCTCCGAGCACTTCCTGCTGACCTGCAACGCTGGGTGGGACAAGGTGACCCTAAGAATGCAAACGAACTTGTCAACCTTGTGGAGAGATTCCAGGCGACTGAGGACTACCTCCGTGATGTTTCTGCAGCCCCCTCACCTCCCCGGAGTGCCAGATCTGTGCCATCAGCTGGTAAGAGACTTCCATCTATTGGGGGAGTGTGGAGGGGTGCTGAGGGAGGAAAAAGGGCTCAAGTGGTGTCTCAGGGGCAAAAGACTGGAGATGGTCCCGGGTGGCTAAGTAGCCCTAAAAAGGACTCCTGGCCAAGGAGAACAGGCTCTATCCAGTGCTGGAGATGCCATGAGACGGGACACGTGTCTGCCCATTGCCCTCTTACCACTGAGCCCATGGACTGTGAGGTTAGTCGGCGTCAGTCGCTATTTGCGGAACCATCTTGTGTTGCAGTTCCTGGACTAGAGACTGAACCGCAAATCTGCGACATTACAATTAATGACTTTCCTGTTAAGGCGTTGCTGGACTCAGGAAGCCTCGTAACCTTGGTGCATGCCAGCCTGGTGGCTGGGGACTTTGAGTGTAAAAAGCATATGAGTGTTGTTTGTATACATGGGGATACAAAAGTGTACCCTATAGTGCTGGCTGAAGTCGGGACTAAACAAGGCACCGTACAATATGAAGTGGGTGTGGTTAAAAATCTCATGCACAACGTAATACTGGGGCGCGATTTTCCACTATTCTGGGCTCTCTGGGGAAAAAGAAAATCCCCCGAAAGGAGTGAGGAAACTCCTAAGGTTGTTGCGTTACCCCCTGTAAATGCCGAGAAGTGTGCAATAGCCCTAGAAGAGGCCAAGTATCTGGGCTACATTATTGGAAGAGGGTTGATTAAGCCACAGCTTAATAAAGTGGAGGCAATACAGAATTGGCCTAGACCCCTGACAAAGAAACAGGTCAGAGCTTTCCTTGGTATTACGGGCTATTACCGTAGATTTGTGCCGAACTTTGCCTCAGTTGCTGCTCCCCTAACTGACTTGACCAAGGGCGGAAAGAGAGCCATGATCACGTGGACTCCAGAGGCCGAGAAGGCTTTCCAAAGCCTTAAATCTGCCTTGTGCCAACAACCTGTGTTAGTTACCCCCGATTTCAGGCGAGAATTTCTGGTCCAGACAGATGCTTCTAACACAGGCTTAGGTGCAGTACTCTCACAAGTAGTAAATGGTGAGGAGCATCCGGTGATGTACTTGAGTAGAAAGCTAACCCCGGCCGAAAAAAATTATGCCATTGTGGAGCGAGAATGTTTGGCAGTGAAGTGGGCCCTCGAATCCCTAAAATATTACTTGCTAGGAAGGAAATTCAAGTTAGTGACAGACCATGCCCCCCTAACATGGATGAAGTTAAATAAGGAGAGAAACGCAAGAGTGACTAGATGGTTTCTGTCCCTACAAAACTTTAATTTCACTGTGGAACACAGGCCAGGGAAATTACAGGCAAATGCTGACGCATTGTCGAGGGTACATTGTCTGTGGGGACAAAATGCTCAGCCCTCCGGTCTGAAGAAGAGGGGGGGGATATGTAGACATGTCACTGGAGAAGTGATCGAGGGGGTGTACATTTCACCTAGGTTACTACGCTGGGTGAGATGGTAAGTCCAGGATTGATTTGTTTCCCAGCAGTGATATGCTGCTGAGGTGTTGTTTAAATTTTGCCGGGCCTGGATTTATATGGAATGGCAGGTAGGTTTGGTAGAGGGACCTGTCATTCCACACCTCCCCGATCCAGTTTGGGTTTTGAATCAGGTGAGCTCTGATCCTAATTAGCCTGGGAGGTAAAAGCTCTGCAGAGACTGCAGGCTATTGCTCTCAGCCTGAAATGAACAGCCTGTGTGTGTGTGTGTGTGTGAAGGAAGCTGCGAACGCAGCCACTGCTGGAGCTAAAAACTCACCCTGCGATGTCCAGGCGAACGCTGTATTTTGAAAGTGTCAGCTAGGTGAGAAGAACCTGCTAGTAAGCGCCCAGACGGGCTAGGTCTTTATTTTGTTTTGTACACTAAAGAAGCACGCTGCTGCTGTATGTTTTGTTTACTGGACTGTTTATGCCATGAATAAACGCCAAGACCTGCTTTTATAACACCTAAGTCTGTCGTGAACTGTGTCCAAACACACCATCCCCCGGGAAGATCCCTACAATATATATATATATATATATATATATATAATCATTTGCGTATAATAATGGAATCATATGTTCTCTGGGCAGGGAGAGGCGCAGAGCAAAGTGGAGTGCACAGCGCTGTCATCCCACACCCGATCCTGCAGCATCAGTTACCCGGTCCTGCGATCCCTGGCTAAGGTAATATCCTCCCTTATACCCTAATAGAGTGTAAGCTCTTCTCCTCCTGTATCCTCCCTTATACCCTAATAGAGTGTAAGCTCTTCTCCTCCTGTATCCTCCCTTATACCCTAATAGAGTGTAAGCTCTTCTCCTCCTGTATCCTCCCTTATACCCTAATAGAGTGTAAGCTCTTCTCCCCCTGTATCCTCCCTTATACCCTAATAGAGTGTAAGCTCTTCTCCTCCTGTATCCTCCCTTATACCCTAATAGAGTGTAAGCTCTTCTCCTCCTGTATCCTCCCTTATACCCTAATAGAGTGTAAGCTCTTCTCCTCCTGTATCCTCCCTTATACCCTAATAGAGTGTAAGCTCTTCTCCTTCTGTATCCGCTCTTATACCCTAATAGAGTGTAAGCTCTTCTCCTTCTGTATCCTCCCTTATACCCTAATAGAGTGTAAGCTCTTCTCCTTCAGTATCCTCACTTATAGACCAATAGGTTTTATAGATCAGGTGGTAGAATGTGACACTAAATGTCATGTGACATAGTGTCTAATATGAATAATATAATCAGTGTGGATGATATGCGTTGGTATGAATGTAATGGTCATGTGACCAGCTTTATACAATCACCAGTGACTATTTTTCCCGCAGGTTCATTTCACACTGGAGTTTGAGTTCAGTTGCTCCTCCCTTCTGAACCGCGTCCACATCAAACTGACTGCAGGCAGGTGAGCACCCACTTACCTTTCCTTACCTATACTGACTGCAGGCAGGTGAGCGCCCACTTACCTTTCCTTACCTATACTGACTGCAGGCAGGTGAGCACCCACTTACCTTTCCTTACCTATACTGACTGCAGGCAGGTGAGCGCCCACTTACCTTTCCTTACCTATACTGACTGCCAGCAGGTGAGCACCCACTTACCTTTCCTTACCTATACTGACTGCCAGCAGGTGAGCGCCCACTTACCTTTCCTTACCTATACTGACTGCCAGCAGGTGAGCGCCCACTTACCTTTCCTTACCTATACTGACAGCCAGCAGGTGAGTGCCTACTTACCTTTCCTTACCTATACTGACTGCCAGCAGGTGAGCGCCCACTTACCTTTCCTCACCTATAATGACTGCCAGCAGGTGAGCGCCCACTTACCTTTCCTTACCTATACTGACTGCCAGCAGGTGAGCGCCCACTTACCTTTCCTTACCTATACTGACTGCCAGCAGGTGAGCGCCCACTTACCTTTCCTTACCTATACTGACTGCCAGCAGGTGAGCGCCTACTTACCTTTCCTTACCTATACTGACTGCCAGCAGGTGAGCACCCACTTACCTTTCCTTACCTATACTGACTTCCAGCAGGTGAGCACCCACTTACCTTTCCTTACCTATACTGACTGGCAGCAGGTGAGCGCCCACTTACCTTTCCTTACCTATACTGACTGCCAGCAGGTGAGCGCCCACTTACCTTTCCTTACCTATACTGACTGCCAGCAGGTGAGCGCCCACTTACCTTTCCTTACCTATACTGACTGCCAGCAGGTGAGCGCCCACTTACCTTTCCTTACCTATACTGACTGCCAGCAGGTGAGCGCCCACTTACCTTTCCTTACCTATACTGACTTCCAGCAGGTGAGTGCCTACTTACCTTTCCTTACCTATACTGACTGCAGGCAGGTGAGTGCCTACTTACCTTTCCTTACCTATAATGACTGCCAGCAGGTGAGCACCCACTTACCTTTCCTTACCTATACTGACTGCCAGCAGGTGAGCGCCCACTTACCTTTCCTTACCTATACTGACTGCCAGCAGGTGAGCACCCACTTACCTTTCCTTACCTATACTGACTTCCAGCAGGTGAGTGCCTACTTACCTTTCCTTACCTATACTGACTGCAGGCAGGTGAGTGCCTACTTACCTTTCCTTACCTATAATGACTGCCAGCAGGTGAGCACCCACTTACCTTTCCTTACCTATACTGACTGCCAGCAGGTGAGCGCCCACTTACCTTTCCTTACCTCTACTGACTGCCAGCAGGTGAGCACCCACTTACCTTTCCTTACCTATACTGACTGCCAGCAGGTGAGCGCCCACTTACCTTTCCTTACCTATACTGACTGCCAGCAGGTGAGTGCCCACTTACCTTTCCTTACCTATACTGACTGCCAGCAGGTGAGCGCCCACTTACCTTTCCTTACCTATACTGACTGCCAGCAGGTGAGCGCCTACTTACCTTTCCTTACCTATACTGACTGCCAGCAGGTGAGCACCCACTTACCTTTCCTTACCTATACTGACTTCCAGCAGGTGAGCACCCACTTACCTTTCCTTACCTATACTGACTGGCAGCAGGTGAGCGCCCACTTACCTTTCCTTACCTATACTGACTGCCAGCAGGTGAGCGCCCACTTACCTTTCCTTACCTATACTGACTGCCAGCAGGTGAGCGCCCACTTACCTTTCCTTACCTATACTGACTGCCAGCAGGTGAGCGCCCACTTACCTTTCCTTACCTATACTGACTGCCAGCAGGTGAGCGCCCACTTACCTTTCCTTACCTATACTGACTTCCAGCAGGTGAGTGCCTACTTACCTTTCCTTACCTATAATGACTGCCAGCAGGTGAGCACCCACTTACCTTTCCTTACCTATACTGACTGCAGGCAGGTGAGTGCCTACTTACCTTTCCTTACCTATAATGACTGCCAGCAGGTGAGCACCCACTTACCTTTCCTTACCTATACTGACTGCCAGCAGGTGAGCGCCCACTTACCTTTCCTTACCTATACTGACTGCCAGCAGGTGAGCACCCACTTACCTTTCCTTACCTATACTGACTGCCAGCAGGTGAGTGCCCACTTACCTTTCCTTACCTATAATGACTGCCAGCAGGTGAGCACCCACTTACCTTTCCTTACCTATACTGACTGCCAGCAGGTGAGCGCCCACTTACCTTTCCTTACCTCTACTGACTGCCAGCAGGTGAGCGCCCACTTACCTTTCCTTACCTATACTGACTGCCAGCAGGTGAGCGCCCACTTACCTTTCCTTACCTATACTGACTGCCAGCAGGTGAGTGCCCACTTACCTTTCCTTACCTATACTGACTGCCAGCAGGTGAGCGCCCACTTACCTTTCCTTACCTATACTGACTGCCAGCAGGTGAGCGCCCACTTACCTTTCCTTACCTATACTGACTGCCAGCAGGTGAGCGCCCACTTACCTTTCCTTACCTATACTGACTTCCAGCAGGTGAGTGCCTACTTACCTTTCCTTACCTATACTGACTGCCAGCAGGTGAGTGCCTACTTACCTTTCCTTACCTATACTGACTGCCAGCAGGTGAGTGCCTACTTACCTTTCCTTACCTATAATGACTGCCAGCAGGTGAGCACCCACTTACCTTTCCTTACCTATACTGACTGCAGGCAGGTGAGTGCCTACTTACCTTTCCTTACCTATAATGACTGCCAGCAGGTGAGTGCCCACTTACCTTTCCTTACCTATACTGACTGCCAGCAGGTGAGCGCCCACTTACCTTTCCTTACCTCTACTGACTGCAGGCAGGTGAGCGCCTACTTTCCATACCTGACTTCCAGCAGGTAATTGCCCACTTACCTGTCCTTACCTATGCTGGCTTCTAACAGGTAAGTGCCCTACTTTTACGTAAGCTGAATACCGGCAGGTGAGCACCTACCTACCTAACCTGACTGTTGGCCAGTGAGTGCCCACTTACCTATGCTGGCTACTGGCAAATGAGTGCCCGCTTACCTACCCTTATTGCCAGCAGGTGAGCGCCCATTTACCTGCCCTTACCAATGCTAACTACTGGCAGGGGAGTACCCACTTACCTGCCCTTACCTATGCTGGCTATAAGCAAGTGAGTGGCTACGTGTCCACCCTTACTGCCAGCAGGTAAAAGCCCACTTACCTGGCCTTGCCTCTGCTAACTACTGGCAGGGGAGTACCCACTTACCTACGCTGACTACCAGTATGTGAATGCCCTCTTACCTATGCTGACAGGTAAGCACCTACTTACCTACTCTAATTGTCGACAGGTGAGCCCCCACTTACCTATGCTAACTACTTACCTACCCTTACAGCCAGCAGATGAGCACCTACTTACTTAACCTGACTGTTGCCCACTTACCTATGCTGACAGGTAAGCACCTACTTACCTACTCTAATTGGCGACAGGTGAGCGTCCACTCACCTAGGTGCCCGTCGGGCATAACTGATTGGTAAAGGGCAAGGAAAGGGTAAGCCGCCATGCTTTCTCTCTCTGCAGTGACAATACGGAGCTGAACGCCACGCTGCACGACAACACGGTGACCCTGGGCGCCAGCGTGCGCTATGAGCCGGAGCTCTTCCTCCTCAGGTGAGTCACGGCAGGTGGTCCCGGGGGGGGGGGGGGGGGGGGAGGCGAGGTCCAGCAAAGGCTCATGGGTACTCTGACTATTCCCACAGCGAGTCCAGCCTGAACCGATACGAGGTGCAGCCGCTGCCGAGGCCCCCCCAGGACCCCGGGCCCGAATTCATCACCAAGTTCAAGGTAAGTACCGCGCCTCTGTCTATTCAAAGACATACCAATTAATTATTATTATTATTATTGATGATGATAGTAATTAATATTAATGATGATAATTATTATTAATGATGATAATTAATAACGATGATAATTATTAATAATAGTAATTAATTAATGATGATGATGATAATAATAATAGTAATTAATTGATGATGATGATGATAATAATAATTATTATTAATAATAATAATAGTAATAATTAATTGATAATGATGATTGATTAATAATAATAATAATTATTAATATTAATAATAATAGTAATAATTGATGATGATTAATAATGATGATAATTATTAATAATAATAGTAATAATTGATGATGATGGATTAATAATAATGATGATTATTATTAATAATAATAATAGTAATAATTAATTGATGATGATGATGATTGATTAATAATAATGATGATAATTATTAATAATAATAGTTATAATTAATTGATGATGATTGATTAATAATAATGATGATAATTATTATTTATAATAATAGTAATAATTAATTGATGATGATAATTAATAATAATGGTTATAATTATTATTAATAATAATAGTAATAATTAATTGATGATGATGATGAGTGATTAATAATAATGATGATAATTATTATTATTAATAATAGTTATAATTAATTGATGATTAATTAATAATAATGATAATTATTAATTAATTGATAATTAATAATAATGATAATTATTATTAATAATAATATTAATAATGATGATAATTATCATCATCAATATTAATTATTACTATTATTATTAATAATCATTATTATTATTTATTTTTAATAGCCAAAGGCGCCAGCGCCATAGGGGTAGAGATCTTTAGCAGTAGGCCAAAGCAACTGAAAGTCATGTGACTGGCTCTCTCAATTCATTGTGAACTGACACTGCCAGTCACATGACTAAAAAGCATCAAGTCCAGTTGCCTTGACTTGTTACTATAGATCTACCATGACCTTCCCCAGCTCCGGGTGTGTGCGGGGCCCTCGGGTGATACGAGTCTCAATGGGCCCCTTGCAGTGTGGTATGGACTCCATACATGGCAATAACTTTGCATGTATGGTGAAGACTGCCAAAGGATAGAAAAGGAATGATAAAGCAAAGAAGGAATGGCAGAAAAAAAAGAAAGCAAGAAAGAAGGAATGACAAAAAAAAAAAAGAAAGGATAGAAAGGAATAAAGAAATATAACAAATAGAAAGAAAAAAGAATAAAAGCATAGAAAGAAACAAAGCCATAGAAAAAATGAGAGAAAGGAAGAATAAAAGCATAGAATGAATGAGAGAAAGAAAGAAATAATAAAAGCATGGAATGAATGAAAGGAATGAAAGAAATAAAGAATGAAGAATAAAAACATAGAATGAAAGAAAGGACGAAAGAATAAAAGCATAGAATGACAGACAGAAAGAAAGAAAGAATTGAATGAATGACAAAAAGAACAAAGAAAGTATTGAATAAATGTTAGAAAGAACGAAAGAATAAAAGCATAGAATGAATGACAGAACAAAAGAATAAAAGCATAGAATGAATGACAGAAAGAAAGAAAGAAAGAAAGAAGGAAAGAATGAAAACATAGAATGAAAGAAAGAAGGAAAGAATAAAAGCATAGAATGACTGACAGAAACAAAGAAAGAAAAAGAGAGAAAGAATTGAATGAATGACAAAAAGAACAAAAGCATTGAATAAATGTTAGAAAGAACGAAAGAATAAAAACATCGAATGAAAGAAAGCGAAAGAATAAAAGCATAGAATGAATGACAGAAAGAAAGAATAAAAGCATGGAATGAATTACAGAAACAAAAGAATAAAAGCATAGAATGAATGACAGAAAGAAAGAAGGAAAAAATGAAAACATAGAATGAAAGAAAGAAGGAAAGAATAAAAGCATAGAATGACTGACAGAAAGAAAGAAAGAAAAAAAAAGAGAGAAAGAATTGAATGAATGACAAAAAGAACGAAGAAAGTATTGAATGAATGACAAAAAGAACAAAAGCATTGAATAAATGTTAGAAAGAACGAAAGAATAAAAACATAGAATGAATGAGAGAAAGAACGAAAGAATAAAAACATCGAATGAAAGAAAGAGCGAAAGAATAAAAGCATAGAATGACTGACAGAAAGAAAGAATTGAATGAATGACAAAAAGAATGAAGAAAGCATTGAATAAATGTTAGAAAGAAAGAAAGAAAGAATAAAAGCATAGAATGAATGACAAAAAGAACAAAAGCATTGAATAAATGTTAGAAAGAACAAAATAATAAAAGTATAGAATGAATGACAGAAACAAAAGAATAAAAGCGTAGAATGAATGACAGAAAGAAAGAATAAAAGCATAGAATGAATGACAAAAAGAACGAAGAAAGCATTGAATAAATGTTAGAAAGAAAGAAAGAATAAAAGCATAGAATGAATGACAGAACAAAAGAATAAAAGCATAGAATGAATGACAAAAAGAACAAAAGCACTGAATAAATGTTAGAAAGAACAAAAGAATAAAAGTATAGAATGAATGACAGAAACAAAAGAATAAAAGCATAGAATGAATTACAGAAATAACGACAAGCACAGAATGAATGGAAGGGAGAAATAAAGAAAGAGAAAGAAGAAAGACAAGCATAGAATGAATGGAAGGGAGAAATAAAGAAAGAGAAGAAAGACAAGCATAGAATGAATGGAAGAGAGAAATAAAGAAAGAGAAAGAAGAAAGACAAGCATAGAATGAATTAGAGAAAGAATAAAAGCATAGAATAAATAACAGAAAGGAAGAATAAGTAATGACAGAAAAAAAAACATGAAAAGGCAAGAGAAGGAACATGAGAAAAAAGAGAGAAGGAATGACAGAGACATAATAGAAGGAAAGGAATAAAGAGAAAAGGGATGACAAAAAGAACAGACAGAATAAAGACTAGAAGAAAAGAAAAACCAAAGGAAAAAAATTGAAAGAATAGAAGGAGTGACAAAAAGAAAGAAAGAATAGAAGGAGTGGGTCAATGTGCCCCTTAGTCCTGGTACCTGCAGCTCGGATGCTCCCAGTGGCTGGTTTGGCTCCTCTTTAGAGAGGCTTAGTTGTGCTCTTTAGCGCCCTCTGGTGACATTGTCGTCTCTTGTGTTTAGGTTCAGTATGCGGAGTGTTACCCTCTGTACAACGCCACGGTGCACATCAGCACTCCGGCCATGGGCTACGGCAGCTCCTACTTCATGTCCGTCTCCAGGATCATGTCCCACAATGTAAGGATTTTGGGGGCAAAAGGGGCGGGGCTAAAAAGGGAGGCGGGGTTAAAAATGGGTGGGGTTAAAGGGAGGCGGGGTTATTATTTACCATCTGATTGTAGCTGGACCCCCCCCCCCCCCTGTATAAGTTGAAAAAGGTGAGCATGTCTGTAACTCAGGGCTCACCGATGTCGGGAGGGCGATTTAGGTCACCTGAATGAACCTGGACCCTCCCTGTATGAGCTGAAAAAGGTGAGCATGTCGGAAACTCAGGGCTCACCAACGTCGGGAGGGTGATTTAGGTCCGCGGTCCCTGTAAGCCTCTCTGTACAAGTTGAAAAAGGTGAGCATTTACTCAAAAGGTGAGTAATTCAGGGCTCACCGATGACAGAGGGTGATTTAGGTCCACTGAGTGAACCTGGACCCTCCCTGTATAAGTTGGAAAAGGTGAGCATTTCAGTAACTCAGGGCTCACCGATGACGGAGGGCGGTTTAGGTCCACGGTCCCTGTAAACCTTTTTGTATAAGCTGAAATAGGTGAGTATGTCAGTAACTCAGGGCTCACCGATGTCGGAAGGGTGATTTAGGTCCACTGAGTGAACCCCGGACCCTCCTTGTATACGTTTAAAAAGGTGAGCATGTCGGTAACTCAGGGCTCACAGACGTCGGGAGGGTGATTTAGGTCCATTGAGGGTCCCCATGAACCTGCACCCTCCCTGTATAAGCTGAAAAAGGTCAGCATATTGGAAACTCAGGGCTCACTGATGTCGGGAGGGTGATTTAGGTCCGCCGAGTGTCGCTGTGAACCTGGACCCTCCCTGTATAAGTAGAAAAAGGTGAGTATGTCTGTAACTCAGGGCTCACCGACGGGGGGGGGGGGGGGCGCAATTTAGGTCCACTGAATGACCATCCCTGTATAAGTTGAAAAGGTGAGTATGTCGGTAACTCAGGGCTCACCGATGTCAGGGGGGTGATTTAGGTCCACTGAGTGAACCTGGAACCTCCCTGTATAAGTTGAAAAAGGTGAGTATATCAGTAACTCAGGGCTCACTGACATCGGGGGGCAATTTAGGTCCGCTGAATGACCCTCCCTGTATGAGCTGAAAAAGGTGAACATGTCGGTAATTCAGGGCTCACTGATGTCAGAAGGGCGATTTAGGTCCCTGGCCCCTGCAAGCCTCCCTGTATAAGTTGAAAAAGGTGAGTATGTCAGTAATTCAGGGCTCACTGATGTCGGGGGTGATTTAGGTCCGCTAAGTGAACCTAGACCCTCCCTTTAGAAGTTGAAAAAGGTGAGTATATCGGTAACTCAGGGCTTACTGACATCGAGGGGCGATTTAGGTCCGCGGCTCCTGTAAGCCTCTCTGTATAAGTTGAAAAAGGTGAGTATGTCGGTTATTCAGGGCTCACTGATGCCCGGAGAGTGATTTAGGTACGCTGAGTGTCCTTGGACCCTCCCTGTATAAACTGAAAAAGGTGAGCATATTGGAAACTCAGGGCTCACTGATGTCGGGATGGCGATTTAGGTCCGCCGAGTGTCGCTGTGAACCTGGACCCTCCCTGTATAAGTAGAAAAAGGTGAGTATGTCGGTAACTCAGGGCTCACCGATGAAGGAGGGCGATTTAGCTCCGCTGATTGAACCCGGACGCTCCCTGTATGAGCTGAAAAAGGTGAGCATGTCGGTAATTTAGGGCTCACCAATGTCGGGAGGGCGATTTAGGTCCGCCAAGTGAACCTGGACCCTTCCTGTATTAGCTGAAAAAGGTGAGCATGTCGGTAACTCAGGGCTCACCGATGAAGGAGGGCGATTTAGGTCCGCTGATTGAACCTTGGAAATTTAGGGCTCACCGATGACAGAGGGTGATTTAGGTCCCCTGAATAAACCCGGACGCTCCCTGTACAAGTTGAAAAAGGTGAGCATGTCGGTAACTCAGGGCTCACTGACATTGGTAGGACAATTTAAGTCCGCTAAATGACTCTCCCCTGTATAAGCTGAAAAAGGTGAGTATGTTGGTAATTTAGGGCTCACCGATGTCAGGAGGGTGTAGGTCCGCTTTAACATTGTCCAACCCTATTGTATGTCACCAGATCACCTGCGTCCTGACCAACACCACCCGCCCGGGAACAGCCGCCCTGCCCGTCCACCCCGAGGACCTGCTGCACACCCCCGTCCTGGTGAGAAATACTGATTGCAAGCTCTTGGGTCAAATCTTCCCCCCAAATACTAACCAGTCTCATCCGCTAGAACTGCAGCAACAGCCTGTGTGAGGTCATCACCTGCCGCGTCCCCGTCATCCACCGAGCGGCCGAGCTCTCCCTGTCCCTCCTGCGCATCATCCACAACCACTTCTTCAGCAACGTGAGTAACGGGCGCGATGCTCTGCAGAATAGGTCATGTGACCGGAGGGGAGGGGCCATGCTCTGCAGATCTCTAGAGACCGGAGTAATAATCTGCAGAATATAGCAATATGGATCTGTCAGGGGGGAGATGGGAGGGAGCGATGCTCTGCAGATCTCTAGAGAGGTGAGTAATAATCTGCAGAATATAGCAATATGGATCTGTCAGGGGGGAGATGGGATGGAGCGATGCTCTGCAGATCTCTAGAGAGGTGAGTAATAATCTGCAGTATGTGGGTGTAACGCTCTGCAGAGCTCGGGGTAACGGGCAGGAAGTGGGGGGACAAGGCGGCTTTTGTATGGCGGGGGGGGGGGGGGGAGTCGCTCTGCATTCCGCGGGATGAAAACAGGAAATGGTTATTTACTGAGGCCGCTTTGTAGCGGCAGCGTCGGGGGGCACCCTCTTGCCATGCTGGTACTTGTAGTTCGCCAGCCGCTGCAGCAATCAGCAGAGCAGCTAAATAGTCATTGTCTTGTGTGTATAGCGCAGACATGCGCTGTAGCGCAGTTCACAGCAAAAGCTTCCAGTAGCTGACAATCTAACACCTCTCACAGGTGTGCCAGGGGGGAGGGTCAACACCTGTAAGAGGCGGAGCTTAGCTCATAAGGTGGCTATATAAACCCCGCCTCCAAGGCGCCGCCCTCTCTTGCTTCCATCATCTGATAGTTAAAGGTTACTCAGCCTTTAGTATTGTGCTCCAGGCTGGACATTAATCCGAACCTTCACCAGGATTAATGAAAAGCCCAAAACCTTATAAAACGATTCCCCAGCATCTAAAATTAATATATTTCAAGTTTTTAGTCACTTACTTATTATTCTTTCCCCCACTGGGCTGCAACTCTGTTCAGGACTCTAGGATACAGGCGCCGCCATCTTGACTCAGAAGCATCACACTTACTGAGGAGAGGAGAGCAGCATAAAGTGCAGGGGGAGGGGTTATAGCTGTGCTTTGCTCAGACAGAGCAGAGCTGGGGTCAGGAAAAGGCTAGCAATCCCAGATTGCAGAGCGGCACAGTCAGAAGACACTTCCTGTTTGCAGGCTGGCTGATGCTCCATGAGCCGCCATCTTGGATGTTTAAAGGCTCATAACATGCGGTAGATGCAGGTAGGATGATTTTTAATGTGGGCAATCTGTATGTACAGGGGGGGGAAACATATAAGATAGGCTCTTATTCAGGGTGAGGGTCCGGATTAATGTGGGCAATCTGTATGTACAGGGGGGAAACATATAAGATAGGCTCTTATTCAGGGTGAAGGTCCGGATTAATGTGGGCAATCTGTATGTACAGGGTGTGGGAAACATATAAGATAGGCTCTTATTCAGGGTGAAGGTCCGGATCAATGTGGGCAATCTGTATGTACAGGAGGGGAAACATATAAGATAGACTCTTATTCAGGGTGAGGGTCCGGATTAATGTGAGCAATCTGTTTGTACAGGGTGTGGGAAACATATAAGATAGGCTCTTATTCAGGGTGAAGGTCCGGATTAATGTGGGCAATCTGTATGTACAGGGTGTGGGAAACATACAAGATAGGCTCTTATTCAGGGTGAAGGTCCGGATTAATGTGGGCAATCTGTATGTACAGGGTGTGGGAAACATACAAGATAGGCTCTTATTCAGGGTGAAGGTCCGGATTAATGTGGGCAATCTGTATGTACAGGGTGTGGGAAACATATAAGATAGGCTCTTATTCAGGGTGAAGGTCCAGATTAATGTGAGCAATCTGTATGTACAGGAGGGGAAACATACAAGATAGGCTCTTATTCAGGGTGAAGGTCCGGATTAATGTGGGCAATCTGTATGTACAGGGTGTGGGAAACATATAAGATAGGCTCTTATTCAGGGTGAGGGTCCGGATTAATGTGAGCAATCTGTATGTACAGGGTGTGGGAAACATATAAGATAGGCTCTTATTCAGGGTGAGGGTCCGGATTAATGTGGGCAATCTGTATGTACAGGGTGTGGGAAACATATAAGATAGGCTCGTATTCAGGGTGAGGGTCCGGATTAATGTGGGCAATCTGTATGTACAGGGGCGAAACACATAAGAAAGGCTCTTATTCAGGGTGAGACTGTAAGACGAGCGGGCGGGGCCTGGGGCTGGACTGTAAGACGAGCGGGCGGGGCCTCAGGCTGGACTGTAAGACGAGTGGGCGGGGCCTCAGGCTGGACTGCAACACAAGTGGGCGGAGCCTCAGGATGGCTTGTAAGACGAGTGGGCGGGCCTCAGGCTGAACTGTAACACAAGTGGGCGGAGCCTCAGGCTGGACTGTAAGATGAGTGGGCGGGGCCTAATTTGTTACATTGTATCGCAGGCCAAGTTCCGCAGCATTAAAGTGATCAGCGAGTTCATCTTGAAGCCCGAGGAGGACGGGGCCCTGTTCACACGCAGCCCGCGCCACCGCACGCAGGTAGGTACCGGAGAAGTGGTCACATGACTTATTTTTTAAATGAAAACAAAAATATCCACTTTTGTGTATTAAAGCAGACCTAAAGCTGATGGCACAAGAGCCGATTTCTATACCCAGCTGAGAGTCACTAGTTTTGCCATAGCTGCATGTTGGGATTCTATTGCACGGTGCATGTGCAGGCGGCATCCCCAGCACTCCATCCCATGGGCATACCCCCAGATTGAGTATTAAAGCAGACCGTAACTGGATCCAGATGAGAGCCTTCCCTAGGGGCATTCTGATTTGGGATACCCAGCTGAAAGTCACTAGTTTTGCCATAGCCGCACCTTGGGATTCGATTGCTCGGCGCATGTGCAGGCGGCATCCCCAGCACTCCATTGCATGGGCATACCCCCAGATTTTGCATATTAAAGCAGACCTTGATCGGATGGCACTAGAGCCAGATTAAAGCCTTCCCTAGGGGCATCCCGATTTGTATACCCAGCTGAGAATCACTAGTTTTGACATAGCATGGGATTCGATTGCATGGCGCATGTGCAGGCGGCATCCCCAGCACTCCATCGCATGGACATACCCCCAGCTTTTGTGTATTAAAGCAGACCTAAATCAGATCCGGATTGGGATTCACCGGCGAGGTTAGTTTTATCAGGTAATTACACACAGTGGGGCATCCCAGAGGGTAGGGACTTCAGACCTAAGGTCTTCGAGACGCTAGCTCCAGTTTTGGTCCACTTTAACGTCTACTGTTACGTCCTGGTGCTTAAAGTGGACCAAGACCCAGGATTTTGACTATCTTGGGTTTTGGTCCTTTCCCCGGGGCACTCAGATCGGGGATGCCCCGCTGTGTGACACCCCCCCAGATCACAACTCTCTTCCTGGTCCTACGGGGCATGTGCGGCCTCTCGTCCAATCAGTGCGCTCAGAGCCTCTGATGTCACTTCGTCTAAGGCCAGCGGCTCCGGCTGCATCCCCGGCTTCCCTCTATGAGACTCCAGGACAGGCAAGGTGGCGAGTGGCGCAACACACCACCAGTGCCAGGCTTAAAGTGGACCAAAACCCACCCTGGAGTCTGAGACTCCAGGGCAGGCAAGGTGGCGAGCGACGCAACACACCACCAGTGCCAGGCTTAAAGTGGACCAAAACCCACCCTGGAGTCTATGAGGCTCCAGGGCAGGCAAGGTGGCGAGCGACGCAACACACCACCAGTGCCAGGCTTAAAGTGGACCAAAACCCACCCTGGAGTCTATGAGACTCCAGGACAGGCAAGGTGGCGAGTGACGCAACACACCACCAGTGCCAGGCTTAAATTGGTCCAAAACCCACCCTGGAGTCTAGGAGACTCCAGGGCAGGCAAGGTGGCAAGTGAAATAATATTTCTGCTAGGTTAAAGTAGACCTAAAAGGGAGGTTAAATCTCTGCAGCAAGGCCGCAATGTTTAAAGAGGAACTCTATCCAATAAAGAGGTGTAACTGCCTAGTTCAGCCCTAAGGCTTACCTGTTCCAGCGTTGGGGGGGGGGGGTACTAACACACAGGCACGTGCGATTCAGGGTCCCGTTTCCTTGTTGCAGAGCGTCCTGGAGCTGCTGCACCCGGTGCTGCTGCCGCTGTCTCTCTGGATTCTGATTGGCAGCGTGATCGGCGGACTGCTGCTGCTGGCGCTCATCATATTCATCCTATGGAAGGTAAGCGGCAAAGCTCCTCCCCCTGCCCCGCCCCCAACATAGCATTAGAACCAATATAAATTTATATAGCGCCGACATATACCACAGCCTTGTACGTAGAAGCAGTCACATGACCCCCTGTCCCTCAGAGCTCACACTCTAATGTCTCCTCCACACTCACACACTGTTATTATACATTATATAGCGCTGACATATACCACAGCGCTGTACATAGAAGCAGTCACATGACCCCCTGTCCCTCAGAGCTCACACTCTAATGTCTCCTCCGCACTCACACACTGATATTATACATTTATATAGCGCCGACATATACCACAGCGCTGTACATAGAAGCAGTCACATGACCTCCTGTCCCTCAGAGCTCACACTCTAATGTCTCCCCCACACTCACACACTGTTATTATACATTATATAGCGCTGACATATACCACAGAGCTGTACATAGAAGCAGTCACATGACCTCCTGTCCCTCAGAGCTGACACTCTGTCTCCTCCACACTCACACACTGGGGTGAGGAGTCGGGCCACGCCTCTGAGGGGGGGGGGGGAAGGAGTCGGGCCACGCCTCTGAGGGGGGGGGGGAAGGAGTCGGGCCACGCCTCTGAGGGGGGGGGAAGGAGTCGGGCCACGCCTCTGAGGGGGGGGAAGGAGTCGGGCCACGCCTCTGAGGGGGGGGGAAGGAGTCGGGCCACGCCTCTGAGGGGGGGGGAAGGAGTCGGGCCACGCCTCTGAGGGGGGGGGGAAGGAGTCGGGCCACGCCTCTGAGGGGGGGGGAAGGAGTCGGGCCACGCCTCTGAGAAGGAGACGGGCCACGGCTCTGGGGGGGGGAGGAGTCGGGCCACGTCTTTGGGGGGGAAGGAGTCGGGCCACGGCTCTGGGGAGGAAGGAGTCGGGCTACGGCTCTGGGGGGGGAGGAGTCGGGCCACGGCTCTGGGGGGAGGAGTCGGGCCATGGCTCTGGGGGGGGGGGAGGAGTCGGGCCACGCCTCTGAGAAGAAGACGGGCCACGGCTCTGGGGAGGAAGGAGTCGGGCTACGGCTCTGGGGGGGGAGGAGTCGGGCCACGGCTCTGGGGGGAGGAGTCGGGCCATGGCTCTGGGGGGGGGGGGGGGAGGAGTCGGGCCACGCCTCTGAGAAGAAGACGGGCCACTGCTCTGGGGGGGAAGGAGTTGGGCCACGTCTCTGGGGGAAGGAGTCGGGCCACGCCTCTGGGGGAAGGAGTCGGGCCACGCCTCTGGGGGAAGGAGTCGGGCCACGCCTCTGGGGGGACGAGGGGGCCACGCCTCTGGGGGGAAGGAGTCGGGCCACGCCTCTGGGGGGGAAGGAGTCGGGCCACGCCTCTGGGGGGAGGGCCACGCCTCTGAGGAGACGGGCCACGGCTCTGGGGAGAAGGAGTCGGGCCACGTCGCTGGGGGGGGGAGGAGTCGGGCCACGTCTCTGGGGGGGAAGGAGTCGGGCCACGCCTCTGGGGGGGAAGGAGTCGGGCCACGCCTCTGGGGGGAGGGCCACGCCTCTGAGGAGACGGGCCACGGCTCTGGGGAGAAGGAGTCGGGCCACGTCGCTGGGGGGGGGGGGAGGAGTCGGGCCACGTCTCTGGGGGGGGGAAGGAGTTGGGCCACGTCTCTGAGAAGGAGACGGGGTACAGCTCTGGGGGGGGAAGGAGTCGGGCCACGGTTCGATTAGCCCGATTAGTTATTAACCTTAAAGTAAACCCATCCACACTCCTGCTGGGTATGGCGTCATGCTCGTTCCAGGGTGGCGGGGGGAGCGCGGGCATCATTCTGTAACGACAAGGTCTTTTAAGAATGGCAGCTGCTGAGTACTGAATCCGGGACGCAGCCCAGGAAAGGATTCCCAGCTGCCAGTCACCTGCCACTCCCCTGCTGGGCTCAGCAATGCCACACATGGGCAATAACAGGGCACCTGTCTGGCTTCTGCCACTCGAACTCCCTGAAATCCCCATTAAAACACATAAAAGAAAGTGAGCAATACAAGGGCGACACCTAGTGGTCTCCTATTGGAACTGCATGCAGGCAGCAAGCCCACTCACAGTTATTATACATTATATAGCGCCGACATATACCACAGCGCTGTACCTAGAAGCAGTCACATGACTTCCTGTCCCTCAGAGCTCACACTCTAATGTCTCCTCCACACTCACACACTGTTATTATACATTATATAGCACTGACATATACCACAGCGCTGTACCTAGAAGCAGTCACATGACTTCCTGTCCCTTGTGTTTTCCAAGCTGGGATTCTTCACCAGGAAGGTGCAGGGGGAAGACAAGGAAGAGGCCACCCATGAAGAGAACAACCAGTGACCCCACACCCCAGGCTGGTACTCACCCGGTGACCTATCCCCGCCCCGGCTCTGAAATTTTGGAAGGAAAGGACCTTTATTTTCTTTATCTGTAATTAAATAATAATTATGGAGGCAGCACACGATGGACCTAAAAAAAAAAAAAAAACACTCAGGACAAGGGGACAAAGTTGGAAGCAATGGCGGGAATCGTCCCAGAGCATCCTGCCTCTGGTCGCCATGGTTACTTCAGCCGGAAAAGGGGAAGAAATACTGTATGTGGACCGGTTTAGGTCACGTGACATCAGCGTCCGCCCTGATTGGATGCTTGGCGTTCCATTAATAAAACTGAAATTTATACACTGGTGATGTGTTACAATGTATCCAGAAAGGCCCATCATTCCAACACATGAACAATCCAAGGAAGCGGGAAAAAGAAAGAAGGTGGGAGCGTGGAAAAGAGAAGAATGAAGAAGAATGTGGAAAAGAAAAAGAAACATTCTGTCAATAAATAGATGTTTATACACCAAGTCACGTGTTACATTGTATCTAGAAAGGTCCGTCATTCCAACGAAGAGGGGAATGTGGAAAACAGAGAAAGAAGAGGGGAATGTGGAAAACAGAGAAAGAAGAGGGGAATGTGGAAAACAGAGAAAGAAGGAAGGAACGTGATAAGGAGTAGAAGAAGGGAATGTAGAAAAGAAAGGGTTCCATTAAAGTGGACCAAAACCCGGGATTTTGACTATCCTGGGTTTGGTCATTTCGTTCCAAAACGTACAAATAAAAGCAAGAGAAAAAAAAAAAATTAAGTAGGAAGGAATGTAGAAAGGAGAGGGAGGAAGAATGGAATGTGGAAAAGAAAAAAAAAAAAAAGATACATCCTATTAATATTACAATTCTGTGACATGTAGAAAGGATTTCTTTTTCTTTTTCTTCCACTCCAGGGTGTCTGTGAATCACATACGAATGGGTTAACTCTTGTCCGAAGGGCGGGGACTGCAAGATAAAAAAGGTGTGGCTCCTCCCGGCCTATATATAAATATATATATTTCCGGCTGCTCTCCGCAATCCAGTAATTGAAAAGCAGTAGGAACAGCCACCCAGGAGGATGAATGCATCCTAAGAGATCCCACATTTAGTTGGAAAACCAGGACACACAATAGAACATTCCCCCGATCGGGGATGCCCCGCTGTGCGACACCCCCCAGATCGCTGAAGTTAACTCACCTCTTCCCGGTCCTACAGCGCATGTGCGGCCTCTCGTCCAATCAGCGCGCTCGGGCCGCTGATGTCACGTCATCTAAGACGGCGTTTAAGGCCAGCAGCTGTGAGTGCGCTCCCCTGCTTCCCTCCGACAGGGAGCAAGCCCGCACTCACAAATGCCTGGCCCTGCTAGAGGGACGGCGGGGATGAGGCCACGGCCCGTGCATGCGCCGCTGGACCAGGAAGTAAGGTAAGTGAACAGGGCGACCTGGGGGGGGGGGGTTCACACAGCGTGGCATCCCGATTTTGGATGCCCCGGGGGGGGGGGAGGGAATCGATCGGCCTGGGAATCTATAAGATCGAGCTGGGTTTTGGTCCACTTTAAGTGGAAGGAAACAGTGTGGTAGAAAAAGATGCACAAGCAACCGGGATAACCACAGATTTTATAGGATTGCTAAAGAGAACCAAAACCCAGGATTTTTACTATCCTGGGTTTTGGTCTCCGCCCCGGGGCACCTTGATCGGGGATGCCCCACTGTGTGAAACCCCCCAGATCACCGATGCCAACTCGCCTCTTCCCGGTCCTACAGCGCATGTGCGGCCACTCATCCAATCAGCGCACTCGGAGCCATTGACGTCATGTTATCTAAGATGGCGTCCGAGCGCGCTGGCGGCTGCATCCCCCTTTAACAAGGAGTGTGGCATTCCGGCCATTTACAAATGCCTGGCACGGGCCCTGCTAGAGGGATAGCGGGGATGTGGCCCGTGCATGCGCTGTTGGACCGGAAAGCAAGGTAAGTGTATGGGGCGACCTGGGGGGTTTCACACAGCGGGGCATCCTGATTTTGGATGCCCCGGGGGGAGGGAAACGATCGGCCCAGGAATCTTGCCGGGGCAATCACGCTGGGTCTTGGCCCACTTTAAGGAGTGGACGGAGGGATTGTAGAAAAGAAAGGGTTCCATTAAAGTGGACCAGAACCCGCCCTGGAGTCTATGAGACTCCAGGGCAGGTATACTCGTTCCAGATTTGGGATGCCCCGCTGTGTGAAACCCCCCAGGTCGCCCGAAAACTCACCTTCTTTGGTGGTCCAATGGCGCATGTGCGAGCAGCGGTCGCATCCATGTTATCCCTTTAGCAGGGCACATGCCCACGCCAGGCTTTCGTGATTGGTCAGCACGGACACCACTGTTAAAAGGTAGCAGGGGATGGCGGGCGCCAGCATGCTTTGATCCGCTCACCTTAGAAAGCTCTTAGATGAAGAGGCAGGAGCAGATCCGAGCGCGACGATTGGACAAGAGGGCCGCACACGCGTCGTAGGACCGAGGAAGGGTGAGCGACCTGAGGGGTTTCACTCACCCCCGATTGGGGTGCCCCAGGGGCAAAGACCAAAACCCAGGATAGTGAAAATCCTGAGCTTTGGTCCACTACTGAAAAAGTATTTATATGCTTGTGATGTGTCACAATGTATCCAGAAAAGCCCATCGTTCCAAAACGTACAAATAAAAGAAGCAAGAGAAAAAAGAAACGGGGAATATGGAGAAACAATTATTAAGTAGGAAGGAATGTAGAAAGGAGAGGTTGGTAGAAGGGAATGTGGAAAAGAAAAAAGATACATCCTATTAATATTACAATTCTGTGACATGTCGAAACGATTTCTTTTTTCTTCCACTCCAGGGTGTCTGTGAATCACATACGAATGGGTTAACTCTAGTCCGAAGGGCGGGGACTGTGGCTCCTCCCAGCATATATTTTTCTCGACTGCTCTCCGCAATCCAGTAATTGAAAATACAATTCTGTGAGTACTCACTTGTAGAATTGTTTTTACTCTGCATGGCACGTCCTGTTTCGTAAAGTCCTTACATCTGGGTATTCCGCCACAAGGTGGCGAAGTGGACTGCAGAAGATTTGCAGATTTGCTCCTCCCGGCCCCATATAAAAACGGGAATCGCCCATAGACCTCCAGTGTTGACAAGCAGTTATACAAGAAGCCGGGAGGTAATAAAGGTAAAAAACCCTCTCAACTAACTTGGAACAATCACCATAAAGAGGCAACCAAGAATAACGATAACAAGGGTGGGATGAAACAGGCCGTGCTGTGCATAGTAAAAGCAATTCTACAGGTGAGTACTCACAGAATTGTATTTTTCCCATTGCATGGCACGGCCTGCTTCATGAAGTCATTACGTCTGGGACATCCAAAAGCAGTGTCCGTAAGGTAGGGTGGGATCCCAAAAGAGTAACAGCAGACAGTTTAAACCACTGCCGCCTGAAGCACCTTGTGGCCAAAAGCAGCATCAGCTGAGGTCTTAACATCAACCTTGTAAAACTTGGAAAAAGTATGAACAGAAGACCAAGTAGCGGCCTTACAAACTTGTTCAACAGAAGCCTGGTGCTGAAAAGCCCAAGAGGCACCAATAGCACAAGTGGAATGAGCAGTAACCCTAAAAGGAGGAGCCTTCCCTTTAGCAGAATAGGCCTGCTCCACCGCCTGACGGATCCACTTGCTGATAGTGGATTTAGCCGGAGGCAAACCCTTCCTAGGTCCAGCAGGAAGAACAAAAAGAGCATCAGATTTCCTGAAGACTTAGTAGCAACCAAATAAAACTTCAGAGCCCTGACAACATCCAGAGAATGAAGGGTCAGTTCCTTGGAATTAGCAGGGTTAGGACACAAAGAAGGCAAAACAATGTCCTGATTGAGATGAAAAGCAGACACAACCTTAGGCAAGAAATCCGGTTTAAGCCGAAACACCACCTTATCCTGATGCCGCTCAAAATATGGAGGTTTGATGGAAAGCGCCGCCAGCTCAGAAACACGCCTGACCGAAGTAATAGCCACCAAAAAGGCCACCTTAAGAGTCAGAATGGGCAACGCTGTCCCACAGATAGGCTCAAAGGGTGGACCCTGCAGAGCAGACAACACCAGATTCAAGTCACAAACCGGTAGCATAGGTTTACGTGGCGGACGCACATGAGTAACTCCCTAGAAGAAAGTCTTAACCAGCCGGCGATTGGCAAAGGATCTTCGGAAAAAAATAGCCAGAGCTGACACCTGTCCCTTGAGGGTACTAAGTTGAAGGTCCGAATCCAAACCATGTTGTAAAAATTCCAGAATCCTGGGGATAGAAAACACCCGACAAGGAAGAGGCTTGGACTCACACCAGGCAATGTAAGCATGCCAGATCCTGTAGTAGATAAAAGACAAAGACTTCTTCCGAGTCAGAATCATGGTATCAACAAGGCCGGCAACCCCTTGTCCATCAAGATGGAGGTTTCAGCAGCCAAGCTGTTAAAGCCAGCGTTTGTAAATTGGGATGGCGCAGCTGTCCCTGAGAAGATCCGGATCCTTGGGCAAGACATATTGATCTACTGCCAACTGCACGACGTCTGCGAACCACACCCTCCTTGGCCAACAGGGGGCCACCAGGATGGCTGGTACCCCCTCCTGGGCTATCTTGCACAGCACCTGGCCCAGCAGAGGAAAGGGAGGGAACACAGAGGAGCCGAAACTCTGTCCAAGGAATCGCTAGCGCATCCGTGGCGAAGGCCAGAGGACCCTGCGACAGGGAGACAAATCTTGGAAGCTTGTGACGGGACGCAAACAGGTCCACATCCGGCTGACCCCAGCGGTGACACAGGGAGTGAAATACCTTGTTGCTGAGGGACCATTCCCCCAGCCGAGACGTCCCCCTGCTCAGGGAGTCTGCCTCCTGGTTCTCCACCCCCGGAATGTAGACCGCCGAGATGCAAGTTACATTCTCTTCCGCCCAAGACAGTTTCAGGGACACTTCCTTGAGGGCTCGCTTGCTCCGTGTCCCTCCCTGATGATTGATGTAGGCAACCACCGTCTGGTTGTCCGAGCGGATCTGAACAGCCCGACCCCAAAGGTGCGGGGTCAACTGGGAGAGAACCAACCTGTTCGCCCGCAGTTCTAGAATGTTGATGGGTGCATGGGCCTCCTGTGGTCCCCACTGACCCTGAAATTTCAAAGACTTCCAAACTCCCCCCCAACCGGTCAGACTGACATCCGTGGTGACAATCTCCCAGCACGGCGGCAGAAAGGTCCTGCCAACTAGAAGATTCCTCGAGTCCAGCCACCACGAGAGGGACTGTCTGGTCAGTGGGGACAGAGCAAACTCCTGATCCAGGGACACAGGGTCCCGATCCCAAACTGACAAGAGATGCAACTGAAGAGGCCTCATGTGAAACTGAGCAAAGGGAACCGCCTTGAGTCGAAGCAGGACACCATCAGGCCCACTAACTGCATCCCCTGCCAAATGGAGGGATGACGACACAAAAGCAGAGCCTGTGCCTGCATCTGAAGGCCCTCCACTTTCTGCTGAGGGAGAAATACCTTGACCTGAGAGGTATCCAGAGTCATGCCCAGAAAGGACCTCGCCAAAGACTAAGACAGTGAAGACTTAGGATAGTTGATCACCCAGCCGAAGGACTCGAAAGTGGAGGTCACCACCTGAGTATCCTTCTCGGCCTGATGAAGAGACTGAGCAGCAATTAGAATGTCGTCCAGGTAAGTGAGGATGCGAATGCCCTGATTCCGTAGCAGAGCCATCACGCCCGCCAGCACCTTGGTGAACACCCGGGGGGCCGAGGTGATGCCTAACGGTAAGGCCACAAACTGATAGTGCTGATCCTCCAGAGCGAACCTCAGAAATTTCTGATGACCTAGGAAGATTGGTATGTGAAGATAGGCATCCTTGATGTCCACAGTGGACATGAAGTCGCCCAGCCGAAGGGTACTGACAACAGAGCGTAGCGTCTCCATGCGAAAGTGCTTGAACCGGACAAAACTGTTGAGACCCTTCAAGTCCAGGATGGGCCTCAGAGAACCGTCCTTGTTCGGAACCGTTAAAAGATTGTAGTAGTACCCCCGACCCTGTTGCTGGTAAGGTACCTGGCAGATGACTCCTAAATCCAACAGGCATTGAACTGCAGGGCGCAAACCCTGAGCTGACAGAGGATTTTGAGACATCCGAGATCTGAGGAATCTTGGGGGCGGCCAGGCTGCAAACTCTTCTTGTAACCGAAGGACACCACCTCCTGAATCCACCGGTCTGAGACGCAAAGCCTCCAGACGTGAGCAAAGATCCGAAGCCGTCCCGCCACCCAGATTCGTGAGGGCACCTCCTCATGCCTGAGGGTCCTTGGGAGGGGGTTTGGGCTTGGATCCCCATGAGAGACTGGGACGACCACGGGATCTGCCACGGCCCCAAGAATCTCTGCGGCTACCCAAGAAAAGGGAGCCACGACCTCCTCTGGAAGCACGAAAGGAGGGGGGAAGGAAGCGGAGGGCCCGTGAAAGGGCCGAGGCTGCTTCCTACGCTGAGGTAACCTACCATCCTTGGTCAGAACATCCAGACGCTCACCAAAGAGACGAAGCAATGTGAAGGGAAGCCCGATGAGAGACTTCTTAGCAGCAGTGTCAGCTGCCCACTGGCGCAACCAAACAGACTGGCGCATAGCCACCAAGAGGGACGAAGTCCTACCGCCCAGCCGGACGGCATCATCCATGGCAGTCAGCAGAAAGGCAACAAAATCAGAGCAAAGCAGGAGGGCCCTATAATCCTCCCTTCTCTTACCAGCCATGGCGCCATCCGCGAGACGCTTGATCTTCTTCTGAAGGGCAATGGCCGTAATGGCTGCAGCACAAACAGGACACAGGCCTGCCCCTACAAAGGTGAAAGCATGACAGGCCAGTTGATCCATACGGCGGTCCGCGCCGTCACGCAGTGTAGTAGTGGCAGGGGTCGGCATGACCGAAGTGTTAGACAGCCCTAGAACAGGAGCGTCCACCTCAGAGGTACACGACCAGCGCTTGACCAGGTCAGCAGAAAAAGGATACCTTCTGTCCAATCCCTTGGGCACCGTGGGCAATCTGTTAGGACGCTCCCACTCCTTGAGCACCATATTGGAGAAATTACCCTGCTCCGGGAACTCCAAGCTTTGCTTGTCAGGGCAAAAGAGCTCATCCTGCTTCCTCTTCGCCACCTTAGGGGGGGGCGATGTGCAAGGTCTCAAAAATGTCCAACAACAGTCTATCAGTGTCAACAGGGAGCCCGGTATCCTCATCAGAGGCAGACCCCGGGTCACTGTCGTACCCTTCCTGATGGTTCCTAGATGAGTCTGAATCATGGAAAAGCTCCCCCTCCTCTAGGGAGTTACGGCCGCCAAACACATGAAGGCCCTCATCCTCCTCGGCAAAGAGGGAAGGCGCGGTGTCAAGATGCCGCTTCTTGCCAGAGGCCTTGCCCGCCACAGGTCGGGCCAGCTGCCTTTCAATGCTGGCCACGCGTAGTGCCAGATCAGAATGGGATCCCCTGCTAGTATCCCCCTCACTGGGGGCTAAATGCAGGCGCGGGGGAGTAGGAGATGCCGGAGGGAGCACAGAACTGGGAAGAGAAATGCTCATCCCAGCCTGGTCCGCAATAATACTTCGGGCGCACGGAACACAAACTGCGCCACCACCACTCAAAGGGTATGCCCCGCACATGACACACAGCCGGGATTGCCCCGAAGGACCCCCAAGCACGCTATCCCCAGAAGCCTCCATATGGTGATTAACACAGGCGCAATAGGCCAGAATAGGGTAAGGGCTAATAAAAAAGCCACCCGGGAAGCCCCCCAAGGGATTCCCACAGAGAGGGCCAGGAGGGTAAAGGGGGGGAGGTATAGGACCGGGAGAAACCACAATACACGGTTATCCCGCCTGAAAAACATAAGCAAAAGGACAAATAAGCATCCCGCAGTATATGCCCCAAGAAGAAACAACCCTCATAGGGGACTCACGGACCAAACGGCACAGCGCGCGCAGCACACACAGGCGATCGCAGTACAGCCGGAAGAACCACGATGGGAGATCAGAAAAGCAGGTCACTGCCGCAGCCCACGCTGAAATTGGGCCTCCGGTCACAAGCAAAATGGCGCAGAGACCGAGAACCTCGAGGGGCGGGCCGCGGAGGTATGACGCGATACGCGTCATCCCCCGGCGCCGTCCCACGCGAAGAGTGCGAAAAAAGAGCCCACGTGACCTGGCGCCATGACAGTCCTCAGACAGGCACACAGTAATAGCGCCGCGCGGCGGCGGCAAAAACGCATCTACCCCCCCCCCCCCCGACAAAAAACCCATCGGGGAGAGGGGGAGCAGAGGAGAGGGCGGGCAGCGGCGGGGACCGACTAAAACCATAGCGACAGCAGTGCTTCGTCATCCCGCAGCAGGCTCACCATAAAAGCCTATGGCCGGCTACCCTTTGTGGTACAGGGTCTGCGGCTTGGAGCAGCGCTCCCCGAGCACCTGACCCTGGTGCTCCTCTACCATCACCCGATCCGACAGCCGAGGCTGGAAGGCAAATAGGGTCCAGAAACGGGTGGCTATAGACTTGCAGGGCCGCAGGCTTGGTTGCCCCGCTCGCCTGCGAAACATAGAGAGCCATCTTCTATCTTGGCAGTATCACTGCAGAGGAAACACTGGAGGTCTATGGGTGATTCCGGTTTTTATATGGGGCCGGGAGGAGCCAAAATTCTTCTGCAGTACACTGCGCCACCTTGTGGCGGAATACCCAGACGTAAGGACTACATGAAACAGGCCGTGCTGTGCACTAGGAAAAAAAAAAGGATAGGGCCGAGACCTGACCCTTAAGGGTGCTCAACTGGAGGCCCAATTCTAGACCATATTGCAGAAACTCTAGAATGGCCCCTTAAATTGGGGGTCAGATGTAGAAGAACAAACCAAATTGCCCTCAGCTCCAAGAGATTGATGGGCAAACGGTTCTCTCTCGGACCCCATTGGCCCTGGATTTTCTGGGTCTGCCAGAGGTCTCCCCAGCCTGTCAGACTGGCATCCGTGGTAACTATCTCCCAATGAGGAGTCTGAAAGGACTTGCCCACCAGCAGATGTCGAGGATCCAACCACCACAAGAGGGATTGCCTGGCCGGGGGGGGGACAGCACAAACTTTTGGTCCAGAGATGCCGAGGACCGATCCCAGCTGGATAGCAGGTTCAGCTGAAGAGACCTCATGTGGAATTGGGCAAAGGGCACTACTTTGAAGCAAGCCACCATTAGGCCCACCAGTCTCATCCCTAGGCGCACCGATGGCTGTTGACAAGCCAGCAAGGACTCTACCTGCGTCTGGAGACACAAGACCTTCTGCTGTGGCAGAAAGACTTTGACTTGAGCGGTGTCTAGGGTCATCCCCAGGAAGTATGTCACCATTGACAGTGAAGACTTAGGATAGTTGATCACCCAGCCGAAGGACTCGAAAGTGGAGGTCACCACCTGAGTATCCATCTCGGCCTGATGAAGAGACTGAGCAGCAATTAGAATGTCGTCCAGGTAAGTGAGGATGCGAATGCCCTGATTCCGTAGCAGAGCCATCACGCCCGCCAGCACCTTGGTGAACACCCGGGGGGGCCGAGGTGATGCCTAACGGTAAGGCCACAAACTGATAGTGCTGATCCTCCAGAGCGAACCTCAGAAATTTCTGATGACCTGGGAAGATTGGTATGTGAAGATAGGCATCCTTGTTGTCCACAGTGGACATGAAGTCGCCCGGCCGAAGGGTACTGACAACAGAGCGTAGCGTCTCCATGCGAAAGTGCTTGAACCGGACAAACCTGTTGAGACCCTTCAAGTCCAGGATGGGCCTCAGAGAACCGTCCTTGTTCGGAACCGTTAAAAGATTGTAGTAGTACCCCCGACCCTGTTGCTGGTAAGGTACCTGGCAGATGACTCCTAAATCCAACAGGCATTGAACTGCAGGGTGCAAACCCTGAGCTGACAGAGGATTTTGAGACATCCGAGATCTGAGGAATCTTGGGGGCGGCCAGGCTGCAAACTCTTCTTGTAACCGAAGGACACCACCTCCTGAATCCACCGGTCTGAGACGCATAGCCTCCAGACGTGAGCAAAGATCCGAAGCCGTCCCGCAACCCAGATTCGTGAGGGCACCTCCTCATGCCTGAGGGTCCTTGGGAGGGGGTTTGGGCTTGGATCCCCATGAGAGACTGGGACGACCACGGGATCTGCCACGGCCCCAAGAATCTCTGCGGCTACCCAAGAAAAGGGAGCCACGACCTTCTCTGGAAGCACGAAAGGAGGGGGGAAGGAAGCGGAGGGCCCGTGAAAGGGCCGAGGCTGCTTCCTACGCTGAGGTAACCTACCATCCTTGGTCAGAACATCCAGACGCTCACCAAAGAAACGAAGCAATGTGAAGGGAAGCCCGATGAGAGACTTCTTAGCAGCAGTGTCAGCTGCCCACTGGCGCAACCAAACAGACTGGCGCATAGCCACCAAGAGGGATGAAGCCCTACCGCCCAGCCGGACGGCATCATCCATGGCAGTCAGCAGAAAGGCAACAAAATCAGAGCAAAGCAGGAGGGCCCTATAACCCTCCCTTTTCCTACCAGCCATAGCGCCATCTGCAAGACGCTTGATCTTCTTCTGAAGGGCAATGGTCGTAATGGCTGCAGCATAAACAGGACACAGGCCTGCCCCTACAAAGGTGAAAGCATGACAGGCCAGCTGATCCATACGGCGGTCCGCGCCGTCACGCAGTGTAGTAGTGTCAGGGGACGGCATGACCGAAGTGTCAGACAGCCCTAGAACAGGAGCGTCCACCTCAGAGGTACACGACCAGCGCTTGACCAGGTCAGCAGAAAAAGGATACCTTCTGTCCAATCCCTTGGGCACCGTGGGCAATCTGTTAGGACGCTCCCACTCCTTGAGCACCATATTGGAGAAATTACCCTGCTCAGGGCAAAAGAGCTCATCCTGCTTCCTCTTCGCCACCTTAGGGGGGGGCGATGTGCAAGGTCTCAAAAATGTCCAACAACAGTCTATCAGTGTCAACAGGGAGCCCGGTATCCTCATCAGAGGCAGACCCCGGGTCACTGTCGTACCCTTCCTGATGGTTCCTAGATGAGTCTGAATCATGGAAAAGCTCCCCATCCTCTAGGGAGTTACGGCCGCCAAACACATGAAGGCCCTCATCCTCCTCGGCAAAGAGGGAAGGCGCGGTGTCAAGATGCCGCTTCTTGCCAGAGGCCTTGCCCATCACAGGTCGGGCTAGCTGCCTTTCAATGCTGGCCACGCGTAGTGCCAGATCAGAATGGGATCCCCTGCTAGTATCCCCCTCACTGGGGGCTAAATGCAGGCGCGGGGGAGTAGGAGATGCCGGAGGGAGCACAGAACTGGGAAGAGAAATGCTCATCCCAGCCTGGTCCGCAATAATACTTCGGGCGCACGGAACACAAACTGCGCCACCACTCAAAGGGTATGCCCCGCACATGACACACAGCCGGGATTGCCCCGAAGGACCCCCAAGCACGCTATCCCCAGAAGCCTCCATATGGTGATTAACACAGGCGCAATAGGCCAGAATAGGGTAAGGGCTAATAAAAAAGCCACCCGGGATGCCCCCCAAGGGATTCCCACAGAGAGGGCCAGGAGGGTAAAGGGGGGGAGGTATAGGACCGGGAGAAACCACAATACACGGTTATCCCGCCTGAAAAACATAAGCAAAAGGACAAATAAGCATCCCGCAGTATATGCCCCAAGAAGAAACAACCCCCATAGGGGACTCACGGACCAAACGGCACAGCACGCGCAGCACACACAGGCGATCGCAGTACAGCCGGAAGAACCACGATGGGAGATCAGACAAGCAGGTCACTGCCGCAGCCCACGCTGAAATTGGGCCTCCGGTCACAAGCAAAATGGCGCAGAGACCGAGAACCTCGAGGGGCGGGCCGCGGAGGTATGACGCGATACGAGTCATCCCCCGGCGCCGTCCCACGCGAAGAGCGCGAAAAAAGCGCCCACGTGACCTGGAGCCATGACAGTCCTCAGACAGGCACACAGTAATAGCGCCGCGCGGCGGCGGCAAAAACGCATCTACCCCCCCCCCCCCCCCGACAAAAAACCCATCGGGGAGAGGGGGAGCAGATGAGAGGGCGGGCAGCGGCGGGGGCCGACTAAAACCATAGTGACAGCAGTGCTTCGTCTTCCCGCAGCAGGCTCACCATAAAAGCCTAAGGCCGGCTACCCTTTGTGGTACAGGGTCTGCGGCTTGGAGCAGCGCTCCCCGAGCACCTGACCCTGGTGCTCCTCTACCATCACCCGATCCGACAGCCGAGGCTGGAAGGCAAATAGGGTCCGGAAACGGGTGGCTATAGACTTGCAGGGCCGCAGGCTTGGTTGCCCCGCTCGCCTGCGAAACATAGAGAGCCATCTTCTATCTTGGCAGTATCACTGCAGAGGAAACACTGGAGGTCTATGGGTGATTCCGGTTTTTATATGGGGCCGGGAGGAGCCAAAATTCTTCTGCAGTACACTGCGCCACCTTGTGGCGGAATACCCAGACGTAAGGACTACATGAAACAGGCCGTGCTGTGCACTAGGAAAAAAAAAGGATAGGGCCGAGACCTGACCCTTAAGGGTGCTCAACTGGAGGCCCAATTCTAGACCATATTGCAGAAACTCTAGAATGGCCCCTTAAATTGGGGGTCAGATGTAGAAGAACAAACCAAGAGATTGATGGGCAAACGGTTCTCTCTCGGACCCCATTGACCCTGGATTTTCTGGGTCTGCCAGAGGCCTCCCCAGCCTGTCAGACTGGCATCCGTGGTAACTATCTCCCAATGAGGAGTCTTAAAGGACTTGCCCACCAGCAGATGTCGAGGATCCAACCACCACAAGAGGGATTGCCTGGCCGGGGGGGGGACAGCACAAACCTTTGGTCCAGAGATGCCGAGGACCGATCCCAGCTGGATAGCAGGTTCAGCTGAAGAGACCTCATGTGGAATTGGGCAAAGGGCACTACTTTGAAGCAAGCCACCATTAGGCCCACCAGTCTCATCCCTAGGCGCACCGATGGCTGTTGACAAGCCAGCAAGGACTCTACCTGCGTCTGGAGACACAAGACCTTCTGCTGTGGCAGAAAGACTTTGACTTGAGCGGTGTCTAGGGTCATCCCCAGGAAGTATGTCACCATTGACGGAGTGATATGCGACTCGGGGTAGTTGATCACCCAACCGAAAGCTTGCAGAGTTGACAGCGCGGTCCGGGTGTCGCTCTCGGCCTCCTGAAGGGACGGGGCCGAGATCAGAAGGTCGTCCAAATAGGGTAAGACACAAATACCCTGAAGCCTCAGGATAGCCATGAGGCCCGTCAGCGCCTTGGTAAACACCCTGGGAGCTGAGGATATGCAGAAAGGGAGTGCCACAAACTGGAAATGCTGACCCTCCAATGCAAACCTCAAAAACTTCTGATGCCCCGGAAAAATAGGGTAGATAAAATGTGTAGATACGCGTCCCTGATGTCCACCGTAGTCATAAAGTTGCTGGGCCGAAGCGACCTCACAGCCGGCCGCAATGTTTCCATGAGGAAATGCCTCACCCTTATAAACTTGTTGAGGCCCATTAGGTCCAAGATCGGCCGCACAGATCCATCCTTCTTGGGAACCGTGAATAGGTTGGAGTAAACACCTTGACCCTCCTCCTGCCGGGGCACGTGACAAATCACCCCTGTCCGCAGGAGGTGCAGAACAGCGGCTCTCAAAGCCTCTGCTTTTAGTGGGTTTCGGGATGCCCTTGATTATAGAAATCTTGTGGGTGGTCTGGCTGCCAGCTCGATTTTGTAACCTGACGACACCACCTCCTGAATCCAAAGATCCGAGACGTGATGTCTCCAGATTGGAGCAAACAGCAGTAGCCGTCCCCCCACCCGTACGGGTGAGGGCACCCCCTCATGCCTGTGTAGATTTGGCTGGAGGTTTGGGCTTAGATCCCCAAGCGGGATAGGGCCGACTGCAAGACCTACCTCTGCCCCAGGAATCCTTGCGGGCACTGGAAAAGGAAGATCCTCTTCCCCCTCAAAAGGACCGGTAAGAAGAGGAGTGCCGAAAGGACCGAGAAGGTTTCCTTCATTGAGGGAGCTTACCATCCTTGACCAAAAGGTCCAGCCGCTCCCCTAACAGCCGACCCCCCCACAAAGGGTACATTTTTTAGGGAATTTTTGGCGCCACATATGCCGACCACTGCTTCAACCACAGCGAACGGAGTAATACTACAAGCAAAGCCGAAGTCTTGGCACCTAGCTTCACTACATCATCCATGGCAGTAACAAAGCTGATGAAATCCAAACAGGCTCTGAGTTCCTTGGAATCCTGCGCCCGTTTGCAAGACTTAGCCTTAGCCACAAGCTGCTTAACCTTTTTCCTTGTGGCTAGGGAAACAATTGCCGTGGCACACACAGGGCGTAGAAGCGAACCCACCAAGGCAAAAGCATGGCAAGCCAACTGATCCATGCGTTTGTCCGCAGGGTCCCTTAAAGAAGCATTATCAGGTGACGGCATAATAGTGGAGTTGGACAGACCTGAAACTGGAGGGTCCACCTCTGGAGGATGTGACCATAATTTAATCAACTCAGCAGGAAAAGGATACCGTCTCTCCAGGCCCTTAGGAACCGACGGCAGCTTGTTAGGCCTTTCCCACTCCTTAAGCACCATCTTAGAAAAATGCAGCTGTTCAGGAAAAACCCGCCGCTGTCTCTCAGGCCAAAACAAATCATCCTTCCTTCTCTTGGCCACTTTTGGAGGAACAATGTGTAAAGTGTCAAAAACAGAGGAAAGCAAGCTTTCCGAATCGTCTGGGAGTATAGAATCCTCATCCGAGGAATAACCAGAGTTGCTGTCTTCTCCACCGGAGAGCAACTCACCTTCCGAGAGTGGCTCATCCACCGACTCCCCTTCCTCCGTGGAACCAAAAGAAGCATACAAATCTTCGTCTGAGTAAGTCGGCTCCAAGTGCCGCTTCTTACTCAAGGCCTTTTTAGGGGCAACCAATGAGAGCTGTTTCTCGAGGCTAGCCAGCCTCTGCGCCAAATCTGAGTGTGTCCCCCTGCCGTCTCCCCCTTCTCTAGGGGCCAATTGCAGCAACGGAGGCGCCGGAGAGGCTGGAGCTGACGCAGGACTAGGGGCAGAAGCGACAGCCCTCTCATGGGCCGAAACAATGCCTCTGGCGCAAGTGGGACAAATTGTGCTGAACCCGCCCAGGGGATTCCGTCTGCACAAGGGGCAGAGCCTGTCTTGCCCAAGTGGGGTGTCCGGCTCACTATCCCCTGATGCCTCAATCATGGTGATTTTTGATTATTTGATATTTAATATTTGTGAAAGGCAAAATAGACGCTAACGTCCTAAGCCTATAGCCGATCCCCTACAACGGGGACCGGGAGAAACCGCAACCCTCAACCTTCTTCCCACAATCCAAAACCAAAAAGAGAAGAGACATTAATTAAAACATGGCCTACACTGCTATAATATATAAAGGAACCTGTATACAGATACATAGACATATATGAAAATGTGTTTTTTTGCAAAAACAACATGAAGGCATCAAAATAAATTGTAGCACCCACAGTACCGCGTGAGCGCCGTCCTGGCTCTGTGCGCGTCCAGGGCCCCGATGCAGCATGCGTGCTCTAGAAGTTTCTAGCCGCCGCTTGCACCCCCGCCCTCACCCGCGAGGCACGCCGGCCCGCGCCCCTGGGCAATGAGGATGGTAAGTCAATGGGAGGAGAGGCAGCAGACCCCTCCTCGCTGTAGTCCTCCGATGACAACAGAGCTCTCTCTGCCGCTCCCCCACGCCAGTAATAAGCACAAACACAACACATTACCTCAATAAAAATAAAAAATACATGTGGGAAGAAGGGTTCACCATATAAACCTGCGGCTAACTTGCTTGTTATAGAAAAGCCTGCAGCCCAGAGCATAGAGGTCCTTCCAAAACGTCCCAGACCCCGGCGTTTCACCCTACCGTCACGGATCCCTGAAATCAGCCAAAGCTGGGGAGGCATCAGATGGGTCAGAGGAATCCGTGAAAATGGAGTCCTGCAGCAAGCCGACAGGTTAGAGGCCCCGCTTTGCTACTAAATCCCTGAGAGAGAATTAGCGATCTTCACAGCTCAACTGCAAGAAGTAGACTGGGCTGGTTAAGAGGCAGCTGCTATTTATAGGGGGCCGGGAGGAGCCCCACCTTTGATCTTGCAGTCCACGTCCCTCAGGGCGAAGAAGTCCCAGATGTAAAGAATAAAGGACTGCCTGGAATGGATTGGAAGAAAAAACGATTGTCGCCTCTGGAGACTAAATTCCTTTTTTTCCAATCGAAGGCAGCGCCCCCTTGTCTTTAGAGAGGATTTTACCTGAAATAGTGTTTCCCCATATTTTTTGTATTGGCCATTTATATATTTATACAAGTTAATCATTTTCCCCCTCAGTCGTCTCCTCTCAAGACTAAACAGATTTAATTCCCGTAATATTTCCCCATAACTAAAATCTTTCATTCCCCTTATTAGTTTGGTGGCTGTTCTGCACCTTTTCCATAGTCAGAGCGTCCTTTCTATGAACGGTTCCCAGAACTGGACGGCATATTCCAGGTGAGGGCACCAGTGCCTTGTAATGAGGCAATATTACTCACCTATCCTGTGATTCCAGGCTTCTATTAATGCATGATAATATCTTGGTGGCCTTGGAAGCAGCTGCTTGGCATTGCATGCTGTTATTTAGCCTGTTATCTACCAGTACCCCCCACATCCTTCTCAACAAGTGTTTCTCCCCCGAGGATATATGTGGCCTACAGGTTATTAGACCCCAAGTGCAGGACTTAACATTTCTCAAGTGAAAGCCCACTTTTGCCAAGTTTGCCAAGTGGAGGCCAGACACTCAAAGTGTCCAAGTCAGCCTGAAGCTTGTGACCATCTTCAATAGACACATAGGCACTGTGCTCCTGAAGCTTGTGACCATCTTCAATAGACACATAGGCACTGTGCTCCTGAAGCTTGTGACCATCTTCAATAGACACATAGGCACTGTGCTCCTGAAGCTTGTGACCATCTTCAATAGACACATAGGCACTGTGCTCCCGAAGCTTGTGACCATCTTCAATAGACACATAGGCACTGTGCTCCCGAAGCTTGTGACCATCTTCAATAGACACATAGGCACTGTGCTCCTGAAGCTTGTGACCATCTTCAATAGACACATAGGCACTGTGCTCCTGAAGCTTGTGACTATCTTCAATAGGCACATAGGCACCGTGCTCCTGAAGCTTGTGACCATCTTCAATAGACACATAGGCACTGTGCTCCTGAAGCTTGTGACCGTCTTCAATAGACACATAGGCACTGTGCTCCTGAAGCTTGTGACTGTCTTCAATAGACACATAGGCACTGTGCTCCTGAAGCTTGTGACCATCTTCAATAGACACATAGGCATTGTGCTCCTGAAGCTTGTGACCATCTTCAATAGACACATAGGCACTGTGCTCCTGAAGCTTGTGACCATCTTCAATAGACACATAGGCACTGTGCTCCTGAAGCTTGTGACCATCATCAATAGACACATAGGCACTGTGCTCCTGAAGCTTGTGACCATCTTCAATAGACACATAGGCACTGTGCTCCTGAAGCTTGTGACCATCTTCAATAGACACATAGGCACTGTGCTCCATATCTTTGTGTCATCTGTAAAAATACAGACAGTGCCAATAATTCTATCTTCTATGTCGTTTATAAACAAGTTGAATTAATAGTGGGCCCAGCACTGAACCCTGGGGTACACCACTTACACCCGGTAACCATTCAGAGTAGGTATCATTAACATGTGCCATTGGAGTGTGGCGAGGTGAGTTTCTTGAGCTTCCTGTGGGAGTTCAACCCAGCGGGGCATCCCAATTCACGTAGAGTGTCCAGCAGCCAACCCTGGAATCTTTTGAATTCCAGGCCAGCCGCTGATGGCATTTGTTTCGCTTTCAGCTTTGAGTGGATGCAGGAGCAAATGTGCTGATTCAGTATCATGTGACCAGACGGGGCAAAGGAGTTTCTGGAAGTTTTCTTTTCCCACTGCGCCAGGTTGTTTGTTCTGAATTTGTATTCCAATAAATAAGCTTTATGTTCTATATAATTCGCCCTATTTGGCAGTTCCAACCTTGATTCAATAAAGGGAGGAATCATGGGAAACGGGGGGGAGGGGTTAACCCGAGGAGCGGACATTCACAGCGACCCCAGGTCAAGAAATGTACCTTGGCTTTACAAATATTTATTAGTATATATATATATCATCTGATTGTTCAGAACCATTTCACGGTTACCCCACACGCCCAGGCAGGAGGGGGGTTGGGGGGGTTGAGGAGGGGGAGGGACGGGATGGAAATGTGGGGCAAAATTATGTGCAAAAAAAGAAAAAAAAAATGAAAAACTTGCAAACCCCCCCCCCCCCAGAACAATCCTCCATGATCACATGTTCAAGGTGGAGGAGGAGGGTCATTGTCCAGTCACTGGCTACAAAGCTGAGCGACACCAGGTCCATGGTTTGGCAGAACTCCTCCCCCCAAAATCAAAAGTTAGAATCGGTCATGAGAAAAATGACAGGGCGTCCCCGTTTGGTCTCTGGGCCGAGGAGGAGGGAGGTCGAGGTCTCCAGGTTTCAGCAGGTAAAAGAGGGGGAGGGGATGTTGAATAGCAAGCGGAGACCTTTAGACCAGTTGAGGAGCTGTTCAGAGTTTCCTTATAGTCAGGGCGCCGGGATCCCTTCATCGGCCATGTTGGCGAGCATGATGGTGCGTTTGTGGCAATGCTTAAGGTCCTCTTGTGAGAGTCCTAATCCCCCCCCCCCCCCCACCGTTCTCCCCCTCCCCAACACCTTCAGTATGTCCTCGTAAACTGGAGAAACGGGTCCTTCAGAAGGTCCATCGGTCGTGCGCCTGGGTGTCGCTGCTGTAGCTGTTGCTCGTGGAGGCCTCCGAGCCGGGGGTTTGCCGCATTGAGTCCTCGCCGTTTAGGCTTTTGCGGCAGACAGGGCAGGTATCGTGCTGTGGAGGGCGAGAAAAAAGAAAAAACTCCATTGAGCCTATTTTTATAAAAAAAGCTGGGCCCAAACTCCTGCACCATTTATCAAGTTTCACAAGGGTTAAAACCCTTAAAAATCCCCCCCCAAAAAAAGGCGTGAGGTCCCCCTTACCCAGCATAACCAACCCGGGCACCAGCTATGGGGGCTTGTAGAACAGGCTACAAGCCGACACAGCCTTAAAGGCCCAGGGTTCTTCTGCTGCAAGTGACTTGCCAGACCCAGAGCCTTGTGAACTGGTATAGGGATCTCATAGATCACTTACCAGTCAGTTCACAATCCGCCTAAAAAATAAAATGGCCTGAGGTCCCCCTTACCCAGCATAACCAGCCCGGGCACCAGCTATGGGGGCTTCAAGCCTTAATGGCCCGGGGCTCTTCTGCCGCAGGTGACTTGCCAGACCCAGAGCCTTGTGAACTGGTATAGGGATCTCATATATCCCATAGAACCCATCCAATCCGACCCTTCAGGAAATAAGGAAGGTTTTTGCCTGCTTCAACCCACCTCACCCTCTGCCCACCCCCCAAACCTTTGATTAAAGCGAAGCAAAACCCATTTTGGGTGCTGTTCTCATACAGTTGGTCCCCCTGCCCAAGCAGCCGTTCAGTGCTGCCAGCTTGGTGGTGGTTCAGTTTTCCACTGCCAAGACCAAGCCGCCCCCCCCCCCACACCCGCCGCCTTTTGAGATCGACAATTGGCTGATCTCAAAAGGCCGGGTGATGTGCATAAGCCGACTGCCTGCAACCCTGGCTTTCACGCTGGGCATGCCCGCTCCCGTCCATTCAGATTTGGCGCGGGCACAGCTGGAGGGAAGTTCGGGACCTGGAAGGAGAAAGGGGCCGCAAGGTGGTTGTGGTGCTACCCACATCAGCAACTGCTTAGCCCTGACCCGTTGCTATGTGGGTAAAGTTACTGGTTAGCACGATTCCAAGGACCAGGCAGTAGTGCACTGCGACAGTTAGTTGATGGAATGTGGCAGGAAAGAGGAGGATCTCCACAGGAATCCTGCAGTGCCAAATTTTTAAGTAAAAGCCCTGAATTGCTGAACCCCTGTCCTACCACAGCACGTCATCTTTAGATTTAATTCTCCCAGGTCAGAATGAAATCAAAGTGACAGGGCCAGATGGCTTTTTAAAAAAATAAAAAGTTTCACCGGCCCTCCCCATGTCAGAATGGAAGGGTCCTCAACAAATGTACAAGTCTAGTGGTCGCTTTAAGATTCAATTTAACCCTTTCAAGGCCAGGTCGTAAGACTTCGAAAACGGGGGGGGGGGGGAGAGAGGGGTGGAGGTGAGTGGTCCTTACCATTTCCAGCCAAGGCACAATACAGTCTCCGTGGAAGAAGTGGTTGCAGGGCAGCTGCCGCACTTGCTCTGCTACGGTGTAGTCGTCCTTACACACCGGACACTCCAGTCCCATATCTGAAAAGGAGAGAATAAAATCATTCAAGAAGGAAGGAAGTGACATCATGGCTCCCTTAAATTTACCATCGTACAACCCATGGGACATGCCGGACTCCGTGCTGATCCAAAGAGCCTAGTAAAAAGACAATTCTGTGAGTACTCACCTGTAGAATTGCTTTTGCTATGCATGGCACGGCCTGCTTCAAGAAGTCCTTACGTATGAGATATTCCGCCACAAGGTGGCGCAGTGTACTGCAGAAGAGTTGTGGCTCCTCCCGGTACCATATAAGAACAGGATCACCAAAAGACCTATCCAGCGTTGACAAGCAGTTATTTAAGAAGCCGGGAGATAATAAAGGTAAAAAAGGTAACAAAATCCAACTAACTTGGAACAATCACCATAAAGAGGCAACCAAGAATAATGATAACAATGGTGGGGTGAAGCAGGCCGTGCCATGCATAGCAAAAGAAATTCTACATGTGAGTACTCACAGAATTGTATTTTTGCTATTGCATGGCACGGCCTGCTTCAAGAAGTCTTTACGTATGGGACGTCCAACAGCAGTGTCCGTAAGGTAGGGTGGGATCCCCAAAGAGTAACAACGGGCAGTTCAAACCACTACCGCCTGAAGTACCTTGCGGCCAAAAGCAGCATCAGCTGAGGCTTTATCATCAACCTTGTAAAACTTGGAAAAAGTATGATCGGAAGACCAAGTAGCGGCCTTACAAACTTGTTCAACAGAATCTTGGTGCTGAAAAGCCCAAGAGGCACCAATAGCACGAGTGGAATGAGCAGTAACCCTAAAAGGAGGAACCTTCCCTCTGGCAGAGTAGGCCTGCTCCACCGCCTGACGGATCAACTTGCTGATAGTGGATTTAGCCGGAGGCAAACCCTTCCTAGGTCCAGCAGAAAGAACAAAAAGAGCGTCAGATTTCCTGAAAGACTTAGTAGCAACCAAATAAAACTTCAGAGCCCTGACAACATCCAAAGAATGAAGGGTCGCTCCTTGGAATTAGCAGGGTGACACAGGGTCCCGATCCCAAATTGACAAGGGGTGCAACTGAAGAGGTCTCATGTGAAACTGAGCAAAAGGGACCGCCTCAAAGCAGGACACCATCAGGCCCACTAACTGCATCCCTTGCCGGATAGAGGGATGGGGACACAAGAGCAGAGTCCGTGCCTGCTTCTGAAGGCCCTCCACTTTCTGCTGAGGCAGAAGACCTTGACCTGAGAGGTATCCAGAGTCATGCCCAGAAAGGACCTCACCAAAGACGGAGACAGTGAAGACTTGGGAAAGTTGATCACCCAGCCGAAGGACTCGAGAGTGGAGGTCACCACCAGAGTATCCTTCTCGGCCTGATGAAGAGACTGAGCCGCAATCAGAATGTTGTCCAGGTAAGGGAGGATGCGATTGCCTTGATTCCGCAGCAGAGCCATCACGCCTGCCAGCACCTTGGTGAACACCCGAGGCGCCGAGGTGATACCGAACGGTAAAGCCACAAACTGGTAATGCTGATCCTCTAGAGCAAACCTGAGAAATATCTGATGAGCTGGAAAGATTGGCACGTGAAGATAGGCATCCTTGATGTCCACGGAGGTCATGAAGTCGCCCGGGCGCAGGGTACTGACAGCTGAGCGTAGAGTCTCCATGCGAAAATGCATGAACCTGACAAGCTTGTTGAGACCCTTCAAGTCCAGGATGGGCTTCAAGGACCCGTCTTTTTTGGGGAGACCGCGAACAGATTGGAGTAGAACCCCTGACCCCGTTCCTGGGAAGGCACCAGGCAAATGACTCCTGACTCCAACAGACGAACCGCAAAGCGCAAACCCTGAGCTGACAGAAGGTTTTGAGACATCCGGGATCTGATGAATCTTGGGGGCGGCCAGGCTGCAAACTCTTATCTTGTAACCGGAGGACACCACCTCCTGAATCCACCGGTCTGAGACGCAGAGCCTCCAGACATGAGCAAAGAGCCGAAGCCGTCCCCCCACCCGGATGGGTGAGGGCGCCTCCTCATGCCTGAGGGGGCTTGGGAGAAGGTTTGGGCTTGGGAACCCATGAGAGCCCGGGACGACCACGGGATCTGCCACAGCCCCAAGAATCTCTGCGGCTACTTGAAAAGAGGGAGCCACGACCTCCTCTGTGAGCACGAAAGGAGGGGAGGGAAGCGGAGGGCCCCCGAATAGGCCGAGGCTGCCTCCTACGCTGAGGTAACCTACCATCCTTGGCTAGAACATCCAGACACTCACCAAAGAGCCGCAGCCCCGTAAAGGGGAGCCCAGTGAGAGGCTTCTTAGCAGCAGCGGCAGCTGCCCGCTGACGCAACCAAACAGAGCGGTGCATAGCCACCAAAAGGGCAGAGGCCCTATCACTCAGCTGTACCGCATCATCCATGGCAGTAAGGACAAAGGCAACAAAATCAGAGCACAGGAAGAGGGCCCTATAATCCTCCCCCCTCCTACCAGCCATAGCGCCATCAGTGAGACGCTTGAGCCGTTTCTTAAGGGCAACAGCTGTAATGGCAGCGGCGCAGACCGGATGCAGCCCAGCCCCCACAAATGTAAAAGCATGGCAGGCCAGCTGATCCATGCGCCGGTCCTCGCTGTCCCGCAGTGTAGTAGTGTCAGGGGAAGGCATGACCGAGGTGTTGGACAGTCCTAGAACGGGAGCGTCCACCTCAGGGGCACACGACCATCGCTTGACCAGGTCAGCAGGAAAGGGATACCTCTTATCCAACCCTTTGAGCACCGCGGGCAATCTACTAGGACGTTCCCACTCCTTGAGCACCATATTAGTGAAATGGCTCTGCTCAGGGAACTCCAGACGCTGTTTATCAGGACGAAAGAGCTCACCCTGCTTCCTCTTAGCCACCTCAGGGGGTACAATGTGCAAGATGTCAAAAATGTGAGCCAACAGGTTATCGGTGTCATCAAGGAAAGAGTCCTCCCCAGACGCAGACCCAGGGTCACTGTCGTAACCCTTTTGCTGCTCCCCAGAGGAGTCAGAGTCCTGGAAAAGCTCCCCCTCCTCAAGGAAGTAATGGCCACCAAAAGCATCAATTCCCTCATCCTCCTAAGGAAAGAGGGAGGGCGCGGGAGCCAGGTGCAGCTTCTTGCCAGAGGCCTTACCTGGAACAGGCCTGGCAAGCTGCCTTCACAATGCAACAAACGCACTCAAGTTATAAGGGCGGCGAAAAACGCAGTTAAAAACACAAATTAAAGACACAATACACAAAACACTCGCCGCTAACACCCCCCGAAACACATCGGGGAGAGGGGGGGAGGATTGTGACCAGGCAGCGGCGAGAGCCGGGCCAGGAACGGGGGGGGGGGGGGGGGCAGACACCAGAGAAACAGGGCACACAGTCCCACAAACACTCATCCCCTCAGATGCTAGGACAGGAACTCTGCATCCCTAGTAGTCTCACCATAAAGCCTATGGCCGGCTCCCCTTTGTGGTACAGCGTCTGCGGCTTGGAGCAGCGCTCCCCGAGCACCTGACCCTAGTGCTCCTCTACCTTCACCCGATCTGTCAGCCGAGGCTGGGAGGCACAGAGGGTCCGGAAACGGGTGGAAATAGCCATGCAGGGCCGCAGGCTTGGTTGCCCCGCTCACCTGCGCAATATAAATAGCCATCTTCTATCTTCGCAGAATCACTGCAGAGAAAACACTTTATAGGTCTATTGGTGATCCTGTTTTTATATGGTACCGGGAGGAGCCACAACTCTTCTGCAGTACACTGCGCCACCCTGTGGCGGAATAACCCATACGTAAGGACTTCTTGAAGCAGGCCGTGCCATGCAATAGGAAAAAAAGCAATTCTGTGAGTACTCACCTGTAGAATTGTTTTTGTTCTTGCATGGCACAACAGTTGGGTTATTCCGCCACAAGGTGGCGCAGTGGTACCGCAGAAAGCTGTGGCATCTCCCGGCCCCCTATAAAAACGGGATTAGAGTTCCCAGCGTAGACAAGCAGTGAGACAAGAAGCCGGGAGAGAATAAAGGTAAAAAATGTAAAATAGGTAAAAATACCATTTTGTGAATACTCACCTGTAAAATGGGTATTATAAGTATGTCACACACCCCACTTCAGACATTAATAATTACACTAGGGTTAACGCACCGCTAGGTGGCAGCATTGCAGAGAATCTCCAAAAAACTTCAACAGGCCCCTCCCGGTCTATACATACCTGGTACCTCCCAAGAACCTCCCAGTATTAGAACAGCAGTAAGACAAGGTACCAGAACCAAACAATGTAACCCTCAACGTAAAGAACTAAACTTCACCAAATAAAGAGCCAGGATACCGAAAAGGGCGGGTGAAGTGGGGTGTGTGACATACTTATAATACCCATTTTACAGGTGAGTATTCACAAAATGGTATTATTCTAAGTATGTCACACACCCCACTTCAGACATTAATAATTACACTAGGGACATCCAACAGCAGTGTCCAGAAAAGGGTGGGTATCCGAACAGGCAATAACGCAGAAAAAACTCAAACCACTGCAGCCTGCAAAACCTTGCGGCCAAAAACAGCATCCGCTGAGGCCCGCACATCAACCTTATAGAACTTAGAAAAAGTATGAACAGAAGACCAAGTTCCAGCCTTACACACTTGTTCAACCGAAGCCTGGTGCTGAAAAGCCCAGGACGCACCAACTGCACGAGTAGAGTGAGCAGTAACGCGGAAAGGAGGATCCTTCCCTTTAGCCGAATAAGCACCAACAAAGGCCTGACGAATCCATTTACTAATGGAAGATTTGGCCGGAGCCAAACCCTTCCTAGGCCCACATGGCACCACGAAAAAGGCATCAGTCTTACGAAAAGAAGACGTAGCACGTAGATAGTACCTGACACAACGTACCACATCCAAGCAGTGCAAAGCACTCTCCTTGACATTCTTAGGCTTAGGACACAAAGAAGGAAGAACAATGTCCTGGTTAAGATGAAAAGCAGAGACCACTTTAGGGAGAAAATCTGACTTGTATCGAAAAACCACTTTGTCCTGATGATCCTCAAAATAAGGAGCCTGAATAGACAAAGCTGCCAACTCTGAAACACGCCGAACCGAAGTGATGGCCACCAGAAAGGCAACCTTCTGAGTAAGAATGGACAAAGCAACATCCCGCAAAGGCTCAAAAGGAGGAGCCTTAAGAGCAGAAAGAACCAAATTCAAATCCCACACTGGGAGCAAAGGCTTCCTAGGAGGCCGCACATGCGAAACCCCCTGGAAAAAAGTCTTGACCAAGGAATGACTAGCAAAAGATTTCTGGAAGAAAATAGACAAAGCAGAAACCTGCCCCTTCAAGGTACTCAGCTGAAGACCGGAGTCCAGCCCCGATTGAAGAAACTCCAAAATCCTAGACACAGAAAAGACCCGGCAAGGCAAAGACCTAGCCTCACACCAATCAATATAAGATCTCCAATACCTGTAATAGATGGAAGAAGAAGATCTCTTCCTGGCACTAATAAGAGTCCGAATGACCGCATCCGAAAGACCCTCCTCCTTTAAGATGGAGGTTTCAGCAGCCAAGCCGTCAAAGCCAGCGTTTGTAAACTGGGGTAACATAGTTGACCCTGAGTGAGAAGATCTGGCCGAAGAGGCAGATCGAACTGATCCACGGCCAGACGGACGATGTCCACGAACCACACCCGCCTTGGCCACCTTGGAGCCACGAGAATGGCGGGAACTCCCTCCAGAACCAACTTTCGCAGAACCCTGCCTAGCATGGGAATCGGAGGGAACAGATAAAGAAACCCCAGGTCCCTCCAGCTCAGGGTCATGGCATCCACCGCCAGAGCCAGAGGGTCCCGGGACAGGGACACAAAGGACGGAAGCTTGTGATTGTGACGAGAGGCAAACAGATCCACCTCCGGCGTCCCCCACCGGAGACAAAGTGACCGAAACACCTGGGGATGGAGAGACCACTCCCCCCGACGGGACGCACACCGGCTCAGAAAATCCGCCTCTGTGTTTTCCACTCCCGGAATGTAAACTGCCGAGATGCAAGGGACATGAGTCTCCGCCCAGACCAAAATCAGAGACACCTCCCTGTGGGCACCCAGACTGCGAGTCCCTCCTTGGTGATTGATGTAAGCAACCGCCGTCTGATTGTCTGAGCGAACCTGAACCGGCAGACCTTGTAGATGATGCGTCAAGCGAAACAGAACCAACCTGATGGCTCGCAATTCCAGAACATTGATGGGCAAGTGGGCCTCCTGAGGGACCCACTGCCCCTGAAACCGAAGATCCTTCCAAAAACCTCCCCAGCCTGACAAACTGGCATCCGTGGTGACAGTTTCCCAAAGCGGAGTCAGAAACGACCTGCCCTTCAGCAGGTTGTCCGAGACCGACCACCACAGAAGGGACTGCCGAACCCGAGGGGACAACCGGAAGGACCGATCCAACGACCCCGGACACCGGTTCCAAGACGCCAAAAGATGAAGTTGAAGAGTCCTCGTATGAAACTGAGCAAAGGGAACTGCCTCGAACGAGGCCACCATCAACCCCACCAGTCTCATCCCCAGACGAATGGACGGATGAGGATGGGAGAGGAGCAGCTGGACCAATTCCTGAATCATCAGAACCTTGGCCTGAGGGAGAAACACTCTGTGCTGGCAGGAGTCCAACGACATCCCCAGAAAGGTCACCACCCTGGCCGGAACCAGCGAGGACTTGGGGTAATTGATCACCCAGCCGAACCTCTCCAACATAGACACCACCGTGCTGGTGTCCCCCTCTGCTTGACTGAAGGAAGGAGCCATGATGAGAAGATCGTCCAGGTAAGGCACAATGCGAATCCCCTGAGCTCTGAGCAGGGCCATCACCCCCGCCAACACCTTGGTGAACACTCTCGGAGCAGAGGTGAGACCGAATGGAAGAGCCACAAACTGAAAATGCCGATCCTCCACCACGAAACGAAGGAACCGCTGATGAGCAGGAAAGATCGGCACGTGCAGGTACGCATCCTTGATGTCTATGGACGTCATAAAGTCCCCCTGCCGAAGCGAACCGATCGCAGACCGCAGGGTTTCCATGCGGAACTTCCGGAGATGAATAAACCTGTTGAGAAACTTCAAATCCAGAATAGGACGGAAGGTCCCGTCCTTTTTGGGAACCGTGAAGAGATTGGAGTAAAACCCGCGCCCTACCTCTGAAGAAGGAACCGGGCAAACGACAGCTAAATCTAGAAGATTCCTTACTGCCGCCAGGAGCCCCTGCGCGGCCAAAGGATCCAAAGACACCCGAGACCTGAAGAACCTTGGAGGAGGACGGGACTCGAACTCCAACTTGTAACCGGCCGAAACCACCTCCCGGATCCATCTGTCCGGGACCTCCTGGTCCCACACCCGGGAGAAAAGTTGCAACCGTCCCCCCACCCGAACGGGTGAGGGCGCCCCCTCATTGCTGGGTGGGCTTGGCAACCAGCTTGGGCTTGGCACCCCGGGACGGCCACGGCCTCTGCCCCTATTCCAACTGGCGCCCCTGGGGACCGAGGAGCCCGCACCCCTACCGGCTCCGACTCCCCGAAAGGACGGATTGAACGAGACCGTCCCCCGAAAGGAACGGCAAAATTTCTTGCGCTGAGGTAACTTACCTCCCTTGGCAACAGAATCCAGCCTCTCACCAAAAAGCCTCAAACCCAAAAAGGGCAAAGCCGTGAGCGATCTTTTAGAATTAAAATCAGCCGTCCACTGTCTCAACCACACACAGCGCCGGATAGCCACCAGCAAGGCAGTAGCCCTGCCACACATCAACATGGCATCCTCTTGAGCAGCCAGGATAAAAGACAAGAAAGAATCGCAGCGCTTAAGCGCAAGGAACTCATCACTGGTGGGCACGAGATCCACACCCAAGTCCCTGACAATAGACCTGACAGCAAAGTCAAAAGAGCCGAAGCACAGAAGGCCTCAACACCGAACCCGCACATATAAAACCATGACGGGCAAGCTGATCAACCCGGCGATCCTCGCCGTCCCTGAGCGAAGTCGTATCAGGGGAATGCACGACCGCCGCGTTGGACAGTCCCAAGACCGGAGTATCTACCTCAGGGGGGACAGACCAACGCTTCATCAATTCCGCCGGGAAGGGATACTTCCTATCCCAACTAGACGGCACACCAACAAGACGTGTAGGTTGCTCCCATTGCTTGAAAACAATTTCCTCAAAATGCTGTTGGCTGGGAAACTCCAGACGCTGTTTGGACACCCCAAAAAGCTGACCCTTAGGCCTAGGAGCAACCACCGGAGGATCCAAATCCAAAACCTCAAACATCTGGGTCAGAATGGTAGAAGAATCGAGAGGGAGGCCATCAGCCTGGTCCCCCTCAGAACCCAGCAACTGCTGAACATCAGAATCCTCTTCCTCAACGAGCTCACCATCTTCAAGGGGACGATCCGACCAATCCAGATCTCCCACAACTTCCTCATCTGAATCCGGTGGAGGCGGAGACAGATGCTTCCGCTTAGCTGGAGCCTTCTGAGCGGCTATAGCAGAAAACCGCTTCTCAAGGCTGGTCAAACGGGCACATACATCAAACTGCGAATCCCCGCCCAGGACAACGTCACACGGGGTCCGGAATAAGCGAGGGGGAGAGGGAGATGGCGCGGCTGACGAAGTGCTAGGCACCGGAGTACTGGACTGCCGTGCAATGTTCTGCTGTGCACAAGGGATACACAGAATGACATCATCTCCCTGGAGCGGAGTCCCACAACCCCCGCACACCTTGGATTGTCCCGAAGAACCATTCCCGGTATCTGTGGCAGCCTCCATGTGGTGAATTTTATGGTATTCGCAGAACCCAGGGATTTATGCGGTACGCGACCCGGGATGCCCCTTAATAACCTAACAATTGTCTAAAGATTGTCACAAGATCCTGACCCAGGGGAATAGCATAAAAACCCTTATGAATATATATATATATATATATATATATATATATATATATATATATATATATATATATTATATATATATATATATATATATATATATATATATATATATATATATATATATATATATAGTGCAATGAAAAAACACCCCCCACGAGCCAGGTATATAAGACCGGGAGAGCCCTGCCAGACGGGATCCCAGGATCTGAAAGACACAAAAGGAGAGGGACAGGAGTCAATCCAGGCACAATGATACCTAAACAAGCATACAACATAACATACCACCCCCCCCCCCCTCATTAACCATAGACACAGGAAATGGTTAAAATACACAACCCACACTTAAAGATGTGCAGGAGCGAGGAGGCAGAGGAGGGGACGTAATACGGGGGGCCAGGCCACCACATTATGTGAGCATCCCCCGCAAGAAAAACTAAAAAACCTACCTGAGAGAGAGACACAGCGCAGCTAGGCACCGCAGAAGATGGCGGCCCGCAACACCGCTCAGAGAGGTGAGGGAGGGGAAGACGAGCCCCGGGAGCGCGGGAGCCGAGAAGGCCCCGCCCCTCCGGGACAACCAATCAGCGCTCGGCCCGCGCGCGCGCGGCCCCGCCCCCTTGCAGCGTCAGCGCCAGCAGGCAGAGACCGCGCTAGGCCTCTAAGACGGGACCGGCGGAGCAGCCTGCCGGTTCCCAAGTGCGCACAAAACAACAGACTCACACACTCATCTCCTCTGTTCCCCCCAGTGCAGACTGGACACGCAGGCTGAAAGCGCCGATCACGGCGCTCAGCCACAGGCGGGACTGCGGCGCAGCGCGCCGCGAGACCCCGCCCCCCCCCCGGCTCCTGAGGGGAGAGAGCCATTCCAGAGTGACAAGAAAGGCACAAAAAGCAGATCCGCAATAAAAATTAGCCACAGTAAACAGCGCATAAGCCCTCACAATACAGCAGCGCAGCAGCCACACAAACCTGTCACCGGTCCCAAAACGCGCCCCACACCCCGGAATGTGGAATAGCTAAAGTCCCAGGGCTAGGCACATCCTGACCGCTAATCTACTATTAAATGGGGGCATCCCACATCCGGATCACCACTCCGGGAATCCCGCTATGCCCCGCAATGAAGGGTCGAGCGGAGGAGCTAATCTCCTAGGCACCAATGGTGCCGGCTACCTTATTGCCCGGCCTACAGCCGAAGCTGGGAGGCTGCCAGTAAATAGATATACTATCAAACAAGAGCCGGGCAGAAATAGACCACGGGGGGGGGGGCCGGGGGGATACCCCGCTACCTGCAAGCAGGAGACTTCTTTCTTCTGTCTTGTCGCCACCTTGCAGAGAACAACACTGGGAGGTTCTTGGGAGGTACCAGGTGTGTATAGACCGGGAGGGGCCTGTTGAAGTTTTTTGGAGATTCTCTGCAATTCTGCCACCTAGCGGTGCGTTAACCCTAGTGTAATTATTAATGTCTGAAGTGGGGTGTGTGACATACTTAGAATAAAAACCCCAATTAACTTGGAACAATCAACAAAGAGGCAACCAAGAATAACGATAACAAAAGTGGGGTGAAGCAGGCCGTGCCATGCAAGAACAAACACTATAGGTGAGTACTCACAGAATTGCTTTTTTCTTTATTGCATGGCACGGCCTGCTTCAGTATTCATAACAGTTGGGACATCCAAAAGCAGTGTCCAAAGTAGGGTGGGATCCCCAAAGAGAAACAGCCGGCAGTTCAAGTCACTACCGCCTGAAGTACCTTGCGGCCAAAAGCAGCATCAGCTGAGGCCTTAGCATCAACCATGTAAAACTTGGAAAAAGTATGAACAGAAGACCAAGTAGTGGCCTTGCAAACTTGTTCAACAGAAGCCTGGTGCTGAAAAGCCCAAGAGGCACCAATAGCACGAGTGGAATGAGCAGTAATTCTAAAGGGAGGTTCCTTCCCCTAAGCAGAATAGGCCTGAACCACCGCCTGATGGATCCACTTGCTGATAGTGGATTTAGCCGGAGGCAAACCCTTCCTAGGTCCAGAAGTGAGAACAAAAAGAGCATCAGATTTCCTGAAAGGCTCAGTAGCGACCAAATAAAACTTCAGAGCCCTGACCGGACGCAGACCGAGGGTCACTAAAACAACCCTCCTGCTGGTCCCCAGAGGAGTCAGAGTCCTGGAACAGTTCCCCTTCCTCTAGGGAATAAAGTCCCCCAGTGGCATCAAATTCCTCATACTCCTCAGTGGAGCGGGAGGGAGTGGAAGTCAGATGCCGCTTCTTGCCAGAAGCCTTCCTAGGAATAGGCCCGGGAAGCTGCTTCTCGATGTTGGCCACACGAAGCGCCAGATCAGACTGTGACCCCCTGCTAGCATCCCCCTTACTGGGAGCTAATTGCAGGAGTGTGGGGGGGGTAGGTGATGCCGAAGGAGGCGCAGAGCTGGGAAGCGATGCAGGCAAACCAAGCTGGAGCGCAAGGACACTTTGGGCGCACGGCACGCACACCGTGACATCATTGCTGATAGGGGATACCCCGCACATGGAACACAGCCGGGGATTGCCCCGAAGGACCCCCGAGCACGCTATCCCCAGAAGCCTCCATATGGTGATTAACACAGGTGCAATAGGCCAGCACTGGGTAAAGGCAAATACAAAAGCCACCCGGGATGCCCTCCCACGGGATGCCCCCAGATAAGCAAAAATGGGTGGGGGGGGGATGAGGGGGAGGAAGGAGTAGAGCCGGGAGAAACCACAACCCACTGGTATCCCGCCTGAAAGACATAAGTAAAAACGACACATGAGCATCCCACAGCACATGCCCAACGAAACCAATAAGAAAAAAAACCCCAAGGGGGACTCACGGACCAAGGACACCGCAGGGTCACCAAGGCACAGACCGCAGGATGAAGCGACACACCGGAGGAAACAGCGATGCAGCCTGGAAGGGAGGAATCCAGACGCGCAGCTAATCCAAAATGGCGCCGGCAGAGGTACCTCAAGGGGCGGGCCGCGGGGGGATGACGTGATACGCCCACATGACCCCACCGGCGCCATGACAAAGCAAAAACGGCACAGGTTATAGTGCTCACAGCCGCGGAGCGCAGTACAAAGCGGCGCGGCGGGTTAAAAACACCAAAAAACACACTGTAAACGCCCAAAAACACCACAACAAACACCACTCGCCGGGGGGGGGGGGGGACCCCTGAAGGAAAAGAAGGGGACACAGTCCCCAAAACACTCAGAAGTTAGGACAGGAACTCCGCATCCCTCAGTAGGCTCACCATAAAGCCTATGGCCGGCTCCCCTTTGTGGAACAGGGTCTGCGGCTTGGAGCAGCGCTCCCTGAGCACCTGACCCTAGTGCTCCTCTACCTTCACCCGATCTGTCAGCCAAGGCTGGGAGGCAGTGAGGGTCCAGAAACAGGTGGAAATAGCCATGCAGGGCCACAGGCTTGGTTGCCTCGCTCACCTGCGCAAGAGAGAGAGCGCCATCTTCTAACTTCGCAGTTTCACTGCAGAGGAAACACTGGGAACTCTATGGTTGATCCCCCTTTTATAGGGGGCCGGGAGATGCCACAGCTCTTCTGCAGTACCACTGCGCCACCTTGTGGCGGAATAACCCAACTGTTATGAATACGAAGCGGGCCGTGCCATGCAATAAAGAAAAACACCAAAAAACACACTGTAAACGGCCAAAACACCACAACTAATACCACTCGCCGCAGGATGCCCCAGAAGAGCGGGATAAGCGTGCCTCCAGTGACACATAGCCCAGCAATAGGGGAGCAGGGGTGGTTGTAACCGTGGTTTCCCTTTAGACGTAGGCTGGACGTAGAAGCGTGCCTCTGCCCAGATATGCTGGGGGTACAGCCAGCGTTGTTGAAATGGGAGCCAGAGTAAAGGTGAGTTTTGAGGGTTTTGGGAGCAGGATGGGCCACTCAGTTTTGAATAGAGTCAGTCTCAGGCGCTGGGGATACATGGGGGGGGGGGGGGGGTCTCGTCTCACTCACCCACTTGTTCCTGTGTTACAGTGACCGTCGGAAGAGAGGAAATCTTCTCTTTATCTGCCGGAGGTGGCCCGGAGTTCTCCAGCTGGCCCAGAAGCTGCAGAAGAAGGGAGACGTGTATTTTTTTTTTAGGGATTTTAAACTCTTAACACCCTCCCACCCAACACCCAGCAAGATTAGATGCATCGCCCACACTTGGTAAATAAAATCCTTACCTACCGATCCCCCTCCCTCCTTCCAGATCCAGCGTCACCTGATCCAGCGTAGTGTTGGCTCCTCAAATGGTTCTTCTGCCCTATGAAGCCACGCTCCCCTGTTCCAAGCTTGTCGTTGCACCATGTGACTTCCTCCTCCTGGTTTATCTCGAGCCCAACGAACGCAGGACTCGCTGCTTCTATCTCCGAATTCTTCTGCTGCGTTGTTCACTATCAGCAGTGGCAGCGCACACTGTAAACAGCCACTAGACAGACAGCCTACAATGTAGACGATGCAGCGAAGCCGATAAACCAGACACATGCTTGTAGGTCAGCAGCGGCCGGCGTGTTAGATGAAGTGGCCATCAAGTGCGGCCTGGATATTATCAAGGGCCTGTGAGTTATAACCGCTCATCTATACGGGGGTCCCTAATATCCATCCAGTGCCTCTGTGACCCAGCTCCATCCAGTGCCTCTGTGACCCAGCTCCATCCAGTGCCTCTGTGACCCAGCTCCATCCAGTGCCTCTGTGACCCAGCTCCATCCAGTGCCTCTGTGACCCAGCTCCAGTCCTCAGCCAATACCCCTGTGACCCAGCTCCATCCAGTGCCCCTGTGACCTCGCTACAGTATTTATCCAGTGCCCCTGTGACATCACTACTGTATTTATCCAGTGCCCCTGTGACATCACTACAGTATTTATCCAGTGCCCCTGTGACATCACTACTGTATTTATCCAGTGCCCCTGTGACCTCACTACAGTATTTATCCAGTGCCTCTGTGACCTCGCTACAGTATTTATCCAGTGCCCCTGTGACATCACTACAGTATTTATCCAGTGCCCCTGTGACATCACTACAGTATTTATCCAGTGCCCCTGTGACATCACTACTGTATTTATCCAGTGCCCCTGTGACCTCACTACAGTATTTATCCAGTGCCTCTGTGACCTCGCTACAGTATTTATCCAGTGCCTCTGTGACCTCACTACAGGATTTATCCAGTGCCCCTGTGACCTCACTACAGTATTTATCCAGTGCCCCTGTGACCTCACTACAGTATTTATCCAGTGCCCCTGTGACCTCACTACAGTATTTATCCAGTGCCTCTGTGACCTCACTACAGTATTTATCCAGTGCCTCTGTGACCTCACTACAGTATTTATCCAGTGCCCCTGTGACATCACTACTGTATTTATCCAGTGCCCCTGTGACCTCACTACAGTATTTATCCAGTGCCTCTGTGACCTCACTACAGTATTTATCCAGTGCCTCTGTGACCTCACTACAGTATTTATCCAGTGCCCCTGTGACCTCACTACAGTATTTATCCAGTGCCTCTGTGACCTCACTACAGTATTTATCCAGTGCCTCTGTGACCTCACTACAGTATTTATCCAGTGCCCCTGTGACATCACTACTGTATTTATCCAGTGCCCCTGTGACCTCACTACAGTATTTATCCAGTGCCCCTGTGACATCACTACAGTATTTATCCAGTGCCCCTGTGACCTCACTACAGTATTTATCCAGTGCCCCTGTGATCTCACTACAGTATTAATCCAGTGCCCCTGTGACATCACTACAGTATTTATCCAGTGCCCCTGTGATCTCACTACAGTATTAATCCAGTGCCCCTGTGACCTCACTACAGTATTTATCCAGTGCCCCTGTGACATCACTACAGTATTTATCCAGTGCCCCTGTGACCTCACTACAGTATTTATCCAGTGCCTCTGTGACCTCACTACAGTATTTATCCAGTGCCTGTGACCTCACTACAGTATTTATCCAGTGCCCCTGTGACATCACTACTGTATTTATCCAGTGCCTCTGTGACCTCACTACAGTATTTATCCAGTGCCCCTGTGACCTCACTACAGTATTTATCCAGTGCCTCTGTGACCTCACTACAGTATTTATCCAGTGCCCCTGTGACCTCACTACAGTATTTATCCAGTGCCCCTGTGACATCACTACTGTATTTATCCAGTGCCTCTGTGACCTCACTACAGTATTTATCCAGTGCCCCTGTGACCTCACTACAGTATTTATCCAGTGCCTCTGTGACCTCACTACAGTATTTATCCAGTGCCCCTGTGACCTCACTACAGTATTTATCCAGTGCCTCTGTGACCTCACTACAGTATTTATCCAGTGCCCCTGTGACCTCACTACAGTATTTATCCAGTACCCCTGTGACCTCACTATAGTATTTATCCAGTGCCTCTGTGACCTCACTACAGTATTTATCCAGTGCCTCTGTGACCTCACTACAGTATTTATCCAGTGCCCCTGTGACATCACTACTGTATTTATCCAGTGCCTCTGTGACCTCACCACAGTATTTATCCAGTGCCTCTGTGACCTCACTACAGTATTTATCCAGTGCCCCTGTGACCTCACTACAGTATTTATCCAGTGCCCCTGTGACCTCACTACAGTATTTATCCAGTGCCCCTGTGACCTCACTACAGTATTAATCCAGTGCCTCTATGACCTCACTACAGTATTTATCCAGTGCCCCTGTGACATCACTACAGTATTTATCCAGTGCCCCTGTGATCTCACTACAGTATTAATCCAGTGCCTCTGTGTCCTCGCTACAGAATTTATCCAGTGCCTCTGTGACCTCTACAGTATTTATCCAGTGCCTCTGTGACATCACTACAGTATTTATCCAGTGCCCCTGTGACCTCACTACAGTATTTATCCAGTGCCCCTGTGACCTCACTACAGTATTTATCCAGTGCCCCTGTGACCTCACTACAGTATTTATCCAATGCCCCTGTGACCTCACTACAGTATTTATCCAGTGCCCCTGTGACATCACTACAGTATTTATCCAGTGCCCCTGTGACCTCACTACAGTATTTATCCAGTGCCCCTGTGACCTCACTACAGTATTAATCCAGTGCCTCTATGACCTCACTACAGTATTTATCCAGTGCCCCTGTGACATCACTACAGTATTTATCCAGTGCCCCTGTGATCTCACTACAGTATTTATCCAGTGCCCCTGTGTCCTCGCTACAGAATTTATCCAGTGCCCCTGTGACCTCACTACAGTATTTATCCAATGCCCCTGTGACCTCACTACAGTATTTATCCAGTGCCCCTGTGACATCACTACAGTATTTATCCAGTGCCCCTGTGACCTCACTACAGTATTTATCCAGTGCCCCTGTGACCTCACTACAGTATTTATCCAGTGCCCCTGTGACATCACTACAGTATTTATCCAGTGCCCCTGTGATCTCACTACAGTATTAATCCAGTGCCTCTGTGTCCTCGCTACAGAATTTATCCAGTGCCCCTGTGACCTCACTACAGTATTTATCCAATGCCCCTGTGATCTCACTACAGTATTTATCCAGTGCCCCTGTGACCTCACTACAGTATTTATCCAGTGCCCCTGTGACCTCACTACAGTATTTATCCAATGCCCCTGTGACCTCACTACAGTATTTATCCAGTGCCCCTGTGACATCACTACAGTATTTATCCAGTGCCCCTGTGACCTCACTACAGTATTTATCCAGTGCCCCTGTGACCTCACTACAGTATTAATCCAGTGCCTCTATGACCTCACTACAGTATTTATCCAGTGCCCCTGTGACATCACTACAGTATTTATCCAGTGCCCCTGTGATCTCACTACAGTATTTATCCAGTGCCTCTGTGACCTCTACAGAATTTATCCAGTGCCTCTGTGACCTCTACAGTATTTATCCAGTGCCCCTGTGACCTCACTACAGTATTTATCCAGTGCCCCTGTGACCTCACTACAGTATTTATCCAATGCCCCTGTGACCTCACTACAGTATTTATCCAGTGCCCCTGTGACCTCACTACAGTATTTATCCAGTGCCCCTGTGACATCACTACAGTATTTATCCAGTGCCCCTGTGACCTCACTACAGTATTTATCCAGTGCCCCTGTGACCTCACTACAGTATTTATCCAGTGCCCCTGTGACATCACTACAGTATTTATCCAGTGCCCCTGTGACCTCACTACAGTATTTATCCAGTGCCTCTGTGACCTCGCTACAGTATTTATCCAGTGCCCCTGTGACATCACTACAGTATTTATCCAGTGCCCCTGTGACCTCACTACAGTATTTATCCAGTGCCCGTGACCTCACTACAGTATGTATCCAGTGCCCCTGTGACATCACTACAGTATTTATCCAGTGCCTCTGTGACCTCACTACAGTATTTATCCAGTGCCTCTGTGACCTCACTACAGTATTTATCCAGTGCCTCTGTGACCTCACTACAGTATTTATCCAGTGCCTCTGTGACCTCACTACAGTATTTATCCAGTGCCCCTGTGACCTCACTACAGTATTTATCCAGTGCCTCTGTGACCTCACTACAGTATTTATCCAGTGCCCCTGTGACCTCACTACAGTATTTATCCAGTGCCTCTGTGACCTCACTACAGTATTTATCCAGTGCCCCTGTGACCTCACTACAGTATTTATCCAGTGCCTCTGTGACCTCACTACAGTATTTATCCAGTGCCCCTGTGACCTCACTACAGTATTTATCCAGTGCCCCTGTGACCTCACTACAGTATTTATCCAGTGCCTCTGTGACCTCACTACAGTATTTATCCAGTGCCTCTGTGACCCCACTACAGTATTTATCCAGTGCCTCTGTTACCTCACTACAGTATTTATCCAGTGCCTCTGTGACCCCACTACAGTATTTATCCAGTGCCTCTGTGACCTCACTACAGTATTAATCCAGTGCCTCTGTGACCTCACTACAGTATTTATCCAGTGCCTCTGTGACCCCGCTCCATGCTGGGCAGGCACTCTATCTTATAGATTCCTGGGCCGATCTCCGTGGGTTTTGTTCCACTTTAAGGAACCGCAAAGCAACGAGGGCCCCTGTAAACTGAATGAACGGACCACAAAGCGCGATGAACAGTTTGCGGCCATATAAAACGATGGATAAACATCAAATACAGAAAGTCAAATCTCGCCCCCACGGAACGGAGGGGGGGGGGGGGGGGTCATCGGCTAGTACCTGTGTGACGATGGAGTCCAGGCCGCTCTGCCCCCAGGCGTAGTCCCCGGGGTTCGAATGCAGCATGCCACTCCTTGGAACAAAAACCAAAACGTTATTCACGCTGCCCACAGACAGGGGGCGCCCTCTGGCCGCAGGCAGTACAGCAAACAGGAGAAATGTACAAGAAACAGACATGGATGGAGGCAGGGAGGTTTCTAGGGGAGGGTGAGCGCACTGGGCACCATGGCCAGAAGGGGGCGCCTTTATAGAGGTATATATAAGGATATATCAATAGATATATCAAAGGCGAAACTCCGTGTGTCCCCCTTGTACAGACCAAATAAATATATTCAAGGGATGAACATTAAACTATTTTCTGTACTTAAAGCGGACCCTCACCCTGAATAAGAGCCTATCTTGTATGTTTCCCACACCCTGTACATACAGTTTGCCCACATTAATCCGGACCTTCACCCTGAATAAGAGCCTATCTTATACGTTTCCCCACCCTGTACACATTACCCACATTAAAAATCATCCTACCTGCATCCACAGCATGTTATGAGCCTTTAAACATCCAAGATGGCGGCTCATGGAACATCAGGCTGCCTGCGGATAGGAAGAGTCTTCTGACTGTGCCGCTCTGCATTCTGGGATTGCTGTCCTTTTCCTGACCCCCGGCTCTGCTCTGTCTGTGCAAAGCACAGCTATAACCCCGCCTCCTGCCTTTTTGACCCCTCTCCTCAGTATGTGTGATGCTTCTGAGGCAAGATGGCGGCGCCCGTATCCTAGAGTCCTGAACAGAGTTGCAGCCCAGTAGGGGAAAGAATAATCAGTGACTAAAAACGTATATATTAGTTTTAGATGCTGGTTGCTAAAAATAGATGCTAAAAATAGTTTAAGGGTTTGGGCTTTTCATTAAATCGTGCTGAAGGTCCAGTTTTAAAAACATCAATATTTATTTTAATCACACAATTAAAATGATAAAACAAACGTCACATGTGTCACGATTCCTTTTTGTGCAGCAGAATCCCGAAGATTCAGTGCCGCACAAGCAACACTTTTTCCTTTGTTATAGCGATATCAAGGACTATACAAAATTTGTATATTTTTATGAACACCCAGAACACGTAACTATGCGAAAAAGTGACACATTTTAATAAAGGTGATAAATTGCTTAATAGGTATAAAATAACGAGTACAAAAAGGTATAAGACAAAGCTTTAGCATGTTATACATGCAGAATGTATCTGTATATTGCAGAAAGTCTATGACATGGCATAGGGATTAACTCCGCGGGGTTTATCAATAATACCATTTTGTAAATACTCACCTTGTAAAATGGGTATTATGAGTATGTCACACACCCCGCTTCAAGAATCCATAACATGTGGGTAATATCGTCCTGAAGAGGGCGTTCCTGCAGAGATGATAGCAAAAGAAAACCCCTCCCTGATCCATAAATACCTGGGACCTCCCACTCACTACCCAGTATACAGAAAGCAGTAAGGTAAGGGACCAGGAAGAGGCAAATATAAACAACAACCACGCAAAGTTCGCAATAAAGAGGATCCTGAATACAAAAGGGCGGGTTGAAGCGGGGTGTGTGACATACTCATAATACCCATTTTACAAGGTGAGTATTCACAAAATGGTATTATTCTTAGTATGTCACACACCCCGCTTCAAAGAATCCATAACATGTGGGACATCCAACAGCAGTGTCCATAACAAGGGCGGGGATCCAAAACTAGGCAACAATGCACAACCTTAAACCACAACAGCTTGTAAAACTTTGCGGCCAAAAACAGCATCCGCTGATGCCCGAATATCAACCTTGTAAAACTTGGAAAAGGTGTGAACCGAAGACCAGGTAGCGGCCTTACAAACTTGCTCAACAGAAGCCTGGTGCTGAAAAGCCCAGGACGCACCAACTGCACGAGTAGAATGAGCAGTAACACGAAAAGGGGGACTCCTCCCCTTGGCAGAATAGGCCCCAATGATGGCCTGACGAATCCATTTACTAATGGAAGATTTGGCAGGAGCCAAACCTTTCCTAGGCCCGCAGGGCACCACAAAGAAAGCATCAGTCTTACGAAAGGAAGACGTAACCTCCAGATAATGTTCCACAACACGAACTACATCCAAGGAATGCAATGCCCTTTCCTTGTCGTCGCTGGGATTTGGGCATAGAAAGGGCAAAATAATGTCCTGATTCAGATGAAACTCCGAGACCACTTTAGGAAGAAAATCCTGCTTGAAACGAAAGACAACCTTGTCCTGATGTTTCTCGAAGTACGGAGCTTTAATGGATAAAGCTGCCAACTCAGAAACACGCCTAACCGAAGTGATAGCCACCAAAAAGGCCACCTTTTGCGTAAGAGAAGACAAAGCTATCTCACTCAAGGGCTCAAACGGAGGGCCCTGGAGAGCAGAAAGAACCAGGTTCAAATCCCAAACTGGAACAAAAGGCTTCCTAGGAGGCCGAACATGTGTAACACCTTGGAAAAAGGTCTTGACTAAGGGATGAAGTGCAAAAGACCTTTGGAAGAACACCGCCAGGGCAGAAACCTGCCCTTTCAATGTACTAAGCTGGAGCCCCAGATCTAGACCATGTTGGAGAAACTCTAAAATTCTAGGAATGGAGAACTCTCGACAAGAGAAAGACCTACTTTCACACCAATCAATATAGGCCCTCCAAGTCCTGTAGTAAATAGAAGAGGAAGAGCGCTTCCTGGCACAGATAAGAGTCTGAATCACCGCGTCAGAAAGACCTTCTTCCTTCAAGATGGCGGTTTCAGCAGCCATGCCGTCAAAGCCAGCGATGGTAAATTGGGATAGCGTAGCCGACCCTGGGTGAGCAGGTCCGGCAGCAGAGGCAGGGCGAACTGATCCTCTGCCAGTCTTACAAGGTCTGCGAACCAAACTCGCCTTGGCCACCTTGGGGCCACCAGAATTGCCGACGCACCATCCAAGGCCAGTTTGCGCAGCACTCTGGCTAGCATTGGGAACGGAGGAAACAGGTAAAGGAACCCCAGATCCCTCCAGTTTAGAGACATGGCATCCACTGTCAGAGCCAGAGGATCCTGCGAAAGAGACACAAAGACTGGAAGCTTGTGATTGTGACGAGAAGCAAAGAGGTCCACCGCTGGGACCCCCCACCTGAGACATATCGAACGAAACACCTTGGGACTGAGAGACCACTCCCCCTGACGAGAGGAGGCCCTGCTCAGCAAGTCCGCCTCCGTGTTCTCCACCCCCGGAATGTAGACTGCTGAGATACACGGGACGTGAGTCTCTGCCCAGTCCAGAATCAAAGACACTTCCCTGAGGGCACTCCTGCTGCGAGTCCCTCCTTGGTGATTGATGTAAGCAACCGCCGTTCTGTTGTCCGACCGGACCTGAACTGGCAGGCCTCTCAACTGATGAGTCAAGCGAAACAGAACCAACCTGATGGCTCTCAACTCCAGAACATTGATGGGCTCGTGAGCCTCCCGCGGGCCCCACAGACCCTGAAACTGGAGGTCCTTCCAAACACCCCCCCAACCTGACAGACTGGCATCCGTGGTGACTGTTTCCAAACACGGAGCCAGAAAAGATCTGCCCTTCAACAGATTGACCGACCCCAGCCACCATTGCAGGGATCGACGAACTCTGGGAGTCATCAGGAAGGACTGATCCAACGATAGAGGAGACTTGTCCCAAACCTTCAACAGATGAAGCTGAAGCGTCCTTGTGTGAAACTGCGCAAAGGGAACTGCCTCGAATGAGGCCACCATTAACCCCACCAGCCTCATCCCTAACCGGATGGTCGGATGAGGGGTTGACAAGAGAAGCCGAACTAACTCCTGAATCAAAAGAATATTGGCCTGGGGTAGAAACACCCTGGCCTGTGAAGTGTCCAGAGACATTCCCAGAAAGGTCAGAATTCTGGACGGAGAAAGAGAAGACTTGGGGTGGTTGATCACCCAACCGAACCTCTCCAGAGTGGACACCACCGCTCTGGTGTCCAACTCCGCTTGGTTGAAGGAAGAGGCCATGATCAGTAGATCGTCCAAATAGGGCACGATGCGGATACCCTGACCTCTGAGCAGAGCCATCACCCCCGCTAGCACCTTGGTGAACACCCGAGGAGCTGAGGTGAGACCGAAAGGAAGTGCCACAAACTGAAAGTGCCGATCCTCCACCACGAACCTGAGAAACCTCTGGTGTGCTGGAAAAACCGGAACGTGTAGATAAGCATCCTTGAAGTCTATGGACGTCAGAAAGTCTCCCTGACGAAGAGAGTGAATGGCCGAACGCAGCGTTTCCATGCGGAATTTCCTCGGCCGGATGAACCTGTTGAGAAACTTCAGATCCAAGATGGGTCGGACCAACCCGTCCTTCTTGGGTACCGTGAACAGATTGGAATAAAAGCCCCTGCCCCGATCTGAAGGGGGCACTGGGCAAATGACAGCCATGTCCAGAAGATTCTCCACTGCCACCAGGAGCCCCTGCGCCGCCAGAGGCTCCGACGGCATCCGAGACCTGACAAATCTGGAAGGGGGGCGGAGCTCGAACTCCAGCTTGTAGCCGGAAGACACCACTTCCCGGATCCATCTGTCCGAGACCTCTTGATCCCAGATCTGAGAGAAGTGCTGCAGCCGTCCCCCCACCCGCATGGGTGAGGGCGCCCCCTCATTGCTGAGCCGGCTTAGCGGCCGGTTTGGGCTTAGAGCCAAAAACTGTATCCAGAACGGGCACGTCCTCTGCCCCTGTTTCCGGAATCTCCTCTGGAAGAGGGAAATGCAGAACCCCTGCCAGATCTGGCCCCCCGAAAGGAGGGGGTAAAGGCAGGCGCCCCCCGAAAGGAGCGGCGTTGTTTCTTACGTTGAGGTAACCTACCACCCTTGGTGACAGAGTCCAATGTCTCTCCAAAGAGCCGTAGACCAACAAAGGGTAAAGCCGTCAGTGATTTTTTGGACATAAAATCGGCCGCCCACTGGCGCAGCCACACCGACCGCCGAATAGCCACAAGCAGAGCCGAAGTCCTACCACACATCATCAAAGTATCATCCAAGGCAGTCAACACAAAGGATAGAAACAACTCGCACCGTTTAAGGCTAAGGAACTCGTTACTACCAGGACGAAGCCCGGAAGAAGTCAACAGGTCCCTGACCACAGACCTGGTGGCCAACACCATTAGCTCCGAAGCGCACACAGGCCGGATGGCCGACCCAATGCTAGTAAAGCCATGAGAAGCCATCTGATACGTTTATCCTCTCCATCTTTGAGAGTGGAACAATCAGGTCTGTTTAACACCGAGGAGTTAGACAACCCCAAAACCGGTGCATCCACCTCGGGGGGAGATGCCCAGTGCTTGACCGCCTCAGAAGGAAAGGGATATTTCCTATCCCACCCCTGAGGGATGCCAGGGAGCCGAGCCGGCCTATCCCATTCCTTGTCAATGATTCTATCAAAATGGCGTTGCGTAGGAAACTCCAGGCGCGGCCTGGATTCCTCAAACAATTCACCTTTCTGCTGTGACGCCTCCTCGGGAGGGGAAATATTCAGAACTTCCAGCATGAGAGACAGAGCGTGAGGAGAGTCCAAGGATCTCCCTAAATCAGAAAGCTCGGCATCAGCGCCAGCAGACTGCTCATCATCCGAAAATTCTGAACCCTCATCAACCTCCCCCTCCTCTAGCTGGGGATAATCAGACCAATCCAGATTATCTCTGTCATCAAGAACATCCACCGGCGGAGCCGGCGACAAATGCTTTCTCTTAGACGGAGCCTTACGGGCGACCGAGCTAGAGAGCATTTTCTCAAGGCTAGCCAATCTGGCACACATCTCAGATTGCAGATCCCTGCCCATGACCACGTCACACGGGGCCCGAGTCAAGGCGGGAGGGGGGGCCCGACGCTTGGGGTTCGGACTGCCGCGTAATAGTTTGCTGTGCACATGGTATACACAGTAACACATCATCCCCAGTAATGGAAATCCCACACAACATACACTTTTTGGGATGCCCCGAAGGGGTCCCAGTCCCAGTATCCGGGGATGCCTCCATAAGGTGAATTTTGAGTGGTCGCTATGACCCAGGGAATTACGCCAGTTAGACAACCCGGGATGCCCCTTTAATGTCCCGAGTGGTAGGATTTGTGATGCTAAAATGGACCCAGGGACCCAGGATCAGGAGAGACCTTCCAATACTACAGAAGATCCTCCTGGATAACCTTCACCTAAAAGACAGAGAGAGACCCATAAGTCCCTACAATAAGACTTAACAGATAAAGAAAAGAAGAAATAAATGAGGCCCACAGGGCCACTCACAGACGCTGCGGTGAACAATCCGCCTCAGAACAATGGCGATCTCTGAGGTGAAGTGAAGAGAAGAAGAACGGCCGTGCCAGGGGCGTGGTCTGCGCAGCCCGCGCAAAGCTGATCTGTGCCCCCTTAGCTGCCTAGTAACAGGGAGCTGCCTAGTAACAGGGAGCTCAGCTCCGCAGCGGCGCCAGTACAGAGGAGGGCGGAGCCGCGGCGACGCGCCGAAAGCCCGGCTCCGCCCCCTCTCCAGTGTGAATGAAGCGTGAGGGAAGAAGTCCCTCACACACCAGCCCAGAGAGCGGCGCCGCCGACAACCGCGGCGCCGGCTGCCTTGACAACGGGTGCGTCTGCTTTCACTAGCGGAGCACCCGCCCCGCTCGCTGCGGCGAGGAATGAAGGAGAGAACGGGGGCTGGCCGCGGCAGAGCGCCGAGTGCCAGCCCCGCCCCCCCAAAGCGCGTGAGGTAAAAAAAAAAAAAAAAAAAAAATCACCTCACAGACTGAAAAACCCCGGCACCCGGCTGCAATGACAGCCGCGGTGCTGCCACATAGTAACAAACAGAATGACTCATTGAGGAATTACTACCAGATACACACATCAATAAAGAGAAAGTGAATAAAACTAACCCCTATGAGAGGAACCCCCAGCCCCCATAGTTGGTAAAAGGGAAGGGCCCCCCCCCAGGGGAAAAGTCAAGGGACGGGGCATCCCAAACCGGGATCACCTACCCGGTATGACCGCCTACCCTCTCTTTTAGGGTCTCACGGTGGAGCTCTGCTCCTCAGCACCAGAGGTGCCAATGTACCCTCGCTCGGGCCAGCAGCCAAGACTGTGGAGGCATGTAATATGAGGTAAATTTTGGGACAAACAGGAGTCCGAGCGGAAATGATCAAAATAAGAGGCCGGGCGTTACCCCGGCTACCTGAAATCCCCCTGTGCAAGGAGGAGCCATCATCTTCTGACTTGCTCGCCGTCTGCAGAGATGGAAAACTGGGTAGTGAGTGGGAGGTCCCAGGTATTTATGGATCAGGGAGGGGCTTTCTTTTGCTATCATCTCTGCAGGAACGCCCTCTTCAGGACGATATTACCCACATGTTATGGATTCTTGAAGCGGGGTGTGTGACATACTAAGAATATAAGGTTTTCTTCTCTATTGTTACTATTCACCTGTGGTGCTCCAATTTAGTCAGTGTCACAACGATCACCAATAATAAGTAAATGACGTACCAGATCAATTTGTATGGTAGTACATGTCTAACAAATCAATTTAGGTCTCCTGAGTCCACATCAACTACATATGCGTGGATGATATATAATATATATTAAATAGATAGATATATATATAAAATAGATATATATTAGATAGATAGATATTAGATATCTATCCATCCCATATCCATCTATCCATCCCATATCCATCTATCCATCCCATATCCATCTATCCATCCCATATCCATCTATCCATCCCATATCCATCTCATATCCATCCCATATCCATCTCATATCCATCTCATATCCATCCCATATCCATCCCATATCCATCCCATATCCATCCCATATCCATCCCATATCCATCCCATATCCATCTATCCATCCCATATCCATCTATCCATCCCATATCCATCTATCCATCCCATATCCATCTCATATCCATCTATCCATCCCATATCCATCTATCCATCCCATACCCATCTATCCATCCCATATCCATCTATCCATCCCATATCCATCTATCCATCCCATATCCATCTCATATCCATCCCATATCCATCCATTCCATATCCATCTATCCATCCCATATCCATCTATCCATCTCATATCCATCCCATATCCATCTATCCATTCCATATCCATCTATCTATCCATTCCATATCCATCTATCTATCCATTCCATATCCATCTATCTATCCATCCCATATCCATCTATCCATCCCATATCCATCTATCCATCCCATATCCATCTATCCATCCCATATCCATCTATCCATCCCATATCCATCTATCCATCCCATATCCATCCCATATCCATCTATCCATCCCATATCCATCTATCCATCACATATCCATCTATCCATCACATATCCATCTATCCATCCCATATCCATCTATCCATCCCATATCCATCTATCCATCCCATATCCATCTATCCATCCCATATCCATCTATCCATCCCATATCCATCTCATATCCATCCCATATCCATCCCATATCCATCTCATATCCATCTCATATCCATCCCATATCCATCCCATATCCATCTCATATCCATCTATCCATCCCATATCCATCTATCCATCCCATATCCATCTATCCATCCCATATCCATCTATCCATCCCATATCCATCTATCCATCCCATATCCATCCATCCATTCCATATCCATCCATCCATCCCATATCCATCTATCCATCCCATATCCATCTATCCATCCCATATCCATCTATCCATCCCATATCCATCTCATATCCATCTATCCATCCCATATCCATCTATCCATCCCATAGCCATCTATCCATCCCATATCCATCTATCCATCCCATATCCATTCCATATCCATCCATCCATTCCATATCCATCCATCCATCCCATAGCCATCCATCCATCCCATAGCCATCTATCTATCCATTACATATCCATCTATCCATCCCATATCCATCTATCCATCCCATATCCATCTCATATCCATCTATCCATCCCATATCCATCTATCCATCCCATATCCATCTATCCATCCCATATCCATCTATCCATCCCATATCCATCCCATATCCATCTATCCATTCCATATTTATCCATCCATCCCATATCCATCTATCTATCCATTACATATCCATCTATCCATCCCATATCCATCTATCCATCCCATATCCATCTATCCATCCCATATCCATCTATCCATCCCATATCCATCTATCCATCCCATATCCATCTATCCATCCCATATCCATCTATCCATCCCATATCCATCCATCCATCCCATATCCATCCATCCATCCCATATCCATCCATCCATTCCATATCCATCCATCCATCCCATATCCATCTATCCATCCCATATCCATCTATCCATCCCATATCCATCTATCCATCCCATATCCATCCATCCATCCCATATCCATCCATCCATCCATCCCATATCCATCCATCCATCCCATATCCATCTATCCATCCCATATCCATCTATCCATCCCATATCCATCTATCCATCTCATATCCATCCCATATCCATCCATTCCATATCCATCTATCCATCCCATATCCATCCCATATCCATCCCATATCCATCTATCCATTCCATATCCATCTATCCATCCCATATCCATCTATCCATCCCATATCCATCTATCCATCTCATATCCATCTATCCATCTCATATCCATCTATCCATCCCATATCCATCTCATATCCATCCCATATCCATCTCATATCCATCTCATATCCATCCCATATCCATCTCATATCCATCCCATATCCATCCATTCCATATCCATCTATCCATTCCATATCCATCTATCCATCCCATATCCATCTATCCATCCCATATCCATCTATCCATCCCATATCCATCTATCCATCCCATATCCATCTATCCATCCCATATCCATCTATCCATCCCATATCCATACCATATCCATCCATTCCATATCCATCCCATATCCATCTATCCATCCCATATCCATCTATCCATCCCATATCCATCTATCCATCCCATATCCATCTATCCATCCCATATCCATCTATCCATCCCATATCCATACCATATCCATCCATTCCATATCCATCTATCCATCCCATATCCATCTATCCATCTCATATCCATCTATCCATCCCATATCCATCCCATATCCATCCCATATCCATCTATCCATCCCATATCCATCTATCCATCCCATATCCATACCATATCCATCCATTCCATATCCATCTATCCATCCCATATCCATCTATCCATCCCATATCCATCTATCCATCCCATAGCCATCTATCCATCCCATATCCATCTCATATCCATCTATCCATTCCATATCCATCTATCCATCCCATATCCATCTATCCATCCCATAGCCATCTATCCATCCCATAGCCATCTATCCATCCCATATCCATCCCATATCCATCTATCCATCCCATATCCATCTATCCATCCCATATCCATCTATCCATCCCATATCCATCTATCCATCCCATAGCCATCTATCCATCCCATATCCATCTATCCATCCCATAGCCATCTATCCATCCCATAGCCATCTATCCATCCCATAGCCATCTATCCATCCCATATCCATCTATCCATCCCATATCCATCTATCCATCCCATATCCATCTATCCATCCCATAGCCATCTATCCATCCCATAGCCATCTATCCATCCCATAGCCATCTATCCATCCCATATCCATCTATCCATCCCATATCCATCTATCCATCCCATATCCATCTATCCATCCCATATCCATCTATCCATCCCATATCCATCTATCCATCTCATATCCATCTATCCATCCCATATCCATCTATCCATCCCATAGCCATCTATCCATCCCATATCCATCTATCCATCCCATATCCATCTATCCATCCCATATCCATCTATCCATCTATCCATCCCATATCCATCTATCCATCCCATATCCATTCCATATCCATCCCATATCCATCCCATATCCATCTATCCATCCCATATCCATTCCATATCCATCCCATATCCATCCCATAGCCATCCCATAGCCATCTATCCATCCCATAGCCATCTCATATCCATCTATCCATCCCATATCCATCTATCCATCCCATATCCATCTATCCATCCAATATCCATCTATCCATCCAATATCCATCTATCCATCCCATATCCATCTATCCATCCCATATCCATCTATCCATCCCATATCCATCTATCCATCCCATATCCATCTATCCATCCCATAGCCATCTATCCATCCCATAGCCATCTATCCATCCCATAGCCATCTATCCATCCCATATCCATCTATCCATCCCATAGCCATCTATCCATCGCATATCCATCTCATATCCATCTATCCATCCCATAGCCATCCCATATCCATCCCATATCCATCCCATATCCATCCCATATCCATCCCATATCCATCCCATAGCCATCTATCCATCCCATATCCATCTCATATCCATCTATCCATCCCATATCCATCTATCCATCCCATATCCATCTATCCATTCCATAGCCATCCCATATCCATCTCATATCCATCTATCCATCCCATATCCATCTATCCATCCCATATCCATCTATCCATCCCATATCCATCTATCCATCCCATAGCCATCCCATATCCATCCCATATCCATCTATCCATCCCATAGCCATCTATCCATCCCATATCCATCTCATATCCATCTATCCATCCCATATCCATCTATCATCCCATATCCATCTATCCATCCCATATCCATCTATCCATCCCATATCCATCTATCCATCCCATATCCATCTATCCATCCCATATCCATCTATCCATCCCATATCCATCTATCCATCCCATATCCATCTATCCATCTCATAGCCATCTATCCATCCCATAGCCATCTATCCATCCCATATCCATCTATCCATCCCATATCCATCTATCCATCCCATATCCATCTATCCATCCCATATCCATCTATCCATCCCATATCCATCTATCCATCTCATAGCCATCTATCCATCCCATATCCATCTATCCATCTCATAGCCATCTATCCATCCCATAGCCATCTATCCATCCCATATCCATCTATCCATCCCATATCCATCTATCCATCTCATAGCCATCTATCCATCCCATAGCCATCTATCCATCCCATATCCATCTATCCATCCCATATCCATCTATCCATCTCATAGCCATCTATCCATCCCATAGCCATCTATCCATCCCATATCCATCTATCCATCCCATATCCATCTATCCATCTCATATCCATCTATCCATCCCATATCCATCTATCCATCCCATATCCATCTATCCATCCCATATCCATCTATCCATCCCATATCCATCTATCCATCTCATATCCATCTATCCATCCCATATCCATCTATCCATCTCATATCCATCTATCCATTCCATATCCATCTATCCATCCCATATCCATCTATCCATCCCATATCCATCTATCCATCCCATATCCATCTATCCATCCCATATCCATACCATATCCATCCATTCGATATCCATCTATCCATCCCATATCCATCTATCCATCTCATATCCATCTATCCATCCCATATCCATCTATCCATCTCATATCCATCTATCCATCCCATATCCATCTATCCATCCCATATCCATCTATCCATCCCATATCCATCTATCCATCCCATATCCATCTATCCATCCCATATCCATCCCATATCCATCTATCCATCCCATAGCCATCTCATATCCATCTATCCATCCCATATCCATCTATCCATTCCATATCCATCTCATATCCATCTATCCATCCCATATCCATCTATCCATCCCATATCCATCTATCCATCCCATATCCATCTATCCATCCCATATTCATCTATCCATTCCATATCCATCTCATATCCATCTATCCATCCCATATTCATCTATCCATTCCATATCCATCTCATATCCATCTATCCATCCCATATCCATTCCATACCCATCTATCCATTCCATATCCATCTATCCATCCCATATCCATTCCATACCCATCTATCCATTCCATATCCATCTATCCATCCCATAGCCATCTATCCATCCCATAGCCATCTATCCATCCCATATCCATCTCATATCCATCTATCCATCCCATATCCATCTATCCATCCCATATCCATCTATCCATCCCATATCCATCTATCCATCCCATATCCATCTATCCATCCCATAGCCATCTATCCATCCCATAGCCATCTATCCATCCCATATCCATCTATCCATCCCATATCCATCTATCCATTCCATATCCATCTATCCATCCCATATCCATCTATCCATCCCATATCCATCTATCCATCCCATATCCATCTATCCATCCCATAGCCATCTATCCATCCCATAGCCATCTATCCATCCCATAGCCATCTATCCATCCCATATCCATCTATCCATCCCATATCCATCTATCCATCCCATAGCCATCTATCCATCCCATAGCCATCTATCCATCCCATAGCCATCTATCCATCCCATAGCCATCTATCCATCCCATATCCATCTCATATCCATCTATCCATCCCATATCCATCTATCCATCCCATATCCATCTATCCATTCCATATCCATCCCATATCCATCTATCCATCCCATAGCCATCTATCCATCCCATAGCCATCTATCCATCCCATAGCCATCTATCCATCCCATAGCCATCTCATATCCATCTATCCATCCCATAGCCATCTATCCATCCCATAGCCATCTATCCATCCCATATCCATCCCATATCCATCTATCCATCCCATAGCCATCTATCCATCCCATATCCATCTCATATCCATCTATCCATCCCATATCCATCTCATATCCATCTATCCATCCCATATCCATCTATCCATCCCATAGCCATCTATCCATCCCATATCCATCTCATATCCATCTATCCATCCCATATCCATCTATCCATCCCATATCCATCTATCCATCCCATATCCATCTATCCATCCCATATCCATCTATCCATTCCATATCCATCTATCCATCCCATATCCATCTATCCATCCCATATCCATCTATCCATCTCATATCCATCTATCCATCCCATATCCATCTATCCATCTCATATCCATCCCATATCCATCTATCCATCCCATATCCATCTATCCATCCCATATCCATCTCATATCCATCTATCCATCCCATATCCATCTATCCATTCCATATTCATCTATCCATCCCATATCCATCTATCCATCCCATATCCATCCCATATCCATCTATCCATCCCATATCCATCTATCCATCCCATATCCATCCCATATCCATCCATTCCATATCCATATATCCATCCCATATCCATCCATCCCATATCCATCTATCCATCTCATATCCATCTATCCATCTCATATCCATCTATCTATCCATTCCATATCCATCTATCTATCCATCCCATATCCATCTCATATCCATCTATCCATCCCATATCCATCTATCCATCCCATATCCATCTATCCATCCCATATTCATCTATCCATCCCATATCCATCTATCCATCCCATATCCATCTATCCATCCCATATCCATCTATCCATCCCATATCCATCTATCCATCCCATATCCATCTATCCATCCCATATCCATCTATCCATCCCATATCCATCCCATATCCATCCATCCATCCCATATCCATCTATCCATCCCATATCCATCTATCCATCCCATATCCATCTATCCATCCCATATCCATCTCATATCCATCCCATATCCATCCCATATCCATCTATCCATCCCATATCCATCTATCCATCCCATATCCATCTATCCATCCCATATCCATCTATCCATCCCATATCCATCCCATATCCATCTATCCATCCCATATCCATCTATCCATTCCATATCCATCTATCCATCCCATATCCATCTATCCATCCCATATCCATCTATCCATCCCATATCCATCTATCCATCCCATATCCATCTATCCATCCCATATCCATCTATCCATCCCATATCCATCCCATATCCATCTATCCATCCCATATCCATCCCATATCCATCTATTCATCCCATATCCATCCCATATCCATCTATCCATCCCATATCCATCTATCCATCCCATATCCATCTATCCATCCCATATCCATCTATCCATCCCATATCCATCTATCCATCTCATATCCATCTATCCATCCCATATCCATCCCATATCCATCTATCCATCCCATATCCATCTATCCATCCCATATCCATCTCATATCCATCTATCCATCCCATATCCATCTATCCATCCCATATCCATCTATCCATCCCATATCCATCTATCCATCCCATATCCATCTATCCATCCCATATCCATCCCATATCCATCTATCCATCCCATATCCATCTATCCATCCCATTTCCATCCCATATCCATCTATCCATCCCATATCCATCCCATATCCATCTATCCATCCCATATCCATCTATCCATCCCATATCCATCTATCCATCCCATATCCATCTATCCATCCCATATCCATCTATCCATCCCATATCCATCCCATATCCATCTATCCATCCCATTTCCATCCCATATCCATCTATCCATCCCATATCCATCTATCCATCCCATATCCATCTATCCATCCCATATCCATCTATCCATCCCATATCCATCTATCCATCCCATATCCATCTATCCATCCCATATCCATCTATCCATCCCATATCCATCTATCCATCCCATATCCATCTATTCATCCCATTTCCATCCCATATCCATCTATCCATCCCATTTCCATCCCATATCCATCTATCCATCCCATATCCATCCCATATCCATCTATCCATCCCATATCCATCTCATATCCATCTATCCATCCCATATCCATCTATCCATCCCATATCCATCTATCCATCCCATATCCATCTATCCATCCCATATCCATCTATCCATCCCATATCCATCTCATATCCATCTATCCATCCCATATCCATCTATCCATCCCATATCCATCTATCCATCCCATATCCATCTATCCATCCCATATCCATCTATCCATCCCATATCCATCTATCCATCCCATATCCATCTATCCATCCCATATCCATCTATCCATTCCATATCCATCTATCCATCCCATAGCCATCTATCCATCCCATATCCATCTCATATCCATCTATCCATCCCATATCCATCTATCCATCCCATATCCATCTATCCATCCCATATCCATCTATCCATCCCATATCCATCTCATATCCATCTATCCATCCCATATCCATCTATCCATCCCATATCCATCTATCCATCCCATATCCATCTATCCATCCCATATCCATCTATCCATCCCATATCCATCTATCCATCCCATATCCATCTCATATCCATCTATCCATCCCATATCCATCTATCCATCCCATATCCATCTATCCATCCCATATACATCTATCCATCCCATATCCATCTATCCATCCCATATCCATCTATCCATCCCATATCCATCTATCCATCCCATATCCATCTATCCATCCCATATCCATCTATCCATCCCATATCCATCTATCCATCTCATATCCATCTATCCATCCCATATCCATCTATCCATCCCATATCCATCTCATATCCATCTATCCATTCCATATCCATCTATCCATCCCATATCCATCTATCCATCCCATAGCCATCTATCCATCCCATATCCATCTCATATCCATCTCATATCCATCCCATATCCATCTCATATCCATCTATCCATCCCATATCCATCTATCCATCCCATATCCATCTATCCATCTATCCATCCCATATCCATCTATCCATCCCATATCCATCTATCCATCCCATATCCATCTATCCATCCCATATCCATCCCATATCCATCTATCCATCCCATATCCATCTATCCATCCCATATCCATCTATCCATCCCATATCCATCTATCCATCTATCCATCCCATATCCATCTATCCATCCCATATCCATCTATCCATCCCATATCCATCTATCCATCCCATATCCATCTATCCATCCCATATCCATCTATCCATCCCATATCCATCTATCCATCCCATATCCATCTATCCATCCCATATCCATCCCATATCCATCTATCCATCCCATATCCATCTATCCATCCCATATCCATCTATCCATCCCATATCCATCTATCCATCCCATATCCATCTATCCATCCCATATCCATCCCATATCCATCTATCCATCCCATATCCATCTATCCATCCCATATCCATCCCATATCCATCTATCCATCCCATATCCATCTATCCATCCCATATCCATCCCATATCCATCTATCCATCCCATATCCATCTATCCATCCCATATCCATCTATCCATCTATCCATCCCATATCCATCTATCCATCCCATATCCATCTATCCATCCCATATCCATCTATCCATCCCATATCCATCTATCCATCCCATATCCATCCCATATCCATCTATCCATCCCATATCCATCTATCCATCCCATATCCATCTATCCATCCTCTCTCTCTCTCTCTTAATATATATATATATATATATATTCCTCCTTTAATCACTCACAAAAGGAGCCGTTTAGCAGCATGAATGAAAAGAAATTCAAAAAATACAATTCTGTGATTACTCACCTGTAGAATTGTTTTTATGGGTATCCAGCACGGGTTGCTTCGTCTTCAATTCTTCACATTTGGGTAATCCGCCACCAGGTGGCGCAGTCGACTGCAGAAAGACTTGTGACTCCTCCCGGCCCATAAAAGGCAGGAAATTACCCACAATACCCAGTGTTGAAAAGCAGTAATGCGAGAAGCCCGGGAGGCAAAAACTATGTTAATTAAACACAGCCCCACTAAGAACTCTCTCAAGAAAATCACCATAACAAGGCAAAAGAGGATAACAAAAAGCAAGGGTGGGATGAAGCGACCCGTGCTGGATACCCATAAAAACAATTCTACATGTGAGTAATCACAGAATTGTATTTTTCTTGGTATCCAGCACGGGTTGCTTCATCTTCAGTTCTTCACATTTGGGACATCCAAAAGCAGTGTCCAAGAAGAAGGGGGGGATCCCCAGTGAGCAACAGCAGATAGTTCAGACCACTACCGCCTGAAGCACTTTGCGACCAAAAACAGCATCAGCTGAGGCCCTAACGTCAACCCTGTAAAACTTAGAAAAGTACGAACTGAAGACCAAGTAGCGGCCTTACAAACCTGTTCAACTGAAGCCTGGTGCAGAAAAGCCCAAGAAGCACCAATAGCTCTAGTGGAGTGAGCTGTAAAACAGAAAGGGGGTTCCTTCCCCTTGGCAGAATACGCTTGCACCACCGCCTGTCTGATCCTCTTGCTGATAGTGGATTTGGCCAGAGGCAAGCCCTTCCTAGGTCTGGCAGGGAGAATAAACAGAGAGTCCGACTTCCGAAATGACTCCGTGGCAACCAAATAGTACTTAAGCGCCCTGACCACATCCAGAGAATGAAGAGTCCGTTCCTAGACGTTCTGTCCGAGACGCGACGCATCGAGGTGATAGCTACCAAAAACACCACCTTCAGAGTCAGAATGGACAGAGCCGCATCGCACTAGGGCTCAAAGGGAGGACCCTGGAGAGCAGAAAGCACCAAGTTCAAATCCCACACCAGTAACAAAGGCTTACGCGGAGGACGCACGTGGGTGACTCCCTGAAAAAAAGTCTTGATAAGTCTAGGATTGGCGAAAGATCTTTGGAAAAAATTGCCAAGGCCGAAACCTGTCCTTTGAGGGTACTCAATTGTAAACCCGACTCTAAACCATGTTGTAGAAACTCCAAAATCCTGGAAATGGAAAAGGTGCGACAAGGAAGAGACTTAGACTCACACCAGGCAATGTAAGCGTGCCAGACCCTGTAATAAATCATAGAAGAAGATTTCTTCCGAGCCTGAATCATGGTACCAACAACCCCTTATCCATCAGGATGGAGGTTTCAGCAGCCAAGCTGTCAAAGCCAGCGTTTGTAAATTGGGATGGCGTAGCTGTCCCTGATTGCGGAGCCCTGGATCTTCGGGCATGACGAAGTGATCCACCGCCATCTGGACGACGTCTGCGAACCATACTCTTCTCGGCCAGCGGGGGGCCACCAGAATGGTCGGTACCCCCTCCTGGGCTATCTTGCGCAGCACAAGACCCAGCAGAGGAAAGGGGAGAGGAAATGCATAGAGAAGTCAAAACTCCGTCCAAGGAATTGCTAGCACGTCCGTGGCGAAGGCTAGAGGATCTCGACAGGGAGATGAACATTGGAAGCTGGTCATTTTGACGGGACGCAAACAGGTCCACGTCCGGCTGACCCCAGCGGCGACACAGGGCGTAAAAGATCTTGTTGCTGAGAGACCATTGCCCCAGACGAGACGACCCCCTGCTTAGGGAGTCCGCCTCCTGGCACTCCACCTCCGGGATGTAAACCGCCAAGATGCAGGGAATATTCTCCTCTGCCCAAGATATGATCAGTGACACCTCCTTGAGGGCTCATTTGCTCCGAGTCCCGCCCCGATTACTGATGTAGGCGACCGCCGTCTGATTGTCCAAGAGGACCTGGACCGCACTACCCCGAAGGTGGAGAGTCAAATGAGAGAGGACCAACCTGATCGCTCTCAGCTCCAGAAGATTGATAGGCACGTGGGGCTCCTGAGGACCCCACTGGCCGTGGAACTTCAGAGATTGCCAAAACCCTCCCCAACCGGTCAGGCTGGCGTCCGTGGTGACAATCTCTCAGCACGGGAGGTAGAAAGGACCTGCCCACTAGAAGGTTTCTCGAGTCCAACCACCACGAGAGGGACTGTCTGGCCAGTGGGGACAGAGCAAATTCCTGCTCCAGGGACTCCTGTGACTGATCCCAAACGGTCAAAAAATTCAACTGAAGAGGCCTGATGTGGAACTGAGCGAAGGGAACAGCCTCGAAGCAAGACACCATGAGGCCCACCAACTGCATCCCCAGACAGATGGAGGGATGTGGACACGACAACAAGGCCAGCGTCTGCATCTGAAGACCCTACACCTTCTGCTGAGGAAGGAACACCTTCACCTGAGACGTATCCAACGTCATGCCCAGGAAGGAGTGATTGAAGACTTGGGATAATTGATCACCCAACCAAAAGCCTCGAGGGTGGACAAAACCTTCTGAGTATCGCTCTCGGCCTGTTGAAGCGACTGAGCAGCAATCAGCAAGTCGTCCAGGTAGGGAAGAATGTGAATGCCCTGGCCCCTCAGGAGAGCCATGACACCCGCCAACACCTTGGTGAACACCCGAGGAGCCGAAGAGATACCAAACGGCAGGGCCACAAACTGGAAGTGTTGGTCCTCCAAGGCGAACCTAAGAAACTTCTGATGTCCCCGGAAGATGGGGACGTGCAGATAGGCATCCTTGATGTCCACCGTGGTCATGAAATGCCCGGGCCGTAGACTGTACGGTCTCCATGCGGAAGGGTTTGAACCTGACAAATCTGTGGAGACCCTTCAGGTCCAGGATGGGTCTCAGAGAGCCGTCCTTCTTGGGCACCGTGAAAAGATTGGAGTAGAACCCCCGACCCTGCTCCTGAAGAGGCACAGGACAAATCACTCCAGATGACAGAAGTCGCTGGACAGCCAACCTCAGGCCCTGTGCCATCAAGGGGTTTTAGGAAATCCGGGACCAAAGAAATCTTGGGGGGGGCCAAGCTGCCAGCTCTATCTTGTAGCCGGAAGACACAACCTCCTGAATCCACCGGTCCGAGACGTGTTGTCTCCAGATGTGAGCAAAGAGCAGAAGCCGTCCCCCCATCCGGATGGGTGAGGGCGCCTCCTCATGCCTGAGGGGGCTTGGTGGGGGGCTTAGGCTTGGATCCCCAGGAGAGACCGGGACGACCGCAGGCCCTACCTCATCCCCAGGATTCCCTGCGACCGCCAGGGAAGGAAGAGCCCGCATCCCCCTCTGAAGGGACGAAAGTGAAGAAGACCCCCGAAGGGTCCATGAATGCTTCTGGCGCTGAGGGTGCCGGCCATCCTTGGCCAAGAGATCAAGATGCTCCCCAAAGAGACGGAGTCCCAAGAAAGGGAGTCCGGTGAGAGACTTCTTGGCAGCAGCATTGGCCGGACACTGCTGCAGCCAAATAGACCGACAAAGAGCAACCAGCAGAACCGAAGCCCTACCGCCAAGCCGGACAGCATCGTTCATGGCTGAGAGCACAAGCCAAAAGTTCCTTATACTCGTCCGCTCGCTTGCGGGAACGAGTAGCCTCAACAAGGCGCTTAACCTTCTTTTTAATGGCAATGGATACAATGGCCGCGGCACCCACAGGGTGCAGACCAGCCCCCACAAAGGTGAAGGCATGGCAAGCAAGCTGGTCCATGCGCCGATCAGCATTATCACGTAAGGTAGTAGTGTCCGGAGACGGCATAACAGAAGTATTAGAGAGCCCCAGGACAGGAGCGTCCACCTCCGGGGGACAAGACCAAAGCCTCATAGGCATCATCATCATCAGCAAAGAGTGAGTAGGCCGGTTCCAAATGCCGCTTCTTACTGGAAGCCTTACTGACTGCCGGGCGTGCCAATTGCCGTTCAAGGCTGGCCACGCGTAATGCCAGGTCTGAATGGGGCCCCCGGCTGACCTCCCCCTCACTGGGGGCTAAGTGTAGACGCGGGGGTGTCGGCGAAGCCCCAGGTAGAATGGGACTGGGAAGTGGGACGCTAGGCCCATCCTGTTCCGCAATAACGCTCTGGGCGCAGGGGACACAAACTGCGCTGCGGCCGCTCAAAGGGGATATACCACAGACAAGACACAGAGGGGCCCCCAAGCTCACTATGCCCAGAGGCCTCCATATGGTGATTCCGCAAACAGTGTGCCAAGGCAACAGGCGCTGATGTCCCAGACCCGGGATGCCCCACAGCCAGTGTAAAGTGGACAGGGGGGGAGGGGAGGACCGGGAGAAACCACAAGTAATCAGGGACCCGCCTGGAAGACACAAAAGGGACAGAAGTTGAGCATCCCACAGCGCATGCACAAGAAAAACATATAGTCAAGAGGAGGAGAGACTCACGGACCGGGTGCAGGCCAGGGACTCCTGTGACCAGCGCAGCAGGAGAGAGGATCCTCAGTGCAGCGGCGACAGAGCAGACCTCGCTACAGGCCGGAGAGCGCGTTCCAGGTTGGGCATTCAAGAATGGCCACTGAAGCTGGTACTTAAACCAATGCAACCAATTAATCGAGGGATTACTTCCAGACACACCACATGAACAGCGCATGCGTCCAGCAAGGCGCCGGGCGAGGAGACCGCAAGGTACCTTGAGGGGCGGATCGCGTCATTGCGCGGCCCTGGCAGCGCGCGAGAACCTCCGGGCGCCCGAGCACAAGAATGGCGCCCCCCCCACAGCACGCCCCCGCCGCGCCAGCAGAGCCGGCCGGGAGAGAAGAGAGGGCACAGCAAGGCGCATGATGGAGGGAAGAAAAGGGGGGAATCATCAAGCAGCAGCCAAGGACACATCAGTAAAGCACCACAAATATACAGTGAAAAAATACACAATCAACAGTACATAATAAACCAGGCAAAAAAGGGTCCTCGGGTGGTTTCCTTCTTCCTCTCCAAAGACTGAGAACAGTGACGCTGCAGATTGGTCCCGCCCAACGTGTTTCGTCAGTACAGACTTAGTCATGGGCCATGGACTAAGTCTATACTGACGAAACGCGTTGGGCGGGACTAATCTACAGCCCCACTGCATCACTGTTCTCAGTCTTTGGAGAGGAAGAAGGAAGCGCAGCCTCTCCATTTTTTATGGTAAGCGTAACTAAAATTGGTTTTAATAGAACCTTACAAGATCCACGCATATATGTTGTTGATGAGGACTCAGGAGGACCTAAGTTGAATTGTTAGACATGTACTACCATACAAATTGATCTGGTACGTCATTTATTTATTATTGGTGATCGGCGTGACTCTGACTAAATTGGAGCACTACAGGTGAATATTACCAATAGAGAAGAAAACTTTAAATTGATAAACCCCGCAGAGTTAATCCTTATGCCATGTCATAGACTTTCTGCATGAAAACCGGACTGACACCTGTTTTTTTACTCCTTGCGCTGGGTTTTTGATTGTTATAAATTAATGTGCTTGTAAAGAAAGGTGAAAGAGAACACAAAGTTTTAAGCTTGATAGAGGAGCGCGGTTTGTGGGGTTTTCCCACATATCCTTATATATCTGTACAGCGACCACTAGGTGGCACTAGGTTACACAGCAATAGAGGCGCTGTGCAGCAGGAAAAATCCAGGCAGGATATAATGGTGATATAACCATATAACCAAGATGATATAACCATATAGTGAGTATGAAATACAAAGATACACAAGGGGAATAGCACAATGGCCGGCTATGACATTCATCGGTCATAAGGCAAAAATGTAAAGCAAAATACCTACCAATACCTACCTCTCTACCTCCTGATGAAGGTATAAACACCGAAACGTTGAGGGTTTTTTGGCGTTTCATCCACTAGGTTATACTGCTTTACATTCTTGCCTTATAACTGGTCATTTGTTGACTTTTCTTTCCAATGCCTTATTATCTCTATATAACAACTGACTGATGAATGGCATAGACTGTAAGCTCCTCAGGGGCGGGGCTCTCTCTCCTATTGTATCTTGTATTCAGAATATTCATTGTAAACTCTGCATTTATAATATGTTCTGTACGTTTCTACCCTGTCTGTAATTACTACTTTGTACAGCGCCACGGAAGATGATGGCGCTGTATCAAACAATAATACTAAATAATAATGACCGGTCGTTATAAACTCATAACACTGCTATGTTTCTGTCCTGTATGTTTCTGTCCTGTATGTTTCTGCCCTTTATGTTTCTGTCCTGTATGTTTCTGCCCTGTATGTTTCTGTCCTGTATGTTTCTGCCCTGTATGTTTCTGTCCTGTATGTTTCTGTCCTGTATGTTTCTGTCCTGTATGTTTCTACCCTTTATGTTTCTGCCCTGTATGTTTCTACCCTTTATGTTTCTACCCTGTATGTTTCTGTCCTGTATGTTTCTGTCCTGTATGTTTCTGTCCTGTATGTTTCTACCCTTTATGTTTCTACCCTTTATGTTTCTACCCTTTATGTTTCTGTCCTGTATGTTTCTGCCCTGTATGTTTCTGCCCTGTATGTTTCTGTCCTGTATGTTTCTACCCTTTATGTTTCTACCCTTTATGTTTCTACCCTTTATGTTTCTACCCTGTATGTTTCTGCCCTGTATGTTTCTGCCCTGTATGTTTCTGTCCTGTATGTTTCTGCCCTGTATGTTTCTACCCTGTATGTTTCTACCCTGTATGTTTCTGCCCTGTATGTTTCTGTCCTGTATGTTTCTGCCCTGTATGTTTCTGCCCTTTATGTTTCTGCCCTTTATGTTTCTGCCCTTTCTGCCCTTTATGTTTCTGCCCTTCTGTCCTGTATGTTTCTGCCCTGTATGTTTCTGTCCTGTATGTTTCTGCCCTGTATGTTTCTGTCCTGTATGTTTCTGTCCTGTATGTTTCTGTCCTGTATGTTTCTACCCTTTATGTTTCTACCCTTTATGTTTCTACCCTTTATGTTTCTGCCCTGTATGTTTCTGCCCTGTATGTTTCTGCCCTGTATGTTTCTGTCCTGTATGTTTCTGTCCTGTATGTTTCTGCCCTGTATGTTTCTGCCCTGTATGTTTCTACCCTGTATGTTTCTGCCCTGTATGTTTCTGTCCTGTATGTTTCTGCCCTGTATGTTTCTGCCCTGTATGTTTCTGCCCTGTATGTTTCTGTCCTGTATGTTTCTGCCCTGTATGTTTCTGTCCTGTATGTTTCTGCCCTGTATGTTTCTGTCCTGTATGTTTCTGCCCTGTATGTTTCTGCCCTGTATGTTTCTGCCCTGTATGTTTCTGCCCTGTATGTTTCTGTCCTGTATGTTTCTGCCCTGTATGTTTCTGTCCTGTATGTTTCTGCCCTGTATGTTTCTGTCCTGTATGTTTCTGCCCTGTATGTTTCTGCCCTGTATGTTTCTGCCCTGTATGTTTCTGCCCTGTATGTTTCTGTCCTGTATGTTTCTACCCTGTATGTTTCTGTCCTGTATGTTTCTGTCCTGTATGTTTCTGCCCTGTATGTTTCTACCCTGTATGTTTCTACCCTGTATGTTTCTGCCCTGTATGTTTCTGTCCTGTATGTTTCTGCCCTGTATGTTTCTGCCCTTTATGTTTCTGCCCTTTATGTTTCTGCCCTTTCTGCCCTTTATGTTTCTGCCCTTCTGTCCTGTATGTTTCTGTCCTGTATGTTTCTGTCCTGTATGTTTCTGTCCTGTATGTTTCTGCCCTGTATGTTTCTGCCCTGTATGTTTCTGCCCTGTATGTTTCTACCCTGTATGTTTCCACCCTGTATGTTTCCACCCTGTATGTTTCCACCCTGTATGTTTCCGCCCTGTATGTTTCTGCCCTGTATGTTTCTGCCCTGTATGTTTCTCTCCTGTATGTTTCTGCCCTGTATGTTTCTGCCCTGTATGTTTCTGCCCTGTATGTTTCTCTCCTGTATGTTTCTGCCCTGTATGTTTCTGTCCTGTATGTTTCTGCCCTTTATGTTTCTGCCCTTTATGTTTCTGCCCTTTCTGCCCTTTATGTTTCTGCCCTTTATGTTTCTGCCCTGTATGTTTCTGCCCTGTATGTTTCTGCCCTGTATGTTTCTGTCCTGTATATGTTTCTGTCCTGTATATGTTTCTGTCCTGTATATGTTTCTGTATGTATGTTTCTGCCCTTTATGTTTCTGCCCTTTATGTTTCTGTCCTGTATGTTTCTGCCCTGTATGTTTCTCTCCTGTATGTTTCTGCCCTGTATGTTTCTGCCCTGTATGTTTCTGCCCTGTATGTTTCTGCCCTGTATGTTTCTGCCCTGTATGTTTCTGCCCTGTATGTTTCTCTCCTGTATGTTTCTGCCCTGTATGTTTCTGTCCTGTATGTTTCTGCCCTTTATGTTTCTGCCCTTTATGTTTCTGCCCTTTCTGCCCTTTATGTTTCTGCCCTTTATGTTTCTGCCCTGTATGTTTCTGCCCTGTATGTTTCTGCCCTGTATGTTTCTGTCCTGTATATGTTTCTGTCCTGTATATGTTTCTGTCCTGTATATGTTTCTGTATGTATGTTTCTGCCCTTTATGTTTCTGTCCTGTATGTTTCTGCCCTGTATGTTTCTGTCCTGTATGTTTCTGCCCTGTATGTTTCTGCCCTGTATGTTTCTGCCCTGTATGTTTCTGCCCTGTATGTTTCTGTTCTGCCCTTTATGTTTCTGCCCTGTATGTTTCTGCCCTGTATGTTTCTGCCCTGTATGTTTCTGCCCTGTATGTTTCTGCCCTGTATGTTTCTGCCCTTTATGTTTCTGCCCTTTATGTTTCTGCCCTTTATGTTTCTGTCCTGTATATGTTTCTGCCCTGTATGTTTCTACCCTTTATGTTTCTACCCTTTATGTTTCTACCCTGTATGTTTCTGTCCTGTATGTTTCTACCCCGTCTGTAATGACTGCTTTGTACTGCGCTACGGAAGATGATGGCGCTATATAAATAAATAATAATAATATTAGCGGGCCGTTGTGCTATTCCCCTGGTATTTTTTGTGTTTGATACACATTATATGGTTATAGTGGACCAAAACCCAGGGAGATCTATAAGATTCCAAGGCCGATCAATTCCCTCAGGGCATCCAAAATCGATTTTTCTCGGTGATCTGGGGGGTTTCACACAGCGATCGGGGTGGATGATCCTGGGTTTTGGTCCACTTTAACGAGAGCCGGCACATGCACAAAGGTGAGTTTTCACACTGTGGGGCATCCCAAATCAAGCCCCACAAATAAAAAGGACCAATCACCAGGATAGCGAAAATCCTATTGATTATTGATTGGTAGTGCCCATAGCCCGGGATCTGTCCCTGCAATACTATAGCCTCTTGCTTAGCCCCGGCATACATTGTGGGCGGGGCTAAGCCACTACTGGGCTGATTTTTGGCCCCACAACTACAGGGGAGTCTCGGCAAGCAGACTGGCCGCTTCTCACTTCTGGGTCTCAGCGAATCAGAAAACACGTGGGACTAAAGGGAGGAGCTTACCATGAGAAGGGGTGAGGGGAGCCGGGTAAGGGGAGGAGCTTACCATGAGAAGGGGTGAGGGGAGCCGGGTAAGGGGAGGAGCTTACCATGAGAAGGGGTGAGGGGAGCCGGGTAAGGGGAGGAGCTTACCATGAGAAGGGGTGAGGGGAGCCGGGTAAGGGAGGGTTCGCTAAAACTCCGGCAAAGATTTGCTGGATGATCCTGGAGAGATAAAAAAATATTTTGCAGTGAATGAGAAAAACAGGAGAAAAGGCTGGATTGGAGGTTGGTCCACTTTAAAATGTCCCTTCACTCTGAATAAGAGCCTATCTTATATGTTTCCCCCCTGTACATACAGATTGCCCACATTAATCCGGACCTTCACCCTGAATAAGAGCCTATCTTATATGTTTCCCCCCTGTACATACAGATTGCCCACATTAATCCGGACCCTCACCCTGAATAAGAGCCTATCTTATATGTTTCCCCCCTGTACATACAGATTGCCCACATTAATCCGGACCTTCACTCTGAATAAGAGCCTATCTTATATGTTTCCCACACCCTGTACATACAGATTGCTCACATTAATCCGGACCCTCACCCTGAATAAGAGCCTATCTTATATGTTTCCCACACCCTGTACATACAGATTGCTCACATTAATCCAGACCTTCACCCTGAATAAGAGCCTATCTTATATGTTTCCCCCCCTGTACATACAGATTGCCCACATTAATCCGGACCTTCACTCTGAATAAGAGCCTATCTTATATGTTTCCCACACCCTGTACATACAGATTGCCCACATTAAAAAATCATCCTACCTGCATCTACTGCATGTTATGAGCCTTTAAACATCCAAGATGGCGGCTCAGGGAGCATCAGGCAGCCTGCAAACAGGAAGTGCCTTCTGACTGTGCTGCTCTGCATTCTGGGATTGCTGACGTTTTCCTGACCCCAGCTCTGCTCTGTCTGAGCAAAGCACAGCTATAACCCCGCCCCCTGTACTTTATCCCGCTCTCATCTCCTCAGTAAGTGTAATGCTTCTGAGTCAAGATGGCGGCGCCCGTATCCTAAAGTCCTGAACACATTTGCAGCCCAGTGGGGGAAAGAATAATAAGTGACTAAAAACTTAAAATATATTAATTTTAGATGCTGGGGAATCGTTTTATAAGGGTTTGGGCTTTTCAATAAATCATGCTGAAGGTCAGGTTTAAAGAAAGAGACCCTTACCCTTCAATGGCGGGCGAGCGGTCAGGCCGGGAGCTGACCCGGGATCGATACCTCGTCATGGGCTGCCTGGGGGGCCGGCGGGTCACCCTGATGTCCGAGTGCGGTTGGTGGCGCCGCTCGCCGTCCCGGCTGTCGTGGTCCAGGGAGCTGCTGCTCAGGAAATGTCGGAAGTCGGGAAAAAACATTGTGTGATCTAAGTGGTCCCAAAGCTGCTGAAACATAAAAATAAAAATCGCTACTTTAGATTACATAGTTACATAGTTGTTACATAGTTGTTACATTGTTATATAGTTACATAGTTGTTACATAGTTACATAGTTGTTACATTGTTATATAGTTATATAGTTGTTACTAAGTTAGAGTTACGAAGTAGTCCTAGAGTTACGATCCAGAGTTACAAAGTAGTCCTAGAGTTACGAAGTAGTCCTAGAGTTACGAAGTAGTCCTAGAGTTACGAAGTAGTCCTAGAGTTACGAAGTAGTTCTAGAGTTACGAAGTAGTTCTAGAGTTACGAAGTAGTCCTAGAGTTACGAAGTAGTCCTAGAGTTACGAAGTAGTCCTAGAGTTACGAAGTAGTCCTAGAGTTACGAAGTAGTTCTAGAGTTACGAAGTAGTTCTAGAGTTACGAAGTAGTTCTAGAGTTACGAAGTAGTTCTAGAGTTACGAAGTAGTCCTAGAGTTACGAAGTAGTCCTAGAGTTACGAAGTAGTCCTAGAGTTACGAAGTAGTCCTAGAGTTACGAAGTAGTCCTAGAGTTACGAAGTAGTCCTAGAGTTACGAAGTAGTCCTAGAGTTACGAAGTAGTCCTAGAGTTACGAAGTAGTCCTAGAGTTACGAAGTAGTTCTAGAGTTACGAAGTAGTTCTAGAGTTACGAAGTAGTCCTAGAGTTACGAAGTAGTCCTAGAGTTACGAAGTAGTCCTAGAGTTACGAAGTAGTTCTAGAGTTACGAAGTAGTTCTAGAGTTACGAAGTAGTTCTAGAGTTACGAAGTAGTTCTAGAGTTACGAAGTAGTCCTAGAGTTACGAAGTAGTCCTAGAGTTACGAAGTAGTCCTAGAGTTACGAAGTAGTTCGAGTTACGAAGTAGTTCTAGAGTTACGAAGTAGTTCCAGAGTTACGAAGTAGTTCTAGAGTTACATAGTTGTTATATAGTTACATAGTTGTTATATAGTTACATAGTTGTTATATAGTTACATAGTTGTTATATAGTTACATAGTTGTTATATAGTTACATAGTTGTTATATAGTTACATAGTTGTTATATAGTTACATAGTTGTTATATAGTTACATAGTTGTTATATAGTTACATAGTTGTTATATAGTTACATAGTTGTTATATAGTTACATAGTCGTTATATAGTTACATAGTCGTTATATAGTTACATCGTTGTTATATAGTTACATCGTTGTTATATAGTTACATAGTTGTTATATAGTTACATAGTTAATACGGTTGAAATAAGAACTTATGTCCATCAAGTTCAACCAAAGGTGTTGGGGAAGTTTTTTTTTTATTTTATTTTTTGTTTTTTTTACTGATAACCGCTAATAGTAACTGTTAATATTATTTTCTTCTAAATAAGCATCTAATCCTTTTTTTGAAGCTGACAGTGGTTGATGCTGTAACAAGCTTCTGTGGGAGCCTATTCCATAGATTTATAGTTCTTATGGTGAAAAACGATCACCTCCGGAGACTGAATGTCTTTTTTTTCCCCAGTCGGAGGCAGTGCCCCCTTGTCTTTAGAGAGGATTTTACATTAAATAGTGTTACCCCATATTTTTGTATGGTCCATTTATATATTTATACAAGTTAATCATGTCCCCCCTCAGTCGTCTTTTCTCAATACTAAACAGATTTAATTCCAGTAATCTTTCCTCATAACTAAGATCCTTAATTCCTCGTATTAGTTTGGTGGCTCCTCTGCTCCCTTTCTATAGTCAGAGCGTCCTTTCTATGAATGGGCGCCCAGAACTGGACGGCATATTCCAGGTGAGGGCGCACCAGTGCCTTGTAAAGAGACTAAATTACTCACCTATCCCGTGATTCCAGGCCTCTATTAATGCGTGATAATATCTTGGTGGCCTTGGAAGCAGCTGCTTGGCATTGCATAACATTGTATAACACTAAACCGGCCGATAACCAATAAAAGACAAATTCACAAAATAAAAAATGACATAGCAAAAAAAAAAAAAAAAAAACAACAAAAGGGAATCCATTGAAACAAAAGGAAGGAGGACCCTGCTGGCAAGCTTACAATCTAAGAAGAGAATAGGGGTGACAGAAGGTAAGTGCTTTGTGCCACGCTTCAGCCATCCAGGTAACAATAAGTGTCTATGCCCTATACCCTGGAACAGCAGAGACTTCCAAAAGCCCCTCCAACCGATCAGACTGGCATCTGTGGCATCTCCCAGCACGGAGGCAGAAAGGTCCTGCCCGCTAGAAGGTTCCTTGAGACCAGCCACCACGAGAGGGACCATCTGGCCAGGGGGGACAGAGCAAATTCCTGATCCCAAACTGACAAGAGGTGCAACTGAAGAGGTCTTGTGTGAAACTGAGCAAAGGGGACACCATCTGGCCTACCAACTGCATCCCTTGCCGGAAGGAAGGGTGGGGACACAAGAGCAGAGCCCGTGCCCGCTTCTGAAGGCCCTCCACCTTCTGCTGAGGAAGGAACACCTTGACCTGAGAGGTATCCAGAGTCATGCCCAGAAAGGACCTCACCAAAGACAGAGACAGTGAAGACTTGGGAAAGTTGATCACCCAGCCGAAGGACTCGAGAGTGGAGGTCACCACATGAGTATCCTTCTCGGCCTGATTAAGAGACTGAGCCGCAATCAGAATGTCGTCCAGGTAAGGGAGGATGCAAATGCCCTGATTCCGCAACAGAGCCATCACACCCGCCAGCACCTTGGTGAACACCCGAGGTGATAGCGAACGGTAAAGCCACAAACTGGTAATGCTGATCCTCTAGAGCAAACCTCAGGAATCTCTGATGACCTGGAAAGATTGGCACGTGAAGACAGGCATCCTTGATGTCCACGGTGGTCATGAAGTCGCCCGGCCGAAGGGTACTGACAGCCGAGCGTAGCGTCTCCATGCAAAAGTGCTTGAACCTGACAAACTTGTTGAGACCCTTCAAGTCCAGGATGGGCCTCAAAGACCCGTCCTTTTTGGGGACCGTGAAAAGATTGTAGTAGTACCCCTGACCCTGTTCTTGGAAAGGCTCCAGGCAAATGACTCCCGACTCCAACAGACATTGAACTGCGAGGCGCAAACCCTGAGCTGACAGAGGGTTTTGAGACATCCGGGATCTGATGAATCTTGGGGGCGGCAGGCTGCAAACTCTATCTTGTAACCGGAGGACACCAGCTCCTGAATCCACCGGTCTGAGACACGGAGCCTCCAGACGTGAGCAAAGAGCCAAAGCTGTCCCCCACCCGGATGGGTGAGGGCACCTCCTCATGCCTGAGGGGCCTTGGGAGGGGGTTTGGGCTTGGAACTCCATGAGAGACCGGGAAGACCAAGGGAACTGCCACGTCCCCAAGACTCTCTGCGGCTACCCGAGAAGAGGGAGCCACAAACTCTTCTAAAGGTACGAAAGGAGGAGGAGGAAGTACCCCGAAACGGCCGAGGCTGCTTGCTACGCTGAGGTAGCCCGCCATCCTTGGCTAGAACATCCAGACGCTCACCAAAGAGCCGCAGCCCCGCAAAGGGGAGCCCAGTGAGCGCCTTCTTAGCTGCATAGCCACCAAGGCAGAGGCCCTACCACCCGTACCGCATCATCCATGGCAGTAAGGACAAAGACAACAAAATCAGAGCAAAGCAAGAGAGCCCTATACTCCTCCCCCCTCCTACCAGCCATAGCGCCATCAGTGAGACCCCAGACACTGTCCCCAAAAACACTCACCCCCTCAGAAGCTAGGACAGGAACTCTGCATCCCTAGTAGGCTCACCATAAAGCCTATGGCCGGCTCCCCTTTGTGGGACAGGGTCTGCGGCTTGGAGCAGCGCTCCTTGAGCACCTGACCCTAGTGCTCTTCTACCCTCACCCGATCCATCAGCCGAGGCTGGGAGGCACAGAGGGTCCAGAAGCGGCTGGAAATAGCCATGCAGGGCCGCAGGCTTGGTTGCCCCGCTCACCTGCGCAATATAAAGAGCCATCTTCTATCTTCGCAGTATCACTGCAGAGGAAACACTGGAGAGGTCTATTGGTGATCCGGTTTTTATATGGGGCCGGGAGGAGCCACAACTCTTCTGCAGTACACTGCGCCACCTTGTGGCGGAATATTCCATACGTAAGGACTTCTTGAAACAGGCCGTGCCATGCAATAGGAAAATAATGTAGAAGATTTGAGAGCATGAGATAGATTAGGAGATGTGGGAGGCCACCCTAAAAAAAATGCGTTTTTAGGGAGCGTCTGAAAACATCAATAAACTTTAAAGTGGACCCTCACCCTGAATAAGAGTCTATCTTATATTTCCCCACCCCCCCCATACATAGAGTGCCCACATTAATCCGGACCCCCTAAATAAGAGCCTATCTTGTATGTTTCCCACACTCTGTACATACAGATTGCTCACATTAATCCAGACCTTCACCCTGAATAAGAGCCTATCTTGTATGTTTCCCACACCCTGTACATACAGATTGCCCACATTAATACGGACCTTCACCCTGAATAAGAGTCTATCTTATATTTCCCCCCCCCCCCGTACATATAGAGTGCCCACATTAATCCGGACCCTCACCCTAAATAAGAGCCTATCTTGTATGTTCCCCCCCCCCCCGTACATACAGATTGCCCGCATTAATACGGACCTTCACCCTGAATAAGAGCCTATCTTATGTTTCCCCCCTGTACATACAGATTGCCCACATTAATCCGGACCTTCACCCTGAATAAGAGCCTATCTTGTATGTTTCCCCCACCCTGTACATACAGATTGCTCACATTAATCCGGACCTTCACCCTAAATAAGAGCCTGTCTTTTATGTCCCCCCCCCCGTACATACAGATTGCCCACATTAATCCGGACCCTCACCCTGAACAAGAGCCTATATGAATAAGAGTGTCTCCTGCGTTGCTCTGCATTCTGGGATTGCTGTCCTTTTGTGCTCTGTCTGTGCAAAGCACAGCTATAACCCCGCCCCCTGCACTTTCCCCCCTCTCCTCTCCCCAGTTTGTGAGGCAAGATGGCGGCGCCCGTATCCTAGAGTCCTGAACAGAGTTGCAGCCCGGTGGGGGGGAAAGAATAATAAGTAAGCGACTAAAAACGTAAGATATATTAATTTTAGATGCTGGGGAATCGTTTTTTAAAGGTTTTCATTAAATCATACTGAAGGTCCGGTTTAAGGCCTTATTTTGCCACAAAATTCAATCGAAAGTGGACTTATTCTTTATCCCAGGTCTTGTTTCTTGCACCTGGAGCATCCCAAATTTGGATGCTCTGTTGTGTGAGGCCCCCCCCCCCCCCCAGATAGGCCATTACCTTTCTTCGGCGCTAGATTCTAGGGCAAGCCAGCATGGGTGACAGTCCAAGCAATAATAAGGAAGACAGGAGCTCCGCAGAAGCCTGACCCCAGGAGCTCCGCAGAAGCCTGACCCCAGGAGCTCCGCAGAAGCCTGACCCATGTGCCTCTTCTCCACTTCCTGTTTGCCCCCCCCAAACGCCCCTGTCCTCAGCACTTCCTGTATGAGGAGGCGGGTCTGGGAAAAATAAGAGGAGGGGCAAACCTTAGCTACAGCAGCTCTAACATCGGAATCAGCTGAGCTTCTTGCTGCCATTGCCTGAACTGTTCCTTTAAAGAGGACCAAAACCCACAGGGCATCCAGAATTGGGTTGCCCCGCTGTGAGAAACCCTCCAGATCGCCCTCACCTCCCGGTCCAATGGCGCATGCGGCGGACGCATCACCCGCTATCCCATTATCAGGGCGCGGGCCATTCACAAATGCCTGGCGCAGGCACACGCCCTTCTTAAAAGGGATAGTGGGGATGCGCCCATTGCTCGCGCATATACGCAGTTGAACCGGGAACAAAGGTGAGTTTTGGGGTCGACCCAGGGGGGGGGGGACCCTCCCTATTAGAAGGTAGCGGGGGATGCCTCTGATCCGCTCACATTAGACAAGCTCCTGGACGAAGGGGCGAGAGAGGATCCGAGCGCGCCGATTGGACGAGCGTCGCACATGCGCCACAGGATCGGGAACACTACAGCCAAACCAAAGTGACAAAGGTCTGAAAAAGGGGCATAACTCCGAAAATTACATAAAAATACTTATTGATGTTGCACAAAAATATAAAAACATATAACACGAGGACAACACAATAAAATCAATCCATGGTTCTGGATAACCAAAATAAATATCTAATTGACCACAAATTTTGAATAAGCCAGCTCCACTGATGGCCCAAATATATATAAATATATATATATATATATATCCAAAAAAGACCACAACACACCACTATACCCGAATATATTCTTCTTAGACTTAGTGTAGGAATCTAAATTACAAATTGATATACCGTATTTTTCGCCCTATAAGACGCACTTATTTTTACCAAAAAGTGGGGGGAAAATGTCCGTGCGTCTTATTGGGCCAAGGTGGGCAAAAAAATAAATAAAAAGCAAAAGGTTAACCCGGAAGCGGTGGAGGCAGTGGCGCCAGCACACACAGACACCTGTTACAGTGGTGAGGCGATGGCGGCAGATGTATCGCCTCCTCTCTGCGGTGCCAGCATAGAGTGAACACTCTGCTTGGTATAGCGGTGGGCGTGGCCGACGTTCAGATGCCACGCTGCCTATGTGGGAATGGGATGGGGGCATCCCACACTGCCTATGGGAATGGGATGGGGGCATCCCACACTGCCTATGGGAATGGGATGGGGGCATCCCACACTGCCTATGGGAATGGGATGGGGGCATGCCACACTGACTATTAGGAATGGGATGGGGGGATGACACACTGCCTATATGGGGAATGGGAGGGGGATGACACACTGCCTATATGGAGAATGGGAGAGGGGATGCCACACTGCCTATATGGGGAATGGGAGGGGGGATGCCACACTGCCTATATGGGGAATGGGAGGGGGGATGCCACACTGCCTATATGGGGAATGGGAGGGGGGATGCCACACTGCCTATATGGGGAATGGGAGGGGGGATGCCACACTGCCTATATGGGGAATGGGAGGGGGAATGCCACACTGCCTATATGGAGAATGGGAGAGGGGATGCCACACTGCCTATATGGGGAATGGGAGGGGGATGACACACTGCCTATATGGAGAATGGGAGAGGGGATGCCACACTGCCTATATGGGGAATGGGAGGGGGGATGCCACACTGCCTATATGGGGAATGGGAGGGGGAATGCCACACTGACTATTAGGAATGGGAGGGGGAATGTCACACTGCCAATATGGAGAATGGGAGGGGGGATGTCACACTGTCTATATGAGGAATGGGAGGGGGGATGCCACACTGCCTATATGGGGAATGGAAGGGGGGAATGCCACACTGCCTATATGGGGAATGGGAGGGGGAATGCCACACTGACTATTAGGAATGGGAGGGGGAATGTCACACTGCCAATATGGAGAATGGGAGGGGGATGCCACACTGCCTATATGAGGAATGGGAGGGGGGATGCCACACTGTCTATATGAGGAATGGGAGGGGGGATGCCACACTGCCTATATGGGGAATGGGAGGGGGAATGCCACACTGACTATTAGGAATGGGAGGGGGAATGCCACACTGCCTATATGAGGAATGGGAGGGGGGATGTCACACTGCCTATATGGGGAATGGGAGGGGGGAATGTCACACTGCCAATATGGAGAATGGGAGGGGGGATGTCACACTGCCTATATGAGGAATGGGAGGGGGAATGCCACACTGCCTATATGGGAATGGGAGGGGGGGATGACACACTGCCTATATGGAGAATGGGAGAGGGGATGCCACACTGCCTATATGGGGAATGGGAGGGGGGATGCCACACTGCCTATATGGGGAATGGGAGGGGGAATGCCACACTGACTATTAGGAATGGGAGGGGGGGATGACACACTGCCTATATGGGGAATGGGATGGGGGGATGCCACACTGCCTATATGGGGAATGGGAGGGGGGATGCCACACTGCCTATATGGAGAATGGGAGGGGGGATGCCATACTGCCTATATGGGGAATTGGAGGGGGGGAATGCCACACTGCCTATATGGGGAATGGGAGGGGGGATGCCACACTGCCTATATGGAGAATGGGAGGGGGGATGCCACACTGCCTATATGGGGAATGGGGGGGAATGCCACACTGCCTATATGGGGAATGGGAGGGGGGATGCCATACTGCCTATATGGGGAATTGGAGGGGGGGAATGCCACACTGCCTATATGGGGAATGCCACACTGCCTATATGGAGAATGGGAGGGGGGATGCCACACTGCCTATATGGGGAATGGGGGGAATGCCACACTGCCTATATGGGGAATGGGAGGGGGAATGCCACACTGCCTATATGGGGAATGGGAGGGGGAATGCCACACTGCCTATATGGGGAATGGGATGGGGGAATGCCACACTGCCTATATGGGGAATGGGATGGGGGGATGCCACACTGCCTATATGGGGAATGGGAGGGGGAATGTCACACTGCCTATATGGGGAATGGGAGGGGGAATGCCACACTGCCTATATGGGGAATGGGAGGGGGAATGCCACACTGCCTATATGGGGAATGGGAGGGGGGGATGCCACACTGCCTATATGGGGAATGGGAGGGGGAAAGCCACACTGCCTATATGGGGAATGGGAGGGGGAATGCCACACTGCCTATATGGGGAATGGGAGGGGGAAAGCCACACTGCCTATATGGGGAATGGGAGGGGGAATGCCACACTGCCTATATGGGGAATGGGATGGAGGAATGCCACACTGCCTATATGGGGAATGCCACACTGCCTATATGGAGAATGGGAGGGGGGATGCCACACTGCCTATATGGGGAATGGGGGGAATGCCACACTGCCTATATGGGGAATGGGAGGGGGAATGCCACACTGCCTATATGGGGAATGGGAGGGGGAATGCCACACTGCCTATATGGGAATGGGAGGGGGAATGCCACACTGCCTATATGGGGAATGGGATGGGGGAATGCCACACTGCCTATATGGGGAATGGGATGGGGGGATGCCACACTGCCTATATGGGGAATGGGAGGGGGAATGTCACACTGCCTATATGGGGAATGGGAGGGGGAATGCCACACTGCCTATATGGGGAATGGGAGGGGGAATGCCACACTGCCTATATGGGGAATGGGAGGGGGGATGCCACACTGCCTATATGGGGAATGGGAGGGGGATGTCACACTGCCTATATGGGGAATGGGAGGGGGAATGCCACACTGCCTATATGGGGAATGGGAGGGGGAATGTCACACTGCCTATATGGGGAATGGGAGGGGGAATGCCACACTGCCTATATGGGGAATGGGAGGGGGGATGCCACACTGCCTATATGGGGAATGGGATGGGGAATGCCACACTGCCTATATGGGGAATGGGAGGGGGAATGCCACACTGCCTATATGGGGAATGGGAGGGGGAATGCCACACTGCCTATATGGGGAATGGGAGGGGGGGATGCCACACTGCCTATATGGGGAATGGGAGGGGGAATGTCACACTGCCTATATGGGGAATGGGATGGAGGAATGCCACACTGCCTATATGGGGAATGGGAGGGGGGAATGCCACACTGCCTATATGGGGAATGGGAGGGGGGAATGCCACACTGCCTATATGGGAATGGGAGGGGGGAATGCCACACTGCCTATATGGGGAATGGGAGGGGGGGATGCCACACTGCCTATATGGGGAATGGGATGGAGGAATGCCACACTGCCTATATGGGAATGGGAGGGGGGAATGCCACACTGCCTATATGGGGAATGGGAGGGGGGGATGCCACACTGCCTATATGGGGAATGGGATGGAGGAATGCCACACTGCCTATATGGGGAATGGGAGGGGGAATGCCACACTGCCTATATGGGGAATGGGAGGGGGAATGTCACACTGCCTATATGGGGAATGGGAGGGGGGAATGCCACACTGCCTATATGGGGAATGGGAGGGGGAATGTCACACTGCCTATATGGGGAATGGGATGGAGGAATGCCACACTGCCTATATGGGGAATGGGATGGGGGGATGCCACACTGCCTATATGGGGAATGGGATGGAGGAATACCACACTGCCTATATGGGGAATGGGATGGGGGGATGCCACACTGCCTATATGGGGAATGGGATGGAGGAATACCACACTGCCTATATGGGGAATGGGATGGGGGGATGCCACACTGCCTATATGGGGAATGGGAGGGGGAATGCCACACTGCCTATATGGGGAATGGGAGGGGGAATGCCACACTGCCTATATGGGGAATGGGAGGGGGAATGCCACACTGCCTATATGGGGAATGGGAGGGGGAATGCCACACTGCCTATATGGGGAATGGGAGGGGGGATGCCACGCTGCCTATATGGGGAATGGGATGGAGGAATGCCACACTGCCTATATGGGGAATGGGAGGGGGAATGCCACACTGCCTATATGGGGAATGGGATGGAGGAATACCACACTGCCTATATGGGGAATGGGAGGGGGAATGCCACACTGCCTATATGGGGAATGGGAGGGGGAATGCCACACTGCCTATATGGGGAATGGGAGGGGGAATGCCACACTGCCTATATGGGGAATGGGAGGGGGGATGCCACGCTGCCTATATGGGGAATGGGATGGAGGAATGCCACACTGCCTATATGGGGAATGGGAGGGGGAATGCCACACTGCCTATATGGGGAATGGGATGGAGGAATACCACACTGCCTATATGGGGAATGGGATGGGGGGATGCCACACTGCCTATATGGGGAATGGGAGGGGGGGATGCCATGTTTTAGCACAACATTTAGCTTAGAATATTTTTTTTATTTTTCAAATCCTAGGTGCGTCTTATAGAGCGAAAAATACAGTACTCTAAAAAATCTTCTCAGCAAAATGAAAAATATATAATTATATCTATGTAACTGCGTCTCTAAAAGTGCAAGTGCTATATAGACAAAGGGGTCAAACCTCCATCCAACCCCAACAATCATTAAAGCTCAGTCATCTAAAGTGCGAGGCCAATTTTTAAGCAATCACTAAAACAAATAAGGAGGAGAGATGATATTATCCTTATGGTCATGAGGTATAAGAATCAGCCAATGGATGGAAAGTAGGACCGGGAAGAGGCGAGTTTGTCCGGGCGACCTGGGGGGGGGGGGGGCATCACACAATGGGGTATTCCCGATCAGGGTGTCCAGGGGGCAAAGACCCCAAAACCCAGGCTAGTCAAAATCCTGGGCTTTGATCCACTTTAAACGTAAATGTCATAGTAAGAGCTACTAACCTAAAAAGGAGAGCAAACGTTCTAGTCACCAGGACTCCAGGTAAGCCGGGATGGATGAACGTTTGGTAGAGGTCCCCTTTATGCTGCGCACATACCCGCGGCACGCAGACATTAGCCATTCAGCTTTGATTAACTATTCGCTTACCGGCTTATTAATTATGAAGCGCGTTACACAGCGGAGCTGAACACCAGCTGTGCGTCACCCAATCTCCAGGTAAGACGAGACGCTTATCGGGCCGCCGGGGCATCAGCGTTATCGGGAGGGGGCATCAGCGTTATTGGGAAGGGGCATTTGTTACAGCGCCGTTACAGGGTAGGCCCTGCACAGGCAGAGAATCTCATCTCAATATAAAAAAAGCTGATATCACAGCTGTGCCGGGCAAAGTAACCGACGCACACTTTGCCCGACTTTATCACCCGGAGGAGGAAGAGAGGGAGGGGGGATCTGGGTCATAGAATACACAGCTGATAAAGGGGCAACTGCACCATGCGCGGGGGTAAGGAAACCAAACGTCTGGGGAAGACAAGGGCAGGAAAACACATTATAAGGGTGGATACAGAAGAGCTTACACTCTATTAGGGTATAAGGGAGGATACAGGAGGAGAAGAGCTTACACTCTATTAGGGTATAAGGGAGGATACAGGAGGAGAAGAGCTTACACTCTATTAGGGTATAAGGGAGGATACAGAAGGAGGAGAGCTTACACTCTATTAGGGTATAAGGGAGGATACAGGAGGAGAAGAGCTTACACTCTATTAGGGTATAAGGGAGGATACAGGTGAAGAGCTTACACTCTATTAGGGTATAAGGGAGGATACAGGAGGAGAAGAGCTTACACTCTATTAGGGTATAAGGGAGGATACAGGAGGAGAAGAGCTTACACTCTATTAGGGTATAAGGGAGGATACAGGAGAAGAGCTTACACTCTATTAGGGTATAAGGGAGGATACAGGAGGAGAAGAGCTTACACTCTATTAGGGTATAAGGGAGGATACAGAAGGAGGAGAAGAGCTTACACTCTATTAGGGTATAAGGGAGGATACAGGAGGAGGAGAAGAGCTTACACTCTATTAGGGTATAAGGGAGGATACAGAAGGAGGAGAAGAGCTTACACTCTATTAGGGTATAAGGGAGGATACAGAAGGAGGAGAAGAGCTTACACTCTATTAGGGTATAAGGGAGGATACAGGAGGAGGAGAAGAGCTTACACTCTATTAGGGTATAAGGGAGGATACAGAAGGAGGAGAAGAGCTTACACTCTATTAGGGTATAAGGGAGGATACAGAAGGAGGAGAAGAGCTTACACTCTATTAGGGTATAAGGGAGGATACAGGAGGAGAAGAGCTTACACTCTATTAGGGTATAAGGGAGGATACAGGAGGAGAAGAGCTTACACTCTATTAGGGTATAAGGGAGGATACAGGAGGAGAAGAGCTTACAATCTATTAGGGTATAAGGGAGGATACAGGAGGAGAAGAGCTTACAATCTAGAGGGTGTAGATGAGAGGTAGGTCACAATATATACTAAGCATGATGGGAAGTGTTGGTGTGGTCTGGTTATAATGTGGACACCCTGTGATGCGGGTTAGTACTCACCTCAGTGAAATGTGTGGAGCCATGCTCGTCTAACGTGCTTCCCCCGGAATCTAGAAAACTAAGAGAAAATAAACACATTAGAGTCACTGGAGCTTCCTGCCCAGATCAAAGATCAGACAATCCTCCCCGGTGCCAACAGCCCAACCACCACCTGTTTACTGAGAGCCTGGACACTACAAATACTCCCTTACCAGCTCCCTGCGGTCCCCAGACGTCAGCAAAAAGTTAAAGAGGACCCTCACCCTGAATAAGAGCCTATCTTATATGTTTCCCACACCTGTACATACAGATTGCCCTCATTAATCCGGACCTTCACCCTGAATAAGAGCCTATCTTATATGTTTCCCACACCTCTACATACAGATTACCCACATTAATCCGGACCTTCACCCTGAATAAGAGCCTATCTTATATGTTTCCCACACCCTGTACATACAGATTGCTCACATTAAAAAATACAATTCTGTGATTACTCACCTGTAGAAATGGTATACAGTACGTCCTGCTCCAGATATAATACTTACACTTGGGTTATCCTCCGCCAGATGGCGCTGCACTGCAGAGACATGTAAAACAGGCTCCTCCCGGCCCCTCAAATACCCGGGGACCTCCCACAAATCCCCAGCATTGAAAAGCAGTGAACAAGAAGCCGGGAGAATTTAACCACCCAAACTGGTAATGATAACATTGATAACAATCACCATACAGGGGATCCAGAATAATGCAAAAACCAAGGTGGGGTGGAGCAGGACGTACTGTATACTTATAATATCAATTCTACAGGTGAGTATTTCACAGAATTGTATTATTCTTAGTATACAGTACGTCCTGCTCCAGATATAATACTTACACTTGGGACATCCAATAGCAGTGTCCATAAAGTAGGGTGGGATCCCCAACAAAAAAGGTAACAGCAGACAGTTTAAACCACTGACGCCTGCAAAACCTTGCGGCCAAAAACAGCATCAGCTGAGGCCCTAACATCAACCTTGTAAAATTTAGAAAAGGTATGAACAGAAGACCAAGTAGCGGCCTTGCAAACTTGTTCAACAGAAGCCTGGTGCTGAAAAGCCCAAGAGGCACCAATAACACGAAGGGAGGACTTTTCCCCTTAGCAGAGTAGGCCTGAATCACAGCCTGACGGATCCACTTGCTGATAGTAGACTTGGCAGGAGCCAAACCCTTCCTAGGACCAGAAGGGACCACAAAAAGAGCATCAGTCTTCCTGAAAGCCGCAGTGACTACCAGGTAATACCTCAGACATCTGGCCACATCCAAGGAATGCAGAAGCCTTTCCTTAGCGTTGCTAGGATTAGGACACAACGAGGGAAGAACAATATCCTGATTCAAATGAAAGGCAGACACCACCTTAGGCAGAAAGTCTGGCTTAAAGCGGAACACCACCTTGTCCTGGTGTCTCTCATAGTATGGGGGCTGAATAGACAGAGCCGCCAGCTCAGACACACGCCTGACAGAAGTAATAGCCACCAGAAAGACAACCTTGAGGGTAAGAACGGCCGGAGCAGCATCCTGAATAGGCTCAAAGGGAGCACCCTGCAAGGCAGACAAGACCAAGTTCAAATCCCAAACAGGGACCATAGGTTTACGTGGGGGACGCACATGAGTGACCCCCTGGAAGAAGGTCTTAACCAAGGGATGCTGAGCAAAAGACTTCTGAAAGAAGACAAACAGGGCAGAAACCTGACCCTTCAGAGTACTGAGCTTTAGACCCAACTCAAATCCATGCTGTAAAAACTCCAGAACCCTAGGGACCAAGAACTCCCTACAGGGAAGAGACCTAGACTCACACCAATCAATGTAGGTCCGCCATACCCTATAATAGATGGCAGAAGAAGTTTTCTTCCTAGCCTGCACCATGGTATCCACCACCGAGGCAGACAAGCCTTTCTCCATCAAGATGGAGGTTTCAGCAGCCAGGCCGTCAAAGCCAGAGTTTGTAAATTGGGATGGAGTAAGGGGCCCTGAGTGAGCAGATCTGGCGCCCCTGGCAGGACGTACTGGTCTACTGCCATGTGTACCACGTCTGTGAACGGAGGAAAGACATACAGGAGCCGAAATTCCTTCCATGACATTGACAGGGCATCCGTGGCCAAGGCCAGAGGATCCTGAGACAGGGAGACAAAGGCCGGGAGCTTGTGATTGTGACGGGATGTGAACAGATCCACCCCAACGGTGACACAGGGACTGGAATACCCTGTTGCAGAGGGACCACTCCCCCTGACGGGAAGTCCCCCTGCTCAGAGAGTCTGCCAGTAGATTCTCTGCCCCCGGGATATACACAGCCGAAATGCATAGAACATTGGCCTCTGCCCATGTCAGAATCCGCGACACCTCCTGGAGGGCCCCCCTGCTCCGGGTCCCTCCCTGATGGTTGATGTAGGCAACCGCCGTCCTGTTGTCTGAGCGTACCTGCACAGACAGACTCCGCAGGTGATCGGTCAACCGCTCCAGTACCAATCTGACTGCCCGTAATTCCAGAATGTTGATGGGTAAGTGGGCCTCCTGAATCCCCCCCAACCTGACAGACTGGCATCCGTGGTGACCGTCTCCCAGGAGGGGGCCAGAAAGGACCTGCCCTTTAGCAAGTTCTTGTGGTCCAACCACCACGAGAGGGATCCTCTGACCAAGGGGGGAAGCACACAGACCCCGTCCAAAGACGTGGGGTCCCTGTCCCATACTCACAGAAGGTGAAGCTGCAGAGGCCTCAAATGGAACTGAGCAAAGGGCAGCGCCTCGAAGCTCGCCACCATCAGGCCCACCAGCCGCATTCCCTGCAGGAGGGAGAGCTGGGGGCACGAGAGCAGGGACCTCGCCTGCGCAGTCAGAGCTTCCACCTTCTGTTGAGGAAGGAATATCCGTGACTGAACCGTATCCAGAATCATCCCCAGGAATGGGGTCACCGAGGATGGGGACAGAGAGGACTTGGGGTGATTGATCACCCAGCCGAAGGACTCCAGGGTGGACACCACCAGCTGAGTGTCCAGCTCCGCCTGCTGTAGGGACCGTGAAGTGAGGAGAATGTCGTCCAGGTAGGGCAGCACTCGAATGCCCCCTGACCTTAGCAAGGACATCACCCCCGCCAGCACCTTGGTGAACACTCTGGGAGCTGAAGTGAGGCCAAATGGCAAGGTCACAAATTGGTAGTGTTGATCTTTCAACGCGAATCTGAGAAACCGTTGATGTCCCGGGAACACAGGGATGTGAAGGTAAGCGTCCTTGATGTCCACAGACGTCATAAAATCCCCTGGGCGCAGGGAGCCGATGGCCGAGCGCAAAGTTTCCATGCGAAAGAGTCTGTTCTTGACAAATTTGTTGAGGATCTTTAAAGTGGACCAACACCCAGGATTTTGACTATCCTGGGTATTGGTCGACTTCCCCGGGGCACCCCGATCGGGGGTGCCCCGCTGTGTGAAACCCCCCAGAAAGCCCCCAAAACTTACCTCTCCCCGCCACGGACAAGCTGATTGACAGCGACGGACAAGCAGCTTGCCCGTCGGCGCCTCCCGCGCGTCACTCTTGACGTGTGCGCGCCCGGCCATTCAGAGACGGCCGGCGCGGGCGCGCGCACGTCTAGAGGAGCGCGAGTGAGGCGGCGGCAGCAGCGGCTGGAGAGGTAAGGTTTTTCGGGGGTTTTGGGGGGTTTACACCCCGCGGGACATCCGAGATCGGGAGTGTGTGAGGTGATCGGCCCGGGAATCTTATAGATTCCCGGGCCGATCACCTCAGGGTGTTGGTCCACTTTAAATCCAGAATGGGCCTGACAGACCCATCTTTTTTGGGCACTGTGAAAAGGTTGGAATAGATCCCCTTGCCCAATTCTCTTAAGGGGACCCTGCAAATGACCCCCAGATCCAGAAGTCCTTGCACGGCCTGTATCAAGACCTGAGCTGATACAGGGTCCTGGGGGACCCGGGACCAGATGAAGCTTGTGGGGGGCCGCACAGCAAACTATCTTGTAACCAGAGGTCACTACCTCCTGAATCCACCGGTCTGAGACTTGGCGCCTCCAGAAGTGCTGTAGCCGTCCCCCCCACCCTGGTGGGCGAGGGCGCCCCATCATGCCTGAGGGGTCTTGGGAGGGGCTTTGGGTTTGGACCCCCAGGAGGAGCCAGGACGTCGTCCTCTGCTCCTATGCCAGGAATCAGCGCGAACCCCCGCGAAGGACACCCCTTTCCCCTGCTTAGCGCCTCGGTAGGGGACTGAAAGGGGGGCCCTGGCTCCGAAAGGGCCGAGGCTGCCGCCTGAAAGCTAATAGGCTGCTCCACAGAGATCCCAAAACAGGTGACTGGGAGGGGCCTGGTTCTTTTAGCAGCGGCGATGCACAGCGGGGCAGCATTTTAAAGGGGGCCTCGGGTCATTTCTCAGCGTAGTTCCTCATTAAAGTGGAACTAAACCCAGCACGATCGGGCCGGGAATCTATAAAATTCCTAGGCGGATCAATTCCCTCCCCCAGGGGCATCCAAAATCGGGATGAAACGCTGTGTGATACCCCCAGGTCGCCCCGTTTACTTACCTTGCTTCCCGATGCTATGGCGCATGCGCGAGCCACAGGCACATCCCCGCTATTCCTCTAGCAGGGCACGTGCCCACACCAGGCATTTGCGAATGGCCAGCGCGGGCACGCTCTCTGTTAGAGGGAAGCGGGGATGCGGCCGCCAGCGCGCTCTGAGACGCTGGCTTAGATGAAGACTTACACGACGTGATGTCAGTGGCTCAGGGTGCGCCGATTGGACGAGCGGCCGCACATGCCCCATAGGACCGGGAAGAGGTGAGTTTCTTAGGGCGATCTGGGGGGTTTCACACAGCGGGGCATTCCCGATCGGGGTGTCCCGGGGGAAAGGAACAAAACCCAGGATAGTCAAAATCCTGGCTTTTGGTCCACTTTAAGCTTTACAGCCCGACTCCAGGCAACTAAAGTCCACCTCCGAATTAGAGAGTCCGGGGAATTGTCACTTAAACTTCCTGGTACAACAGGTTACAGTGAACAGGAAGGAGCGCTGAACGCTCCTGCAATCTATACAAGAGCCAAAGATCAAGTTTCCTGGCCCCGCCCCCTAACGAGCTGTAACACAGTGGAGGCGTTTAGACATTGGTTGGCACTTTGTGTCACATGATCTTCCTGTCTAGTCTTTTTTTCTAACCCCAAATCCACCTCAGCAATGGCAGGCGGTAAAGAGTTCCGCTTTAAAGTGGACCAAAATCCAGGATTTTGACTATCCGGGGTCTTGGTCCTTGCCCCCGGGGCACCTGGATTGTGTGAAAGCCCCCAGATCGCCCGATCTCACTCACCCTTCCCCGGTCCTACGGTGCATGCGCAGCCTGTCGTCCAATCAGCGCGCAAGGATCCGCTCCCGCCCCTTCGTCTAATAGCTCGCCTAAGGCGAGAGGATCTGAGCGCGCAGGCGGACGCGTCCCCCGCTTCCCTCTAACAGGGAGCGTGCTCACAACAGATGGAAAGGCAATCCCCTTCAATCATTTTTCTATGACGTACATATTAAAGTGGACCAAAACCCAGGATTTGGACTATCCTGGGTTTTGGTCCGATCGTGCCCCACTGTGTGAAAGCACTGTGTGCACGAGCCCTGCTAGAGGAATAACGGGCATGCACCCGAGAGAGAGAGAACGGGCATGCCCCCGAGAGAGAGAACGGGCATGCACCCGAGAGAGAGAACGGGCATGCACCCGAGAGAGAGAACGGGCATGCCCCCGAGAGAGAGAACGGGCATGCACCCGAGAGACGGAACGGGCATGCACCCGAGAGACGGAACGGGCATGCCCCCGAGAGAGAGAACGGGCATGCCCCCGAGAGAGAGAACGGGCATGCCCCCGAGAGAGAGAACGGGCATGCCCCCGAGAGAGAGAACGGGCATGCACCCGAGAGACGGAACGGGCATGCACCCGAGAGACGGAACGGGCATGCACCCGAGAGAGAGAACGGGCATGCACCCGAGAGAGAGAGAACGGGGATGCACCCGAGAGAGAGAACGGGCATGCACCCGAGAGAGAGAACGGGCATGCACCCGAGAGACGGAACGGGCATGCCCCCGAGAGAGAGAACGGGCATGCACCCGAGAGAGAGAACGGGCATGCACCCGAGAGAGAGAACGGGGATGCACCCGAGAGAGAGAACGGGCATGCACCCGAGAGAGAGAACGGGGATGCACCCGAGAGAGAGAACGGGCATGCACCCGAGAGAGAGAACGGGCATGCACCCGAGAGAGAGAACGGGCATGCACCCGAGAGAGAGAACGGGGATGCACCCGAGAGAGAGAGAACGGGGATGCACCCGAGAGAGAACGGGCATGCCCCCGAGAGAGAACGGGCATGCCCCCGAGAGAGAGAACGGGCATGCCCCCGAGAGAGAGAACGGGCATGCCCCCGAGAGAAAGAACGGGCATGCCCCCGAGAGATAACGGGGATGCACCCGAGAGATAACGGGGATGCACCCGAGAGATAACGGGGATGCACCCGAGAGATAACGGGGAAGCACCCGAGAGATAACGGGGAAGCACCCGAGAGATAACGGGGAAGCACCCGAGAGATAACGGGGAAGCACCCGAGAGATAACGGGGAAGCACCCGAGAGATAACGGGGAAGCACCCGAGAGATAACGGGGAAGCACCCGAGAGATAACGGGGAAGCACCCGAGAGATAACGGGGAAGCACCCGAGAGATAACGGGGAAGCACCCGAGAGATGCGTGCAGCAGCGTAAGGGAGGCCAGGGGTGTTTACACACCTTGGAATCCTAAATAGGGACGTCCCAAACAGAGGGAGACCGACCACCTTAGAGTCTTTTAGACTTGGGCCGCGCACACATGGGGTATTTGCACAAGTGTGGTTGCAGTGCAGCGATGGCTCTATCTGTTGCCAGGCAACCCAGGCATTGACGCCCCAGCGGCAGCGCCTGGATGAAGGCAGAAAACCCTGTAGGTTACGACAGAACCTGGGCCCAGGCTGCAACAGCAACGCAAAAGGTTGGATTCCACCTCTGTCCACTAGGGGTGCCAGAAAAAAATCGATTCTGTCTATGTGACCCCTATACCAGTTCTCAAGGCTCTGGGTCTGGCAAGTCACCTGCGGCAGAAGAGCCCCGGGCCATTAAGGCTGTGCCGGCTTGTAGCCTGTTCTACAAGCCCCCATAGCTGGTGCCCAGGCTGGTTATGCTGGGTAAGGGGGACCTTGCGCCATTTTTTTTTTTTTTTATTGTGAACTGGTACGTGATCTATGTGACCCCTATATCAGTTCATACGGCTCTGGGTCTGGCAAGTCACCTGCGGCAGAAGAGCCCTGGGCCATTAAGGCTGTGCCGGCTTGTAGCCTGTTCTACAAGCTCCTATAGCTGGTGCCCGGGGCTGGTGATGCTGGGTAAGGAGGACCTCACATCATTTTTTTTATTGTGAACTGGTAAGGGATCTATGTGACCCCTATACCAGTTCACAAGGCTCTGGGTCTGGCAAGTCACCTGTGGCTAGCGGGTGACTTGCCATTAACTCCGAGCTCCCCCATTACCTGCCTCCCCAAAGCCCAGAGGGGGCAGAAGAGCCCAGGGCCATTAGGCTGTGCCGGCTTGTAGCCTGTTCTACAAGCCCCCATTGCTGGTAACCGGGCTAGTTATGCTGGGTAAGGGAGGAGACCTCATGACATTTTTTCTTGGCCGATTGTGAACTGGTAAGTGATCTATGTGACCCCTATACCAGTTCACAAGGCTCTGGGTCTGGCAAGTCACCTGTGGCTAGCGGGTGACTTGCCATTAACCCCAAGCCCTCCATTACCTGCCTCCCCAAAGGCCAGGGGGCGGATTAGATGGGCCTGTGGCCAATAGGCTGCGCTGGCATGTAGCCTGTTCTACAAGCCCCCATAGCTGGTCCTGGGCTGGTTATGCTGGGTAAGGGGGACCTCATGCCATATTTTCTTGGCTGATTGTGAGCTGGTAAGGGATCTATGTGACCCCCTATACCCGTTCACAAGGCTCTGTGTCTGGCAAGTCACCTGTGGCAGAAGAGCCCCGGGCCATTAAGGCTGTGCAGGCTTGTAGCCTGTTCTACAAGCCCCCATAGCTGGTGCCGGGGCTGGTTATGCTGGGTAAGGGGGACCTCACGCCATTTTTTGGGGGGGGCTGACTGAACTGGTAAGTGATCTATGTGACCCCTATACCAGTTCACAAGGCTCTGGGTCTGGCAAGTCACCTGTGGCTAGCGGGTGACTTGCCATTAACTCCGAGCTCCCCCATTACCTGCCTCCCCAAAGCCCGGGGGGGGGGGGGCAGAAGAGCCCAGGGCCGGGCCATTAGGCTGTGCCGGCTTGTAGCCTTTTCTACAAGCCCCCATTGCTGGTAACCGGGCTAGTTATGCTGTGTAAGGAAGACCTCATGACACTTTTTCTTGGCCGATTGTAAACTAGTAAGGGATCTATGTGTCCCCCTATACCAATTCACAAGGCTCTGTGCCTGGCAAGTCACCTGTGGCTAGTGGGTGACTTATTAACCCCAATCCTCCCATTACCTGCCCCCCCAAAGGCCAGGGGGGGGAAGAAGAGCCCGGGGCTGTTAGGCTGTGCCGGCTTGCAGCCTGCAGGATCAGAAGCCACCAAATATGGCCCCTGCGCCCTGTTCTACAGGTATCGCGATATTTTATTCGATGATACTACAATTGATTCTTTCTGGTATCGATTCAGACTTCAGTAAAAGAAAAGTAAAAAAAAAAAAAACTCACCTGACCCCACGTTCCATCCGGCCGACTCTTCTCTTCATCCGGGGGGGGGCTCAGATCCCCCCAGGGCTCTTCAGTCTTCAGAAGAGAGCCCGACAGGCCCCCCCCCCTGCTTTCCCGACGGGAGGCGCCATTCTTGCCAATTCACACCCCTACTGTCCCCTGTCCCCCGGAGGTATATAAAAAAAAAAACAAAAAAAAAACAAAGAGCGGAGCAGAGTGTGGCCAGACGGAATGAGAGCATTGTGGTTCACAAAAGGCAGCCCTCCTCCCCCCCCCCCCGCTCAATGGAATGCAGAAGTGGGGGTCTGTTGTGTAGGGAAAATATAAAATCACAGCGCCCCCCCATTACCTGGAGTCTTCTGTCACCTCCTCGATAAAGCCGGAGTCACATCTGGGGCAAATATACTCCTGAAACGAGAAGGAACGTTGGTGAGAAACCACTGGTGCAGAGGTCACGGGCTTGTGGAGGCGTAAAAAGGGGTCGGGTTGGTAGGCTCACCCAATATATGGCCAACCAGGGGACCGCTTATTACTAGCGGGTGAGGGACTAAACATGGGTTTTGTTTGGTCTCCAAGCATCCAGCTGCTCATTGACCAATCAGTTACAGGCCTCATACAAAGCCGGGAAGAACCCTTTGGGCCAAACTAAAGCTAATGGCCCTGCAACCGCCTACACCTTCCCAGCAGCATCCAAAAGCCCTCAGAATGACTTTAAGTGGGTCATATCCAACAAGGCTCCATTCCCCTTGCCCCGATGGGGCACGCCACCTTGGATGAAGCGGATGAGCGCTTTAACGAAGACAGAAGAGCTTCAGCTCCCATGAGGGTCAACCAGAAAAAGCAAAAAAAAAAAACAACAACCAGGTCAACCAGAAAAAGCAGATGGAGCCCTTAAAATGCTCCCCTCCAATACACCTAATGTATTGTTAATCCAGACCTTCACCCTGAATAAGAGCCTATCTTGTATGTTTCCACCACCCTGTGCATACAGATTGCTCACATTAATCTAGACCCTCAGCCTGAATAAGAGCCTATATTGTATGTTTCCTCCCTGTACATACAGATTGCCCACATTAATCCGGACCCTCACCCTGAATAAGAGTCTATCTTATATGTTTCCCCACACCCTGTACATACAGATTGCCCACATTAATCCGGACCTTCACTCTGAATAAGAGCCTATCTTGTATGTTTCCACCACCCTGTACATACAGATTGCTCACATTAATCCAGACCTTCTGCCTGAATAAGAGCCTGTCTTATATGTTTCCTCCCCTGTACATACAGATTACCCACATTAATCCGGACCCTCACCCTGAATAAGAGCGTATCTTATATGTTTCCCACACCCTGTACATACAGATTGCCCACATTAATCTAGACCCTCACCCTGAATAAGAGCCTATATTGTATGTTTCCTCCCTGTACAGACAGATTGCCCACATTAATCCAGACCCTCACCCTGAATAAGAGCCTATCTTGTATGTTTCCCCCCTGTACATACAGATTGCCCACATTAATCCGGACCCTCACCCTGAATAAGAGCCTATCTTGTATGTTTACCCCACCCTGTACATACAGATTGCCCACATTGATCCGGACCTTCACCCTGAATAAGAGCCTATTTTGTATGTCCCCCCCCCCCTGTACATACAGATTGCCCACATTAAAAACCATCCTACCTGCATCTGCTGCATTTTCTGGGCCTTTAAAGAGGAACATCAGGGGAGGTTAAAACCTCCCCCCAAACCTCACCGGACTGTTCCACCCCCCTTTCCAGTTTTACAATTGGGCATCATTTACTCACCTCACCAGGGGATCCATCTTAAGGGTCCCTCGGATTCTCAACGTCCTTCCGACAGGCGGCGGCATCTTGCATCCCATAAGGCGCTGCGAGTGGCCCCTGAATGGGATGCAGTGGAGCCGCCCGAAATCCCATAAGACTTTGCTGAGCGGCGCGAGACTTTGAAGAGCACGGCTAAGCTGAGATGTCACCTAAAGACGTATAAGACACCCCCCCCCCCCCCAGCTGACTAAGTTTCACATTAAAGTGGACCAGAACCCAGGATTTTCAATATATGCTGGGTTTTGGTCTTTGCCCCCCGGGACACCCCGATCAGGGATGCTTCGCTGTGTGAAACCCCCCCCCCCCCCAGGTCGCCGGAACTTACTTACCCTTCTCCGGGCCTACGTCGCATGTGCAGCCCTCTCATCCAATCAGCACGCTCACATCCGCTCGAGCCCCTTCGTCCAGGAGCATGTTGGCGGCCGCATCCCCCGCTACCGGGCCGTGCCTGCGCCAGCCATTCCCAAATGCCGGGCTCGGGGGTCAGGCCCAAGGCCTGATTATAGAATAAGCATGTGTATTATAATTGTATTTGTGTATAATGTATAGCCCAAGGCCTGATTATAGAATAAGCATGTGTATTATAATTGTATTTGTGTATAATGTATAGCCCAAGGCCTAATTATAGAATAAGCATGTGTATTATAATTGTATTTGTGTATAATGTATAGCCCAAGGCCTGATTATGGAATAAGCATGTGTATTATAATTGTATTTGTGTATAATGTATAGTCCAAGGCCTGATTATAGAATAAGCATGTGTATTATAATTGTATTTGTGTATAATGTATAGTCCAAGGCCTGATTACAGAATAAGCATGTGTATTATAATTGTATTTGTGTATAATGTACAGTCCAAGGCCTGATTATGGAATAAGCATGTGTATTATAATTGTATCTCTGTATAACGTATAGCCCATGGCCTGATTACAGAATAAGCATGTGTATTATAATTGTATTTGTGTATAATGTATAGCCCAAGGCCTGATTACAGAATAAGCATGTGTATTATAATTGTATTTGTGTATAATGTATAGTCCAAGGCCTGATTATAGAATAAGCATGTGTATTATAATTGTATTTGTGTATAATGTATAGTCCAAGGTCTGATTATAGAATAAGCATGTGTATTATAATTGTATTTGTGTATAATGTATAGCCCAAGGCCTGATTATGGAATAAGCATGTGTATTATAATTGTATTTGTGTATAATGTATAGTCCAAGGCCTGATTATAGAATAAGCATGTGTATTATAATTGTATTTGTGTATAATGTATAGTCCAAGGCCTGATTATGGAATAAGCATGTGTATTATAATTGTATTTGTGTATAATGTATAGTCCAAGGCCTGATTATAGAATAAGCATGTGTATTATAATTGTATTTGTGTATAATGTATAGTCCAAGGCCTGATTATAGAATAAGCATGTGTATTATAATTGTATTTGAGTATAATGTACAGCCCAAGGCCTGATTATGGAATAAGCATGTGTATTATAATTGTATTTGTGTATAATGTATAGTCCAAGGCCTGATTATGGAATAAGCATGTGTATTATAATTGTATTTGTGTATAGTGTATAGTCCAAGGCCTGATTATAGAATAAGCATGTGTATTATAATTGTATTTGTGTATAATGTATAGTCCAAGGCCTGATTATGGAATAAGCATGTGTATTATAATTGTATTTGTGTATAGTGTATAGTCCAAGGCCTGATTATAGAATAAGCATGTGTATTATAATTGTATTTGTGTATAGTGTATAGTCCAAGGCCTGATTATAGAATAAGCATGTGTATTATAATTGTATTTGTGTATAATGTATAGCCCAAGGCCTGATTATAGAATAAGCATGTGTATTATAATTGTATAATTTTGTGTATTCCAGTTTTATGTTTGTGGTTCTTCCTTCTTTGAAGTCAAAAGCCTTTGTAGCAGCAGGATGTTCTGTCTCTGGATCCACCATAAACCTGAGAAAAGGGACCTGGGAGAGAAATGCCCTCACCAGCTGGGGTCAGAGGGGAGGGGGGGGGGGATGAAGCTTTTTCCCTCCTAAATTTAACTAATAGAACCTAGATGCTAAACGCATCCAGCATCACAAACCTCCGACACAAACCTGTGGCAAAAGCTGGACGTAAAGACCCTAAGCAACAGCTGGAGACTCACCCACAAGGATTGCTACGTCATTATACTGTGAGGACTTTCTTTTTTGTTTCCTGAACTTGTCTTGTTGTACTTTTATGTATTTTTGTACCTGTATGTCATTTGTTTCCGTATATTATATGTAGCACTGTGATACCTTTTTTATCAGATTAAATGTTTAGTTAACCTTTGATCTCTAAATATATGAGCTTGCCTTTCTGGAGGAAGCTCTGGTGAAACACGTTTATCAAAGGGGTAATTTTGGTGACTTGCTGGGACTAGTAGTGCATACCCAGGGGTCTGGTGGCTTTAAAGTGGACCAACACCCAGGATTTTGACTATCCTGGGTTTTGGTCCACTTCAGCGGGGGCACCCCGATCGGCTGTGTGAAACCCCCCCCAGAAAGCCCCAAAAACTCACCTCTCCTCGCTCCCACGTGACCGCTGCAGCCAATCCCCGCCGACAGACAAGCGGGAGGCAGCGGCGGACAAGAGAGCGCGCCCGCCGCGCGTCACTCTTACAGGGCGCGGGTGCGCGTCCTGCTAGAGGGACGCGCGGGAGGTGGCAGGATCGAGGAGCAGGTAGGGATTTAGGGGTCTCTGGGGGGTTTCACACCCGATCGGGGTGCCCCGCAGTCAGGGAGCTGATCAGTCTATAAGATTCCCGGGGCCAATCATGGGAGGGTGTTGGTCCACTTTAACCCTTGCACCATCCAACTCTCTCTAGCGTCTTAGCTGGGCTGCTAGAGTGCGATCGAGCGCGTTGAGAACAAAGGTGAGCTTTTGGGCGACCCGGGGGAGTCGACACAGTGAGATACCCGCCGATCGGAGCCCCAGGGAGAGCGAGTATGTCTCAGACTCCAGGGTGGGTTTTGTTACCACTTTAAAGTGGACCAACACCCAGGATTTTGACTATCCTGGGTTTTGGTCCACTTCGGCGGGGCACCCCGATACCCCAAAAAACTCACCTCTCCCCGCTCCCACGTGACCGCGCCGTCCAATCGGGTCACAGAACGTCCAAGCCGCTTCCGCCGCCTCCCGCGTGTCACTCACAGACGGCCGGCGCGGGCACATCTAGAGGGGCGGCGGTAGTGGATCAGGTAAGGTCTTTTTGGGGTTTTTGGGGGGGTTTCACCCCGCGGGACATCCCGATCTCGGTCTTATAGAATTCCGGGCCGATCACCCCTGGGTGTTGGTCCTCTTTAAAGTGGACCAACACCCAGGATTTTGACTATCCTGGGTTTTGGTCCACTTCGGCGGGGCACCCCGATCGGGGGTGCCCCGCTGTGTGAAACCCCCCAGAAACCCCAAAAAACTCACCTCTCCCCGCTCCCACGTGAACGCCGCAGCCAATCCCCGCCAACGTCCAGGCGGGGGACAGGAACGTCCAAGCCGCTTTCGCCGCGCGCGCCCCCGCCGGCCATTCACAGAGGGCCGGCGCGGGCGCGCGGGAGGCGGCGGATCAGGTAAGATCTTTTTGGGGTTTCTGGGGGGTTTCACCCCGCGGGACATCCCGATCTCGGATGTCCCGCGGGGTGGGAGGTGATCGGCCCGGGAATCTTATAGATTTCCGGGCCGATCACCCATGGGTGTTGGTCCTCTTTAAGTCTGACTGACAGCTGTAGGTATGCCAGGACCGGAAAGCACCATGGTAACAGAAAGTAGGGGGGGGGGGGGTGGGCTTTGCTGCTCCAAACCTGAAGTACAACTTTGGTCACGTGACATCGTCATAACCCGGGGATCAGTGGGATTCGGATGAGGACAATTATGGGCTTCACTAGTCTAACGACAACGCGTCACAAGGAACCAGGACCTTCAGCCCGATGATCTCTACCCCCCGACCATGGTGAGCACAGCCTGCGGACAGGAAGTCATGCCGAAACCACAGAGGCCACGAGTTTAAACCGGACCTTTAATGAAAAGCCCCAAACCCTTAAAAAATTATTCTCCAGCATCTAAAATTAATATATTTTATGTTTTTAGTCACTTACGTATTATTCTTTCCCCCGCCGGGCTGCAACTCTGTTCAGGACTCTAGGATACGGCCATCTTGCCTCAGAAGCATCACACATACAGAGGAGAGGAGAGGGGGAAAAGTGCAGGGGGCGGGGTTATAGCTGTGCTTTGCTCAGACAGAGCAGAGCTGGGGTCAGGGAAAACACAGCAATCCCAGAATGCAGAGCGGCACAGTCAGAAGACACTTCCTGTTTGCAGGCTGCCTGATGCTTGATGAGCCGCCATCTTGGATGTTTAAAGGCTCATAACATGCAGTAGATGCAGGTAGGATGATTTTTAATGTGGGCAATCTGTATGTACGGGGTGTGGGAAACATATAAGATAGGCTCTTATTCAGGGTGAGGGTCCGGATTAATGTGAGCAATCTGTATGTACAGGGGGGGGGGGGACATACAAGATACACTCTTATTCAGGGTGAGGGTCCGGATTAATGTGGGCAATCTGTATGTACAGGGTGTGGGAAACATATAAGATAGGCTCTTATTCAGGGTGAGGGTCCGGATTAATGTGAGCAAGCTGTATGTACAGGGGGGGGGACATACAAGATACACTCTTATTCAGGGTGAGGGTCCGGATTAATGTGGGCAATCTGTATGTACAGGGTGTGGGAAACATACAGGATAGGCTCTTATTCAGGGTGAGGGTCTGGATTAATGTGAGCAATCTGTATGTATAGGGGGGAAACATAATATAGACTCTTATTCAGGGTGAAGGTCTGGATTAATGTGAGCAATCTGTATGTATAGGGGGGAAACATAATATAGGCTCTTATTCAGGGTGAAGGTCTGGATTAATGTGGGCAATCTGTATGTACAGGGTGTGGGAAACATATAAGATAGGCTCTTATTCAGGGTGAAGGTCCGGATTAATGTGGGCAATCTGTATGTACAGGGTGGGGAAACATATAAGATAGGCTCTTATTCAGGGTGAGGGTCCGGATTAATGTGAGCAATCTGTATGTACAGGGGGGGGGGACATACAAGATAGACTCTTATTCAGGGTGAGGGTCCGGATTAATGTGAGCAATCTGTATGTACAGGGTGTGGGAAACATATAAAATAGGCTCATATTCAGAGTGAGGGTCCGGATTAATGTGGGCAATCTGTATATACAGGGGGGGAAACATATAAGATAAACTCTTATTCAGGGTGAGGGTCTGGATTAATGTGGGCCTCCCGCAGGTCAGCCAATGACCTTTCGCCCCAAATTACACCAGTGATGGAGTCAATGTGTCCTGATGGCGGCCCGACAGCTGCGACTATTTTGCGCAGATATCCTCTTTAAGGAGGACCTAAAAAGCAGCTCGGGCAAAGAAGGGGGGGAAGTATGGCGTCCCCGAGACCCACTCATGTGAGCGGCTTACAAATGCTGTCAGGCAGAGCATCTGGCGAGGAAGGGGAGATGCGCAGCGGTTGCCAGGTAACAGGCGAGACGTGCTGCGCGAGAAGCAGCTGCTGCCCGGGGCCCCCCTGTGAGACAGGACACCTCGCCCTCATCTGTCACCTCGCGCCAGACGCTCAGCGATCGCGCTCCCGCCGGCCCGGGGAAGCCTCCTCCATTCATCATCCCACACACACACACCTGGCGTAGAGCCCTGATTGGACGACAATACCCTCTTGTCATCGCCGGCCGATGACCTGGAACAGAAGCAGATCGGACACGATCCGCATTCAGCGGCAGGAAAAAAAAAAAAGGATGGAACGGGGCTCAGATTAAAGTGGGGTTTTGGTCCTGCCCCCGATTGGGATGCCCCGCTGTGTGAAACCCCCCCCCCCCCCCAGGTCTTCTAAACCAACTCACCTCTCCCCGATCCTACGGCGCATGCGTGGCCACTTGTCCAATCAGCGCGCCCTGCTAGAGGGATAGCGGGGATGCCACCGCGGCTCGCGCATGTGCCGTCGGACCATGGAAACAAGGCAACTGTATGGGGCGACCTGGGGGGGGGGGGGTTTCACACAGCGGGGTATCCCGATCGGGGGGCCCCGGGGGAAAGGACCAAAACCCAGGATAGTCAAAATCCTCGGTTTTACATTAATCCTCTCCTCTGCCCCTTCCCCGGGGAAAGATGTAACAATTTGATACAATGTACACGTTTGTTTACGTTAGCGGAGCACATGTAACACCACTGTAACAGCCTGCCAGCCAATAGTGCGACCAGAAAAGGGGGGGTGAGAGATGCTGCAGGCTATGAGTGTTTCCAGCCTGCCAGCACATAGTGTGACCAGAAAAAGGGGGCGAGATATGATGCAGGCTAAGTGCGTCTCCATCCTGCCAGCACAAAGTGTGACCAGAAAAAGGGGGTGAGATATGCTGCAGGCTAAGAGCGTCTCCAGCCTGCCAGCACATAGTGTGACCAGAAAAAGGGGGCGAGATATGCTGCAGGCTAAGAGCGTCTCCAGCCTGCCAGCACATAGTGTGACCAGAAAAAATGGGTGAAAGATGCTGCAGGCTAAGAGCGTCTCCATCCTGCCAGCACATAGTGTGACCAGAAAAAGGGGGCGAGATATGCTGCAGGCTAAGAGCGTCTCCAGCCTGCCAGCACATAGTGTGACCAGAAAAAATGGGTGAAAGATGCTGCAGGCTAAGAGCGTCTCCATCCTGCCAGCACATAGTGTGACCGGAAAAAGGGGGCGAGATATGCTGCAGGCTAAGAGCGTCTCCAGCCTGCCAGCACATAGTGTGACCAGAAAAAGGGGGCGAGATATGATGCAGGCTAAGAGCGTCTCCAGCCTGCCAGCACATAGTGTGACCAGAAAAAGGGGGCGAGATATGCTGCAGGCTAAGAGCATCTCCAGCCTGCCAGCACATAGTGTGACCAGAAAAAGAGGGCGAGAGATGCTGCAGGCTAAGAGCGTCTCCATCCTGCCAGCACATAGTGTGACCAGAAAAAGGGGGCGGGAGATGCTGCAGGCTAAGTGCGTCTCCATCCTGCCAGCACATAGTGTGACCAGAAAAAGGGGGCGAGAGATGCTGCAGGATAAGAGCGTCTCCAGCCTGCCACCACATAGTGTGACCAGAAAAAGGGGGCGAGAGATGCTGCAGGCTAAGTGCGTCTCCATCCTGCCAGCACATAGTGTGATCAGAAAAAGGGGGCGAGAGATGCTGCAGGCTAAGAACGTCTCCAGCCTGCCAGCACATAGTGTGATCAGAAAAAGGGGGTGAGAGATGCTGCAGGCTAAGAGCGTCTCCAGACTGCCAGCACATAGTGTGACCAGAAAAAGGGGGCGAGAGATGCTGCAGGCTAAGTGCGTCTCCAGCCTGCCAGCACAAAGTGTGACCAGAAAAAGGGAGCGAGATATGCTGCAGGCTAAGTGCGTCTCCAGCCTGCCAGCACAAAGTGTGACCAGAAAAAGGGGGCGAGAGATGCTGCAGGCTAAGTGCGTCTCCAGCCTGCCAGCACAAAGTGTGACCAGAAAAAGGGGGCGAGAGATGCTGCAGGCTAAGAGCGTCTCCATCCTGCCAGCACATAGTGTGACCAGAAAAAGGGGGTGAGAGATGCTGCAGGCTAAGAGCGTCTCATAAGTCTGAGCAAAAGCTGTCATCAACGGCAGTGTGAAACCTCCCCGCACTTACTTGGTTACAGTTGCTAGGTGGGGGTTTGACTAAAAGTGAAAGTGATAGTCAGAGAATTCCCACAAATCACTTCAATTCCTGGAAAAACAAGTAAAAGTGATAATGAAAGCTCTCAGGTGACATCACCCGAATTCCTGGAAAGCCCCCGAAACCAAAAAGTCCCTGAAGCCCCAGTATGGAGATAAACATAGTCCCACAAGGTTCCTGCAGACATACTACCATAACTACCAACTTTTCAGGGTGGGGGACAATTGTTAAATTAGGCCACGCCCCCTAATTGAGATATGGATGAAGCCACACCCCCTTGATTGATGGATAGGAGATACATTGTAACAGTTACAACAACAGAAACACTTTGAATAAGCAAATGAACCATTTATTGCTGCAGATCTGCATGTTACACCTCAAAGAGGGACAACATGTAAATGAAGCCACGCCCTCATCATTGATTGATGGATGAAGCCACGCCCCTCATTGAGAGATGGATGAAGCCACACCCCCTCATTGAGGGATGGATGAAGCCACGCCCCCTCATTGAGGGATGAATAGGAGATACATTGTAACAGTTACAACAATAGAAACACTTTGAACAGGCAAATGAATCATTTATTGCTGCAGATCTGCATGTTACACCTCAGAGGGACAGAGGAGAACAACAAGGGACAGAGGGAACATGAACTCAAAAGAGGGACAGTCCCTCCAAATCAGGGACAGCTGGGAGGTATGTACTACAAGCAATAAAATTGGCGGAACACCACAACACCTTGGTCCCAGCTGATGGGCCACTCAACTTCATCACAGCTAACAGGCAAACTCCAGCCCTGATATCGACCAATGGTCATATCCAAGTCGCGTTACCCCTCATTGTGGGGCCCCTTTACAGCGGACCCTCACCCTGAATAAGAGCCTATCTTATATGTTTCCCACACCCTGTACATACAGATTGCTCACATTAATCCGGACCTTCACCCTGAATAAGAGCCTATCTTATATGTTTCCCACACCCTGTACATACAGATTGCTCACATTAATCCGGACCTTCACCCTGAATAAGAGCCTATCTTATATGTTTCCCACACCCTGTACATACAGATTGCTCACATTAATCCGGACCTTCACCCTGAATAAGAGCCTATCTTATATGTTTCCCACACCCTGTACATACAGATTGCTCACATTAATCCGGACCTTCACCCTGAATAAGAGCCTATCTTATATGTTTCCCACACCCTGTACATACAGATTGCCCACATTAATCCGGACCTTCACCCTGAATAAGAGCCTATCTTATATGTTTCCCACACCCTGTACATACAGATTGCCCACATTAATCCGGACCTTCACCCTGAATAAGAGCCTATCTTATATGTTTCCCCCCTGTACATACAGATTGCCCACATTAATCCGGACCTTCACCCTGAATAAGAGCCTATCTTATATGTTTCCCACACCCTGTACATACAGATTGCCCACATTAATCCGGACCTTCACCCTGAATAAGAGCCTATCTTATATGTTTCCCACACCCTGTACATACAGATTGCCCACATTAATCCGGACCTTCACCCTGAATAAGAGCCTATCTTATATGTTTCCCACACCCTGTACATACAGATTGCCTACATTAATCCGGACCTTCACCCTGAATAAGAGCCTATCTTATATGTTTCCCCCCCCTGTACATACAGATTGCCCACATTAATCCGGACCTTCACCCTGAATAAGAGCCTATCTTATATGTTTCCCACACCCTGTACATACAGATTGCCCACATTAATCCGGACCCTCACCCTGAATAAGAGCCTTTCTTGTATGTTCCCCCCCCTGTACATACAGATTGCCCACATTAATCCGGACCTTCACCCTGAATAAGAGCCTATCTTATATGTTTCCCACACCCTGTACATACAGATTGCTCACATTAATCCGGACCTTCACCCTGAATAAGAACCTATCTTATATGTTTCCCACACCCTGTACATACAGATTGCTCACATTAATCCGGACCTTCACCCTGAATAAGAGCCTATCTTATATGTTTCCCACACCCTGTACATACAGATTGCCTACATTAATCCGGACCTTCACCCTGAATAAGAGCCTATCTTATATGTTTCCCCCCCTGTACATACAGATTGCCCACATTAATCCGGACCTTCACCCTGAATAAGAGCCTATCTTATATGTTTCCCACACCCTGTACATACAGATTGCCCACATTAATCCGGACCCTCACCCTGAATAAGAGCCTTTCTTGTATGTTCCCCCCCCCTGTACATACAGATTGCCCACATTAATCCGGACCTTCACCCTGAATAAGAGCCTATCTTATATGTTCGCCCTGTATATACATATTGCCCACATTAATTCGGACCTTCACCCCCCCCATGTGTAGACCACCAGCAAATCAGGTTAGTTAGCCGCGCATTCATATTCACAGCTAGGGATCCAGAACACTAGCTTAGCCCCGATGCCTTTAGCCGTTTGTACCTGTGACAGCCATTCAGGGGCTGGATGGCCTTGTGGCCAACACGTGTGCACTAGGATTGCCGGGGGTATCCCAAATCGGGACGCCACATGCACAGGGAATCAGACTAAAGGGAGTCATTTAGTTCTGCTTTAAAAAGAATTTCCTGAACGGCATATGGATGCGTCCCAAATTGGGATGCCCCCAGTGATGAGCACATCCACCTCCCTGTAGTTCCTTTAAACGCATTTAAACTGATTGACCCACCTACAGGTTCCAGACACCCCAGCCTCGCGGAGTCACTAAAGCCCACCCAAACCTTTCCGGTTCCCATCATAACTGAGCTCCAAATAACATTGATGGGCTCAACCATCAGCCTCAGGGAGCCACTACATCTCCCGCCCCCAACCCGACCCCTCAGCTGCTGCTTAAAGCGGACCTTCACACAGCAGGACATCCCAGTTTGGGATGCCCCGGGGGGGGGCAGTCCAGGAATGTTTTAAGCCCCGGGGCACACACGGCTGGGTTTTGCTGCAACCAAAACCTTTGACAGTCAGACTCCAGGGTCAGGCGAAAACCTGTGGGATTCACTCACTCACACAGGGGCATCCCAAACCGTAATGCCCCTGTATGTGAAACCCACAGGCTCATCTTGATCCCCTGCTCCTGCGGCGCATACACGGGCCTCTGGCAGCATCCCTAGCACCCTTTCCAGGCAGGTCTGGGAATCTATTCTGATTGGAGGAGAAGCTGTGCATGTGCTGTGGAGCCAGGTAAGTAACTTGTGGTTCCAATGGGGTGGGAAGAAAAGAGACATGGCTGCTATGGCCACACTCCTCCCTTCTAGGGGTATAGAAATGGTCACCCGAGACCATCACGGTGCTGGTGCCCCCTCATTCACTGCGGGATAAATCTTTAGGCCTTAACCTCCATCCCTTCCAGGGGCATAGAAATGGTCACCCGAGACCCTCACCGAGCAGGCGCTGGTGCCTCCTCATTCACTGCGGGATAAGTCTTTAGGCCTTAAACTCCATCCCTTCGAGGAGTATAGAAATGGTCACCCAAGACCCTCACAGAGCAGGCGCTGGTGCCCACTTAATCACTGTTGGATAAGTCTTTAGGCCTCAACCTCCATCCCTTCTAGGGGCATAGAAATGGCCACTCCAGACCCTCACGGAGCAGGTGCCCACTCATTCACTATGGGATAAGTCCTTAGGCCTTAACCTCCATCCCTTCCAGGGGCATAGAAATGGTCACCCAAGACCATCACGGTGCAGGCGCTGGTGCCCCCTCATTCACTATGGGATAAGTCTTTAGGCCTTAACCTCCATCCCTTCAAGGGCCATAGAAATGGTCACTCGAGACCCTCACGGAGCAGGTGCCCCTCATTCACTGCGGGATAACTCTTTAGGCCTTAACCTCCATCCCTTCCAGGGCCATAGAAATGGTCACCCGAGACCGTCACGGAGCAGGCTCCAGCTTTAGGCCTGCTCAGGTCTGACTAGCATTCTACCTGGTGGTCGCGCTGCATCCCCCTTACTCACAGGTAGCGACTGGGGTCATTAAATTTTTACCATTCCAGGTAGGAGAACGCGGGAGAGCGGCACCACCCCTCCGTAGCGTTTCTAGAAAGCGCTTAGCGCCGTCACAATCTCACGACAGGTCCTCTTGTCAAAAGGTGATTAGTCAGGCCGGTGGCAGCCGTGGCCTTGGGGAGGCAGAAAGCGAAAGGGAAATGGGATCGGCGCCACCCGGGCTGACATAGCAAAGAGCGGCGCTGGGTGAGTCATGAGATATGTGCCCGTCTCCCTATCGCTGGAGTTATTTTAGGTGGCTGCCAACACCTCTGCCAACGCGCGCGCCTGCCGCATGCTGAGGGGGGGGGGGTAACAGCCGCCGCTGCCGCCCCCCCCGACACGGTGTTTAAACTCTCCTATGAAACATCACGGCTAAAAATAAAGGCAAACCGCTCGGCACCGACTGCAAATTTAAGACACAACAGTGGCTTCCAATGGCTGCCAGCCATATATATATATATATATATATTTTTTTTTTTTTTTTTTTTTTTTTTTTTTTGATCAACTATACTCAGTTGAATAACATGGCGCACCGGGTAACATAAGATGGGAGGAGGGGGGAAGACAGATACAGCCGGGACCCCATAAGACAAGGGGGCAGGTACCACCAGGGCCCCATTAGACACAGGGGACAGATACCCCCAGGACCTCATTAGATGGGAGGGGTAGATACCATCAGACAGGGGGTGGGACAAATACCTCCAGGGCCCCATTAGACAGGGGGGGGGGGGGCACAGATACCCCGAGGACCCCATTGAATTAGGGGGCAGCTACGTCTGGGGCACCATTAGACAGGGGGGACAGATACTTCATGGAACCCATTAGATGGGGGGACAGATACCATCAGGACCTCAGATGTGGGGGACAGATACCCACCTATCACTTTTAATTAATCTATTTTCACTTTAAAGGAAATATCAGATATCAATGTCAAATGGACATCCAGAATAAAAAAAAAAATATATATATATATTTTTTTTTTTTATTCTGGCTGGCAATTTAACAGCAATAGTTCAGGTTTCCTGAGTATAGTTGATCAGAATATATATATATATTTTTTTTTTTTTTTTATTTATTCTGGCTGGCAATTTAACAGCAATAGTTCAGGTTTCCTGAGTATAGTTGATCAGAATATATATATATATATATTTTTTTTTTATTTATTCTGGCTGGCAATTTAACAGCAATAGTTCAGGTTTCCTGAGTATAGTTGATCAGAATATAATAGATATATATATATATATATATATATATATATTTTTTTTTTTTTTTTATTCTGGCTGGCAATTTAACAGCAATAGTTCAGATATATATATATCTATCTATCTATATATATATTCTGATCAACTATACTCAGATAACCTGAATTGCCAGCCAAAATGAAAAAAAAATATATATATATATTTTTTTTTTTTATTATTTTTTTTTCAGATTTTTTTAAATCGCTGTCAAACTAACATTACTGAGTATTTTTTATTTTTTTTTTATTTTTTTTAATTACTGTCAAATTCCCATTCCAAATACCTTTTTTTTAAATATTAATCTGATCAACAATACTCAGGAAACCTGAACCATTGCTGTCACATTGAGCCAGAATTTAAAAAATGAATATATATAACATTTTTTTTCTTATTTTTTTTTTAAATCTCTGCATTTATTTATATATATTTATTCGGGATGTCAGAGAAACAAAGAACAAAAGGCATATAATGAAAGACAGAGACAAAGAAGGGATACAAGGAATGACAGAAACAAAGAAAGAAAGAGGAATGGAAAAAAAAAAAAAAAAAAAAAAAAAGAATAGATGGAAAGAAATATGAAAAAATAAATGCAGAAAACAAAAAAAGAAGGGATAAAAGGAATGACAGAAAAAAAAACAGAATGAAAGAGAGAAGAAGGGATGGAAGGAAAGAAAGAAAGAAAAGAAGGACTGACAGACATAAGAAAAGAAAGGCAAGGAAGAATGCATGAACAGGTAATGGCTGAAAGAACAGATGAAAAAAGTAGCACAGAAAAAGTAAAAAGAATGAAAGAGAAAAAAGGGAAAGTAATAGGAAGGAAACAAAGAATAGAAGGACTGACAGCCATAAGAAAAGAAGAAACAAAAAGGAATAACAGAAATAACAGATGAAAGAAAGAAGCATAGAATAAATAGAAAGAAAGAAAGGAATGAAGAAAAAAAAAAGATTAGATGGAAAGAAATATAAAATAAATGCAGATAAAGAACAAATGCATAGAATGAAAAACAAAAGAGGGATAAAAGGAATGACAGAAAAGGCAGGGAGAAGAAGGAAAAGAAAGAAAGAAAAAAGGAAAATAATAGAAGGAAAGAAACGACTAGAAGGACTGAGACATAAGAAGAAAGAAAGAAAGGGTAATGGCAGACAGAACAGATGGAAGAAAGAAACTGGATAAATAGAAAGGAAAGAAAGAAAAAAGGAAAATAATAGAAGGAAAGAAACAACGAATAGAAGGACTGAGACATAAGAAGAAAGAAAGAAAGAAAGAAAGGGTAATGGCAGACAGAACAGATGGAAGAAAGAAGCACGGAATAGAAAGAAAGAAAAAGAAAAAGAGAAAAAAGGAAAATAATAAAAGGAAAGAAACAACGAATAGAAGGACTGAGACATAAGAAAGAAAGAAAGGGTAATGGCAGACAGAACAGATGGAAGAAAGAAACTGAATAAATAGAAAGGAAAGAAAGAGAAAAAAGTAAAATAATAGAAGGAAAGAAACAACGAATAGAAGGACTGAGACATAAGAAGAAAGAAAGGGTAATGGCAGACAGAACAGATGGAAGAAAGAAGCACGGAATAGAAAGAAAGAGAAAGAAAAAGAAAAAAGGAAAATAATAAAAGGAAAGAAACAACGAATAGAAGGACTGAGACATAAGAAGAAAGGAAGAAAGAAAGGGTAATGGCAGACAGAACAGATGGAAGAAAGAAGCACGGAATAGAAAGAAAGAGAAAGAAAAAAAAAGAAAGAGAAAAAAGGAAAATAATAAAAGGAAAGAAACAATGAATAGAAGGAAAGGCCCCAGCTCCTGCCTGGGTACACCTAGTCCTGCCCCTAGCACAGGGCTCACTGATAGAAAGAGGAAGGGTTAGGTTAGTGTCCCTCTGACACAGTTGCAAGGTAAGGTTTAGGTCCGCTTATAATCAACCTCATCACTATTGGCTTAAGCTGTACCATGTGACCAGGGGGGGGGGGCGGTGCTGCTGGGTGCCAATACTTACCCGTCCCCCACCAATTGCTTCTCTGACACCTATGGCAGAGCCATCGCCAAGGCGCTCGTCCAATGGGACGCAACCTGACAGCCTCCAGCCAATGGGGATCGCAGCCACCGACGGGGAGAAGTGTGATTGGTCACTGGTGAGAAGTGTCACCCGACAGCAACCTCCGGAGGCAAAGCAGATGATGCGGCCACACATGTTACAATCTGATTGGGCGATTCATCCTGACATCACAAATACAACAGCCACACGGACAATCTGATTGGACAATAAGAAATCCAAATGACCGGGAGGGGAGGGGCTTATCTGATACCCCGTGTAGCAACTATCACATCTGCTGTACAAGGAGGGTCAGGAATAACATGGCGCCCCGGGAGGAGGGGGGGGGAGACAGATACAGCCGGGACCCCATAAGACAAGGGGGCAGGTACCACCGGGGCCCCACTAGACACAGGGGACAGATACCCCAGGACCTCATTAGATGGGAGGGGCAGATACCATCAGACTGGGGGTGGACAGATACATTAGGGGTCCAATTTGACAGGGGGGGTACAGATACCCAGAGGACCCCATTGAATAGGGGGGCAGATACCTCCAGGCCCCATTAGACAGGGGGGACAAATACCCAGGGGACCTCATTAGACAGGGGGGGGGCAGATATCCCTGGCACCCCATTAGCTGGGGGGGCAGATATCCCCGGGACCCCATTCTCTGGGGGGGGGGCAGATATCCCCAGGACCCCATTAGCTGGGGGGGGGGCAGATATCCCCAGGACCCCATTAGCTGGGGGGGGGCAGATATCCCCAGGACCCCATTAGCTGGGGGGGGCAGATATCCCCAGGACCCCATTAGCTGGGGGGGGGGGCAGATATCCCCAGGACCCCATTAGCTGGGGGGGGGGCAGATATCCCCAGGACCCCATTATCTGGGGGGGGGGGCAGATATCCCCAGGACCCCATTAGCTGGGGGGGGGGGGCAGATATCCCCAGGACCCCATTAGCTGGGGGGGGGCAGATATCCCCAGGACCCCATTAGCTGGGGGGGGGGGCAGATATCCCCAGGACCCCATTAGCTGGGGGGGGGGGGGCAGATATCCCCAGGACCCCATTAGCTGGGGGGGGGGGGCAGATATCCCCAGGACCCCATTAGCTGGGGGGGGGGGGCAGATATCCCCAGGACCCCATTAGCTGGGGGGGGGGGGGCAGATATCCCCAGGACCCCATTAGCTGGGGGGGGGGGGCAGATATCCCCAGGACCCCATTAGCTGGGGGGGCAGATATCCCCAGGACCCCATTAGCTGGGGGGGCAGATATCCCCAGGACCCCATTAGCTGGGGGGGGGGGCAGATATCCCCAGGACCCCATTAGCTGGGGGGGGGGGGCAGATATCCCCGGAAACCCATTAGCTGGGGGGGGGCAGATATCCCCAGGACCCCATTAGCTGGGGGGGGCAGATATCCCCAGGACCCCATTAGCTGGGGGGGGCAGATATCCCCAGGACCCCATTAGCTGGGGGGGGGGGGAGATATCCCCAGGACCCCATTAGCTGGGGGGGCAGATATCCCCAGGACTGCATTAGCTGGGGGGGAGGCAGATATCCCCAGGACCCCATTAGCTGGGGGGGGGGGGGGCAGATATCCCCAGGACCCCATTAGCTGGGGGGGGGGGGGGCAGATATCCCCAGGACCCCATTAGCTGGGGTGGGTGGGGAGATATCCCCAGGACCCCATTAGCTGGGGGGGCAGATATCCCCAGGACCCCATTAGCTGGGGGGGCAGATATCCCCAGGACCCCATTAGCTGGGGGGGCAGATATCCCCAGGACCCCATTAGCTGGGGGGGCAGATATCCCCAGGACCCCATTAGCTGGGGGGGCAGATATCCCCAGGACACCATTAGCTGGGGGGGCAGATATCCCCAGGACCCCATTAGCTGGGGGGGGGGAGATATCCCCAGGACCCCATTAGCTGGGGGGGGGGAGATATCCCCAGGACTGCATTAGCTGGGGGGGAGGCAGATATCCCCAGGACCCCATTAGCTGGGGGGGGGGAGGCAGATATCCCCAGGACCCCATTAGCTGGGGGGGAGGCAGATATCCCCAGGACCCCATTAGCTGGGGGGGCAAATATCCCCAGGATCCCATTAGCTGGGGGGGGCAAATATCCCCAGGACCCCATTAGCTGGGGGGGCAGATATCCCCAGGACCCCATTAGCTGGGGGGGCAGATATCCCCAGGACCCCATGAGCTGGGGGGCAGATATCCCCAGGACCCCATGAGCTGGGGGGCAGATATCCCCAGGACCCCATGAGCTGGGGGGCAGATATCCCCAGGACCCCATGAGCTGGGGGGCAGATATCCCCAGGACCCCATTAGCTGGTGGGGGCAGATATCCCCAGGACCCCATTAGCTGGTGGGGGCAGATATCCCCAAGACCCCATTAGCTGGTGGGGGCAGATATCCCCAGGTCCCCATTAGCTGGTGGGGGCAGATATCCCCAGGACCCCATTAGCTGGTGGGGGCAGATATCCCCAGGTCCCCATTAGCTGGTGGGGGCAGATATCCCCAGGACCCCATTAGCTGGGGGGAGGCAGATATCCCCAGGACCCCATTAGCTGGGGGGGGGGGGAGATATCCCCAGGACCCCATTAGCTGGGGGGGGGGGGGGGGAGATATCCCCAGGACCCCATTAGCTGGGGGGGCAGATATCCCCAGGACTGCATTAGCTGGGGGGGCAGATATCCCCAGGACTGCATTAGCTGGGGGGGAGGCAGATATCCCCAGGACCCCATTAGCTGGGGGGGGGGGCAGATATCCCCAGGACCCCATTAGCTGGGGGGGGGGCAGATATCCCCAGGACCCCATTAGCTGGGGGGGGAGATATCCCCAGGATCCCATTAGCTGGGGGGGCAAATATCCCCAGGATCCCATTAGCTGGGGGGGGCAAATATCCCCAGGACCCCATTAGCTGGGGGGGGAGATATCCCCAGGATCCCATTAGCTGGGGGGGCAAATATCCCCAGGATCCCATTAGCTGGGGGGGGCAAATATCCCCAGGACCCCATTAGCTGGGGGGGCAGATATCCCCAGGACCCCATTAGCTGGGGGGGCAGATATCCCCAGGACCCCATGAGCTGGGGGGCAGATATCCCCAGGACCCCATGAGCTGGGGGGCAGATATCCCCAGGACCCCATGAGCTGGGGGGCAGATATCCCCAGGACCCCATGAGCTGGGGGGCAGATATCCCCAGGACCCCATGAGCTGGGGGGCAGATATCCCCAGGACCCCATTAGCTGGGGGGGGGGGCAGATATCCCCAGGACCCCATTAGCTGGTGGGGGCAGATATCCCCAAGACCCCATTAGCTGGTGGGGGCAGATATCCCCAGGACCCCATTAGCTGGTGGGGGCAGATATCCCCAGGTCCCCATTAGCTGGTGGGGGCAGATATCCCCAGGACCCCATTAGCTGGTGGGGGCAGATATCCCCAGGTCCCCATTAGCTGGTGGGGGCAGATATCCCCAGGACCCCATTAGCTGGTGGGGGCAGATATCCCCAGGACCCCATTAGCTGGGGGGGGGGGCAGATATCCCCAGGACCCCATTAGCTGGGGGGGGGGGGGGGGCAGATATCCCCAGGACCCCATTAGCTGGGGGGGGGGGGGGCAGATATCCCCAGGACCCCATTAGCTGGGGGACAAATACCATCAGATGGAGAGGGGGGGGATACATCAGGCGCCCCATTAGACAGGGGGACAAATACCCAGGGGACCCTATTATACAGCGGGGGGGGGGGGGACACCTCAGGGGCCCCTGAAAATACTAGCCAGGGTGGGGCAAATACCTCAGGGCCCCAGGTAACAATGCATAGAGGGGCCACATCTCTTGGAGCTGGAGGAGCTGTCAGTCAGGATCCTCTCATAGGAAGGTAAACAGAGTTACACCCCTCCCCCCCCCCATCATTAGCTGTCAGTCATCACAGGGGCCCCTCGGCAGCTAGTCAGCGGGGGCCCCATTCACGTCAGGGGCTCGTTACTCACCGGCAGTTTGGGGCTGACCTCCCCCTTACAGTGGTGACAGAAGAAGCGATGCTGAGACACCGCCGCCGCCTCCGCCATTTTCCTCCTCCCGCTCTATCCGCCTCTCCGGCGTCACCTCACTCCTCCAGCATCAGCGAGAAGAACAGCCAGAGCGGCAAGCGCCCCGCGCCGCTCTCTCTCCCCGCCCACACCAGCGAGAGGCTCTTCCGACAGGGACACGCCCACCGCCCCCTCGACGTCTCGCTAGACACGCCCACTCCACCTCACTCCTCCACGATCAGCGAGAGGACGCCTCTTTCAATAACTTTATCAACAACTAACATTGACACATGCATCTGTCTACAGGTAAGACCGCATATACCGGTAACCGGTAAGTCCTGAAAGGAGTTCGTAAGCCCGGGTTCGGTGTCTGGGAGATTTTCGGGGGTTTGTTTGTAAGCGTGAGAGGTTAATATACACCAATAGGGTAACAGACAACAAGAGAAATACTCACCCCTTCCTTTATTTATACAAAACATTGGCTTTATTGTCTGCCATTGAAAATAATTAAACCGGACCTTCAACATCATTTAATGAAATGCCCAAATCCTTAAAAATCTATTCTCCCACGTTTTTAGTCACTTCTTATTCTTCCCCTCACTGGGCTGCAACTCTGTTCAGGACTCTAGGATACGGGCGCCGCCATCTTGCCTTTCTGAGGAGAGGAAAGGGGTGAAAAGTGTAGGGGGCGGGGTTATAGACAGAACAGGGCTGAGGTCAGGAAAAGGTCAGCAATCCCACGATGCAGAGCAGCATATCCAGAAGACGCTACCTGTCTGCAGGCAGCCTGAGACTCCACGGGCCACTAAAAGGTTAAAAAAACGCAACAGGTGCAGGTAGGATGATTTTTAATGTGGGCAATCTGTATGTAGGGGGTGAGGGAAACATACAAAATAGATTGGGGATGCCCCGCTGTGTGAAACGTCCCAGATCGCCCGAAGAAACTCATCTCTTACTGGTCCTACGGCGCATGCGCGGCCATTCATCCAATCGGCGCGCTCGGGGCCACTGACCTCACACCATCTAAGATGATGTCTAAAGCCAGCGGCTCCGAGCATGCTGATCGGACAAGCGGCCCATTGGGGCGTGGGTTTTGACCACTTTAACTATGATTGCCATGTCTTTTGTTTTAGGATCTCTGGAGCCATGACGCAGGTAGAGGCCCGGCTCTGCGCTCTGTTGCTGCAGGAGCACTATGGGGAGATCGTGGAGCGCGTGGGCACCTTTCTGCTCCGCACCGGCAGCCAGCCACTGAGGGTCATCGCCAAAGACACTGACACTCCGCTGGATCAGGTGAGATGTCTGACTAAGCGATAGATATGGGATAGATAGATATGGGATAGATAGATAGATATGGGATGGATAGATAGATAGATAGATGGATAGATAGATATGGGATGGATAGATAGGGGATAGATGGATGGATAGATAGGAGATGGATGGATGGATGGATGGATGGATAGATATATCCATCCCATATCTATCTATCTATCTATCTATCTATCTATCTATCTATCTATCTATCTCAGAGACTAGCAATCACAGTGGCAGGTGCTCACTTACATTTCTTGATCAAGCAGGTGGCAGGTCTGTGGTGGCGCCGCTTCATAACAGTAGAACCCAGGATTTTGACTATCCTGCGTTTTGGTCTTTGTCCTCCCGATGGGCGATACCCCGCTGTGTGAAACCCCCCCAGGTCGCCCGATCTCACTTACCCTTCCCCGGGTGGCGCATGCGCAGCCCTCTCGTCCAATCAGTGTGCTCAGAACTGCTCCAGCCTCTTCGTCCAAGAGCTTGTCTGATGCAAGTGGATCCGATCTGCTTGCGCATGTGCCGTTGGACCGCGCAAGAATGTGAGTTTCGGGGCGACCAGGGGGGTTTCACACAGCGAGGCATCCCAAATCAAAATACCCAGGGGGACGGGAGTGAGTAGACTCCAGGGTGGGTTTTGGTCCACTTTAAGTGCCTGCAGGTCTGCTTTTAATACCAAAGGTGTGTCATTTCAGGTGAAGAAAGCTCTCTGCGTCCTCATCCAGCACCACCTGGTCACCTATCGGCTGCACAAGCGCGGCTTCGTGGAGTACACCGCCCACTGCGACCGCTGCCTGCGCATCCTGCGCTATCCCCGATACATCTACACTGCCAAGACCCTGTACGGGGACACCGGAGAGCTGATTGTGGAGGAGCTGCTGCTGAACGGCAAGATGACCCTGACTGGAGCGGTAAAGAAAGTGGCCGACCGCCTAACCGAGACCATGGAGGGTAAATTAAATAATGTTCCTATTAATAGTCTGTCAGGGAACTGCGAGTCACGTGGTCCCAATACAAACTAGGGACCTCCCGACACAAAGACCGTGTTCCCCAAAACCCTTTGTCCGACCCTTCCTACCAGGGATACAAGGCCCGAAGCCACGGACACACAGATTCTTGGTTTAAGGCAACAGATCGCTCAGGTTAAATATAAGTTTTAATGCTATAAGCACACTAGGCACTGATAACAAACATTTAAATATGATGTAATATAATATGATACAGATGATACAATTATGCTATTCTGAGATGGTTACAGGATTGAGTGTATTACACAGAGAAACAATAAGCAGTTACCTTAGTATGCAGTTGCAGAGTAGTAGTGATGATGCGGTATGTCAAGAGCTTATCGATGATGATGGCCACCTCCAGTATGCTGACCCCATATCCCCTCCAGATGAGTGACCCCTACCTGGTTCCAGACCACCCTATTTATGCTGCGAGGGCCCTCCTCCCCCCTCCCCTCTGTGGGACGGGATGTCACCTCCTATGGTTCTGGCGCGTGCTTTTGCCCTAAAACCCTTTAGAGGTTATAATTTGGAGCAGGGGGGGTCGTATGGCCTTGGAAGCGGTACCAAACTATCGGGCTGGATGCCGTGCACCCGATGAGTCCAGAAATGGGGTTCCTGAGCGGACCAGAACTTTAGATCTCCGTTTACGGGGCTTTACTTTATGTCTGAGTATGCAATTACCTATCCCCTTATGCGGTTTTGTGAGCCGGTTCTGATTCTGTAACTGGTTTGGCGCTGCGACTCATGGACGCGCAGGTATGGAGCAATTTCTGTCGATGCCGCTAGTTTGCGGTTCTTATCCTTGCTATGACAAATTCACAGCAAGGGGTCCAGCGAGCTACAGACTAACCGGCATCTTCCCATACTATCGTCAGGAAAGCAGCATCACAGGGGGTCTGTGATCTCTGCTGTTTGACCTGTAAATGCTAATTTCTTTTCCTGAATAGAGCTAAGGACTTGTGCATTTATAACAGGGGGAATAAAGGGAAACTCTAGACCTTGGATATGTGAGGTTTCTTAACTTAAGCTGGACCGTTCCTTCAGATAGTCCTATTGTTCTATTAATAGTAACGGATGCAAAACAACCATACAAGTATACAGGACAGGCTATATCCTGGTGTGATGTTTCCCACTGTGAGTGTAGAGACAGATATTTCATAGACTCGGAGACACCTTACGGCACATGCGTGATAAGCGACCACTCCCTTCTATACCTTCAGCAGGGCGCACGCCCGTGCCAGACGACTGTGATTGGCCGGCACGGGCACACTCCTTGTTAGAAAATAGCGAGGGATGCGGCCGCTGGAGCCAAGTCCTTAGACGAGCCAAGACCAGTTTGCATCGGCACACCCGCACGTGTTGATTGGACCGGAGGCTGCACATGCGCCGTAGGACCGGGGAAAGGTAAGCTTGAGTGGGCAACCTGGGGGGTTTCACACAGGGGCGCATCCCGCATCAGGGGGCAAGGACCAAATCCCAGGATAGTCAAAATCCTGGGTTTTGGTCCACTTTAATGGTAACTAGTCTCTAATTAGTATGTAGGTAGAATTTCCTCTATATCGCTGGTCTCTATTGGATGGGTAGGTGGTGCTCTCAGTAATGACTAGTCTCTAATTAGTAGTTATGTAGCATTTCCTCTATGGTCTATGTTGGATGGATAGGTGGTACTCTCAGTAATGGTAACTAGTCTCTAGTTAGTAGGTAGGTAGCATTTCATCTATATCACTGGTCTCTATTGGATAAATAGGTGATACTTTCAGTAATGGTAACCAGTCTCTAATTAGTAGTTATGTGGCATTTCCTCTATGGTCTATGTTGGATGGATAGGTGATACTCTCAGTAAAGGTAACTAGTCTCTAATTAGTAGGTATGTAGCATTTCCTCTATATCACTGGTCTCCATTGGATGGATAGGTGATACTCTTAGTAATGGTAACTAGTCTGTAGTTAGTAGTTATGTAGCATTTCCCCTATACCACTGGTCTGTATTGGATGGATAGGTAGTACTCTGAGTAATGGTAACTAGTCTCTAGTTAGTAGTTATGTAGCATTTCCTCTATGGTCTCTATTGGATGGATAGGTGGTACTCTCATTGGATGGATAGGTGGTACTCTCATTGGATGGATAGGTGGTACTCTCATTGGATGGATAGGTGGTACTCTCATTGGATGGATAGGTGGTACTCTCATTGGATGGATAGGTGGTACTCTCATTGGATGGATAGGTGGTACTCTCATTGGATGGATAGGTGGTACTCTCAGTAATGGTGACCAGTCTCTAGTTATTGAGTGAGTGGGCGTTTCCCTGGACGCCTCTGCACTGTAGTGGTTGGATGGGGGGCGTGGCTGCACTGTAGTGGTTGGATGGGAGGGCGTGGCTGCACTGTAGTGGTTGGATGGGAGGGCGTGGCTGCACTGTAGCGGTTGGATGGGAGGGCGTGGCTGCACTGTAGTGGTTGGATGGAGAGGGCGTGGCTGCACTGTAGTGATTGGACGGGGGCGTGGCATTTCCACGTCTGGTGACCCTGTGCGTTTGATGGCGACCCAGTGCTTTTGATGGCGACCCTGTGCGTTTGCTGGCGACCCTGTGCGTTTGCTGGCGACCCTGTGCGTTTGCTGGCGACCCTGTGCGTTTGCTGGCGACCCTGTGCGTTTGCTGGCGACCCTGTGCGTTTGCTGGCGACCCTGTGCGTTTGCTGGTGACCCTGTGCGTTTGCTGGCGACCCTGTGCTTTTGGTGGCGACCCAGTGCTTTTGATGGCGACCCAGTGCGTTTGATGGCGACCCAGTGTTTTTGATGGCGACCCTGTGCTTTTGGTGGCGACCCAGTGTTTTTGGTGGCGACCCAGTGCTTTTGATGGCGACCCTGTGCTTTTGGTGGCGACCCTGTGCTTTTGGTGGCGACCCAGTGCTTTTGGTGGCGACCCAGTGCTTTTGGTGGCGACCCAGTGCTTTTGGTGGCGACCCAGTGCTTTTGGTGGCGACCCAGTGCTTTTGGTGGCGACCCAGTGTTTTTGGTGGCGACCCAGTGTTTTTGGTGGCGACCCAGTGTTTTTGGTGGCGACCCAGTGTTTTTGGTGGCGACCCAGTGCTTTTGGTGGCGACCCAGTGTTTTTGGTGGCGACCCAGTGCTTTTGGTGGCGACCCAGTGTTTTTGGTGGCGACCCAGTGCTTTTGATGGCGACCCAGTGCTTTTGATGGCGACCCAGTGCTTTTGGTGGCGACCCAGTGCTTTTGATGGCGACCCAGTGCGTTTGATGGCGACCCAGTGCGTTTGATGGCGACCCAGTGTTTTTGATGGCGACCCTGTGCTTTTGGTGGCGACCCAGTGTTTTTGGTGGCGACCCAGTGCTTTTGATGGCGACCCTGTGCTTTTGGTGGCGACCCAGTGTTTTTGGTGGCGACCCAGTGCTTTTGATGGCGACCCAGTGCTTTTGGTGGCGACCCAGTGCTTTTGGTGGCGACCCAGTGCTTTTGGTGGCGACCCAGTGCTTTTGGTGGCGACCCAGTGCTTTTGGTGGCGACCCAGTGCTTTTGGTGGCGACCCAGTGCTTTTGATGGCGACCCAGTGCTTTTGATGGCGACCCAGTGCTTTTGATGGCGACCCAGTGCTTTTGATGGCGACCCAGTGCTTTTGATGGCGACCCAGTGCTTTTGATGGCGACCCAGTGCTTTTGATGGCGACCCAGTGCTTTTGGTGGCGACCCAGTGCTTTTGATGGCGACCCAGTGCTTTTGATGGCGACCCAGTGTTTTTGATGGCGACCCAGTGGTTTTGATGGCGACCCAGTGGTTTTGATGGCGACCCAGTGCTTTTGATGGCGACCCTGTGCTTTTGATGGCGACCCAGTGCTTTTGGTGGCGACCCAGTGCGTTTGGTGGCGACCCAGTGCGTTTGGTGGCGACCCAGTGCGTTTGATGGCGACCCTGTGCTTTTGATGGCGACCCAGTGCTTTTGGTGGCGACCCAGTGCTTTTGATGGCGACCCAGTGCTTTTGGTGGCGACCCAGTGCTTTTGGTGGCGACCCAGTGCGTTTGATGGCGACCCAGTGCTTTTGGTGGCGACCCAGTGCTTTTGGTGGCGACCCAGTGCTTTTGGTGGCGACCCAGTGCTTTTGGTGGCGACCCAGTGCTTTTGATGGCGACCCAGTGCGTTTGATGGCGACCCAGTGCTTTTGGTGGCGACCCAGTGCTTTTGATGGCGACCCAGTGCTTTTGGTGGCGACCCAGTGTTTTTGATGGCTACCCAGTGCTTTTGATGGCGACCCAGTGCTTTTGATGGCGACCCAGTGCGTTTGATGGCGACCCTGTGCTTTTGGTGGCGACCCTGTGCTTTTGATGGCGACCCAGTGCGTTTGGTGGCGACCCAGTGCTTTTGGTGGCGACCCAGTGCTTTTGATGGCGACCCAGTGCTTTTGATGGCGACCCAGTGCTTTTGATGGCGACCCAGTGCTTTTGATGGCGACCCAGTGCGTTTGATGGCGACCCTGTGCTTTTGGTGGCGACCCAGTGCTTTTGATGGCGACCCAGTGCGTTTGATGGCGACCCAGTGCTTTTGATGGCGACCCAGTGCGTTTGATGGCGACCCTGTGCTTTTGGTGGCGACCCAGTGTTTTTGATGGCTACCCAGTGCTTTTGATGGCGACCCAGTGCTTTTGATGGCGACCCAGTGCTTTTGATGGCGACCCAGTGCTTTTGATGGCGACCCAGTGCTTTTGATGGCGACCCAGTGCTTTTGATGGCGACCCAGTGCTTTTGATGGCGACCCAGTGCTTTTGATGGCGACCCAGTGCGTTTGATGGTGACCCTGTGCTTTTGGTGGCGACCCTGTGCTTTTGATGGCGACCCAGTGCGTTTGGTGGCGACCCAGTGCTTTTGGTGGCGACCCAGTGCTTTTGATGGCGACCCAGTGCTTTTGATGGCGACCCAGTGCTTTTGATGGCGACCCAGTGCTTTTGATGGCGACCCAGTGCGTTTGATGGCGACCCTGTGCTTTTGGTGGCGACCCAGTGCTTTTGATGGCGACCCAGTGCGTTTGATGGCGACCCAGTGCTTTTGATGGCGACCCAGTGCGTTTGATGGTGACCCAGTGCTTTTGATGGCGACCCAGTGCTTTTGATGGCGACCCAGTGCGTTTGATGGCGACCCTGTGCTTTTGGTGGCGACCCTGTGCTTTTGATGGCGACCCAGTGCGTTTGGTGGCGACCCAGTGCTTTTGATGGCGACCCTGTGCTTTTGATGGCGACCCTGTGCTTTTGATGGCGACCCAGTGCTTTTGGTGGCGACCCAGTGCTTTTGGTGGCGACCCAGTGCGTTTGATGGCGACCCTGTGCTTTTGATGGCGACCCTGTGCTTTTGATGGCGACCCTGTGCTTTTGGTGGCGACCCAGTGCTTTTGGTGGCGACCCAGTGCGTTTGATGGCGACCCTGTGCTTTTGATGGCGACCCTGTGCTTTTGATGGCGACCCTGTGCTTTTGATGGCGACCCTGTGCTTTTGATGGCGACCCAGTGCTTTTGGTGGCGACCCAGTGCTTTTGGTGGCGACCCAGTGCGTTTGATGGCGACCCTGTGCTTTTGATGGCGACCCTGTGCTTTTGATGGCGACCCTGTGCTTTTGGTGGCGACCCAGTGCTTTTGGTGGCGACCCAGTGCTTTTGGTGGCGACCCAGTGCTTTTGGTGGCGACCCAGTGCGTTTGATGGCGACCCAGTGCTTTTGGTGGCGACCCAGTGTTTTTGATGGCGACCCAGTGTTTTTGGTGGCGACCCAGTGTTTTTGGTGGCGACCCAGTGTTTTTGGTGGCGACCCAGTGTTTTTGGTGGCGACCCAGTGCTTTTGATGGCGACCCAGTGCTTTTGATGGCGACCCAGTGTTTTTGATGGCGACCCAGTGCTTTTGATGGCGACCCAGTGTTTTTGATGGCGACCCAGTGTTTTTGATGGCGACCCAGTACTTTTGATGGCGACCCAGTGCTTTTGATGGCGACCCAGTGCTTTTGATGGCGACCCAGTGCTTTTGGTGGCGACCCAGTGTTTTTGATGGCGACCCAGTGCTTTTGATGGCGACCCAGTGTTTTTGATGGCGACCCAGTGCTTTTGATGGCGACCCAGTGTTTTTGATGGCGACCCAGTGCTTTTGGTGGCGACCCAGTGCTTTTGGTGGCGACCCAGTGCTTTTGATGGCGACCCAGTGCTTTTGGTGGCGACCCAGTGCTTTTGATGGCGACCCAGTGCTTTTGGTGGCGACCCAGTGCTTTTGATGGCGACCCAGTGCTTTTGATGGCGACCCAGTGCTTTTGATGGCGACCCAGTGCTTTTGATGGCGACCCAGTGCTTTTGGTGGCGACCCAGTGCTTTTGATGGCGACCCAGTGCTTTTGATGGCGACCCAGTGCTTTTGGTGGCGACCCAGTGCTTTTGGTGGCGACCCAGTGCTTTTGATGGCGACCCAGTGCTTTTGATGGCGACCCAGTGCTTTTGATGGCGACCCAGTGCTTTTGATGGCGACCCAGTGCTTTTGATGGCGACCCAGTGCTTTTGATGGCGACCCAGTGCGTTTGATGGCGACCCAGTGCGTTTGATGGCGACCCAGTGTTTTTGATGGCGACCCAGTGCGTTTGATGGCGACCCAGTGCGTTTGATGGCGACCCAGTGCTTTTGATGGCGACCCAGTGCTTTTGATGGCGACCCAGTGCTTTTGATGGCGACCCAGTGCGTTTGCTGGCGACCCAGTGCTTTTATTGGCGACCCAGTGCTTTTGGTGGCGACCCTGTGCTTTTGGTGGCGACCCTGTGCTTTTGATGGCGACCCTGTGCTTTTGATGGCGACCCAGTGCTTTTGATGGCGACCCAGTGTTTTTGATGGCGACCCAGTGTTTTTGATGGCGACCCTGTGCGTTTGATGGCGACCCTGTGCTTTTGGTGGCGACCCAGTGCTTTTGGTGGCGACCCAGTGCTTTTGATGGCGACCCAGTGCTTTTGATGGCGACCCAGTGTTTTTGATGGCGACCCAGTGCTTTTGGTGGCGACCCAGTGCTTTTGGTGGCGACCCAGTGCTTTTGATGGCGACCCAGTGCTTTTGATGGCGACCCAGTGCTTTTGATGGCGACCCAGTGCTTTTGATGGCGACCCAGTGCTTTTGATGGCGACCCAGTGCTTTTGATGGCGACCCAGTGCTTTTGATGGCGACCCAGTGCGTTTGATGGCGACCCAGTGCGTTTGATGGCGACCCAGTGTTTTTGATGGCGTCCCAGTGCTTTTGATGGCGACCCAGTGCGTTTGATGGCGACCGACCCAGTGCTTTTGATGGCGACCCAGTGCTTTTGATGGCGACCCAGTGCTTTTGATGGCGACCCAGTGCGTTTGCTGGCGACCCAGTGCTTTTATTGGCGACCCAGTGCTTTTGGTGGCGACCCTGTGCTTTTGATGGCGACCCTGTGCTTTTGATGGCGACCCAGTGCTTTTGATGGCGACCCAGTGTTTTTGATGGCGACCCAGTGTTTTTGATGGCGACCCTGTGCTTTTGATGGCGACCCAGTGCTTTTGGTGGCGACCCAGTGCTTTTGGTGGCGACCCAGTGCTTTTGATGGCGACCCAGTGCTTTTGATGGCGACCCTGTGCTTTTGGTGGCGACCCTGTGCTTTTGATGGCGACCCTGTGCTTTTGGTGGCGACCCTGTGCTTTTGGTGGCGACCCTGTGCTTTTGATGGCGACCCAGTGCTTTTGATGGCGACCCAGTGCTTTTGGTGGCGACCCAGTGCTTTTGATGGCGACCCAGTGTTTTTGATGGCGACCCAGTGCTTTTGGTGGCGACCCAGTGTTTTTGATGGCGACCCAGTGTTTTTGATGGCGACCCAGTGTTTTTGATGGCGACCCAGTGCTTTTGATGGCGACCCAGTGCTTTTGATGGCGACCCAGTGCTTTTGATGGCGACCCAGTGTTTTTGATGGCGACCCAGTGTTTTTGGTGGCGACCCAGTGCTTTTGATGGCGACCCAGTGCTTTTGATGGCGACCCAGTGCTTTTGATGGCGACCCAGTGTTTTTGATGGCGACCCAGTGCGTTTGATGGCGACCCAGTGCGTTTGATGGCGACCCTGTGCTTTTGATGGCGACCCTGTGCTTTTGATGGCGACCCAGTGTTTTTGGTGGCGACCCAGTGTTTTTGATGGCGACCCAGTGTTTTTGGTGGCGACCCAGTGTTTTTGGTGGCGACCCAGTGTTTTTGGTGGCGACCCAGTGTTTTTGGTGGCGACCCAGTGCGTTTGATGGCGACCCAGTGCGTTTGATGGCGACCCAGTGCGTTTGATGGCGACCCTGTGCGTTTGATGGCGACCCTGTGCGTTTGATGGCGACCCTGTGCGTTTGATGGCGACCCTGTATTCTCTCCTTCACAGATGGGAAGAGTATGGAGTACAGCGAGGTCCTGGCCACCTTCACCCAACTCGCAGACACCCATTTTGTCCAGCGGTGCCCGGCCCTGCAAGACGAGGGCAAAGCCTCCGGCCCTGGCAGCCGTCCTCCCCCGGCGCCGGCTCTCGTGACTGACGAGAAGGAGATGTACGTCGTCCCCAAGATGACCATGATTGGTAAGTGGAATGGGGGGGTTCGGGTCCGGCCCGTGTCGGCATCCATTCTCTAAGTATGACAGGTTCCCATTGGCTGTCTGTACAGGAAGGGGGAAGAGGAGGAGGTCTTCTGAAGAGGACGAAGGCGCCACACAAAGCAAGAGGCCGAAAAAAGACCCTGAGGTGGGTGCCGTCTGTGTTAGTCTGGATATTAAAGTGGACCAAAACCCAAGGCCCCATGTCCTGGGGGGAGGGAATCTAGCAGACCTGGAATCTTACAGTTTCCGGGCTGCTAGTTTCCCTCCCCCTGGGGCATCCAGAATCGGGATGCCCCTCTGTGGGAAACCCAGCAATTTGCCCAGAAACTCCCCTTCTTTCCCTGTCCATACGGGCCGCATCCCCCACTATCCCTTTAGCCAGGCGTGTGCCTGCGCCAGGCATTTGTGAAGAGGAGGAGGATTGTGTAGAGGATCCGCTCGCCTTAGACCAGCTCTTAGACGAAGGGGCACACTCCTTGTTAGAGGGTAGCAGGGGATGCGACCGCCAGCGGGTCTGAATCTGCTCGCCTTAGACGAAGTGGAGGGGCGCAGATCGGAGCGCGCTTTTCGGACGAGAGGGCTGCACATGCGCCATAGGACCATGGAAGGGTGAGTGAGATTGGGCGACCTGGGGGGGGGTGGTTTCACACAGCCGGGGGCATCCCTGATCGGATACCAAAACTCAGGATCAAAATTCTGGGTTTTGGTCCACTTTATCAAGTTCAGTTGTTCTGGTCGATTCTCTTGACCTTTTTTTCATTGCGTTATACAAACCGCCCACGACTAGCGATGGGCTTCGGGCCCAGGCCGAATCTAGATACAACGAGAAGCTTGCCGATACGGCACACCCCGGATACCGGCAAGATTCAGGTCCGATCATCCAGTGTGCTACCAGCCAGTGCTGCCTGTCATACGGTGGAAACTGGTGTTGGCATCCCTTGGACCCTGTTTTTACAGGTGAGTAACCAAAATTCCACGTTCTTTCTCTTCCCATTCCAGGACAATGAAAACTCTTGGGATGTCCCAAAGTATTTCCCTATCAGGGTGGGAATCTGCCCAAAACAAGAACCACGCTGCAGGTCCACCTTGATCACAGAGTCTATAACAAAGAAATAAAAATTTCCTAAAACCACGCTGTCAGGGAACCGCGGGTCGCATGATCCCACTATAAACCAGGGACCTCCGGACACACAGACCGCGTTCCAAGAAACCCTTTGTCCGAGCCCCTCCTATCAGGAATACCAAGCCCGAAGCCTGCGGACACACAGATTCTTGGCTTAAGGCAAACAGATCGCTCAAGTTACATTTAAGTTTTAATGCTATAAGCGCACTGGCTTGCAAACATTTGGCTATGATGGAATATGAAATGATACAAATGCTGTTCTGAGAGGGTTACAGGTTACAGTGAGTTAAACAGAGCAACAATGGTCAGTTACCTTAATATGCAGTTTGCAGAGTAGTGGTGATGGAGAGCTCCCACAAGAGGTAAGTGAAGAGCTTACAGATGATTTGGACACCTCCAGCACGCTGCCGCGAGACCCCTCCAGAAAATGACAATTCTCATCCCTTTGTCCTACTTTTAAGCAGGTCTCTCCCCTCCACCCCCTTCCCCTCTGTGGGACGGGTTGTCACCTCCCACTGTTCTGGAGCGTGCTTTAGCCCCTAAAAACCCTTTAGGGGTTATAACTTTGGGCAGGGGGTCATATGGCTTTAGATACAGCACCAAACGATTGGGCAGGATGCCGGGCATCCAATGAGTCCAGAAATGGGGTCCCTAAGTGGGTCAGAACCTGAGATCTCCATTTTTCTGGTTTTCCTTTAGTGCAGAGCCCGGAGTAACCTACCTGTGAACCGGTTCTGTTTCTGTATCTGGCTTGGTGCTGGGACACATGGGGGAGCAGCTATAGTCCGATTTGTGTTGGTGCTGCTTGTCTGCAGCCCTCATCTTTTGATGTGACAAATTCACAGCCAGGGGTCCAACTAGCTGCAGACCCACCGGAGCCTCCCCAGGCTGGAGGTGTGAGAATTGGCACCAAGGAGTCTGTGAATCTGCCCTGTGTAACCCAGAAATGCTAATTCCTCTTCCCGTGGAGATAAGGACCTGTGCATATTGATGACTAAAAGCCTTAACAGGGGGAAATAAAGGGGAACTCCGGACTTGCATCTGTGACAAAATGAAATGTAATGTTTGCCCTGTTCCTCACACGCGCTAACAATAAGTGTATTAGTATTTAATTTATAATCTCCTGTTACGAGCAGTGGGCTGATGTACACAATTGCCTATATATATATATATATATATAATCTCTATCTCAGCGAGATGCTTTAGTAAATCCATCAAAAACTTCACCCAGTGATATTGCTCTTATCTTCTTTCAATTGGTGCAATAATCCCTCCACCTATGAATAAAATAACATACCGACCTCCCAATAAGGAGATCGCTTTGGATTAAGAATCAATTTCGTTCCACTTTAATGGCTCCAGTATCATAAATAGAGCATGTGGCTACCCAATGCTCTAATCAATTCCTCTCCGCATGGGCATATCCAATTAACCGCACTTTAAACAAAACCATCCAAGGTTTAGTAAGATGAGGTAACATATAAAAGGGAATAAAAAACGCACCAATAGCGTGGTATTGTTTCATATGCTCAGAATACAAACACTATGCTGCGGCCCTTTATAACGCCGCTTACCGGATCTTTAAAAACCACAAGTGATAGCGAAGGCGAGGCAGAGCAATGGCTTACGCCTCCTATGAACCTCGATCACTCTCCAATGTCCACAACGCGTCTTTCCACCGGCCCGCGGGTCTAAACGCTGCTCTGATTTAAACCAGTCACGTGATCGTATACGTAGCTCCGCCCGACGCGTTTCGTCATCAACAGACTTATTCATAGCCCGAGAGTCTAGATGGGAAGACGCAGTCTGTCTAAGCTGGGAGGAGTTTGGGCTTGTTATGTTTGCAGTCCAGCCTGATTGGCTGGACGAGTTTACCCCATGAGTTCTCTGCCGCCCCTGAATGGCAGACGAGAGAAATGCGGCACTGTAATGCCCCCTCCTTTATTTCCGCAGGGCGGTCAGGAGGAAGGGATTTACTGGCAGATCAACACCGAGCGATTCCACCAGCACTTCCGGGACCAGGCCATCATCACCGCCGTCTCCAACAAAATGGATCAGGTAGGCGCTCGGCGTCCCTGTTGCCCCGGGTATCCCACATGGAATCAGGTATTGGCTCGGCATCCTTGCTGCCCCGGGTATCCCACATGGGATCAGGTACTGGCTCGGCATCCTTGCTGCCCCGGGTATCCCACATGGGATCAGGTACTGGCTCAGCATCCTTGCTGCCCCGGGTATCCCACATGGAATCAGGTATTGGCTCGGCATCCTTGCTGCCCCGGGTATCCCACATGGGATCAGGTAGCGGCTCGGCATCCTTGCTGCCCGGGTATCCCACATGGGATCAGGTAGCGGCTCGGCATCCTTGCTGCCCCGGGTATCCCACATGGGATCAGGTAGCGGCTCGGCATCCTTGCTGCCACGGGTATCCCACATGGGATCAGGTAGCGGCTCGGCATCCTTGCTGCCACGGGTATCCCACATGGGATCAGGTAGCGGCTCGGCATCCTTGCTGCCACGGGTATCCCACATGGCAGCGCAGTGATTGGTTTATTAGGTCAGTCCTGCTGGGGCTCGTAGCCTAATCGCCGACCAATGTGGCAGCCAAATAGTCTCAAGGGATTCTTCAGGCAGAAATAAAAACCTTGCCAAGCGTTCCTCTAGCGCTGCCCTGCTCAGGTTGGGGCCCTTCAGGAGGAAATCCCCTTCCTAATCTGGCCACGCCCCGCTGATGCTGACCACCAATGATCTTCTGGGGTCCCGTGACGGAACCACGCCCTCCCCTCTGGCTTGATTGGTGCTCTCTGCCATCAAGCCCTGCTAACCCCTCCCTCCTAGCAACGCTCTCTTTCCCAGTGCTGATAGCCAGGGGAGATGAGCCACCCCCGCCACAAGCCAGAGGAATGAAGACGCCGTCGCCACCCACTGGTAGTCGGAGCTACCTGTCTGCAGGTAGGAGTCCTTGGGCTGCCTTCTTTTTTTTTTTCTTCTTCTTTCTTCTTTTTTTTTCTTCTTCTTTTTTTTTTCTTCTTCTTTCTTCTTTTTTCTTCTTCTTCCTTCTTCCTCCTTCCTCCTTCTTCTTCCTCCTTCCTTCTTCTTCTTCCTCCTTCTTTCTTCTTCTTCTTCTTCTTCTTCTTCTTTCTTCTTTCTTCTTCTTCTTTTTTTAATTTTTCTTTCCTTTCCTCCCTTCCTTCTGCCTGCCTACACGTCTACCTACCAGGTCCCCCTCCAGCCTACCTGGCCACCCGCTCACATGTCTGCCTGCCCAATAACCCATCCACTTGCCTACCTGCCCATTCGCCTACCTGCTCGCCCAACAACCCATCTACCTGCCTGTCCAACACCTGCACCATGCACCTGTATGCGTGCCTGCCCAACCTACCTACCCACCTACCTGTCTGTCTGCCCACCAAGCAGTCCTCCTCCTCCTTCCTTCTTCGCCCTCCTTCTCCTTCCTTCTTCGTCCTCCTCCTCCTTCCTTATTTCGTCCTCCTCCTCCTTCCTTATTCCTTCCTTCTGCTTGTTCTTCATCCTCCTCATTCCTTCTTCTTCCTCCCTCGCTTCCTCCTGCTTACTCCTTCTCCCTCCCTTCCTCCTGCTTCCTCTTTCTTTCTTTCTCCCTCCCTTCCTTCTGCTTCCTCTTTCTTTCTCCCTCCCTACCTTCTGCTTCCTATTTCTTTCTCCCTCCCTTCCTCCTGCTTCCTCCTTCTCCCTCCCTTCCTCCTTCTCCCTCCCTTCCTTCTGCTTCCTCTTTCTTTCTCCCTCCCTTCCTTCTGCTTCCTCTTTCTTTCTCCCTCCCTTCCTCCTGCTTCCTCTTTCTTTCTCCCTTCCTCCTGCTTCCTCCTTCTCCCTCCCTTCCTTCTGCTTCCTCTTTCTTTCTCCCTCCCTTCCTCCTGCTTCCTCTTTCTTTCTCCCTTCCTCCTGCTTCCTCCTTCTCCCTCCCTTCCTTCTGCTTCCTCTTTCTTTCTCCCTCCCTTCCTTCTGCTTCCTCTTTCTTTCTCCCTCCCTTCCTCCTGCTTCCTCTTTCTTTCTCCCTTCCTCCTGCTTCCTCCTTCTCCCTCCCTTCCTTCTGCTTCCTCTTTCTTTCTCCCTCCCTTCCTCCTGCTTCCTCTTTCTTTCTCCCTTCCTCCTGCTTCCTCCTTCTCCCTCCCTTCCTTCTGCTTCCTCTTTCTTTCTCCCTCCCTTCCTCCTGCTTCCTCTTTCTCCCTCCCTTCCTCCTGCTTACTCCTTCTCCCTCCCTTCCTCCTGCTTCCTCTTTCTTTCTTTCTCCCTCCCTTCCTCCTGCTTCCTCCTTCTCTCTCCCTTCCTTCTGCTTCCTCTTTCTTTCTCCCTCCCTTCCTTCTGCTTCCTCTTTCTTTCTCCCTCCCTTCCTCCTGCTTCCTCCTTCTCCCTCCCTTCCTTCTGCTTCCTCTTTCTTTCTCCCTCCCTTCCTCCTGCTTCCTCTTTCTTTCTCCCTTCCTCCTGCTTACTCCTTCTCCCTCCCTTCCTCCTGCTTCCTCTTTCTTTCTTTCTCCCTCCCTTCCTCCTGCTTCCTCCTTCTCTCTCCCTTCCTTCTGCTTCCTCTTTCTTTCTCCCTCCCTTCCTTCTGCTTCCTCTTTCTTTCTCCCTCCCTTCCTCCTGCTTCCTCTTTCTTTCTCCCTTCTTTCCTTCTGCTTCCTCTTTCTTTCTCCCTCCCTTCCTTCTGCTTCCTCTTTCTTTCTCCCTCCCTTCCTCCTTCTTCCTCTTTCTTTCTCCCTCCCTTCCTTCTGCTTCCTCTTTCTTTCTCCCTCCCTTCCTCCTGCTTCCTCCTTCTCCCTCCCTTCCTTCTGCTTCCTCTTTCTTTCTCCCTCCCTTCCTTCTGCTTCCTCTTTCTTTCTCCCTCCCTTCCTCCTGCTTCCTCCTTCTCCCCCCTTCCTTCTGCTTCCTCTTTCTTTCTCCCTCCCTTCCTCCTGCTTCCTCTTTCTTTCTCCCTCCCTTCCTTCTGCTTCCTCTTCTTCCTTCCTCCACCACCACAAGAAAACAAGTCAGATCCCACACTGCTTACGGCTTCTTTATTCATTGCCCTGCTGACGTCTAGGTGACCCCGCGGCTTGCACAACAGATAATGGCGGTCACAGCGATCGGCTGCCGTATGAGTGACTGAGGAAGGAGTTCCTCTTTATGTCCCCTTTGCCTGTTCTTATCTGTGAGCTGTCTCTGTTCTGTTTCAGACCAGCAGTGAGATTGTCCGGACAATGCTGAGGATGAGCGAGATCACCACGTCATGCAATGCGCCTCACACACACCCGCTCTCCTCCAATGAGGTGAGGCCTTTATATAATGAAGCCTATGCTGCTCACTTTGGATTGGCTGTTCCATGGTGGATGGGTGCACATTAATGGAGGTGTCTCTGTATGTGACCTGCAACTACTGTATTATTCGACCTATAGGACACACCTAGTATTTGGAGGAGCAAAATAAGAAATAAAATATTCTGAACCAAACACCATCCCCCCAAGAACCAAATAATAGGCAAGGTGCAGAATCCCCCCATTACAGGCAGTGTGGCATCCCCCTCTCCCGTTCCCCATAGGCAGTATGGCATTCCTCCCTCCCATTCCCCATAGGCATTGTGGCATCTCCCCCCATTCCCCATGGGCAGCGTGGCATTTCCCATTCCCCATAGGCAGCGTGGCATTTCCCATTCCCCATGGCAGCGTGGCATTTCCCATTCCCCATAGGCAGCGTGGCATTTCCCATTCCCCATGGGCGGTGTGGCATTTCCCATTCCCCATAGGCAGCGTGGCATTTCCCATTCCCCATAGGCAGCGTGGCATTTCCCATTCCCCATAGGCAGCGTGGCATTTCCCATTCCCCATGGCAGCGTGGCATTTCCCATTCCCCATAGGCAGCGTGGCATTTCCCATTCCCCATGGGCGGTGTGGCATTTCCCATTCCCCATAGGCAGCGTGGCATTTCCCATTCCCCATGGCAGCGTGGCATTTCCCATTCCCCATGGGCAGCGTGGCATTTCCCATTCCCCATGGGCAGCGTGGCATTTCTCATTCCCCATATGCAGCGTGGCATTTCCCATTCCCCATGTTCAGTGTGGCATCTCCTATTCCCCATATGCAGCGTGGCATTTCCCATTCCCCATGTTCAGTGTGGCATCTCCTATTCCCCATGGGCAGCGTGGCATCTCCTATTCCCCATATGCAGCGTGGCATTTCCCATTCCCCATGGGCGGTGTGGCATCTCCTATTCCCCATATGCAGCGTGGCATTTCCCATTCCCCATGTTCAGTGTGGCATCTCCTATTCCCCATGGGCAGCGTGGCATCTCCTATTCCCCATATGCAGCGT